>VBSM01003143.1:37367246-37411685 GCA_008086735.1 Cheirogaleus medius
CGCCTCGGCCTCCCAGAGTGCTAGGATTACAGGCATGAGCCACCACGTCCGGCCAAAAACTAAGAATTCTTGAGGTAGAGGTTATTCTGCTAATTCATATTTACTTTAATCAAGTTGTTGAGATGTTTTTAACGTAATTTTCATGTTACAACCTGGCTATGTATTTAGTTTATCAACAGTTCTCTTTTATGAAATATAAGGTTTATAGAAAATTAAGTTTTCAAGACAGTGATGTAATATATACCATAGATAAATCTTTACATATACAGCTAACGCAAAAAAAATTCAGACATCTAAAATATCCTTAAACAGAATAAAAATAAATTGAGGTAGGCAAGGATAATGGAATATTACACAGAAATGGATATCAAGGACCCACAGTTACAAGTAAAAACAGAATAAATCTCAAAAATACAGTATTGGCCGGGCACGGTGGCTCATGCCTGTAATCCTAGCACTCTGGGAGGCCGAGGTGGGCGGATCGCTCAAGGTCACGAGTTGGAAACCAGAGCGAGACCCCATCTCTACTAAAAATAGAAAGAAATTAATCAGCCAACTAAAAATATATAGAAAAAATTAGCCGGGCATGGTGGCGCATGCCTGTAGTCCCAGCTACTCGGGAGGCTGAGGCAGAAGGATCACTCGAGCCCAGGAGTCTGAGGTTGCTGTGAGCTAGGCTGATGCCACGGCACTCTAGCCCAGGGAACAGAGTGAGACTCTGTCTCAAAAAAAAATATATAGTATTAAGTCCAGGTACAGTGGCTCATGCCTGTAATCCTAGCACTTTGGGAGGCCAAGGCAGGAGGATCACTTGAGGCCAGGAGTTCGAGATCAGCCTAGGCAACAGTGAGACGCCGTATCTACAAAAAACAAAAAATTAGTCAGGTGTGGTGATGCATGCCTATGGTCCCAGCTACTTGGGAGGTTGAGGCGGGAGGATTGCTTGAGCTCAGGAATTAGAGGTTGCAGTGAGCTATGATGTCACTGCTCTGTAGCCCATGTAATAGAGTGAGATCCTGTCTCAAACAAAAGTATTTATACAGTATTAAGTAAAGGAAAAGGAAGGAAGAGCGGAGAAAGTCTGGAAAGAGGTATAAAGGAAGGATCAAAAGCTTTCTTTAGGCAGGGCGTGATGACTCATGCCTATAATCCTAGCAGTCTGGGAGGCTGAGGAAGGCGGATCGTTTGAGCTCAGGAGTTCGGGACCAGCCTGAGCAAGAGCGAGACTCCGTCTCTACTAAAAATAGAAAGAAATTAATTGGACAACTGAAAATATATAGAAAAAATTAGCTGAGCATTAAAAAATAAAAGCTTTCTTTAGTGATTTTTAGCAAGGGGTACACGTTATTCCTTAGAATGAAGCATAAAAAAGGGTGGGTGGTAAATGATATAAAGGAATTTCAAGGTAAAGAGAATGAAAATTCAAGGATTTAGAGTTGGACAAGTATTCTGATCAAGTCTTCTCAGGGTTTGAGCTGGGTGGGAACGAAAGCTTCATGGAGCAGAAATTCACAAACTTCAGAGTCTGTAATAACAACTTTGATTACTAAATCATATAGTTAATTATGTATCTAATTATAGTGAGCTTGTTAAATAAATTACTGGGTCCTACCCAGAGATTCTTACTTAGATGGTCTGAGGTAGGAATTGCGAATCTACCTGTTCATTTAAGCAGCATCACAGGTGATTTGAACACAGGTTGCACCAACAATTTTGATATATATGGTATAAAGTCATTTTTGAGAATACAGAAGAAACAGGGATACAAATAGAGCTTTTAAACACATACTAGATTGCCACCTCTCCCCCTCCAGTCTGAAATAATAGGCCTGAGATAGATAAAGTCTTAGAAGTGGGATGCAGAATCGAATGCCAGGCATCTGTGAAAATGTAAAAATGTGTATAATTTCTCCCCTGAAAAACTTAGTCTTTATTCTCTCCAATAGGAACTTACAAGTATCCACATATTCTCACTAATACAACAATATCCCTCTATTTAATAGTTGCTAATTTGGCAGGTAAGGAACTTATTATCTGGATTTCCTTAATACTCATGAGACCAAAAATATTTTCTTAGTATGACATGGAAATATTTATTAACGTGAGCGAGCACACTCTTCCTCTCTCTACCCATTTCGTCCTTCCTTAAGAGTAAAGATTTGCTGAGACTGAGTTGATCAACATAATAAAGGAATAAAGTAAGAAATGATGGGAAGCAATCTTGTTGGCTGCTATTTAGGAAGAAAGCTTTAGAGTTTGACAAATGAGGAGCTACAGGGCAACAAGAGAAATGGGGAGGAGAAAAAGGACTTGCAAAAAATATTAATGTGGTTATGAATTAAATTCCTGTTAATACTCTTTGATGAGTAGTAAAATTCCTTTTTAATTACTTCTGGTCTTAAACTATACTTTTGATCAAGACTCAGTTCTGAATTTAGACCACGTATGTGTCTGGATTAGTTGGGATTATGTACTGGCTATTAGTACTGCTTTTGTAAATTGCCTGTTGACATTCTTTACACATTTTTTCTACTGAGATTTATTTATTTTTAAATAAAATTTATTTTTTTTAAGGCAGTTTTAGGTTCACAGTGAAACAGCAGAAAGTACAGAGTTCCATTTACCCTGTCCCCACACAGGCATGACCTCCCCAAACATCAACATCCCACATAAGAGCAGTATGTATGTTACCACTGATGTACCTACATTGACACATTATTATCTTGCAAAGTCATAGTTAGCATTAGGGTTCACTCTTGGTGGTGCACATTCCACTGCTTTAAACATACTGACATACTTATAATGACATGTATCCACCACTGTAATATTATATAGTTTCACTGCCCTAAAAATCCTTTGTTCTCTGCCTTCCCTCCCTGAAACCCAGGGTAACCATGAATCTTTATCTTTATACAGTCTCCTAAAGTTTTGCCTATTCCAGGATGCCATACAGTCAAAATTATACAGTATGCAGCCTTTTCAGATTGGCTTCTTTCAGTTAGTAATATGAATTTAAGGTTCTTCCATGTATTTTTATGGCTGGATAGCTCATTTTTTTCTAGAACTAATATTCCATTGTCTAAAGGCACCATAATTCATTTACCCATTCACCTACTGAAAGACATCTCTGGCTACTTCTAAGTTTTGGCAATTATAAATAAAGCTGCTATAAACATCTATGTGCAGGTTTCTGTATGGACGTAAGTTTCAATTCATTTGGGTAAATATTGAAAAATGCAATTGCTGGATCAAATGGTTAAGAGTATATTTAGTTTTGCTAGAAACTGCCAAATAGTCTTTCAAAGTGGCTGTGCCATTTTGCATTCTCACCAACAATGAATGAGTTCCTAATGCATTACATTCTAGCCAGCATTTGGTACCATACGGGTTCTGGATTTTGGGCGTTCTAATAGGTGTGTAGTATCTCACAGTTGTTTTAATTTGCATTTTCCCGATGACATGACGTGAAGCATCTTTTCTATATACTTACTTGTCACCTATATATCTTCTTTGGTCAGATGTCTGCTGAGATTTTTGGTCAATATTTTAATCAGATTGTTTGCATCCTTATTTTTGAGGTAGAAGAATTCTTTGCATATTTTGAATGACAGTTCTTTATCAAATCTATCTTTCGCAAATATTTTCCTCTAAGTCTGTGGCTACCTTTTTATTCTCTAGAAAGTGTCTTTTTTTATTTATTTTTTTTTTGGAGACAGAGTCTCACTCTGTTGCCCAGGCTAGAGTGCTGTGGCATCAGCCTAGCTCACAGCAACCTCAAACTCCTGGGCTTAAGCAATCCTTCTGTCTCAGCCTCCCAAGTAGCTGAGACTACAGGCATGTGCCACCATGCCCGGCTAATTTTTTCTATATATTTTTAGTTGTCCAATTAATTCCTTTCTATTTTTAGTAGAGATGGGGTCTCGCTCTTGCTCAGGCTGGTTTCAAACTCCTGACCTCGACGATCCACCCGCGTCGGCCGCCCAGAGTGCTAGGATTACAGGCGTGAGCCACTGCACCCAGCCTCTAGATGGTGTCTTTTGCAGAGAAACAAATTTTAACTTTAATAAAATCGGCTTATCAATTCAATCTTTCATGAACTGTGCATTTGATGTAGTATCTAGAAAGTCATTGCCAAAATCATGATAATCTAGATTGTCTCCTAACTTATCTTCTATAAGTTTTGCAGTTTTACTTTTCACATTTAGGTCTGTGACCCATTTTGAGTAGAATTTTCGTGAAGGGTGTAAGGTCTGTGTCTAGATTTATTTTTCTGCACGTGAATGTCAGGTTATTCCAACATTTTTTGAAAAGACTATATCTTTTCTCCATTATATTGCCCTTACTCCTTGGTCAAAGATCAGTTGACTACATTTATATGGGCCTATGCCTGGGCCCTATTCTGTTGCATTGATCTATCTGTCCTGTCACTAGTACCACACCGTCTTGATTACTGCAGTTTTATAGTAAATCTTGAAATTAGGAGTATTGGTTCTCCAACTTTGTTTTTCTCCTTCAATGCTGTGTTGGCTGCTGAGTCTTTTGCCTCACCCTATAAACTTTAGGATCACTGCCCTGGGAAACATAGTGAGACCTCTTCTCTACAAAAAAAGTAAAAAAATTAGCTGGTCATAGTGGTATGCATCTGTAGTCCCAGCTACTCAGGAGTCTCAGGCAGGAGGATCACTTGAACCCAGGAGTTTGAGGTTGCAGTGAGCTATGATGATGAGTCTGCAATCCAGCCTAAGCAACAGAATGAGACCCTGTTTCAAAAAAAAAAAAAAAAAGCAAAATAAAACACTTTAGGATCAGTTTGTTGATATCCATAAAATATCTTAGTAGGATTTTGATTGGGATTACATTGAATCTATAGATCAAGTTGCGAAGGACCGACATCTTCATGATATCTGGTTTTCCTATCCATGAACATGTAATATTTCTCTATTTATTTAGTTCTTCTGATTTCTTTCATCCGTTTTGTAGGTTTCCTCACATAGATCTTGTACATATTTTGTTAGATTTATGCCTATGAATTTCATTTTGTTGGGTCCTAATTAATGTAAATGGTATTGTCAAATGCTACTTGTTTACTGCTGGTAAATAAGAAAGCAAGTGAGTTTTATATATTAATGTTGCGCCTTGTAGCCTTGTTATAAAAGCTTATTAGTTCCAGGAGTATTTTTGTTGATGCTTTTGGATTTTCTATACAAATAATAATGTCATCTGTGAACAAAGACAGTTTTACTTCTTCCTTCACAACTTATATACCTTTCTTTTTCTTGTCTTATTGTATTAGCTATGACTTCTAATGATGCTGAAAAGCAATGGTGAGAGTGGACATCTTTGCCTTGTGCCTGGATCTTAGTGGGAAAGCTTCAAGTTTCTCACCATTAACTATTATATGATATTAGCTGAAGGTTTTATATAGATGTTCTTAATCAAGTAGAGGAAATTCCTCTCTATACCTAGTTTGCTGAAAGTTTTTATAATGAATTAGTGTTGGATTTTGTCAAATGTATTATCTGCTTCTATTGATACGATCATGTGATTCTTCTTCTTTAGTCTGTTGATGTGATAGATCACATTAATTGATCATCCAATGTTAAACCAGCCTTGCATACCCAGGATAAATCCCACCTGGTTGTGACACATAATATTTCATACATTGTTGGATTCGGTTTGCTAATATTTTATTGAGAATTTTTACATCTGTGTTCATGAGAGATATTAGTCTATAGTTTGCTTTTCTTGTAATATGTTTGTCTAGTTTCTTAGAGATATGCTGCCCTCACAGAACAAGTCTTTCTATATTCTGAAAGAGATTGTGGAGGATTGGTATAATTTCTTAACATTTGGTAAAGGCCAGGAGCGGTGGCTCATGCCTGCAATCCTAGCACTCTGGGAGGCTGAGGCAGGTGGATTGCTCAAGATCAGGAGTTCGAAACCAGCCTAAGCAAGAGCGAGACCCCCTCTCTACTAAAAGTAGAAAGAAATTAATTGGCAAACTAAAAAATATATAGAGAGAAAAAATTAGCTGGGCACGATGGCGCATGCCTGTAGTCCCAGGTACTTGGGAGGCTGAGGCAGGAGGATTGCCTGAGCCCAGGAGTTTGAGGTTGCTGTGAGCTAGTCTGATGCCACGGCACTCTAGCCCGGGGAACACAGCGAGACTCTGTCTCAAAACAAAACAAAACATAAAAAAACCTTTGGTAGAACTCACCACTGAACCCATCCATGCCTGGTGCTTTCTGTTTTGGAAGATTATTAATTACAGATTTAACTTCTTTGCTTGATATAGGCCTACTGAGATTGTCTATTTCCTCTTGTATGAGTTTTGCCAGATTGTATCTTTCAATTGGTCCATTGGTCCAATTTGAACCAGAATTGGTCCATTTCACCTAGGTTATCAAACTTGTGGGCACAGAGTTGGTCATAATATTCTTTTATTATCCTTTTAATGTCCATGGACTTTGTAGTGATATCCCCTCTTTCATTTCTGATATTGATAATTAGTGTCCTATCTTTTATTTGGTTATTCTGGCTAAAAGATTATTGATTTTATTGATCTTTTAAAGAACCACCTTTTGGTTTTAGTGATTTTTCTCTATTCATTTCCATTTCATTGATTGCTCCTCTAATTTTTATTATTATTTTTTTCCTGCTGTTTACTTTGGATTGAATTTCCTCTTTTCTCTAGTTTCCTAAGGTAGAACCTTAATGATTTCTGATCTTTCATCTTTTCTAATAAATTCAATGCTATAAATTTCCCTCTAAGCACTGGTTTCACTGCATCCCACAAATATTCAATATAATATAAAGCTGTATTGTCATTTTCTTCAAAATATTTTAAAATTTTCTTGAGATTTCTTCTTTGATCCATGTGTTATTTAGAAGTATGCTATTTAATTTGCCAAGTATTTGGGATTTTTCAGCTATCTTTCTGTTACTGATTTCTAACTTAATTTTATTGTGGCTTGAGAGCAGATATTGTATGATTTCTATTATTTTAAGTATGTTAAGGTTAGTTTTATTTGGTTTATCTTGGTAAATGTTTCATGTGAGCTTGAGAATAATGTGTAATCTGCTGTTATTTGGTGAAGTAGTTTGTAGATGTTAATTATATCCAGTTGATTGATAATGCTATTGAGTTCAACTTTGTCCTTATTGATTTTCTGTCTGGTGGAGTTGTCCATTTCTGATAGAGGTGTTTTAAAGTCTCTAATCATAATCCTGTTTTCATATATTTCTCCTTGCAGTTCTATCAGTTTTTCCCTCACATATTTTGATGCTCTGTTGATAGGCCCAAGCACAGTAATGACTGTTATATCTTCTTGGAGTATTGATCCATTCATCATTATGTAATGCCCCTCTTTATCCCTGATAACTTTCAGTGCTCTGAAGTCCGCTCTGTCTGAAATTAATATAGCTACTTTTACTCTCTTTTGATTAGTGTTAGCAAGGTGTATCTTTCTCCATTCATTTACTTTTAATCTTTATGTGCCTTTGTATTTAAAGTGGGTTTCTGAAAGATAACATATAGTTGGGGCTTGATCCACTCTGCTAATCTGTCTTTTCCTTGATGCTTAAAGTGATTATTGATACAGTTGGATAAACATCTAGCATATGTGTTATTGTTTTCTATTCGTTGCCCTTGTTCCTTTTTTTTTATTTTTTATTTTTTTGAGACAGAATCTCACTCTACTGCCTGGGCTAGAGTGCCATGGCGTCAGCCTAGCTCACAGCAACCTCAGACTCCTGGGTTCAAGCAATCTTTCTGTCCTTCTGCCTCAGCCTCCCAAGTAGCTGGGATTACAGGCATGCGTCACCATGCCTGGCTAATTTTTTCTATATATTTTTAGTTGTCCAATTAATTTCTTTCTATTTTCAGTGGAGACAGGGTCTCGCTCTTGCTCAGGCTGGTTTCAAACTCTTGACCTTGAGTGATCCTCCCATCTCGGCCTCCCAGAGTGCTAGGATTACAGGCGTGAGCCACCACGCCCACTCTGTCCTTGTTCTTTATTCCTATTTTTGTCTTCCACACTTTTCCTACCTTTCATGGTTTTAATTGAACTTTTTTTTTTTTGAGACAGAATCTTGCTCTGTTGCCTGGGCTATAGTACAGTGGTGTTATCACAGCTTACTGCAACCTCAAAACTCTGGAATCATGCAATCCTCCTGCCTCAGCCTCCTGAGTAGCTGGGACTAAAGGCATGTGCCACCATACCCAGCTAATTTTTCTTTTTAATTTATTATAGAGACGGAGTCTCGCTATGTTGTCCAGGTTGGTCTCAAACTCCTGGCCTCAAGAGAGCTTCCCACCTTGGCCTCCCAAAGTGCTAGGAATAGAAGCATGGGTCACTGCACCTGACCCCTAATTGAACATTTTATATGATTCCATTTTCTCTTTTTTTGACATATCAAAAAATGAGCTGACCCTAAACAACATGGGTTTGAACTACATGAGTCCACCCATACATGGATTTTTTTTCATATTTTTCTCCTTGCTTTTTAGTTGTAAGTTTCTATTGTAATAGCCTCAGTCTCAGAGGTTTTTTTTCACCACATTAGTCCACCACACTAATGAACCCATCAAAGGCATTCTTCATGCCTATTCAATGTTTTTGATCTATAGCATTTCTCTTTTATTCTTTCTTAAAATTGCATCTCTCTGCTTACGTTATCCATCTATCCTTATACACTGTCTACTTTTTTCCATTTAAGCCCTTAGCATGTTAATCATAGTTTTTTTTTTTAAATTCCTAGTCTGATAATTTCAACATTCCTGACATATCTGACTATGGTTCTGATGTTTGTTCAGTCTCTTCAAGCCATGGTTTTTGTCTTTTACTATGCCTTGTAATCTTTTGCTGAAACGTAGACATAATATACTAGGTAAAAGAAAAAGAAAACTACAGTAAATAGGCCTTTAGTGATGTAGTGGTAAGGTGCAGGGGGAGGGCAAGCATTCTACTGTCTTATTATTAGGTCTGTCTTTGGTGAGCCTGTGCTCTGGACTGTGAACTTCCACCAGTGTTTCTCAGGTTTTTTTCCTCCCTTCAGATGGGACAGGATAACTGAAGAGGGCTGGAGTTGTTTATTTCCCTTCCGCCAAGTCGAAGGATAGAGGGAGGTGGAGTTGGGTATTTCCTTTTCACCACATGGAAAAATAGAGTTGGCTGGAGTTGGGTATTTCCCATCTTCTCCTGAGTAACTTCTCCCGAGGAGAGGCCTTGTTAAGAATAGAAAGCCCTGATGTCTTTCCAAATGATTCCTTCCCTCCTCCTCCCTCTTGGAAGCATGAGGGGATTTTTCTCTGTATCTACTGTGAGGACCTGATAGGACTCCAGGAGGAAAAACCGACAAAAGTGTGGGGAGCCCCCTATGACTGGGGCTCCCTGGAGTGTTCATGTCTGAGTTGTCCACACTGAGCCTCCAGCAATTCCTCCATTATAGCTCAGGCTTTCCTGTCCTAGCACTGGTTCCCTCAGAGGTCTCTGCTCTAGTAGTTGTGATTTTCTGTTTTTGCCTGTGAGTCTCTCCAGTTTTGGGGGCAGTGGTTTTGCCCTGTCACTTTACTTCTCTGAGGGATCTAAGAAGTATTGCTTATTCTTCAGTTTGTTCAGCTTTTTACTCATTGTTGGGACCAAGTGGTGACTCCTAAGATCCTTACATGGTGGACTAGAAACTGGAAGTCTTCAGAGATTTATTTTCAATTAATGCTTTTTAAGAATGCTTTGCGTATTAAGACATATACAAAAGACCGGGGGGAAAAAAATCTTTGTCAAGTTTTACAAAATTTTTTTTCCAGTTTGTCCTTTGTCTTGCAATCTTTTATGTACTGTTTTTGGAGGCAGATGAGTTTTGATTTTTTATGTAATCAAATGTATGATTATGGTTTCTGATTTTATGACAGAAAGGTCTTTTCACTATCAAGATTATAACATTTTCACTTAATGTTTTCTTCTGTACTTTTTTTTTTTTTGAGACAGAGCCTCACTCTGTTGTCTGGGCTACAGTGCAGTGGCATCAGTCTAGCTCACAGTAACCTCAAACTCCTGGGCTCAAGTGATCCTCTTGCCTCAGCCTCCCAAGTAGCTGGGACTATAGGCATGCGCCACCATGTCCAGCTAATTTTATATATATATATTTTTAGTTGTCCAGCTAATTTCTATTTTTTTTAGTAAAGATGGTGTCTAGCTCTTGCTCAGGCTGGTCTCGAACTCCTGAGCTCAAACAATCCGCCCACCTTGGCCTCCCAGAGTGCTAGGATTACAGGTATGAGCCACCATGCCCAGCCTCTTCTGTACTTTTATGGTATTTTCAGTTTTTACGTTTACATTTCTTATCCATCAGAAATTATTTTTTTCTTCAGTTTTTATTAAATGGCTGGCTGGTTGTCACAACATCATTTACTGAATAATTCCATCATGTTCCAAAAACTGTAAAATGCCACCTTTATCCTAGACTAAACACTATTAATAATTGGGTCTGTTTCTTGACTTTACTTTGGGGGAAAAAAAACAACTAGGAACAGAGATTGTCTGTGAAGAGAACTGGGTAGCTAGAGGCAGGGAAAGAAAAAAAAACACCAACTTTTCACTGTTTCCTTTTTGAATTTTATTCCATGTGCTTTGAATTACCACTCAAAAACATCAATAAAAAACTTTAAGTTCTGCTTACTAGACATGATGGAATTAGCAAATATTTCAGATTTAGCAAATTATACTATAAACACCATATGCACCTAAATACTTGAAATCATAAATCTATCTTGAGCTTAAAACTGATAACTATGATTTAATCAATTATATTTTAAATGAGTAATGAAAGTACCTCAAATATGTCTTGACTAGATGTTTCTCTGCCACTTAACATGATCTAACACAAAATCACCTTTTCCCTGAAGGGAGGGAGAAAACTTTTTTCTGTTTAAATCCTTAATTATGATGGTTGAGGCTACTACCTCAAATAATATAAGAACCTCAGATAATGTCAATTCCTTACTGCACGTCTTTCCTAGATCCAACCATCACAGTTGTATTTTGCTTTTCTCATTGTTGGCTAGTAACCATCTTTTTCTATCAATACCTATAAGTGAATACTTAATCAGATTCTAATCTTTCTATTCTACTGCAATCTCATCATTGTATTTTCAATATCATTTCTTTATAATTCAATTTCAATGTCAGATGCCAAACTTGACCTCTGTCATAACCATAATATCATAAGCAGACAGCCTGAGAGAAAAGAGGTATTCACCTAGCAGCAGATGGAAAAAGAACAGCTTTCTTCTGTTAATTCAGTCTTTTTAAGATACTCTTACTCCCACTATTTTCTAAACTATTAAAGATACAATCATTTAGTAATTTTAGCCTTTCTCCAAATAAAAATATTTTTAAGCCATTGAAAATACTCTCCCAGTAAAAATGGTAAAGTGACCTAGTATTCAGTCTCATTAGCATACTCATTAATAATTATATAGATTAGATATTATCTCTGGACCCTGTAATTCTGCTCTCATTACCTCCTCTCTAGGTACTTTCCCACTGTCTGCTGATTTGCTAATAAATGAACTCCTTTAACATGCAGAAGAGGCACATATCTCCTAGGAAAACTAAGTAAAAATGTAGAAGAAAAAGCAAGGTTTTTACTAGAGTCTAATTACCCTTAGGTTTTAAAATCCCTTATATTTGATCATCATAACATAATCATCCCCGTTCAACAGGAAACATACAGTGTGTGTGACTTGCCAAACATCACATTACTAGTGGTAGAAACAGGTCTCCGGGGAGAATGTCCTTTGCCCTAAATATGCTACCTCCCACCATGATTCAACTCAATACCCAGAGAAGTATTTGCAGAATATAATGAAGTACTCCATAGCACAATAGATGACTATTAAGTGATACATGTCTGAAAACAAGTTTTGTACCTAAAGAAATAATTTTCTATCTTCTATATAAGAAATGATAGAAATGAGATAGCCAAATGAGTCCACGCTATAAAAGCTTCTAGGCAGAAGGTACTATATTTCCTTTTCTTTCAGTGCCCCTGCAGCCTTAACCTTACACAGTGAAGCACTTATCTAACGGCCACCTATTTAAGCAGATCTCAAATGTCTGAGTCACAGTACAATACACAGAAATTAAAAACACCCACCACGAAAATCTGGGCACTTTTCAAGAGAAACACTTCTCAGATGAGGTTGCTTTTACTTTAGACCAATTGTTCTCAACCATATCAGACTCAATGTGCCCCTTCCATAATATATTTTCCAACTTCTGCTTTACCACATTGAAATGAAATTAATAATAATCTTCTTACAGACAATTTCAAACAAATCCATATACCCTCAATAAAATAAAAATGGAAAAGAGAAATGAAAATAGTTTATAATAAGACAATATCTATTTCAATGGTGAGGTAAAACTACACTAGATGATTTAAAGGAGTAATTAGTAGCTGAATATTATAACTATGAATTCAAAACTGTTTGTGATGAAATTTTCCAAAACTGTAAACAACTCTTGGTCAAGCTGGAAACAAAACACATCTTCCTTCAATTTACACAACAGTTGCATGTGGAAATAAACAGTGGAAAATTCAATCTCAGTTGAAACCATCACTTTACCTGTAAAATGGAGGTTTTAAGCTCAATTATAAATATTACATAAATGTCAGGCAAGATATTCCTCGGGCATGCAGGACATGGAGACGTGCTTTGTTCAGACCTATCCCACACATTGCAAAAAGTATAGCAACCCTGGCCCCCAATGATCAAATGCTAGTGGTTAGTCCTAATCATTACAACAACCAAAAAAGAAAAAAATGCTTCCTAATTTCCCACTGGAGGGAAATTCCCATCTGGACCCACTGCCTAACAAACATTTCTGCTATCTATCACAATGAAATGTAAAGAAGCCTGGGAAGCATGGATTAGATTTCCAGTTCTGTTACCACTGACCTACATGATCATCTCTAAACCTCAGTTTCCAGGGTACCAAAAGAGAATACTACCTAGCTTTTTAGGTCATTTGGATGACTCAACAACATGTGTGCAGCACACACTAGGTGGTTTCCAACCCATGGGCCTATTGGGATGTGAAAAAGGGGACTGTTCTCGGCAAATTGAACAAAAGCAGCAAAAAGTAACATTAATGTGGAAGAGTCAGAAGATATAATAAGCACACAGAATGAAACTTAACACACAGCAGTATAGGGACATTTCAGAGAACAGCCAGCCTATCTCAGCAACCTCTAGAGGTATAAATGAATTATGATTCAGTGAAATCATTAATATTCACAATGATGACCCCAAAAGTATGAAGGCAAGAAAGACATTTTTAAGAGATTTCCACTGCACCCAGCTGAAATTTTTACAAGTTTGATACTTAACAGAGTGACTGCATTTAACAAGCATTATTCAAATTTTATCAGGGATTTACCCTATCCTATGCTAGGTAGTAGGAAAACACAAAGACATCTAATACACTATACGTGTCCTCAAATATTTTACCATACAGATTAGATATGGGTAAAAGCAGAACAACAGGTACTATTAATAAATAGAAATTCATGTAATAAATTATGGGGGCCCACAAAAAACTGAATAATTGTTACTGAGGAAAATCAAGGACATCTTCATGACATAGGACACTGAAAAACAAGGATTCTGATAGGTAGAGAATGGAGAGAAAAGCATTAAAGGAAAAATGAAATCCAGGCAAAAGCACTGAGCATAAAAATATAGCTTGGTTCAGAGAAGAGAGGAAGGGAAAGGGTACACTGGTGGTTGTGGCAGTAAAAACTGAAGCTGTAAAGATGTCTCAGAACCTGTTCATGGAGGGATAATATTCAAATGTATTTGAGTTTTATTGAGCAAGAGAGTTCTCCAGAACACTGGTGCTTATGTGGCACACCTTATCCCCAATAATGCTGAATAATAGCCAAAAATAAAAGATTCAGAAAGAATGTAAATTATCACTGAGATTCCTGAAATCAAAATACATATTCTCAACATAATAAATAAGCAAATGGAACCTAACTCAAGAGCAGAAAGCAGCTTCTCAGTTTGCTTTTTAAATAATCGAAATATTACCAAATTTATTGACTGTGACAATTGAAAAGAATACAGAATAATCTATATATGCCTCTTGATTTTCTTCCAAGCAAATTGGAGCACCTCCTAAACATGTTATTTACCGGTACCTCACAGCACCCTTGAAAAGCAAAAGGCAGGCTACAGTACTATTAACCTCTTTTTACTGAGAAACAAAAAGAATAAATTACAGTACGGTCACAAAATAAGCCACCATGTTTTCTAGGTCTTAATTAAAGGCTCCAAGCCCACATTTCATCTTTCATTCTTTGCACCATCCGAACACTAGAATCATCTTTTACTACTGTCGTCACTGGAAAAGAAAGACCAAGACCAAACTTTAAAATCATTTTCCCAATTTGGTGCTGGCACCAAACAATTAGAGTTTCAAAATTCTACTCTTGAAATGATAACTGCGAGAACTGTAAATTGTTCACAGTAATTCAACCTCCCAAAAAACAGAAGGTTGTAAATTGGAGGACGGTCAGGAATCCTAGGCCCAGGTTTTACTTTGAATATCTGGCAGGCTCAGGGAAATACCAGAGATTTGTGTCTGTAAAACAGGCTTTGCAGATGCTCTGATGAGAAGGTGTCCCGAGAGGCCCAGAACAGTGGCATCACTACACCCACGACTGCAAGCGTGACATCCAGTGCTCTCCTCCTCTGCCCCTCCCTGCATTGCACCATGCATCATCAGATTCTTGGTACACACTTCAGGCCTCTGCAAGGACCTCCTGCCGTTTCCTTTAAAATGCAGTACTGTAAGTATGCCCTCGGTGCTGGGCCTCCGTAAACAGGGGACCGGATGTGCCCACGCACACCTCAACATCTTGGCTCTCCAGGATCCAGGGCCTAGTCCAGAGGATTCCATTGCACAGAGTTCCTGCTAATATCTAATTTTTCACACACGCATTGACAATCCCAACCCCCAATTCCCTTCCACAGCCTCCTGCCCACCTCTCACCACCAGGTGGGCGTCCCAAAGACGTAGAGGAGGAGGGTAAGGGAAGTGAGTGCGTAGGGATTAGGGCTGCGGCCGCGAGGCCGTCCAGCACCGGCCGGGGTCCCGCCGGTCCAGCCCCCAGAGCCCGGCCGCCTGGCCCCGGCCCGGGCCAACGCGCCGCCGCCACCGCCGCCTATCAGCGGAGCGCAGGGGCGGGGCCGGCCGGCTCGGCTGCGGCTCGGCCGGCGGGCGGAGACGGGCGGGGGACCGACCGCCGCGCAACTCGGGCCGCCGCGCGCAGACACCGGGCCCGGCTCCCGAGGGCGCCAGCGCGGCCCCGGGGAGCACGAGGAGCCGGCGAGCGCGCGGCCTGCCGTTGGCGGCCTGGTCCGCGGCGCTCAGCGCCCACCCGCTCCGGAGGTGGGGCCCAAGCCCCCGGGAAGATGGTGTCCTGGATGATCTCCAGAGCCGTAGTGTAAGTGCCGCTCCCGACGCCCGCAGCCTGCGCGAGGCTCGGGGGAGAGGTGGGCAGCGGAGGGGGCCAGAAGGAAAGGGAAGGCCTGAGCCTGGGCGGGGGTGGGGTGGCCCGGCTCCGGGCCCTCTGCCTCCTCACCCGGCTCCACGTCGCTGCGGGGCTCCCTGCGGCGGGCGAGGCTCGGGTTGTGGCGGCGGCTGCTGCGCGGCGCGGCCCGGCTCGGCTGCGTGCGGCTCGGCGCCCCTGCTCCGGCGGCGCTGGGTGGGCAGGCGCGCAGGGCAGGCGGCGCGCGCTCCCCACTCCTGCTCCCCGCGCTGCGCGGCACCGCCCTGCGGGCCCGGGAGCTGCGCGCCTCCCGGCGGCGCCCTGCGCAGGCTCGGCAGACGCTGAGCGCGGGAGGCTCCGCGATCCTCCCGAGGATGCGGCGGCGGTGCTGAGCCTTTGTATCCCGCGGCTGACGGGTTGCGGTGTCTCTCTTGGCGGCTGATTGCCATTTGGTCACGTGTGGTAGGAGGAGAGATTTGCCTGAAAACCGGAGACCTCTCCCAGCTCAGGATCCCTGGGAAAGGTCCCAATTGTCCCAAGATTTGCAGTTTACCGAGAAAGGGGACTGTTATTGAAAGGTGACATCCATCTCCTCCGCCCAGATTCTTGAATTTGGCCTTGTCTTGGCGGAAATATTTGTTAAGTGATGTTCGCCTTTGTTCAGAAGTATCAGTTCATTTCGTTGTTCTTTTACCAACAAGTGCTACAGGTTTGTAAAAAAAATTCTGAGTTGTGTTAACTCTGTAAAGGTATTTGAATAAAATTTAAGCTGATTTCTTTCTAGCCTCACCATCTTACTCCTCTGCCCTTAAAAAAGAAAAAAGTCACCAGGTAAACAACGATGACATAGTTATAGCTAGGGGCCTGTGGATTCATTATTGATTCATGATCTCTGTAGAAGTAATATTATATCGGTACCTATATGAATGTATATGCGAGGCGGCAGGCTTATCTGATTAGCTTTAGAATCTGGGAAAAATTAACATTACCAGATTTTTTATTTCGATTTTAACTAGGGCGAAGGAGCTAAGTTTTCTGAATTTGGGTTTTATTTTGTTTGGAAGTGAATCGCTCAGTAGCCCTATTTTAATCTGATTTGCAATATAGCATTCAAAATTTGTTGTTTGATTAGATGACAAACCATTCCTAGTTCTGAAGCCCCAGAGCTTCTTCTGTTCCTCTGTACAAAACAGAAAATCAAGAAATAAACAAAAGTATACCATAACAAGTGCCTTCTGATTGTTTTTTAGCCCTTTCCAGGCCTCCTTCTGAGTTTGTCATTTACATAATCCAGGCATACCTTTCTTGACCTAGTAGATGTCTATCAACAGTTGTGCCTGCATCTAGAAAATCAGGTGCCCCATTAAGAAGCTGTACTTTGGGGTTTTTTTTTAACTCGCTAGGTTCCTTTGACCAGTTCTTCAACTGACAGAAAATTGTAACACACTGTGATTTAGTTTGCATTACTCAAATCAGATTTTTTGTTTTTTAATCATTGACTATGACTATGAATGTCTGTTCCTGGTGCTACCTTTAATACAAAGGTCAGCAACACGTAGTTGATCTTAATGGAACTGACAGTTCAGATACACAGATATCTGCAGTACAGATCAGAATGTCAAATCTTTTAGGAGTTATACCCAGTGTAACACTCAGTGTTAGACAAGGAAAGGATTATATCTGGTTGGAGAAACAGAAAAGACAAGGGAGATTACATTCAAATTGGGCCTTAAAGAATGGACCAAATGTAGGCAGCCAAAGATGGAAAAGGAAAAGGATTCCAGATATAGGAATCAGTGCGAGCCAAAGCCCAGAGGAGGGAAATCCCAAATTAGTTACGGTGGGTGTGAAGGACTGGGGAGGAAAAAAAGCTGAAAAGATAGTCTGGGGCCTCTTTTCAAGGAAGAAGGGATAAATTTTATAAGGTAGCAACAGCTTTGCTTTGGGAGATTCTCTGCCCTTGTTGTGTGCAATGGTTGACAATGGAGAGACATTGAAGTAAGGAGACCACTTAGGCAGCTACCTATAATAACTGGGGAGAGAGAAGTACAGCCTGCAGTGCCAAAGCCTAAAGAATTTAAGGTTTGAAGCAAAGGAAAGGAACCAAAAATGTGAGGAAGAGAAAAGATCATGGAAAGACACGTATCTATCAAATGTTAGGAAACTGTATTTCATGAGCCATTAAACATTAGCAAGTTAGAAAGCACATTTGACAGAGAAGATAAGCATCATTCTGTTTTTCCCCTTTGCTCCTCAGTTTGTCTGTCTGTAAACACAAAAGCAATCCCAGGAGCCACACAAACTTGAAAACGTTTTCACATCAGGAGATGGAATTTGCCTACATTCTTTCTAACCCACTGGACCTGCCAGCCCCTCCTGACTGAGATCAAATAGTTCTCTCAGCAGAACCTCTAGTAGCATGAGCAAGGACCACAAAGATCCTCCATAACCAGAGCTCCCTGTATGTACCAGCACTTTGTCCCCAGTTCCTGCAGCATAACAGTGGGGGCAAGAGCACTGGCTTTGGAATCAGACTTGATGCCACTTAATAACTGAGTGGTCTTGAACAACACGATAAACCCACCTGAGCTCAGTCTCCTTGTCTTAAAATGGTTATATTAATAATATTTACCTCATAAGACTGTTGTAAAGATTAATTTAGTTTAACTGAAATGTGCCAAATGTAGTACCTGGCATTTAGTACACATTTAAAACATATATTAATATATAGTAGATATATACTTTTTTTTTAATGGGAAAGAGGAGTAGAATGGTGTAGGAGGAAATATCAGTGGACTATCATCAGGAAACCTGGAATTTAGAACTGGCTTTGGTTATATTAACTGGCTGAATGACCTCGAGACAGCCTCTTGGTATTATAGACCTCAGTTTCCTTCTCAGTAGAAGCAAAGGAAACCTGGTAATCCCCAAGCTCTTGTGTCCAGCCCTATCATTATGTGATGGCATGAAAGTATTCATTATTTAGTCTGTTTAAAATCAAATAGAAAAATTAGCCAGGCCTGTTGGCCGGTGCCTATAGTCTTAGCTTTGGGGGAAGGGAGGTGATGAGGCAAGAGGACTGCTTGAGCCGAGGAGTTTGAGATTGCAGTGAGCTATGATGATGCCACTACACTAGCCCAGGCAGCAGAACAAGATTGAATAAATATAAATCAAATAAACTTACTTTAACTTCATAGGTTAGATTGACAGTTTAGTTAGCAATTTTTAAGGGACAGTAATCTCAGATTACCAAGTGATATTACATACACATCACCAAATGATACCCGTACCTCTCGAGTCTCACAAATTGAAGGAGATCCCATTTTTTTCTTTAACTTTTCTTCATTTATTTATATGATACAGCATTGTGATTAAGATCAGGACTAAAGCCCAAGTGCCTAAATTCAAATATCAGCTCTGCCATTTATTGGCTATAATCTACCCACTAGGATTAAACCAAATGGCATCCATAACATCCATAGTCCATCATCTGGCGCTTAGTAAGTATTCAATAACTGCTAGTAGTTGCTATGTGAACAAGGAAGAATACATTCCCCTAAAATCCCAGCATACAGAATAGTTAAGCTGTTTTCAATTTACATTTTTTATTTGAGTCTCTGTGTGTGTAGGTTGCATAGTTGTAATTATAGTAAAAGTTTTATACTGTTCTTTATTATCACATTATAAGCATCTTCTATGTTGCTTTGAAATCTTGTTTAATACCGCCTATTTGATCAGGCCAGTATTCATAATTTTCATAGCCATTCATCTATTTTTAAATTTTGTACTTAGTTTCTAATATTTCATTATTATAATGCCACAGTGGACATCATTTACATATTCTTTTAAAGTACATTTCCTTAGGAGTATTTGAGTCACATGTCATGAATATTTTAATGACCATTGATGTGAATTGCCAAATTGCTTTTCAAAAGGATGTTAATATTTCACATTGCCACCAGCAATGTATGATTACTTTATCCCAGTGTATCCTGAATTGGAAGTTTTATTGTTTTATGCTTTCCTAATAAGTATAACAGATCTTACTGTTTTCTTTAGCATTTTATTTCTTATTAGCAAGGTTGAATGTCCTAATATTAATGGTTATTAATTATATCTCCTGTTGTACAATCTATATATATTTTGTCCACTTATATCTTGGTTAAATGATAATTTACTGTTTTGTCTAAGCTTCTTACATAATAAAGGAATTAATCTGTCATATTAGATGCAAATGTGTTTTCTCAATCTAATTTCACTTGTCTTTTAGATATTTTATTGTTGATTGTATAGAGTTTATAGTTCTAATACAGCTCAACTTGTTCTATTTTACTGTGTGATTTCTTGATCACTTCTAACTATAAAATTAAGTGATCCAGATATTTGATAAGTACTACTTTCTCATATAGAATTGGATTAGATTGGAGACTTTCTTTTTAATTCTATATATCTATATCTCTCTTCTATTAATAACATTTTTATTTTTGTTTTACCATAATTTTATTGTCAGTACTAGTGAAAAAACCTCAATCCTTTCTTTAACTGATCCTCTTCACTTATATTGGACACTATAATATCTTTAGAGGCTAAATTACATATCTTAAAAACCATACTTCAGCAGTTTCTCCTCTTCTTTCCAGCATGATGTTTTTCCCTCTCTGCTAGATCTTTCTTGTCAGCATGCCAACAAGCTATTATTTCTCCCATCTTAAAAAAACAAACTCTTTTAACCTAATATACTTTTTATCTTATCACCCTATTTCTCTCCCTCTCTTTAAAGCAAAAATTCTTCAAAAGAATAGTCTGTATACACCATCTCCACTTTTCTTTCATTGAGGATGCTCTCAAACTCATACCATTTAGGCTTTACCTCCCTCCATTCCACTGAAATTGTCCTCTACTTGGCCAGATTGTTTGATCTTCATCTGACTTAGCAGCAGCTTTTGATATAGTTGATCACTTTCTCCTTGAAATATTTCATTTGGTTTTCAAGCAACCTTGTTTTTTTGTTGTTGTTTCCTTCATAACTCACCGGCCACTCCCTTCTTGGTCTCCCTTGCACATTCCTCCACGTTCCCTGCTGTCTTAAAGTTGGCATGTCAAGGAGATTAGTCCTTAGACTTTTTCTCTTTTCCATTTGTACTCTTCTGAGGATTCTCATTAATTTTACATCTCCAACTCAGCTCTCTGCTGAACTCCATGTTCATATTTTCAACTGCCTTTTTCACTCCACTTGGAAACATCTGAAAACATCTGAAAGTCATGTTAAACTGTAGACATCCAAAACTGAGCTCCTAAATTTCCTTACTAGTCTGCCTCCTCCGGCAGCCTTCCCCAGCTCTGTTAATGACATCTCTACCTTCTAGCAGCTTAGGTCACAAACCTTGTTCCTTATGTTGAATCCTATGGCAAATCTTGTTGACTCTACTTTCAGAATAGATCCAGTTCTCACCACCTTTACCTATACCACTTGAGTCCAAGCCATCATCATCTCTGA
Organism: Cheirogaleus medius; assembly: GCA_008086735.1. Classification (NCBI taxonomy): domain Eukaryota; kingdom Metazoa; phylum Chordata; class Mammalia; order Primates; family Cheirogaleidae; genus Cheirogaleus; species Cheirogaleus medius. The sequence continues at coordinate 37,388,302 of VBSM01003143.1, forward strand.
AATGTATTGTTGTGATAGCATAGCATCCTGCCTCTACCCTTGTACCCGCCACAGTTTATTCTCAGCACAGCAGCCAAAATGATCCTGTTGAAACCCAAGTCAAGTCATGTTGTTCAGAACCTGCTCAGAACCCTCAGATGACTTCCTGCCTCACTTAATAAAGCCAAGTCCTTACCATGGTCTACAAACAGGGTGTAGACCCATTTGGTCTTCTTCAGCTCCTAAACCCATCTCCACCTTCCCTCTGCCTGGCTGTCTTCACTCCAGCCGTCATGGTCTCTAACCACCTCCAATGTGCCTCTTGCCTGAGAGCCTGGGTACTTGCTGCCCACACCTCAGTGACTTTCCCATAGGCACTGGCTCATTCCCTTCTAGCTCATTCCCTCACTTCCTTCAGGTATAGTTACTTTCTCCATGGGGCCTTCCCTGACCCCAGCACTCCTGCTTCCCTTCCCTGCAGCATTGGTACTTTATGTATACCATGAACTTTACTTGTTTAATCTATTTATTGTCTTAAACAACTAGAAAATAATTTCCATGAGGGCAAGTCTCTTCTGTACTATGTTCATTGCACACAGAGAAGTTCAATAAATACTTGTTCCCATGCCTCACCCCCACCCCAAGACAGGGTCTCACTCTGTTGCCCAGCCTGAAATGCAGTGGTACAGTCATAGTTCACTGTAACCTCAAATACCTGGGCTCAAGGGATCCTTCTGCCTCAGCCTCCCAAGTAGCTAGGACTATAGGTGCATGCCACCACACCCAGCTAAATTTTTTATTTGGGGATATGGGGTCTCACTATGTTACCCTGGCTGGTCTCAAACTCCTGGCCTCAAGTGATCCTCCCACCTCAATCTCCCAAAGTGGTAGGATTACAGGTGTGAGCTACTAAGACCGGCCTTCAATAAATTCTTGATTTCTGCAATAAGAGAATGAAAATAATGAGTATGAACTATAAAGTACAGAATTATTGACAGTAGATATACTCCATCAATTCAGGGACTGTCTTATTTTTTCCCTCCTCCAATGCTTATTTTGTGGTTTATTTTTCCAATGAAAGCTGCAGTGAATGAATTATTTGGAAAGAAACTTTTTCCAGACATACTTATTCCAGACAGCAAAAGAAGAGAGGCTCTGCAATGACACTGTTACTAAAAACACAATCTCTTTAAGTCTTGGTAATCTAGCTAAAATTGTTTTGGGGGTACATAGGGAAGTAGGATACCTTAACAAATATAGGAAAGAAAATAGAATAATATGACTGGAAATGAATGTCATTCTTATATTCATCTTTGGTACAATATAGTAAAAGAATATGATATTTGTGTTTGTTAAGATTATGATACAATTAATGAAAAACATCCTGAGTAATTTTTAAATCGTTATGGAAGTTTGAGGGTAGTCCTAATTTATAAGTGATATTTTTCTTCCTTTATATGTGCTTTAAAATGTTTAATTGCCAGACATGATGGCACAAGCTTGTAGTCTCAGCTATTCAGGAGGATCACTTAAGCCCAGGAGTTGGAGTCCAACTGGGAACATACCAAGACTCCTCACCCCATCTCAAAGAAAAAAAAATGTAATTGGTTGTAAAATTTCAATGATAGCTAAAAAAAATATTTTCTTTCAATTAGATTAAGGTGGATTTTATCTTTACCATTTTTTATGAGATCCATATATGAATAATGTACATGTTCATGGGTTATATCAAAGAATAGGACACTTACATTGCTGTTAGACAATGAGAAATAAGGTAAATGTGAGCAATGATATTTTCAAGAAAATTGAAAAGTTGAAATCTTAACAGTATATGTCGGGAATGCTTTATAAGAGGTCATCTTTTCTGTTTTCTGTCATTAAGAAAGAAAACACATTCTAAATTGTTGTCTTGTTTTCACTGCATAGGCCAGCACTTCCAACAAGATTCCTTTATTAGCCTTCATTTCAGAAACAATTTGCTTTTGTCCATTTTTTGTCACTGCTTTTGTATTAGCTATTTCTTTTTCCAGTGGATTTTGAATGCTTTCAGGATGGAGATTTTATATTAAATATTATCTAATTTCAGTATAGATGGAACTGTTCAAATAAATTATATATTATAATAACAGTGGCATAAATGGGCAATTTAAATATCTCAAAACAAATGTTTAATATATTGTTTTGATCATCACGTGGAAAAAGATGACTGCTAATTCTCTGGTAACAGAACATGAGCTTATTTTTATGTCACTGATTATGCATTTGTACTAAACTACCCCTTTCATACCTTTTTTGACGTAATTGAGGAGGATAAAAATTGTTCTAAAAGTCTTCATGTTTATAAAACTAACTGGCTGATAAGGGTTTATGTATACGTACGCCTATAACTGAAGTAAACTTACCAGTTTCAGTCATGTTGTTATATTTATAGAGGCCACTATGCCTGAAAATCAGGCAAGATGGCTTATTCACTAAGATACTATAAACAGAGAAACAGTAGCAGTCAGGATGGAATTATTGAACAGCAGTTAAAGATTATTTTAAGTAAATAAGCATACCAGCTAATACTAGAACATTGTACAGCCATTCATAATTATTTTCAAAGTATTTTTCATTTCATTTGAAGATCCTTTTACTATGGCAGGGTTTCCTAACCTCAGCACTATTGATATTTTGGACTGGATAATTCTTTGTTGTGGGAGGCTGTCCTGTGCATTGTAGGCTTTTTAGTAGCATCCCTGCAGTTATCACAGCCAAAAACAGCTCCAGATACAGTATTGACATATGTCACCTAACAGGCAAAATTACCACTGGTTGAGAACCAGTGTTAAGTGAAAAGGGAAGAAAAATATATGGGAGGGAATGAGGCTAGAAGCTGTGCTGTCCCATGTGGTTGGTTATATGTGGCTATTTAAATTTATTTAAAATTAAATAAAATTTAAAATTCTATTTCTCAGCCACACTTAACCTTATTCTGTGCTACCTTATTTGATAGCACAGAAATAGAACATTCCCATCATCACAGAAAGTTCTGTTGAAGTGATACAGTCTGCTCAGCATCCCCATCTGAAAATGGCTATGTTGTTTTCCATTTGCTGCTTCTGTGTATTTTATGGGAGAAATTATAATTTCTATAATGATATTTGAAAATTCGCAAATGTCCCAGGATAGCTCTGGCTTAAGCGTTTTCTGTGTAAAATACTGTTGTTCTATATAAAACACTGTTGTCATAATCTTTTACTTTTTCAAAATTAATTTCTATTTCATTATTTACAGAGACTTTCTCAAAATTGATGAAAATTACTGATACAGTACACTGAGAATAATTTTTATAATTTTTATAATCACATACTCTGCACATCAGTTGTTATATTCCATATTTTTTAAATTTATAAATGAAGTATGACTTACAAGTTATAATTTTCCTGGTCCTGGAAGTTGTTAAGATATTAGGAATAGACTGGCAGAGCCAAGGGTTACCAGTTTGATGCTCTCCCTACTATTAACAGTATCGTCAACTCTGCAAAATCAAAGCTACCAAGACGATCGTGAAAGTAAAAGTAATAGGAAAAATCTAAAAAAGAAAAAGGTTTGTACTAACCAGTAATTTAAAACATAATTTCAGGAAGTATTTTCAAGTAATGATATGTACAGTTTAGGAAAGAATTATTCTCACCCATAAATAAAACATTCTGCTGTAGAAATTTTCATTAACCCTTTATCATGTCACATTTCTGAGAGATGTATTAGTTTTCTGGGCTGATAGAGCAAAGTACCATAAACTGAGTCACTTAAACAACAGAAATTTATTGTCCTACAGTTCTGGAGGCTACAGGTCTAAGATCAAGGTGTGGACAAAGTTGGTGGCTTCTAAGGGCTGTGAGGGAGAATCTGTTCCATGCCTTTTTCCTAGTTTCCGGTGGTTTGCTGGCCGTCTCTGGCTTATAGATGCATCACTCTGATCTCTCCCTTCATCTTCACACAGCATCCTCTCTTTGTGCATGTCTCTGTGTCCAAATTTTTCCTTTTTATAAGGACACAAGTCATGTTGGATTAGAGCTTACCCTCATTTTAACTTGATTACTATCTCTGTAAAGACCCCATCTCCAAATACAAGGTCATATTCTGGGTTAGTGGAAGGTAAGATCTCCAACATCCTTTTTTTTTTTCATGGGTGGGGGGAGTACAGTTCAACCCACAACAATCTCCTTTGCACATCCTGAGGAAAATTAACATGTGCCAAGGAACAGTTTTAGGGATTGGATTAGAAAAGGAGAAAAAACATCTAACAAAATAGCTGTCTTAATATAATTTAAGAGTCGTCACATGGGGAGGGGTACAGATTTCTCTATGTTATTGTAAATCCAAGGATAGAGTGAGTCCATGGGTGGATCTTATAGGGAAGCCGATTTTATTCAATATATAAAGGAAAACTTTATACCATCTACAATTGTTTAACATTGAGATTGACAACCTCATGAGTGCAGTGTGTTCTCCATCACTGAAGGCATGAAAGGCAGGGTAGAACCCTAGTTGAAGATCTTGACTGTGCTGCTTGTATGCTTCCTATGGAGAACCACTGATAAAATTTGGATTTGGAATGTACTTTCACCAAAACTGTAAAGTGGATAAACTCTTTTCTTTGTTTAACCTTGGAGAGGCCCGCAGGAATAAGGAGTGTAGGCATTCTTGAGTATTGACTTAAAGTGCAGAAGTGGGAATAAAAGAGAACAAATTTGGTGATATTTGCCTAATGGATATCATTATTGTCATGATCAGTTCTTCACTTTTTTGTGCTTGTGGTCTTTGTTTTCTGTTAGGGGCACTAAACAATATCTCTATTGCTGAACAAACTTCCAAGTTCATTCAGTGTGTGTTTATTTGCCTTTGTATTTTTAATCATTGGTTTTCATCATTCTTAGTTTTTTGCTGGTTTTCTGAAATACAGGGACTTGTGATTTTTCACTTTATATACCTAAGTTAATTTTGCAAATAAAAATGATAATGATTTTATGATATTTAGTGGGTCATTAATGGATAGGAGAAAGTACTCTTTATAGATAAACTGGGAAGTGTGTAATTCTTAAAGAACCTGAAAATATTAAAGTTAAATAAAATTATATGAGAAAAGTGGCCTGAATGTTTGTATAAAGATACTCTGGAAAGCTATCTGGTCTTTCCTTGCCAAGCAAAAATGAAAGAAATTCAAATTGCAAATCATTTTTTTCCACAAAATTTGAAATTTGTGGTTCCTTAATGTGATTAAATAATTCTTAAGAATTTCTAAATCTTATGTCTTTAATTATTTTATTGTTATAAATATGATGCAAATACTGCTTCGTTTCACTTCATCTCCTATAAGTTTAAGATATAAAATGTACTGTCTTCCAATAAATCTGTACCCAATTACCTCAGATTTTTGCTGGTAACAAATTCTTACAGGGCTTTAACTAAAAAGCTCACCTAAAACTAAGATCAGAAAAACATAAGGTAGTAAACTGTTTAAAGAATACTGGTTGCGATAAAAAGAGACCTTGAGTACCTTCAAGGACTGAGAAATATAAAGAAAATGCTAAAAATGATATGACCTACAATCCTACAGGTGACATTGCCTAGATGCACTTTGTAAATATATGAGGGCAGGAACTGCATGAGAAAGGAAAAGTATTCAGATTTTCCTCTGAGGACTTAAGTTCTGCTCCTCCACTTCAAAGTATGTCATCACTACCTCTTGTCCTCTCTTTTATCTTTGCCTCACCTTTATGTCTAGTGTTTTTCCCCCTTCACTCTTAATAAAGATGAAAAGAGAATGGTATGGTATCTGTCATATGCAGGGAAATAGTACTTTTTAAAGATTAGAAATATAATCTACAGTTTCCATACTAACAAAAAAAGGGAAAAGGAGGCTAGAAGGATATAGAAGGCCAAAAATGGGTGGAATGTGGGGAGAAAAAAAAAGATGGCGGAAATGAGCTCAAATATGTCAGTAATAACAATAAATGTCAATAGATTATATTCTCCTGTTAAAAGATTAACTGAAACACGAGGGGAAGGAAACTATATAACATGATTGGAAGATAAAAGAATATCTGAATGAATGTATAGCCCATGTTAATGGATCAGTATTAATTGACAATTATCAACTCTTCTCCTCCCAATCTATAAATGTAATGGAATTCCAACAAGATTTTTATTGTTATTGTTTTCATGGAACCTGATAGGCTAATTATCTAAAGTTCATAAGAAAGAGCAAAAGTCCAGAATTAATAAGCCAACTGTGAAGAACAAGGAAATAGAGACATCCTATTACATATCAAGATTTATAATGTGGTAATTAAGACAGTGTAATATTGTTGTGGTGATTGACATTAAACTTAATAGAACAGATAAATAAGCTAGAAATTAACCCAAGCATGTATAGAAATCTGATGACACAGGTAGAATTCAAAATCAGTGGGAAAGTATAGATAATAAATAGTGTTGCAACAACTTGCTTATCTCTTCGAAAAAAGAGTTAAAACGTAAAGATCTTTATTTCACAGCAAACATAAAAATAAATTATAAGTAGGCCAGGCACAGTGGCTCACGCCTGTAATCCTAGCACTCTGGGACGCCAAAGCGGGCGGATCATTTGAGTTCAGGAGTTCGAGACCAGTCTGAGCAAGAGCAAGACTCCGTCTCTACTAAAAATAGAAAGAAATTAGCTGGACAACTAAAAATATATAAAGAAAAAATTAGCCGGACATGGTGGCACATGCCTGTAAGTCCCAGCTACTCGGGAGGCTGAGGCAGAAGGATTGCTTGAGCCCAGGAGTTCGAGGTTGCTGTGAGCTAGCCTGACGCCACGGCACTCTAGCCCGGGCAACAAAGGGCGACAACTATCTCAAAAAACAAATAAATAAATTATAAGTGGATTATCTAACTGTAAAAACTGAAACATTTAAACTTTTAGAAAAAAGAGAGAATATCATGATTTGGTAGGGAAGAACTTTTCAGACCCCACGACAAACCATGGATAAAATTATCAATTGATGAATTTGTCTACATTTTTTACAGTCTAACATGTATCGGACTCTCATTCTGTATCAGGCATCTTTCTAAGCACTTTAAGACTAATTCATTTATATCTTAAAACAAGCCTAATGATACAGGTTCTGCTGTTATCTCCATTTTACCAGTGAGAAACCTCAGGTTTAGAAATGTGAAAAAATTTGCCCAGGGTGGTCACAGCTATTAAGTAGCAGAGCTAAGTAGCAGTCTGGCTCCAGATCCAGACCCTAATGTGTTATAATTTATACCTATTATTTCTTACATTTTAAATAAGCTTTATTGAGATAGAATTTACAGACAGTAATTTCTGTGAGTTTTGTCACATGTGTGCACTCAGTATCACCACCCCATCAAGATTCAGTTTACATTATCAACAGTGGTGGTTAAATGTCAATTTCTACTACATTCGCCATTCCTGACAATAATTTTATCTTTACCTATGTGAAAAGTATCTAATTATTTTAAATATCCTTCTCAGATTAGAGAATTCTGAGAACTAATTAGAAACTCATATTGCTGTTTTCTCAATTCCTGTCTGTCTTTGGGCAGGGGAGGAGAGTGTGATGGTGATGGTGATGGGAGAAGCCAGCACTAGAATTATGGCCCAATGTGAGTAAAAAATGCAGATGGTTTTGTAGCTTATATAACTAACAGTATAATAGTCAGAAAATATAAAGAATTCTTTAAAATGCATAAGAAAGACAATCTAAAAGAGAAAAGGACAAATGAACTAGCATCTCATAGAAGAGGAAACCAGTGGCGACTAGACATATAAAAACATAGACAAAACTCATTAGTTTTCAAAAAAATGTAAATTAAGAACAAATTGAAATTTCATTTCACACTTACTAGATTGAAAAAAATTATAAGTCTGAAAATACCAAGGGTTGGCAAAGATGTATAGAGCAACAGGATCCTTTTTATGATGCCAGTAGGAGAGTAAGATGCTGGAACTGCTTTGGGAAACAATTTGGCCCTAACTTATAGTGTTAATCATTCACATACCCTATAACCCAGCAATTCCACAACTAGCTATGTACCATAAAAGAAATTTGGCACATGCACCGAGACATTTGCAAGGGTATTTATAGGAAAGTCCTTAAAGCAAATATCTACCCAAAATACTAATGTACATGGAGAGGAGAGTGGGTAAATAAATATTGGTATATTTATGTGATGGAATATTATACAACAGTAACACTGAATGAACTGCCACTCACAAGCATCAACATGGATGAATGTTAGGAAAATTACAGTGTGTCTTATAAAAAGCAAGCCAGGTATGATTGCGTATTATATAATATCATTTTAAAGGCCCCATCATAGGCAAAACTAAACAATGTTTAGTTTAGTGAGACATAGATACATATATATATATATTTGGCAAATCTATTTTTCAGAAAAGAAAAGAATAATAAACACAAACTTAGGATAGGAGTTAGCTCTGGGAGGCTGGCAGAGAAAAGAGATCTGGAACAATGATATTGGTGGTATTCTACTTCTTAAGTTGGATGACGGATTCACAGGGTTCATTTTATTATGCTTCATAACTTAAAGTGTCATATATTCTTTTCTTTAAACCAACTATTACATTCAGAACATGTTTAACGCTTGCAGTGAGTCAGGACCAAGATATCTACAGTAACTAAAGGGACAAGCTAAGACAAGCAGGGAGCAGATCCCAACGGAAAGGAGATGCTGATCCTGTCCCAGCCCATATGCTTTTTGCTGGTATAGAGGCCAGTTTTAGTGCTGAGCCAGGCCACAGATGGAGGCAGGGAGAGGGCTGCACCTGTCATGATGAGTATGTGAACAGAAGGCCAGAACCTCTGTGAAATCACCAGGCAGGCTGTCTCTTGTCCTTTCTTTTTCTCAAAGCTGGTCTGAGTCCAGTGAAGAATGTCCAATTCCTTGTTTATCCAAGAGATTTTTAAGGTTCTGGAAGTATGTACAAGGATAGCCACTTAAAAGCTTTCTTTTTTGTTTTTCCATTTCCATATGACAGTTGTTTTTTTGTCTATCCGTTTGATATATGGGATATTGCTATAAAAAGTAACTCAACATCTAAAAAATGTGTAAATTAATGTGCCTTCACTATAGCTCCTTCGAGATAAAGACAAACCTAAGAGGTAGTGTTAATATTGAAATATAGAATATTATTCTTCACTGCAAAGCTTCTACTTCAATGATACTGCTTGTCTATTTTGGTAGTTTAGCCGATCAGAAATGTTACGGTTGTTTGAACACTTCCTAATGCCTGCCTAAGAATAATTTAACTTAAGTTACCTGTTTCAGAACAATTCCCCATGATTATGAAGAAGGTAATATTAGCCCCAGAATCTGGGAAGGGTCTGAACCTGTCAGTGGGAGATAAAATCTAATATTAATATTTTATGCTTGTTATGTAGCTGATTGATTCCTTTTGCACACTGAGAATCATTTATATTAGAGGAGGAGAATGGAAAATACTAAGTGGAGAGTTGTGTGTTTTCCCTGTGGTCAGCATTGCTGTGGGGGTGATCTGGCTAAGACATCTGTCACCCACTGATGGCCAGGATTTACTTGGCCTGTTAGGCTGTTCCCTTGCTCCCTTGTTCATTCCATGTGCTATGCTCACTTGGTCAGTAGAGGACATTCAGAGCCTCACAGCAACCTCAGGAACATGATGATGGTGAGACATTAGCTAGTAGATTTGCAGCTCTGTCTATAAAGATTTCTAGTTCCAGAATGCAAAGTAAATAAATTTACTAGATTTAACTTTAAAAATCATCTGTAACTCTGTACTCCAACAGTCACCCAGAAGCACCAACAGATTACCAACTTTAGTTTAAATAACACTTTTCTTAATCATAAACAGTGCTAGTCTACAAATGGGCCCTGAAATCAGTGACCATTTACTTTTACTCCTAGCCAGATTCTTGTTATACTATAGATTTATGAGAGTCTTAGGTTTAGCTAACATTTAACCCCTCCAACCAATCCTAAAACTTTCCAAAACACAAGATTTTCTAACCTCATTCACCTTTTAAAAGAGAATTTTGGTAAATAGGGTAATTTTAAATTACAGCTTTCGGACAGAAAGGCAATTCTATAGCTTTACCAATGTTAAAAATTGATGCTGTCATTTAATTTGGGAAATATAGTTGACAGACCATAAACTTTTTTTCGTATAACTTTAAGCTCTTACAAAAAATCTTAAGGAGGACACAGTGGCATAGGACTGTAGTCCCAGCTGCTCGGCAGGCTGAGAGGCAGAAAGATCGCTAGCTCAGGAGTTCACAGTCAGCCAGGGCAACATAGTGAGGTCTGTTTGGAAAAAAAAATTTTTTTTTTTTAAATTTTCACTACTACTGAACACATTATGCATTAAGTGTATCCATTTTCATAGCGAAGCTTTAGATTCTTCATTTAGAATTAGAGCCCACAGGCTGGGGACTGTGGCTCAGGCTTGTAATCCTAGCACTATGGGAGGCCAAGGCTGGAGGATTATTTGAGTCCTGGAGTTCATGACCAGCATGAGCAAGAAAGAGACCCCGGCTCTACAAAAAATACAAAAATTAGCAAGGAGTGGTGGTGTGGGCCAGTAGTCTCAGCTACTAGGGGCGGGGGGGGGGGTGCTGAGGCAGTAGGATTGCTTGAGATCAGAAGTTTGAGATTGCTGTGAGCTATGATGACCGCCAAGGCACTCTAGCCTGGATGATAGAGTAAGACCCTGCCTCCAAAAAAAAAAAAAAAAAAAATTAGAGCTCACAAAATAATTTACCATATTTAAAAGCTTATTTTACAAACTCTTTTCTCAGACCCCATGCCCAAGATTCTGATTTAATTGTCTGTGATAGGGCCTAATCATCTTTGTTTTTTAAAAAAATCTCCCCAGGCGATTAGAATGTGCAACCGGGTTTGAAAACCATTACACTAGAGGATATGAGATAGAAAACCTAGTGCTGATTTTTTTGAGCAATAGCAGTGTCAGGAAACTATCACAGAATTGAGCTGCCAAATGTTGTTACCATTTTAAAACAAGAAAACAAAAATTGTAAAATATTCTTAGTTAGGTTTTCAGTGATTTGATGATATTAAAACAAGGAAATTTGAGTACCTAAAAAATATCTGAAGCTTAACAATAAGCAACATTAGTGGTCTATAAAGAAGTAATATTTCCAGACGAACTTGATTGGTCTTTTTAGATTGAATTATGGAAGTATTAAAAGAAAGGAATATAGATGGAATGTCTGGATTTTATTACAACATTCTATAACTCAACTTGCAAATGCATTTCATATTCCCAGCTAATATGAGAACAAAGTCTAGCAAAATATCACATTTGTGAGATGGCTGCACAGCACATTCATAGCAGTACACATTTATGCTGCCTTAAAAAGATCATTTGTAAAATCTGTCCGTGTGGAACTTTACGTTTATTTTTAAGTTCATCAGAATCATTTCATGCCTTTAAAAGTGTCCACAGCATTAAGACTGTAGACTAGAATGTGTTATATATCTTGGTTAAGACATAATATGTAATAAAAATGTAGAGGGGAGGGACAAGGGGACATGGGAGGAAGGAAGCCTCAGGGCAAATTTTATCTTTCATAGCAGAAACACAGATGTTGTTTAGAGTTGAATCACCAGCCTTTCATAATCCTTTTTTTAAAATCAAACGATTATATTAGACCCTGACATTTCTCCCGTTTAAGTACAATTTTATTTACTCCTTCAGTTTTACTTATCATCTGTTAAATGTAAGCAAAATGTAATTTAAGGGATATTATTTTAAATGGGATATATTTTAAGATCCCATTTCTATATACCTCATCAATCTTCCGTCTCAGAATTGGATAGTTAAACATTATCATCGATTATTTCTGAGCAATGATTCTGGGGAAGAGTTTTAGATTTCTTTGTTCTTTCTAGCAATGTTCCTATAAGAAATATGAATCATTTCTACTAAAAATATTTATTTTAAAATAACTAAACATATTACTGTTTAAAATAAATATATAATTTTTAAATCAAAGACTAGTTTTAATTCATTTTCTCTGAGAATTATAAATGCACTTATTTTATAGTCTCAACTTTTCTTACCAACCATGATTAAAATCTCTAAGTACTGGTTGTAGGATGGCTAGTGTATACAAAACAGACTGAAATATCAACACGTGTATAAAAATATGACCTTAATCTTTAAAAATTTTGGAGGGAAAGGGGTGTGATTGCCTCTTGCCTCTTTTCAGGTAGTTCATATCATTCTAGATTTGCCATGAACCCTGTAGTTTGCTTACTAAGCAGAGTTCATTTTTCTTAAACAACCAGATGAAAATGAGACAGTGCAAAAAATTAATTTTCCATTTATTCTGTATTAGAACAAAAACAAAGTATTAGCATTTAAACTCAAATAAAACAGTATTTATTAGCTAGAGAAGTACAACCACCTACTGCCTGTATACTCATTTAACAGAAATTGATTGTCTTTGTTCTATCCAGAGAAGTATTTTAAAAGGTTAATAAACTCTCCACTTATATTAAGGAAAGAAGTGAGTGATTAGTTTGTTATTTAAAGTTCAGCCAGTAGCATTTTACATGTAGTTTAAGTTCTTCATGATCTCATAATAAAGATACCTCAACAAAGGATAGACTATAATTCTTTTTCCCAGTTAAATTGGCACTGGCTGTGGCAATAGGATAAAAACAGTCTTCAAGTCCTACTTCCAGCCAACTTTGAAATTATTTTTATGAAAGTATAATGACTTTAGGATTCACATTATCTCAATTTTTGTACGTAAAGTCAAACTTATCAACATTTTTCTGTCATACTATTTCTAGTATATAGAATTTAGAGTTTCATAAAATTAATCAGTCATCATCATTATCCCAATTAGAGTCAGTACAAGTGACATTCCTACTTCTTAGTAGTTGTATGACTTTACTGCATCTCTAAAATGGAGAAAATCCTGTTCTTGACTAACTCACATTATTGAAAGGCACAAATGCAATAATCTGTGTGACTATCCTTTATCCATATGACCTATAAAGGAATACGTCATCACTCCTTGTTCCTTTAAAACAGTCCATTTGCATTACAGCAAGGCACTAATGAGTATTTCAGACTTGCAACCCTTTTGTAAGAACATTTAGAAAGGAAAGATGAGGAAAAATAGACTTCTGAAATTTTAATATTTTGTTTTGTTTTCTATCTTAATATCTTCTAGACACCAACTCATGGATCTTAAGTACGGTGATTTTAACAGTTTGACCCTGAGTCTAATAGATTAATAATCCTAACCTAACTTAGATACGACCTCAGCTCTTCACTCTGTCTCTCTGGGCGCATTCAAGTTACAGGATGCCACAAATATCATCACAATAGCAACCTGCAACCCTGCAGTTCTCTCCTCTAGCCATTCCTCATGTCCTGTTGCTACCACCTTTCTCTATGCTTTATTTCACCTCCAGGTGCTCCTCCCTGGCTATCCCTCAGGCAGTAGTGATTGGCTCCTGGCACCCATGCCCTCAGGAGTCTGTGCTCACTGCCACCAAGGCCACCTGGAATTCCTTGCTGTTTTCACTTATCTATTGCTGTGTACAAACCACCCTCAAACTTAGTGGCTTAAAATAGCCATTTCTTTATATCTCCTAGTTCTGTTCTACATGAAAAAGGAAATGGGCTTTCTTTCATCTTTGTAATGTTATGATTACATGGCCAACTTGTATTATTTGCAATTACTATTAGTATTATTTACTATTAGTATTATTTTAGAGACGGGGTCTTACTGTGTTTGCCCAGGTGTGACAGCTCTCGGGTAGTTAGGACTATAGGTGTGCACCACTGCTCCAAACCCAGAATTATTTTTTTAAAGCCATTTCATGCATTAGAAGAATTCTGTTGCATTCAACTTTTTTCTAGTACTAGTAGATCTAAAGTATTAAATTTACCAGAATAACAAAATTTGCAGATGTAATCTTGAAGTATTTAACTGACAGGTTTTTTCCTCTTTGGAAATCATACTTTTTCTATTTTTGCACTCCTCACAAACTGACTCAGGTTTTAAGAAGGATGATTTAAGTTGACTCTATTTTGTTGATAGGAAAGTAAAACTGATTCTAAGTTAAGAGGAAAATAGGTAATTTATCATTCTTTTGATGATCATGACTCATACTACTAAAAATAGCTAACTTTTAGCTTATTAAAAAGGTTGCTTCGATAGTTAAGGCACAAATCTCTTAGAAAAAATCTTAATTAGTTTAAATATTTGGGTAGAGGAAAGAACATGTTTATAAGGAGTGAGTTTTTCTGAATGAAAAATAGGGGCACATGCAATTTATTGTGATACTGTTCTTGACAGCACTCAAAAGGGCTGTTCATTTTGTGAATCTTGGTTTTATATAGCTGATATATATGTGTGTGTTTAAAAAGAAATTGTTGGAATTTGTCCAACTCCTTTTATGTGACCTTTTCCTAAACTCTGAAAAATGCTATGTGGTATTTAAAGTATAGTTCAGTGTGTTGCTGTGGAAACTTAAAAAAAAGAAAAGGAAAGAAAGAAAAGGTAAATCTTTGGCCATAAATTGAAAAACATTCTGTGAAAAGAACTTTTTTTTTAATGAAGCAAAGACATTTTAAATGAATTGAGAGTAGATGCTCTCCATAAAATAGGGATGAATCAGAGATGAGGAAAACAAGCATCAATCAATAAATATAACATTGGGAAAAATGACCAATTTTATATGCTTGTTGACATTGAGACTTCAGTTACAGAAGGAAATATTTTTGTTACTGCCTTTTTTGACTTTATGGTTTAATAAATTATGATTAAAAAGATATCACTTTGTGTCAAATTGAGAATTAAAATTGCTGATACATTTATTTTTTTTAATTAATTTATTTATTTTTTATTTTTTTTGGAGACAGAGTCTCACTTTGTTGCACTGGCTAGAGTGCCGTGGTGTCAGCCTAGCGCACAGCAACCTCAAACTCCTGGGCTCAAGTCATCCTCCTGCCTCAGCCTCCCGAGTAGCTGGGACTACAGGCATGTGCCACCATGCCCGGCTAATTTTTTCTATATATTTATAGTTGTCCAATTAATTTCTTTCTATTTAGTAGAGACAGGGTCTCGCTCTTGCTCAGGCTGGTTTCAAACTCCTGACCTTGAGCGATCTGCCCGCCTCGGCCTCCCAGAGTGCTAGGATTACAGGCATGAGCCACCATGCCAACCATCATTGCATTTTTTAAAGGCCATAAAAGAAAATAATAAAACCATCAGATTGAATATTTAACAATTAAACAATTTTTTGTCACTTTTTCATTTTCTGGCCTCTATGTAGGCTATATTTGTATATTAGATTATGTGTACAAAAGATTTATTCAGTTCTGCTTTTCTATCTACCATAAAGAAAAGGGTTTTTTCCCTTTTATTCTTTCTCTAAATATTTATTAAGCACTTAGTATATATCAGAAAGTGTCCTAGGTCTTGGGGATGCTGAGTTAAAACATGGCACAATTTCTGTCCTAAAGGAATATTCAATATACAGACCACAGACGGGAAAGTCAGTGAATGTAATGTTGTGTGACAATACTAGTAATACTTGTGGTATGATGTGCCTGGCATTGTTACATGGTTTAACTTATTTAATGCTCACAGCAGGGTAGTCGCTATTATCGTATTTTACGGTAAAGCAAGCAGACACAGGAAAGTTAACGACTTGCCCAAAGTCACACTGCTGGCTTCAAGCTCGTACAGTATGCTATGAGAATGGGAAGGAAGGGTCCTCACCTAAAGGAAGCAAGGAAATCTTCCCAGGGAAAATGACTTCTCAACTTCATCTTTGAAGTTGTCCTCCTTGAGAAGAAGCCCCAGTCAGAAGGAACTAAATATGCCAACACATAGGAAAATAATACAGCTCTCTGGAGAAACATCAAGTCCTTCAATATCACTGGAGCACAGAGATACAAAAGATAAGATTGGAGAAGTCAGGAGTTAGATCAATTAGGTAACCTTGCTTACCCTGATGAGGAGCTTTTTCTTTATTGAGAAAGCAAGGAAAAGCTATTGAAAGATTTTAAGTAATGATATGAACAGAGGGTCTAGGGAATGTGAATAAGGGCAAACAGTCCCCATGAAAAATAAGAAGGGTCAGAATTAAGGCTGCAGTAAGTGTTTAAGATATGGGGACTGATCTGAGAGAGATTTAGGGAAGGTGGGGGAATTTGACAGAACTTGGTGAAGAGGGTGTGAGGAGGAGGAAGGAATTTCAGATTTCTGGCTTGGATTACTTGATGAGGAAGTGTGAGATGGGAAACATGAGAGGAAGAACAGGTTTAGAGAGGGAATGGTGAGGTTAACAATAGCAACCGCAAGGTGCTGAACTAAGGGAGAAGGGTGGCCAGGGCACTTTAGACAGGGAAAGAGTACAGAGGTAGATATGGGATATCGTGGTCGTGTTCTCATTTTCATTTGAATATTTGGTTTGCATGTGATCATTTTGTTCTTAGACTTCATAACTCGCATATATATATTACATATATTTTCTAGTATTGATGTTATGTATTAAATTTTTAAAGTAACATTTGCTAAAACTGCTATTGAAAAAAAATCCTAATACACTAAGATTTTGAGAAAATGACCAAATTTTCCATATATATATATGCATTAGAGATTAAATGACACAAAAGCAAAGGCTGTTTGATTTACATAGTTCTTATCCATGTGTTAAAAATACAAAATAAAAAGAAATAAGATCTATTGCCTGCAGAAGAAGCTGTCACCTGCCACTCTATAGTATTTATCACGTGTTAGATTAATTTGTATGGCTGTCTTAGTTTTAACAAATCCAAGGAAGACAGTTGGCTGTTTGAATGAAATGAAACTTTGCTTTTTAAATTGCTTTTGGTTATTATGGATACTTCTTTATGGTGTCATATTTCTCTTGAAAGATAAAATATTTTGTTTGGAATTGAGTTTCATTTTAGTCCCAGGGAGTGATTTGCAATTTCAAATAAGGTGGCTGGGGAATGCCTCTGAGAAGTTGACATTTGAGCAAGGACTTTAAGCAGGTGAGGGCATTAGCCACACAGATACTGGGAAAGCGGAAGAAGGTCCCAGGAAGGAAGCCAATCAACCAGAGTACAAGCCGTCAGGCAGTCACTGTGGCTGGATCAGAGTAGTAGTGTGGCTAGAGGTGTAGGCCACTGTTAAAGACATAATTGACTCTGGGTGTAATGGGAAGCCATGGAGGGTGTTTTTGTTTTTGTTTGGAGACAGAGCTTCGCTCTATTGTCCTGGGTAGAATGCAGCGGCATTATGTAGCTCACTGCAACCTCCATCTCCTAGGCTTACACGACCCTCCTGCCTCAGCTTCCTGAGTAGCTGGGACTACATGTGCCTGCCACCACGCCCAGCTAATTTTTTTCTATTTTTAGTAGAGACAGGGTCTCACTCTTGCTCAGACTAGTCCCCAACTCCTGAGCTCAAGCAATCCTCTCACCTCAGCCTCCCAGAGTGCTAGGATACCATGCCCAGCTCATTGGAGAGTTTTGAGCAGAGAAGTGACATTATCAGATTTTATGTTCTAAAAGATATCTCTACTATGGAGAACAGACTATATAGGGACAAAGATGGAAGCTCTGAAACCAGTTAAGAGGCTATTTTAATAAACCAGTGAGCGATGGGTGGTAACTTGGATCAGGTTGGTAGCAGAGGTCAGATTTTAGATTTATTTTAAAGGTAGAACCCATGGGATTGTTTGACAGATTGCCTATGGGTATTCAAAGTAAAGAAACTTCATGAATTCATGAAGTAGGGAGTGAGTATATCTAAAGAAGGGAAGAAAATTGACAAATTATTTCTAAAATGTATATGGAAATATGAAAGGCCAAGACAATCTTGAAGTAGAAGAGCAAAGAACAAAAATAGTGACATACCATACTTGATCAGATATTAGTGGGATGAGTTAATTATATATCAAGATTTATTATAAAGCTACAGTAATTAGACAGTGTGGTATTGAGGCAACAGTAGTGACATAGATCAATAAAAAGCATAAAGTCTAGAAAGAGACCTATATATACATGGTCACTTATTTTATGACAAAGGTGGCACTATAGAGCAGTGGGGAGAGATTGTTATTTGCAACAATGGTTGTGCGTCAGTTGGACTTCCATACTTTTGTATAATCATAACCACCTACCTTAGACCATACACAAGAAATAAATTCCAATCTGACTGCATTTAAAAATAAAACAAAATTTCTTGATAATATAGAAAAATATCTACATGATTTTAAGATAAGGAAAAACAATTTTAAACAGGACACCAAAAGCATTAATCATAAAGAAAAAGACTGATAATGATAAACTGGAATAGACTAAAATCAAGCACTTCCATTCATCATAAGACATCATAGAGTGAAAAAAGGAGCCAGAATAGGAGAAGATATTTGTAACATATGAAGGTGACAAATGGCGCATATTTAGAATCTATAAAGTAAAATGTACAAGGTATTTCACACCAAAAAAGGGGTGGCAGTGCATGCCAATAAGCAAGAAACATTAGAAAAGGGGCACTTGCTTCTTTTTCTGGAGTGGTGGCAACATTGTATAATGCTGAACTACATTTCTATCCTCTTTTTATATCTTTGGGGGGAAAACGAGAGCTTCCTGGGTCTTTATTTGTACTATGACACCTTTAGGATTGAACAGGAATTGGGATGGTTCAAATTTAGCCTAAAATTTGAATGGCTGTACATTTAAAGAAAATAAAAATCCATTCGTGGATATGAGATTACTATTTTAAGAAAAGCTCTTTTACCATAAGCATCAAATAATATTAGGCACGCTCATCCATAACTTCTTTAGTAAGAGTTGGATGCTCCAGCCTTGCTGCTAAAACCTGTGGAATGAAAGATGAGGTCAGAAAAATACCACCAAGAAAACTAACATTTCATATTTTAAAAGAAATATCACTGAGGAAGAAGACACAGAGAATATTTTGTACAGAATGACTATTTTCTTCTAATGTTTAAAATTTATTTTGACTTTTTTTCCCCCACCTAAGTATGTAACCAAAAGGTGGAGGCTGCCCTGAGTGTCAGTCACTGATTATCATAAGAGGAAGATTTTCATGAGGTGGCACTGGGATCCAAGGTAACCAGCATGTGTTCAGCGGGGACTGAAAGTGATAAGGATAGAAAAGCATCTGTGTTTAGAATGCTCCAATGAGCAATCAGCACTCTCCTGAGATGACCCTTTACTGTTGCTAGGCACTCATGTCTGTTTCTGGAGTGGGTGGAACATTATGTAATGCTGAACCACATTTCCACCCCCTTTATATATATTTGGGGAAAGAATTAGAGCTTCCTGGGTTTTTATTTTATACTATTAAATCTTTTAGGTCTGAATAAAAATTGAGATCGTTCAAATTTGGCCTAAAAATTGAATGGTGGTACATTTAAAGAAAAAAAAAATCTGTTTTTGAACATGAGATTACCGTTTTAAAGCTCTTTCACCGTAAGCATCAAAGAACGGTAAGCACTCCCCTGTATAAGCCACAGCTGAGGTGACTGATTTACATCACCCACATCAGGTGTGGGGAACTCCTTACCTCCACTTTATTTCCTTAAGTCCCAGAAGCGCCTAATGAGTGACTGATTTCGTTTCACCTTATGGATTTTTCTGATTGTCCTTTTTTAGAATAAAGCCTCTGAAAATTGAAATATAAAGAGCAGTTTAGAATTTCATTTTTAAGGAAAAATGCACAGTGGACCCTCCCATTGAAAATATGCTAACTAAAATATTTCTTTAATAACATTTTTAAAATTCACCAGTGATGGAAGCCATTCTTATTTATAAGAATACTCAGGCTATGAGTATTCTTATACATAACATGAAAATCAAATACTAGTTGGCAACATAGTCAACCATAAACTTTAGAAGCAATGAATATTATGTAAAGAATTTACTGTTGCTACATAGAAGAGCTTCTCAGCCCTCAGAATTGGAAATGTTTTATGGTAATCTCCTCTAACAGTCAAAATAAAGACATTTGAGTTACTTAAAAAAAAAAAAAAAAGTACCATTCAGCTGATTAGAAAGTACAGATTGCTCAGAGGCCAAAAGCCCAGCAAGGTAAAGAGACCACTAAAGCTAACTTCATCCCCAAGGGCATTTCCTGAAACCTAAAGATTTTTTGGTTTTCATGTTCTCCTGGGCAGGAAACAACACCAAGAACAGACCCAGTATAAGTAGTCTAATAGCATAAAGCTAGAAACCAAAGAACTATGCTTTATTCATTTCATAGAAGGCAGAGAGAGAGAGAGAGAGAGCGAGCGAGTGCACTCCAAGATGGTGGACTAGAAGCAGCCCACACACACTATTCTCTAGGAGAAGATCAAAAACTGCAAGTAGATGCTCACCTGTGGATGGACCCTCTTGGAGAGAGCATTGTCAATCAGCAGAGAACCAATGGGAGACACTAAGAATGAAGAAGACTGGGCTGGGAGATCCACTTGCCAAGATCAGAAGGTGCCTGGGGAAGACCCTCTACACATACAGAAATGATAAAGGACAGGACCCCAGGGCCCCATGCTCCCAGAGCAGACAGTGTGATTGGAGCTGTATGGGGGCCCCTCACCACCACTGTGGGGCTCTGTACTGATCAGGGAACTACTTGGAGATGATATCGTAGAGTACAGTTGCATCAGAGAGCTGGCTTAGCAGGGACCCATGAGCCTCCGTTCCCAGGTTGCTATAGCTGATGCCACTCTTTGAGCTCTCAGATCCGGAGCACCCAGTCTACACAGGGATCGGCTTTGCTGCAGCTGCCCCAACATCGCCCCTGGCCCAGCTAGGGAGGAAGCAAAGAGAGCAGATGCTCTCACACGCTCATGGCTGGAAGCCAAGTGCTACCCACCACCAGGGAACTCAAATGGAGCTCAAAGCTCAAGAGGTCCCATGGTAGCAGCCTCAGCAGGACTTGTGTGAGGAGAGAGCCCCAGCCATCCAGCAGCCCAGCACCTAAGGCCCCACACATCAACCAGTGGGAACAAGCCCCTGGGCCCTGCACACTGCTGTGGCAAGCCCCACACCCCAGCAGACCTGTGCTCTGTGCAGCAGGCCATGCCCCCACAGACCCACATTCCCTTCAGTGGGCCATGTTGCCTGGTGGTGGGCGCCAGTTGGCAGGCCTTACCAGGTAGGCCAAGGCCCACAGACATGAACGCCCTGCAGCAGGTTATGTGTTTGGTCACTGGCCGACAGGCCACACCCCCGTGGTCCCCACCACCAAGAGTCAGAACAAGTTCCTTGTTTTGTGTGCCAGCCAGCAGGGTGTGACTCTGCATAATGCCACACCTGCGGTCCAGCTTTCCACCATGGACCTGCTAGCCATGAGCCACCTGCTACTGCACACCGCCATCATACCTAGACCCAGATGAAGCAAACACCCACTGCCAGCACTGCAGGAAGACCCAAGCAGAGCAATCTCCCACAACACATGCCTCAGTGGAGAGAGACTCACCCAGCCCCCTGTCCAAGCTTCCAACAACATCCTGTGGACCAATTGACTCTACATGAAGATCCTCCAGCATTGGCCCAGGACCTGCAACCGGCCCAAGAAAGGGTCGTGGGATGCAGTCCTGTGACATGTCCAGATGCCCAGCAAGGTCCTGTAACCCTCCCAGGCATTGGCCAACGTAATGCCACCTGCATCTGTGGAGAGAGATTTGTGCAGCCTGGTTCCTGAGCTTCCAATAGCTTGGCCTGGGGACTAACCCACAAATCCAAATGAATATTCCCCAGTACCAGCTTAGACTGTGACAACCAAAGGGGATCAAGACAATGCAGGAGAACAGCTGTGTTACAGGCTTTCAGTGCCTCCACCCCTCTCCCACCAGGTCAGTCCTCCAGAATAGGACACAAAAGTATTATCTAGGGGCCTCTCTCCTCCTTCTCACTAAGTAGGAGAGTTCCCAGCAAAGGATAACAGGTGTGCTGCAAACCTGTCAGCCCTAAGGTGAGAGAAGAGGTTTCAGATAAGAAGAAACCAACATAAAAGAATTCTGGCAACATGAAAAAACAAGCTAGTTTGACACCCCAAAGGATCATAACAGATCTACAGCAGGGGAACCCAACCAAAAGGAAACTGTAAAAGTGTCAGAAATGGAATTCAGAATATGAATGGCAAACAAGATGAATGGAATTGAAGAGAAAGTTGAAAACCAACACAAAGAAACCAGAAAAATATTTCAAGACATGAATGAAAGATAGGAAAAACTTGCTAAATATATAGACAACATAAGAAAGGCTATAACAGAACTTAAATAAATGAAAAAGTCACTTAGGGAACTACAAAATACAGTAGAAAGCTTCAACAACAGGCTAGATCTAGCAGAAGAAATAATCTGAGAGCTTGAAGACAAGGCTTTCAAACTAACCCAGTCAGTCAAAAATGTAGAAAAAAGAATAAAGACGACTGACGAATCACTCAGAGAAATATGGGACTATGTGAAATGAGCCAATATACAAATTATAGGTATCCCAGAGGGGAAAGAAGAAAAAGGAAAAAGCATGGAACCTATTCAAGGGAATTATTGAGGAGAACTTCCCTGGTATCACCAGAGATTCACGTATCTAGGTACAAGATGGTCATCAAACACTGGAAAGATTCATAGCAAATAGGACATCTTCAAGACACACAGCATTAACCAGGCCAAAGTCAAAATGAAGGAGAAAATTCTACAAGCTGTAAGATTAAAGGAACAACTAGCCTACAATGTAAAACCCATGAGGCTAACAGCAGACTTCCCAGTGGAGACCTTACAAACCAGAAGGGATTGAGGCCCAGTTTTTAATCTTAAACGAAACAACTGTCAGCCAAGAACTCTGTATCCTGCAAAACTAACTTTCATAAATGATGGAGAAATAAAGACTTTCTCAGACAATCAAACAATAAAGGAAGTTGTCATTACTAGACCTGCCCTACAGGAAATGCTCTAAAGTTCATTGTACGTACAACAACACAATAGATACCCACCAGTGTAAAAACACCCAAAAGTTATAGCTCACAACTCTTAGAAAATAGCACAAAAGGAAAAACAAAACTATAAGATATCCAACATGATGAACAGAACAGCATCCTACATGTCAATACTAATACTCAACATGAATTGGTCTGAATGATCCACTAAAAGACACAGACTGGCTGAATGAATGAAAACCCCCCCAAATATTTGCTGTCTCCAAGAAACACATGAAAACTACAAGGACTCACACAGACTTGAGGTACAGGGATGGAAAAAAATATCCACACAGGTATATGTATACCATGGAGTACTATTCAGCTTTAAGAAACAATGGTGATATA
>VBSM01003143.1:37411785-37449830 GCA_008086735.1 Cheirogaleus medius
AAAAAAAAAAAAAAACTTTAAATCAAAGATTGTAAAAAAAGACAAAGGTGGTCATTATTATAATGGTAAAGGGAGCAATTGAATAAGACATAACAATTCTAAATATATATGTATGTATGCACCTAACACAGAAGCTCCCAGTTTCAGAAAGCAAATTCTTCTAGATCTAAACAAAGAAATAAACAGAAGCACCTAATTGCTGACACTCTACTGACAGAACTGGACAAATCATTGAAACAGAAAATGAATAAAGAAATACTGGACTTAAACAGGACTCTAGAACAAATGGATCTAACAGATATTTACAGAACATACTATCAGAAACTGCTGAACATATATTCTTCTAATCAGCACATGAGACATTTTCCAAGATTGATCATATCTTAAGCCAGAAAACTAGTCTCAGCAAATTCAAAAAAATTGAAATCATACCATGTATCTTCTGAGACCACAGTGGAGTAAAACTAGAAACCAATTCCACGAGAAACACTCAAATCTATACAAAGTCATGGAAATATAATAACCTGCTGCTGAATGATACTTGGATCAATAATGAAATTATGATGGAAATCAAAAGGTTCCTGAACTAAATAACAAAGGGCACAAGCTTTCAAGATCTATAGGATACAGTCAAAGCAGTCCTAAGGGGAAAGTTCCTAACCTTAAAGGCCTACATCAAAAAGACAGAAAGATCATAAATTAACAACCTAATTTCACATCTTAAGGAACTAGAAAAACAACAAACCAAATCCAAAGCCAGCAGAAGAAAAGAAATAACAAAACTCAGAGCAGAACTAAATGAAATGGAAACTCAAGAAATACCACAAATGTTCAATGAAACAAAAAGATTGTTCTTTTTTTTTTTCTTTTCCGGTGGTTCCTTTGAAGACATCACAAGTCTCAGGAGATTAAGATTTTTCCATCATACGAAAAGATTGTTCTTTGAAAAGATAAACAAAATTGATAGACCATTAACCAGATTAACCAGAAATAGATTGAGTCACATAACCTCAATCAGAAATGAAAGAAGAGACATTACAACTGATACCGCAGATATACGAAAATATCATCTGTGAATACTATGAAAACGTCTTTGCAAACAAACTAGAAAATCTAGAGGAAATGGATAAATTCTTGGAAACACACAACCTCCCAAGCCTGAATCAGGAAGAATTACAAATCCTGAACAGACCAGTAATGAGCAATGAGATTGAAACAATAATTTAAAAATCTCTTAAGAAAAAAATCCCTAGACCAGACAGATGCACAGCTGAATTCTACCAGACCTACAAAGAAGAACTGGTACCAATCCTATAAAAACTATTCCATAACATTGAGAAGGAGGAAATCCTCCCAAATACATACATTCTATGAAGTATCACCCAGATACCAAAGCCAGGAAGGACAGAACAAAAAAAGAAAACTAGAGACCAATATCTCTTATGAATATAGATGTAAAAATCCTCAATAAAATACTACCAAACTGAATTCAACAGCACATGAAAAAGATAATCCACCATAATTAAGTGGATTTCATCCCAGGGATGTAAGGATGGTTTAATACATGCAAATCAATGAACACTCACCACAGAAGCAGAAACAAAAATAAAGACCATGTGATCATCTCAATGGGTGCAGAAAAAGCATTCAGTTAAATCTAGCACCATTTCATGACAAAAACCCTCAACAAACTAGGCATAGAAGGAACATACCTCAAAATTACAAAAGTCATATATGATAAACCCACAGCCAACATCATAGTGAATGGGGAAAAGTTGAAAGCATTCCCCCAGAGAACTAGAATAAGGATCACCACTTCTATTCAACACAGTTTAGAAGTCCTAGCCAGAGCAATTAGGCAAGAGAAGGAAATAAAGGGCATCCAAATCAGGAAAGAGGAAGTCAAACTATTTCGCTGAAGATAAGAGCTTGTATCTACAAAACCCTAAAGACTCCACCAAAAGACTCATGGTATTCATAAGTAAATTCAGCAAAGTCTCAGGTTACAGAATTAATGTACACAAATCAGTAGCATTTATATATACAAATAACAGTCAAGTGGAGAGTCAAATGAAGGACTCAGTACCATTCACAATAGCTACAAAGAAAATAAAATACCTAGGAATATACTTAACCAAGGAGGTGAGAGATCTCTACAAGGAAAAATATAAAACACTGATGAAAGAAGTCACAGATGACACAAATGGAAAAATATCCCCTGCTCATGGATTGGTAGAATCAACATTGTTAAAATGTCCATACTGCCCAAAGTGGTATACAGACTCAACACAATCCCCATCACAATAGTAGCAACATATTTCACAGATCTAGAAGAAATAATCCTAACTTTCATTTGGATCCAAAAAAGAGCTGGAATAGCCAAAGCAATCTTAAGCAAAAAGAACAAATCTGGAGGCATCACATTACCTGACTTCAAATTATACTATAAGGCTATAGTTACGAAAACAGCACGGTACTGCTATAAAAGTAGAGATACAGACCAATGGAACAGAATAGAGAACCCAGAAGTAAAACTATCTACAACCAACTGATCTTTGACAAAGCAGACAACATACAGTGTAAGTTTCTTCAACAAGTGATGCTGTAACAATTAAATATTCATGTGCCCAAAAATGAAGCTAAATAGAGACCTTACACTTTGCACTAAAATTAAGTTAAAATGGATCATAGACCTAAATGTAAAACGGAAAACTATAAAACTTTAAGAAGAAAACATAGGGGAAAATCTAGGCGACCCTGGGTTTAGCCACGTATTCTTATATCCAACACTAAAAGCACAATCCACTAACGAAAAAAATTGGTAAGTTGGACAAATATCTGCTCTGTGAAACTTACTGTTAAGAAAATGAAAAGACAAGCCACAGACAAGGACAAAATATTGTAAAACACATTATCTAATAAAGAACTCTAAACATACACTAGAGAAAGGAAGCCCTACTCTAAAATGAGAAAATAAACAACCTAATTTAAAAATGGGCAAAAGAACTAAACAGCTTACCAAATGAAAATATATATGTAGTAAATATACATATGAAAAGATGCTCAACATCATATGTCATTAGGGAAATGCAGTTTAAAACAGTGAGAGACCACTACACACCTATTTGGGGTTTTTTGTTTTGTTTTTTTTTTTTTTGAGACAGAGTCTCACTTTGTTGCCCAGGCTAGAGTGAGTGCCGTGGCATCAGCCTAGCTCACAGCAACCTCAAACTCCTGGGCTCAAGGGATCCTCCTGCCTCAGCCTCCCGAGTAGCTGGGACTACAGGCATGCGCCACCATGCCCGACTAATTTTTTCTGTATATTTTTAGTTGTCCAATTAATTTCTTTCTATTTTTAGTAGAGACGGGGTCTCGCTCTTGCTCAGGCTGGTTTCGAACTCCTGACCTTGAGCGATCCACCCACCTCAGCCTCCCAGAGTGCTAGGATTACAGGCGTGAGCCACCGGGCCCAGCCTACACAACTATTTGAATGTCAAAAATCATAAAAACTGGTAAGGATATAAAACAAGAACACAAACAAAAAGAACTCTCCTTCATTGCTGTTTGGAATGCAGCAGCCTCTTTGGAAGACAGTTTATTTCTGAAATGCTGAACATAGCCTCACCATACAATCCAGCAGTCATACTCCTACATGTTTATCCAGATGAACTGAAAACTTATACCCACACAAAAACTTGCATGCAAATATTAATGGAAGCTTTATTTATAATCACTTAGTTGTCCTTTACTGGGTAAATGGATGAACAAAACTGGTATATCCATACAATGTAATACTATACAGTGATTAAAAACAACGAGCTGTCTAGCCACACAGTCATTTAACAATGTTTATTGTTAAATGAGAGAGGCACGCCAGAAAAGGCTATATACTATCTGATTCCATTTGTATGCCATTCTGGAAAATGTGAAACTATAGAGATTTTAAACAGCAATTGGGGGAGGGATTAAATATGTGAAACACAGGATGTTTTTATTTTTCAGACAGTCAAATTATTCCATATGATACTGTAATGGTGGATAAATGACATCATGCATTTGTCAAAACCCATACAACTTTACAGCACAAAGAGCGAGCCTTAATATATGCAAATTTTTAGAACTCAGTGAGAAGCTTGGGGGATCCAGGATGGAATGCAGAATGTGACAAAAGAGTCTAACTGTATTACAAATGTATGAAACAACATTATTGAAGGGAATAGAAGAAAAAGGTACTGATGTAAGTAACTTTGGAAATGATGGGAGCCTGTAAGACTAAAGGCAAAAAGAGCTGCATATAACACTACTCTAGTTGATAAAGTTGTATCGCAGGGAGGTGGAGGTTAACAATTCTGAAACCACTATATAAGTATCCTGGAATTAAACAATTAAGTAAAAGTTTCTCACTGTCAGAGTGGCAGGTTACAGATAAGAAGGGGGAGGATGCTAGAATGATTCATGTGGCGAAGAGGAAAGATGAGGAGGGAGGGAGGCATTCCAGACAAGAAGCATATCCCAGGATGGAAATAGAAATACAAGAGGCATAATGAGGAAACCATATTGGAACAGATGGTTTATATAAGGCAGTACTTTTCATATTATCTTCTTACGTGCCCCCAGAGGGGGTAGTCGGTGAGGGTGTGAGAGACCAGCTGTTGGAAGGCTTTCAGCACGGCAGTGCTGCAGGTATATTAGAAAGATTGATCTGGCAGTGGACAAAGAAGAATGGGTAGGCAAACTATTCAGTAAGTCCAGTAAGATGGCATGAGCCCAGATGTATTATTGGCCATGAGTTTAAAATAAAACAGAAGGATGGATGCATGTATTCTCACCAAGGAAGAGCCAACAAGACTGAGTTACACATTGGATGGATGTTCCCCTTCCAGGGAAAGGAGGCATCAAAGGACCCATCCAGTGACAGAAATGAAGAATCTCACATTGAATTTAAATCTGGTAGTACTAGATTGTATGGGAATATGGAAGATAAGACTGCGTCTAAGCTCTAAAGGGAAATACAAATGAATTAAAATTATTAACTAGAATATGTAAAATATAATGGTAATGGTTAACTGTGGGATTATACGTAGTGCCAGCAATGAGGATGAACACACAGCAGACCTGGGAATCATGTTCTTGTTTACACCTCAGTTCTTAACGTTAGTTGTTTTCTTAGAGATCTCTAAGCTGGTGGGGGTGGGAGGTAAGTTAAACTGAAAAGCCCTATATTCTGTGGCACAGCTGAAAATCCCATACTCAGAGTCTAGGAGTTGGCACTTCAGATAAAGCAGCATTCACAGGGTAGTTTTGTTAGGTAAGGCAGATGTTGTTAATGATGTGGCTTCTAGATGTAAGGATAAAATCCCCTGCACAAGACTTGGTGACATAAGCCATAAACTCAGAACTCAGGGTTAAGGAAGAATAAGGATGTGAGGGACAGGGAAGTCACCAGGTATCCACTGCCCTCTCCACCAAAAGCAAATGAATAAATAAGCTATAAATGAACTAAAAATATAGAGAGATACAGGTATTTACTTGCTCTCAGTGTAGGAAAGGCTTACTTAATAGAAATGCAGTTATTGAATATAAAGTTTAACAAGTATACATAAATACGTTTCAGCAAGCTTCATAAACAAAATCATAGAGTAACAATAACCAGTCTGGACAACATAGTGAGACCTCATCTCTAAAAAAATAAAATAAAAAATTAGCTGGACATGGTGGTACACACCTGAAATCCCAGCTACTTGGGAGTCTGAAACAGGAGGATTGCTTAAACCCACGCGTTCAAGACCAGCCTTGCTGATACGGCAAGACCCTGTCTCAAAAAAAAAAAAAAAAAAAACAGAAACCACAATAAACTATAGAAATATCAGTTAACATATAAAATAGACAAAGAAGGACCTAAAGTCAACACTACTGCAGAACAAGAACAGCTTGCATCCAGATCTTGGTTTCAAATACCATTTTGTAATAAAAGGAATAAGAGCTCCTTGGAGAAATGGATGATTCTAGCAGTGGGACAGGAAATACGCAAAATGAGCCTGGAATATCTTGTAGTGCCAGAAAGTAAAGAAATGCTCAAAGCAAAATAAAAACAATGGTAGAGATGTGTCAAAAGGGACACAGGAGCCAACTGAAAGAGATCCCAATGACCAAATCTGGAACAATTTGAGCAGCAAAATAAACTAGTATTGGATTATAAGGCAAAGTGTAAAATAAATAACCATGAATCCACACTGATATAAATAAATGATTGAATAAATAAATGAATAGAGGAGAATAGGCAATTTCCTAATGCAGAAGAAATCCAAATAATTTATGTCAATACTCCACCCTCAAGGAAGTGGTGTGTAACTCTTCACTCAAGTATAATGACTTCCTGCCAAAAAGTAGGGGACAGAAAGCTAGTTGTATTAGTCACTTCACCTGACATATACTACTTCAGCCAGGTGATCCAGGTTAACACCAACAATGCTAAATTATGTTGGTCATGTGTGCTCTTGATGTGTCATGAAAGTGGCAAATCATCTTTGTGATATTCCTCCCAGAAACCCATGTCCTGCATCTAACCACGAGAAAAACAATCAGACGAACCCTAATTGAGAGACATTCTAAAAAATACTTAACTAGCTCCTCAAACCTGTCAAGGCTATCAAAAATCAGATAGGCTTGAAAACCTTTCCGAAGAACCTAAGGAGACATGATGATTAAATGTAATATGGTAAATGGATAAGATCCTAGAACAGAAACAAGACATTATGTAAAAACCAAGCAAATCTGATTAATGTATGGCCTTTAGTTAATAACTATTATTAGTTCATTAATTGTGACAAATGTATCATACCAATGTAAAATTTTAATAATAGGGGAAACTGGTGTGGGGCATATGGGGACTATCTGTACTATCCTCACAATTTTTCTGTAAAACTATTCTAAGATTAAAATTTTATTTTTAAAAAAGTTGTAGTCATTATGACATTCAGTCCCAATTATTATATCTCCTAAACAAGACATTCTTTTATATGGCCACAAGACAATTGTCACCTTAGAAACATAACATTGATAAAATATTAACACCTAAAGTACAGTTCATCCCAGATGTCCAAGTTGCCCCAGTAATGCCTTATGTAGCTGCACTGTTGTTTTTAAAACAGAATCCAACCAAGTAACGTTTCACTTAATTGTCATTTTTTAGTGTAACACAGAACAGTCCCCTCAAGATCATGGATTTTAACACCCCTTCTTTTCAATTGATAGATGGATTACTCTTCATTTAATTACTTTTATATGTTTCTTTAGAGAGGAAAAAGGTAGCAAAGTCAGGATCAGTGAAGACTTTACCCTTCCTCTAGTCCAATCATCCAAATCTGCCTTTCATGAAATGAACAATGCTTCGTAAGAAGCAGGGGGCTTGGTAGTGCCAGCCAGCCAACATGCTGGTTTTGTGCTGTGATTACTGATGTCAGAACTAAATTAGGTGATGGCGTAGTTCTTATGGCACATGTTTGTTTCTTTTTCTGCTAGGTTGTCCAAGATAGGAATAAAGTTCCCACTTCTGTGATTTTCTTATACTAAGAAAATAACTTAGACAATTCCTTCCATCCATTTTGACCATCTCAAGGAATATGGAGAATATTTTAAAAATGCTTCCATAATGCTTAGCTTTTATGTTCTGGTTGTTATTTTTATAATATAATTACTGTTATTGTTTGCTCCACAGAATAAGGAGACCAAACCTCCTTTCAGCCTCATTAATTAAAAATAGTAACATGCATGGTGCCTGTGAGAGGAAGGAGAGTTTCTAACATAAAGAGGGCGATTGTTCTAGCTGTAGGGAGTGGCATGGGAAAAAATTACTGAGTGGAGATACTGGAGGTACTAGAATGATCTGAATAAATGAAAGGAAGGAAGTCTTTTAAGAAATATGAAAATAGAATGATTTGGTTTCCAAATCATCACGAATTTAGTTTTAATTAAAAAGCAATATGAGTTCACTGATGTATCCCTAGGGATAGAAAAAAACAGTGCGTTGGCACATAGTATGCCGTCAGTGATACTTGTTTTTATTTAACAGAAGAATTAAAAGATTGTTTGGAAACAAAATTTTAAATTCACCTAGTAAAGCGTTGTGGTGGTCATTCGTGAAGTAATTTTAGCTTAGATTGATTGCACAGTAGGTATGAATGTTCTATGGGTGGACTTGGCAGAAATTTTAGGTATGAGTTCAGTTCAGGGAAGTTCACTTCACGGTCACGTGGTAATAGGGTAGAAACCATATTTCTGGCTTTCTTTACTCATCCTTTAATTTGTGTATAAGGATGTATTTTGAGAGAGGACATTTTTTCAACTTTCTCAAAATTGGCTGTGTGTGATTTTTCTTCACCAGATTACAACTGAACTCTCAAGTTATCTTTAAGTCGATGGGGCTAATGGTAAGTTCGGGTTTTACAAATCCTGTGCTTAAGGAGCTAAAAAAAGTAAACAATTCCTCTGAGTTAAGTATTACTCAAGAATCAGGATTTGGTCAGATGATACGAGTAATTCTTAACTCCTTCAAATATAGCCACCTAAACAGTTTGATAGGAATTGGAGAATGTGATGAATGTTGATTAAAGATATAGATATTCCTTTATGTAGACATAGTATACAATCAAAAATGGGCCTCATATTTTTTTATGTGTATATATGAAAAAGTACTGTATGGTAGGTCACGATTACAATTACTAAGATAACTTCTGAATGTTATCTTCATTCAACTTAATATTGGGGATCTGCTGTGAGCTATACATTGTATGATGTACAAAGTACAAGTTTTGTTTTGGGGAAGTTTTTTGGGTATAGAGGAAAGAGTGCAAGTCTTGAAATTAGAAGTTCTATGTTTATTATGTCTTGGCTTCAAGACTTGCTGGGTTTTGTTTAATTCATAAAATCCTTAATCTCTCTGAGCCTTACTTTTATCATCTGTGGAAATAGAACAGTAACACCTACCCCACCCATGAATTTCTTGTTTGTAGTGACGAGCAGCATGCAAATATTACAGCTGGTAAACTGTGCCATGCTATAGATTTTATAGGGACCATTGTTTTCTTTCAACTATGTGAGCCATTCTGTGGAACTCTACACACCGGGGGCTGAGTTACTTGAGTGCCTCAAGGATTTGTAGCCCTTGATTCTACAGTATGCTGTACCAAATCCAGCATTCCTTTAAACATTTTTCTTTGATTGGGGTGTACCACATAGTAGGCCCTTGTGGTGGGATTGAGTGGGCATGGCTAGGGGGAGAGAGTGAGGGGATGAGGAAGTTCAAGTCTGATGTGCTGTGGTTTGATTTTCACCCCTAGTTTTATCTTTAGCTTTCCTTTTAGAGTAGAAATTAGAAGCTCTAGAGTAAAATTAGAAGGTTAGCTCTGACAACATGAACATTCCAAGCTTCGTAGCTCTTGATGACTATTGTGAAAAACATGTATAGAGTCTTTCAAAGGAATTTTCACTGTCTTTTTCTCTCCTTGGTGGTTTTAAACTTGTACACTTGGTTATAGAATTCAGGATTTGGGGTTTTTTTTTAAATGGGTTTGACCCTTTCTTCCTGTTTGTAATTTTCATATTTTTCTTTAAGATTATAGCCACTTAGCCATTGTTTTAGTAAATGGGAATTCTCTACTAGCAGGGATTTTTAACAAAAAAATCTCCTTTTCTTAAAATTCATTTAAGACAAAAGTTACATATTATTTTGGCAGTGATCGTGCATGAACTTTTGCTACCTGATAGCTGCTTAAATAGTGGCAGAATGGCTCATTTGGAAAGTTTACCACATGGGTAATATACAGAGGTACAGTGATTATCACTAGACCTTGCACTGCTTTTAATCATTGGTCTTAAGCAGCCAACAGTTGATTATTTTCAAAGATGTATTAAATTGTTGTCATTTTAGTTCATTTAAAGCTTTCTCTTTTCCTTTTTCATGATCACTTACATTTGTTTTAACATCTACGTAAAGGATAGAATTTGGCAAAAGTCAAGATAACCTATAATTACTTTTGTATTACTTTTAAAAATCCAGTTAGACTGAAACCAGTTTACCACCCTGAAAACATTTTGCTTAATCATAATCCGTTTTAATCCAAAGCCAAAGTAAGCATAATATTGTCATACCTTAGTTTGTTGAAGATGCAGAACTTAGAAATTCAGATTCTTGGGTCCTTCCACCAAAGATTCTCCTTCCCAGTTGATTCTTACACATACACAGGTTTGGGAACTAAAATTAAATTTTCTCAAGCACTTGTTAGTTGCATTTATCTTTTATTTATGAGATTCCTAAGAAATATTTCCTCTGGGGGAAAATACTACCTTGAAAAAAGTCAGGAAACCATTGTTATAAAACGGACTGTTTGTAGGATTCCTTATTAAGATTCTGATTCTATTTTTAGAGTTCAGTCTGTTTTAATGTTAGAGAACTAATATTCAAACAGAATTGGAGTGAACTATAGAAAATTTTGTCCTCTTTCTCTTTCTTAATCTTGCATGAAGCCATTTTTAAACTCGGTTTTGTCCTGTTTCTCTTTCTTAATCTTGCATGAAGCCATTTTTAAACTTGGTTTTCATAATGGGCTGCCTTTTTGATTTCACTAAATTCTATGAATTCCCCCTACATATGGTATTCTGTTGTCCTGATAGAAACATACTGTAGTTTCCCTTGGCTAAAACACATGTAGGCAGTGATATGCTGGTAATGTTTAAAAACTGGGGGAAAGGGGCCTGATCATATCATTTGCTAATTTCCATGATGTAAAACAGTCCCTACAATAGCCTATTATCAAGCTACCAATATGACCTCACTAAATGTGGAGCTGGTGAGAGGTGGACTCAGCACACTTAGTATTTCCACCATACAGAAAGCACAGAACTTCCAGGGCATAGTAAAATGTAGTAAAATAATTAGGAAACGATAAGTTTTTGAGTATTTACATGTCTTTGTTTTTAGTATATTTTATACATATAAATTATTCTACTGTAAGAATACCCAAGAAACTGTTTCCATGCTTATCTTTGGGGAAAGTCATTGTTTCAAAATGGGACATTTTTACTTTGCATTTTCTACCTTATTTTATTGTTTAGATTAATTACCTATATTAAAATTATGAACAACAACAACACTGGTGTTAAAGAAGCAGCTCACCAGATGATTTTGATGTGTGGCTAATTTGGGAACCACTGGTGGTTCTCAGTCACAGCTCCCTGAATTGAAAATTTTCTTTCTTGGTTTCGTGGCACATTAAAGCTGAATTTTGTGCTTTAATTGCACTGACTACTACATTTTAACTATGTATATTCCATTATTTTCTTTCAAATGATTTGAGAATTTTTTTTAACAACAGGATATGTTAAATTTTAAAGAAAAACAAGAGAATTGAGACTATTTAAAAAATCAGAGAAAATAAAAATCTGGTAAATACAAATATAAATATGCCAATCCTGAGGACCACTATAGTTGATACAATTGAACAACAGATTTGACTCTGAGTTTCCTGGAAATACATGAAAAAAAGAACAATATAATTCTTTTCAGATAGAAGAGTGAGCATCATTTTCTCAAAGAAAGCTAAGCATTGCATTGCACTGAATTCCAAAGTAAATCTCACATGAAATTTCATATATAGGGATATAACATAACAGTGCCATATTTCTCTACTACTTATAGGTTTCATGTAGTGGTTTCTTATAATATACTTCAAAAAAAATCAAGAATGTAGTGTGACTTTTTCCCCAAAGGAGATAGATAAAATGGTATAGGAATATAACCTGGTGATCAAGCTTGATCCAAAGTTAGAATGATACCACCTAGAAGAATAAAGATTTAGAACAAGAATGCCAAAAGATGACAGATAGGTCTACCGTGTTTCCCGAAAATAAGACCTACCCATAAAATAAGCCCTAGCAGGATTTCTAAGCATTTGCCCAATAGAAGCCCTACCCCGAAAATAAGACCTAGTGATGGAGGTGGCTGTGCAGCATATCTGCACAACCCATGCATTTCGTCGCAGAGCGGTAAAGACAACAGCCCTTCTCATCTGCCCCATGAGAGCTCTATTGCTCGACATGAGAGATTGGGGCCAATGGTTCTAAAGCAAATAGAGTCGCAAGAAATTCAGGATGGAATTTGGGGTTTGAAGAGTTATGATGATGTTCCAGAAGACGACAGCTTAACTATATTTGAATAAATGTAGATTGTTGTACTGTACTTAAGAAAAATAACACATCCCTGAAAATAAGCCGTAGGGTGTCTTCTTGAGGAAAAATAAATATAAGACCCTGTCTTATTTTCGGGGAAACACGGTACTTAGCTCCTGTTCTTGACAAGGTGTCTGAGACCAGGGTCAGCAAAAACAAATGCAATGAATGACTAGCAGTCTCCATCTTGAACACAGAAATGGAGAATGGTGGAGTTACCTCTGCATATTTACCATGGTTACTCCAGGCTATCTTATGTAAATTTCACTGGTCTTAGGCAGCATCTCTAGTGTAAACGGAATTACAAATGGAGTCTGTACTCTTTGATGAGTGCCTTGGAGTGTTGCATTTTGTGTTGCTTTTTAGAGTATATATATGAGACATATATGTTAATTGTGACTAATTCTTAGCAATCCTAATACATCTGTCTTCCACCATTCTGATATTTGATCCTATAATTTATTTTTTTGTAATATAAATTAGCTATACCACTGTAGTTAATCTCTAGTCTCATTGAGTTGTTTTTTGTCCTTTAGTCTAATAGAACACCATAATTACAATTATTTTGTTTGGGAGCATGATTCTGAAAGCAGCAAAATAAGGAGAATTTGCCAAGTAATTCCTATATGAGTGTGATCCTATTAGTAACGATGTAGATTATCAAAAATGAATTATTTGGGGTGGGTGGGGTGGGCTCACGCCTGTAATCCTAGCACTCTGGGAGCCCGAGGCCGGTGGATCTCTCAAGGTCAGGAGTTCGAAACCAGCCTGAGCAAGAGCGAGACCCCATCTCTACTAAAAATAGAAAGAAATTAATTGGCCAACTAAAAATATATAGAAAAAATTAGCTGGGCATGGTGGCACATGCCTGTAGTCCCAGCTACTAGGGAGGCTGAGGCAGAAGGATTGCTTAAGCCCAGGAGTTTGAGGTTGCTGTGAGCTAGGCTGACACCACAGCACTCTGGCCTGAGCAACAGAGCGAGACTGTCTCAAAAAAAAAAAAAAAAAAAAAAGAATTATTTGTTATATTTATTTCTAACAAGCTACAATTTTAAATTCTTTTATAGGGTTAAGGAATTTGTAAATGTAAAATTTTTGGAAAATTTTAGGGGAAATTTTAACTAGTTCAGAAATTAAATGTTAACACTACTAACTATAATATTTAGGGATTTTTTTTCTTTTAGGAATGATTTATACACTGCATGATTATTCTAATTCACATCTTATTATCTTAGAAACAGTTCCTCTGTTGAAAAAAAATGCTTGATGGCTATTAACTCTTCTACTTTAGTTAATTCATCTTTTGAATTTTTTTCTTATCCTGTTTTAAAAAATAGTCCTTAAATGGGCATTCTCATACATTCTTGGTAAGAATATAAATTGGCTTACCCTTCTAAAGAGCAGTTTGGCAACATGTATATCAAAGACCTTAAAGATTTGAGACCCTCATACCCAGTTATTCCACTTCTAGGAAAACGTCATTAGGAAATAAACAGAAATTGTAAGTGTGGATTCTAGAGTGAGAGTGCCTGGGTTTAAATCCAACAGGAAACTCAATAAGTTGTATGACCGTGGGTTGTTTCTTCTTTAAGCCTCAGTCTTTGCATCTGTACAATAGATTTTAAAATAGCACCTATCTCTTGGTGTTATTGTGAAAATTAATGAAGTGATATTTGTAAAGTGCTTTTAACATGGTGCCTCTTACAAAGTATCAATAAAA
Source organism: Cheirogaleus medius (assembly GCA_008086735.1). Lineage (NCBI taxonomy): Eukaryota > Metazoa > Chordata > Mammalia > Primates > Cheirogaleidae > Cheirogaleus > Cheirogaleus medius. The sequence goes on from VBSM01003143.1 coordinate 37,425,731, forward strand.
AATTGCTCTTATTAGTAATCTTAGATTTATCGTAGTATTAGCTAAAATAGTAGACAAAAAGGAAAATATTTGATTGATTTTCATTTATATAACGGTATACTATTCCATGTAGTTTTCAATGATGTTCTACAAGAATATTTAAAGATATAAGAAAATGCTGATAATATAGCATTGAATGAAAAGGCAGGATAAAAATCTCTCTATGCTCTAAGATGTTAATTATGTTTTAAATTATATTCTAATTATATCATAAATATTAATTATGTCTTTAACATATGTTAATTATGTTTAAAAATGTTTTTTAGAGCTATATAGAAAAATCTAGAAAAGTGGCTTCCAGTAATTCTTAAAACCAAGTGATAGGAATGTGGAGATTTCATGTGATAATACTTTGTTTCTATATATTTTCATTTTTCAGAAATTTTTTGAAATAATGACAAGAATAGAAAATAAAGTCTAAATCCTTGGTATTAGTGTTTTGTAACTTGTTTAGATATAAACTAGCTCTTAATCAGTTTTGTTATTAAACTGTTATTGATGCTTTCTTATGGTATTTTTAGAGCATTTGAGAGAATGATATATGAGACTTGCAAAAATTTGATAAAAGTTATAAAACTCATGAATGTTTGGAAAAACCCTTAATAAAACAGAAAGATGGTTCATTCAGTAATGAACTTAGTGACTTTTATATTGCTTTATACTTTTTGAAATCTTATAAAAATTCTACAGTAAGCTGTTTTTAGAGTGTTAATCAGAAAAAGAAGTTTCAATTTTCTGATGAAATGATGCTAAGTTTTATGCTTTGATATTATTATTTCTACTATTTAGACCATTCTTATTAGTTGCTTTTGAGAGTCAACTTCAAACATGCTATAATTCTCTAAAACAACTTTGGTAGGCCGGGTGCGGTGGCTCACGCCTGTAATCCTAGCACTCTGGGAGGCCGAGGCCAGTGGATCGCTCAAGGTCAGGAGTTCGAAACCATCCTGAGCAAGAGTGAGACTCCGTCTCTACTAAAAATAGAAAGAAATTAATTGGACAACTAAAAATATATAGAAAAAACTAGCTGGGCATGGTGACTCGTGCCTGTAATCCCATAATCCCAGCTACTTGGGAGGCTGAGGAAGAAGGACAGAAGGATTGCTTGAACCCAGGAGTTTGAGGTTGCTGTGAGCTAGGCTGATGCCATGGCACTCTAGCCCGGGCAATAGAGTGAGACTCTGTCTCAAAAAAAAAAAAACTTTGGTGAAGGATGGATTGTTTCCGAACATCTGTATAAAAAATATCTATTTTAAGTATTTTCCATATATGAAAAATGATGCAAGGACCACCCCCATTGCACTCTCATAAGTGGTTTTTGTTATTTTGGGGGTTTTTTCCCCCATTTTTAAATAGTGTCGATTTTTCAACATAGCCAGCATTCACACATCTCAAAAGGGAACTTTATCTTAGTCGGGTCGAAGGGTATCTTGAGTTTTTTGGCAGAGTTCTCCCTCTTTCGGCAGAAATAAAGAAAAAGAAAATAACTGTTTCTTCCTGCCTCTGTAACTGAAACAATATTCAAATTTATAGGTGAATTTTACTTATAACAAATATTTCCTTTATAAGCCCTGCATTTATCTTGTAGGTGGCCTTCTAAAATATACTTTATTTGATTTTATACACTGTGCTCATACTTTGGCTCTGTGCCCAACCTCCCAGGTCGCAAACATCTACAGCAGCCCCCAGTGTTAAAGAAAATAAACCAAAAATGAAAACAACCTAGAAAATAGTATAGATGTTAATAAATTACTCAGTAATATTCACAGTAGTAATAAATTATATTAATAGTGGCAGTTCTTAAAAATTGTGCCACTATTCATTAAGACATTTAGTCTTTCTCATGTTCCAAATGAAATACATTATTTTCTCCTCTTAGAAGAGAGGGGTATTAGGGATATTCTCTTTATTTGTTTGACTTATTCTTTTTTTTTTTTTTTTTTTTTGAGACAGAGTCTCACTCTATTGCCCAGGCTAGAGTGCCATGGCATCAGCCTAGCTCACAGCAACCTCAAACTCCTGGGCTCAAGCAATCCTCCTGCCTCAGGCTCCCAAGTAGCTGGGACTACAGTCACATGCCACCATGCCTAGCTAATTTTTTTTTTTTTCCTATTTTTAGTTGTTTGGCTAATTTCTTTCTATTTATAATAGAGACAATGTCTCGCTCTTGCTCAGGCTGGTCTCGACCTTCTGAGTTTAAGCAGTCCTCCTGCCTGGACCTCCCAGAGTGCTAGGATTTCAGGTGTGAGCCACCGAGCCCGGCCTATTTGTTTGACTTATTCTATTCAGTACAAAGGTTAAAAACTAGAGGCAAAGCACCTATATATATAGAATCAACTAGCACCCAAATCCTTATGATATGTGAGAAAATTATCTACTTTGGAAGCCAGTTATATACATTAAAACATATGTCAATCTGAAATAGAATAAACTAAATGCAAAATGACTAGTCCTGACAAATTCTTCTAAAATTAAAAATAAAAGTTACTTAGAAGTTCATGAAGGAAAGTTGAATCTTGATGAGAAACGTGATTTAATTAAAGATGAAAAAAAGGAAGAAAAGAAAAGATGGAAAGAGAGGAAGAAAGATAAGGAGGGAGGCAGGCAAGAAGCATATACTCCAGAATTAAAGTGGAAATACAAGAAGCATAATGAGGAAACCATGTTGGAACAGATGGTCTATATAAGGCATTTCTTTTCACATTATCTTCTGATGCACCCCCACAGGGTCTGGTAGCAAGAGGCTGAGGAGGCCAGCTGTTGGAAGGCTTTAAGCAAGGCAGTGCTGCAGGTATGTTAGAGAGGTTGATGACGGCGGACAGAGAGGAATGTGTTGGGAAACTGTTCAATAAATCCAATGAGATGACTTGAACCCAAATATATAATTGGCATGAGTCTGAAAATAAATCAGGAGGATGGATGCATGTATTCTCACCAAGGAAGAGCCAACAAGACTGGGTTACACATTAGATGGATGTTATGCAAGGGGAAGAAGGTATTGAAGACCCATCTAGTGAGAGACATGAATAATCTTATATTGAATTTAAATCTGGTGGTACTAGATTATATGGGAATATGGAAGATAAGACTTTGTGTCTGGCCAGGCGCAGTGGCTCACGCCTGTAATCCTATCACTCTGGGAGGCCGAGGCAGGAGGACTGCTTGAGCTCAGGAGTTCGAGACCAGCCTGAGCAAGAGCGAGACCCTGTCTCTACTATAAATAGAAAGAAATCAGCCAAACAACTAAAAATAGAAAAAAAATTTAGCCAGGCATGGTGGCACGTGCCTGTAGTCCCAGCTACTTGGGAGGCTGAGGTAGGAGGATCGCTTGAGCCCAGGAGTTTGAGGTTGCTGTGAGCTAGGTTGATGCCACGGCACTCTAGCTCAGGTGGCAGAGTGAGACTCCATCTCAAAAATAAATAAAAAAGACTTTGTGTCCAAGTTCTAAAGGAAAATACAAATGAATTGAAATTATTAACCTGAATATGTAAAATATAACTATGATGCCTAACTATGGGATTATACCTAGTGCCAGCAATGTGGATGAACACATAGCAGACCTGGGAATTGTATTCTTTACACCCTAGTTGTTTTCCTAAAAATCTCTAAACTGGAAAGCACCTGTGCCAGGGCCAGGGGTTGGGTGCTAAGTTAAATTGAAAATCCCAAGACTGTGGCACAGCTAAAAATCTCATATCCAGAGTCTGGGGTGTGGCGCTTCTGGTGAAACATTCACAGGGTAGTATTGTTAAGTAAGTCAGTGATTGTTAATGATGTGGCTTCTATTTGGTAAAGATAAAATCCCCAGCAGAAGACTTGGTATTGCTTCTCTGACTTGGTGGCATAAGCCCCAAACCAATGGATAAAGAAGTTACCAGTTAGTTCATGATGGGTAGCAAAAAAAACAAAGCACCAAGAAGCCACCAGGAATTTACTGCCATCTCCACTAAATAATAAATAACTATAAATGAACTAAAAATATAGACAGGTTTGCTGCAGTTTAAGAAAGATTTATCTCCTATAGATGTAAACACTTATTTACTATAAAGGTTCACAAATATACAATATATGTGTTATGGGCTGAACTGTGTCCCGCCAAAAATTCGTATGTTGAAGTCTCAAACCCCTGTGCTTCAGAATGTGACTGTATTTGGAGATAAGGTCTTTAAAGAGGTGATCAAGTTAAAATGAGGTCTTTAGAGTGGGCCTTAATACAATATGATTGGTGTCCTTTTAAGAGGAAGAGATTAGGACATACCCACAGACTGAGGGGCAAATATGTGAGGACACAGCTAGAAGTCTGCAAGCCAAGGAAAGAGGCCTCAGAAGAAACCAAACCTGCCTTGATCTGGGGCTGTTAGCCTGTAGCTCTGTGAGAAAATCAATTTCTATTTTTTAAGCCACCAAGTCTATGGCATTTTGTTATGGTAGCCCTAACAAAGTAATACAATACGCATGCATTTCAGCAAAAATTATAAACAAAATCCAAAGGTAATAATAGCCTACAAAAATATTGATTAGCATATGAAACAGACAAAGACCTAGAAGGAACAACACTCCAGTAGCAATGAGCACACCTAGCACCCAGATCTTGGTTTCAAATACCATTCTCCAGTAAAAGGAACTGGGGTTCCTTAGAGAAATGGCCGCTTCTATTATAAGAATGGGGCAGGAAATACAGGAGTCCCCTCTTATCTGAGGGGCATATATTCCGAGACTCCCAGTGGATGCCTGACACCACAGATGGTACCGAACCCTATATATGCTATGTTTTCTTCGATCTGATTACCAAGACGGCTACTGACTACGAGACAGGTCGTGTATACAGTGTAGATATGCTGAATAAAGGGATGATTCACATCCCAGGTGGGAAGAAGCAGGACAATGGAAGATTTCATCATGGTACTCAGAATGGCATGCAATTTAAAACTTAAAAATTATTTCTGGAATTTTCAATTTAATATTTTTGGACTGCAGTTGACCACAGGTAACTAAATTCGCAGAAAGCAAATCTGTGGATAAGTGGGGAGGACTACTGTATAGAAGATGAGCCTGGAGCATCACTTAGTACCAAAAAGTAACAAAGTACTCAAAAACCCTCATAATGATAAAGATACATCAGAGGCACATGGGAGCTAACGGGAAAATCTCCACATGGCGAAAGCTTTAAACAAGAAAATAAAGTGGCATTGGATTATAACTCAAAGTATAAAATAAATATCCATGAGTTCATACTGATACTGGGGGAGAATAGATAACTCTCTTGTGCAGAAGAATCCCAAATAATTTATGTAGACACTCCTCTCTCAGGAGACAGAGCCCACTCAAGCATGGGCTGTGCATATTGACTTCTTTCCAAAGAACATAGTGCTAAAAGTGGGGACAAAAGAGTAACTTTACAATGTCAAAGCCGTATAGAACACTACCCTCAGCATAGTAGTTACGGTTAACAACAGTGATAAGTCATGTTGATAGTATGTGTCCTTGATATAATGTACATGAACTCTGTGGTCTTCCTCCCAAAACCCCATACCTCAGTCTAATCATGAGAACACCACCAAACAGATTCCAATGGAGAAGCATCCTACAATACACTTGGCCAGTACTCCTGAAAACCATCAGGGTGATCAAGGCAAGTCTGAGAAACTTACAGCCTAAGAGAGCTAAGAAGGCAGCTAAATGTAGTATGCTATCCTGCATAGGATCCTGGAACAGAAAAAGGATACTAGGTAAAAAATAAGGAAATCTGAATAAAGTATGGAGTTTAATTCACAAACAAAAATAAATATTGGGGCCTGCTGCAATGGCTCATGCCTGTAGTCCTAGCACTCTGAGAGGCCGAGGCAGGAGGATTGCTTGAGGTCAGGAGTTCGAGACCAGCCTGAGCAGAAATGAGACCCTGTCTTTACAAAAAAAATAGAAAAATTAGCCAGGTGTTGTGGCATGTGCCTGTAGTCCCAGCTACTCAGGAAGCTGAAGCAGAAGGATAGCTTTAGCCTAGTAGTTTGAGGTTGCTGTGAGCCATGCCATGACACTCTAGCCCGGGCAATAGAGCGAGACTCTGTCTCAAAAAAAAAAAAAAATCAATATTGGTACATTAATTGTGACAAATGTACCATACCAGCATAATATGTTAATAATAGGGGAAACTGGGTATGGGGTATCTGGGAACTATATGTACTGTCTTGCCATCTTTTCTGTAAAAGTATTCTCAAATAAAAAGGCTATTTAAAACAATAGAAAAAATAGGCAAAGGGATATCATACACCGTATGCATCAAAAGACCAGTACACACTAGAAAAAAATTTAAATTTACTGATATTCAGAAATGCGCATTAAAATAGCTATAAGATTATTATTTTTCTCCTATTTAGCTGGCAAACCTTTCTTTTTCTTCTATTAATGATGCCTGTGATTGGCAATGTATAAGAATGTAAAAGGGCAAAAACATATGTACCCTTTGAAGCAGCAACATCACAACCAGGAAGTGATTATCAGTGTTATCACTGTTCACAGTGTTATGTACAATAGCATAAACTCAGAAGTTAACCAAAAGCTTATAAGTATGGGACTGTTTAAATAAAATGTGGGAATCTCAATGTGCAATGCATTGCAGACACTAAGAATAACATTGTAGGACATTTGAAGACAAAAATACTCTATTATGTGTTACATGAAAATATCAACTGTATCTTTTCATTATATGTTTGCACATATTTCTTGGATCTGGGATTTAGTGATATTAACAAAGAGCATTAAATTAAGTCCTATTAGTGATTGAAAGTTGTAAGTGCTTACAGAGTTATTTTAGTGCATCTTATAATATGCCAAGTATTATTTTATAGCTCTTATTATAATTAGAACTTGAGGCTTCTCAAACTAGTGAGGGACCAAGTTTTTGTTACCACAAATTGTGTGTATGTTTATGTTTTACATATACTGCAGTTTAAAAATGGAATTTGTATACAATAATATATTGCCTGTGGTTATCTCTGACTGGTAGGGTTGGGGCAACTTTTATTTTATTTTTGGTGATTTCCTACATTTTCCAAGTGTTCAAGGAACCACAGAATATTTTTTGTGATGAGAAAAATGTTTTAGAAGTCAGCTTTTTCAAAAAATAAATCTTTAGTGGAACAATCCTGAAGGACAAAAGTTTTTCAAAAAATTTACTTTACATTATTGTATGTAAGTAAGCACTTGTCAGTGTTCCAGATGCATCTTAACTAAAACTAGTGAATGCCCTAACTTAGATGGTTTTTGAAGCCTATATATTTGGTATTGTTTGGCCCTTAAGCTTTTACATCTCTTAGCATGGAGGACGAAGAAAGCCGTACGTCGTTGCTTGAGAATCTGTACATTTAAACCAGATTTGTATTTGCACTGTCAGTATGGCAAGTGAGTGAAAAAATGTTAATACACTATTGGGTTTTTTATTTTTTATTTTTTTGATTCAGCTTATACCAGGGCTGAAAACCTCAATTTATGTTCATGACAGTGGGGATTTTTTTTAAATGTCTACGTTCTTTCTAATAAACTGTTGGAAGACTCAAAAAATAAAAAAATAAATCTTTTATTTCTATAAAACCGCTATCTAAAATATTAAAATCATTTTTTTCAAAAAATGTATTTTTACTTTGTTTCTCTTGAGTGGATTTAGTTTATACACAAATTTGTATATTTACACAAATTTACAGTTATGTGTTTTCTAAGTACTTATTTTCTATTAGGTTAAATTTTCATGAGATGTTAACAGCATTGTTGTGTTTGATTAGTCTTCTTATATCTTTTCCTTTTAGGCTGGTGTTTGGAATGCTTTATCCTGCATATTATTCATACAAAACTGTGAAAACAAAAAACGTGAAGGAATATGTGAGTATAGTTTTATGGGTGATTAGTTTAATGTATCAGTGATACACAAGGCTATAAAAATTGTTCTTTTAAAAACAGCTAGAGTGATGTTATAGGTTAAAATGTGATAAATGTGAAATAAAAAGATTATTCTATTTTTTTTAACTCACTTCAAAGATAACTCCAAAGTGGGGTTTCAAAAATAATTTACTATCAAGTGGCATTTAATTAAGTATATGGTTCCCAAGATGAGTAATCAGATAACTCTTAATTTAGTCTATAAATTCAAACATAATGAGGAGTTGGAGACCTTTTTGTTTGACTTTTGTTGGAGGGGAGGGTTGTGAGGGTTTTTTTCCTTATACATTTATAGGTACAGTGAACACTGAGAATATATACCTCTGGCCCCAAAGCGTTTTTCTTCTTTCATAGGTGTTTCATCACTTTTTAATTGATTTAAATATGGAGATACTCCATCTCCACTGACAACTGCAATTTTTGTTTCTTCTTGAATCATACTCTATTTGCAGTGATTTTGTTTTTGGTCCTCAGTGTTTCTTCTTTCAATATCCTTTTCCCTATTCCCAATTTTGTTTTGCTTTCACTAATTTTTTTTTCTTTAAGACAGGGTCTCACTCTGTCACCCAGGCTAGAGTGCAGTGGCATCATCACAACTCACTGCAACCTCCAGTTCCTGGGCTCAAGTAATCCTGTCTCAGCTTCCCAGAGTACTAGGATTACAGGGTTGAGCCACTGTGCCCTGCCTGCATTCACTAATTGTTTTTAATTTTTATCATTTCTGTAGGTTCTCCTCATTCCCAAATTTATCCATAGTGTTTAATACTCAATGGCTTTCCCCACCTATAAATACTGACATAGTTTACTATATATGATGGAATGAATTTTCAGAGAATAGCAAAAGCATATCATACTGATGGTTAATCAATGAGTAAACAGTCAATACTACTGCACATCAGTAACTATGGGTTTTTAATTGAGATGACATTCACATAAAATAACTATTTCAGTGTGAATAATTCTGTGTCATTTAGTACATTCACAATATTATGCAAACACTATCTCTTTTTAGTTCCAAAATATTTTTATCACTCCAAAATAAAACCCCATGCCCATTAAGCAGTTACTCCTCAACTTCCCCTCCCCCAAACCACTGACAACCACCAGTCTGTTTTCTGTTTATATGGATTTCCCTATTCTGGATGTTTCATATAAGAGAATGTATATGTGACCTTTTGTGTCTTGCATCTTAAACTTAGCATAACGTATCAGTATTTCATTCCTTTTTATGGCTGAATAATATTCCATTACATAGATATAACACATTCATTTGCTGATACACATTTGACTTGTTCTACCATTTGGCTATCATGAATAGTATTGCTACGAACATTCATGTACAGGGATTTGTTTGAGGATCTGTTTTTATTCTTTTGGATAGATAGCTATGGTTTTTTCTAAGGGATCTTGGATGGTAGTCTTATCATCCAACCCATAAAATGATCAGAGATCAGATCATGATTCTTTTTCTTCTTTTTTCTTTTCCCCCACCCCCCACCACCCCAGATCATGATTCTTTTATTCTATCAACGGAGGAAGGTATAGACTCAGAAACCGTTACAACTAACCCACTCTCTTGAACTTTCTATAGCCATTTTTCTTTTATATAAAACTAATTTTTGAAGTGAAATAGAGTAGTGGAATGTGTCTAGCAGAGGTAAAGAAGTTACTTAGTTGAGCTCTGAAATTTTCCTACCCTTTTACTATATATATCACTTGAATCTAGAATTGGTGAAATAATCTCCAGAGATAAAACCACATTAAGTCTTAGTACCTTAAATTCATTTTATAAATGGCTTGAAGGGTCATATTTTAATAGATGTTGTCATAAATACTTGAAGTATTGTTTACTACTACTGGCATGCATGACTTTCTAGAAGCCAACACTCACCTGATAACAGTGCTTCTCAGACTGTGGTACAGGATCAGCTTTGTTGTTTTCCAGTAAGTCTTAGACCAGTACTTCTGTAAAATAAAAACCTAATCACTAGAAAAAAAAAAATGAAATTTAAAAAAACGCCAAAACATGAAATACAACTCCAGTTTTTTTATACTACTAGATTTAATAAACATGAAATTACAGTTGGATTTTATACTTACAGCAACACAGTAACACTTCACAGCCTTGCACAATTCCCTAGACAACACTCTACCCTACTGTGTAATATTTCAGTTGGAATTCTCTTTTTAAAGATAAAAGAGTTCCCCATCATTTTCAAACACCACGAAAATATGATCTAGGGACTTTGCCACTGGCAGTGCTTAATAAACATGAAACTTCTCCCTATTGGGATGTTTTTGATGCTGTTATTAAATGAAATCTTTTTCTGAATCTAATTACCTGTACAGTTAAACTACATGGTGTAATGCATCTCAACATTGGTGCCATTTCACCTATAAAGTATTCTAGAGACCCAGGATATGCAATAATTGGTGTGCCTTCATGTGTGTCTTTATGCATATATTTGTGTTTAACATGTACTCCCATCTCCCCTGCTAAATCTGCTTGATTTTGTGGGGAAAAAAGTTAAGTGCAAATTGAAAATGACATTTAGATGAGAAGCTCTAATAATTTGAGGATATCAGCAGGCACAGAAATACTGTCCCCTAAAATAAAAAGGTAAGAGGATAGCAATAAGAAATATAGATGTATTAAATAAAGTATAACAAGAGCCGGGTGTGGTGGTTCACACCTGTAATCCTAGCACTTCAAGAGGCTGAGGTGGGAGGATTGCTTGGGGCCAGGAGTTTGAGACCAGCCTGAGCAAAAGTGAACCCTCCTGCCCCGTCTCTACAAAAAAAAAAATAGAAAAATTAGCGGGTGTGGTACACACCTGTAGTCCCAGTTCCTTGGGAGGCTGAGGCAGAAGGATTGCTGGATCCTAGGAGTTTGAGGTTACAGTGAGCTATGGTGATGCCACTACACCCTAGCCTGGGCGACAGAGTGAGACCCTATCTCAAAAAATAAATAAATAAGCTATAACAAGAAGTAGACCTATTATGTATAAATGAATACTGAGAGAGCAGAAAAGATGTTATTTAGAGCTTGGCCTAAGAACTATTATAAAAGATTAGTCCATTCATAAACACCATGTAATTTAACTTTGTTAAAAACTTAAACACATGAATTTGTATGTTTTATTACCTTTATTGCTACACTCAGATTTTTATTACTAGGTTATTTTGTAAATTTGGGATTAGTAAGGATGGTCAAACCCTGAAATTTTGATTCTGCTTTATAAATTAAAGATAATAGATTCTCTTCCATAGGATAAATTAACAGTCAAACTGATGAGAAAACTAAAACTTGTTATGTGTTGAGATATATACACGTGTGTGTAGATATATTATGAGGGCTGTCTAGAAAGTATCCAGCCATAATTTTCATAATTTTTCACTTTACATGGCTGGATACCTTCCGGACAGCCCTTGTACTTAGCATAGTGCTTTGCACGGTTTTTAGAGAATAACTAATTAACCAAGTTGGAATTATCTGTATATAATTTTGTGGTAATACCATGACTCTGAAAACAGTTTTCTTAACCAACACTTTGAGAAGGCCAGAGTAATGAGTAATTGAAGAGAAACTAGAGAAGGTGAAAGGCAGGTGGCTGGAGCTGGTTTGATAATTACTCTGTTTCACAAATAATTTTGAACAAAAGCAAAATGTCCAGGCACTGAAAAAGGAAGGGCAGGACATCCGCCTTTGACAGGGAAATATGATACAACTCTGAAGATTTCCCAGTAACCAAGTTTTCTACCATCAAGGCTGCTACAGAGATGTCATCTGAGAATAGTAATATTTTACAGTTATATAGTTTCCTACCAATTTCAAAATACTTTTGCCTGTTGTTTCCAGTTGTTACTGTTAAATTTTCATGCTCTTATTGGCTTAAAATGACATAAGTTTATTCTCTTACAATCCTGGAGGTCAGAAATCTAAAATGATTCCTTCTGGAGTCTCTAGGGGAAAATCTTTTACTTACCTTTTCCAGCTTCTACAGGCCGCCCATACTCCGTGGCTTACGGCTCTTTTCTTCCATCTTCAAAGCTAGCAACGTTGGGCTAAGACGTTTTCATACCACCGTCTTTCTGCTTCTCCCTCTTCTGCCTCCGTCTTCCACTTATAAGGACCATTATGATTACATCAAACTCACCTGATTAATCCAGGATAAACTACCCTATCTCAAGGTCAGCTGATTAGCAACCTTAATTTCATCTGCAACCTTCTCCTTTACCATGTAACCTAACACAGCCAGTTTCCAAGGATTAGTACACAGACATCTTTGCGGGGGAGGACATTATTCTGCCTACCCCAATGATCTCTCACTGATCCATACTGCAACCCTATAAAGTATGAAGGAAAAATATTCCAATTACAGGCTCAGAGACATGAATTAACCTGCCCAGAATACATGGATTGTAAAGGCAGGATTGGTACCGGATGGAAGATCTTCTGTTGCTAATGTTTTATTCTTTCTATTCTACCATGCTACCTTTAGAAGCTTAGGTAAAGATCCCAGCTTCATGAAAAAATTGAAACAGCTTTTCACAACCAGCTGGTGAATGTGCATCTGATTAATTCAAAGGTAGGCCTTCAGGCACCACAACCGTGTAGATGTTTTTTCAGGAAGGGCAATGAGGCAGCTTAACCAGTAGTAGGACAGGATCCATAAGCATCTAAGTCAACTGTGAACTAAGAGGTTAAAAATGAAATTAGAAGTTTTCAAAAATTCTGTAAAGTCTTGACAGTCTTTTAAGTATTGCCAATCTAATTTACTCTGACAAAAATTTTGGCTATTATTTTCTTGCACCCACCTGTCAAAAGAGGCTGAGTCTCATCCAATTTAAACTCTGACTCTTAACAGCTTTATCAGAACTCTGGCCTCATAAAGTATTTCCTGTATGATAATCCTATCCAGATTTGCTTTGTTTTGTACATGGCAGTTTCTTAGTAAAATTAACCTTCTTAAAATTGCCCTGTAATATATCTTTAATGATAGTTTATACTATTATATTCTTCATTTGTATATATGTTTGTCTCCTCCACCAGAATAGGCCCCAGACGGAAGGGTTTTGTTGTTTTGTTGATTGGTATTAATATATTCTCATACCTGGAACACTACATAGTATATAATAGACACTCAATATTTTTGGATAAATAAATAATAAATAAGAGAAAAGGGGAAAGTTAATATATATCAAATATTAAATTGTGCTTAAGAGCCTGTGCATTTCTTAATTGGATTGATCTAGCTTGCCATCTTTGATTCTGCTGGGGTAGGGAGTATACAGTCCAGTCTTAACACTTATCACAAAGCCCAGTTTCTTTTTGATATTTGGTTATGACCTAAATTCCACTGCTATCTACTTCAAAATTATTTTCAGAAAGCAAACATTTTCGGTTAATTTACTTCTTCCCACCCTAACTACTACCATTCTCAAGCCTGCAAATGGTAAATTGCACCTGATAAAACAGATGCTGTGTTCAAATCAAAACAAATGGAAAGTGCTGTGTATTTTGGCAACCTTCCTTTCTTCCTTTGCCTATTTTTAAAACAGAGCTTTCCTAGGATATAATTTCCTGTATAGTGTGGCTGATATGGCCTACTTAAAGACTTTCAGTCTTGCAGTAATTGAAATGTAAACTTACTGAAGAATTAGTATGGTTTTGCAAATTTTTTCAGGCTCATTCCATTTCATGACTTGAAAATAGAGTGTTTACTTCCAAGTCGTGTGTAATTGCTGTAGCTTTTCTAGGAAACCAGTGTTCTTGTTCAAAGAATGTTGGAGAAAGCAGCAATGAAAAGATTGGCTAACAGCACTTCAAAATCAAAATCAGACATTTGGTCCTAAGATTTACTGTGTGCAAGAACAAAGAGCAGGGAAAACTCTGAGAGATTACTCTTTAAAAGGCCTAGAAATGGTCCTCTAAAACTCTGTTGACTTGGTTTTTGAAAGTGACCTAATTTTTGACTGAGTAGGTGATGTGAAAATGAACAAATATACCACATGCCAGTTCTACAGATCTTATTAGTAAAATCTGAATTTGTTTACTAGCTGTAGAATGGAAATATTAGTAGAAAGAGAAAAAACAAACTAAAGAACTTTTCTTTACTCTCAAAAAGTGTTCCCTAAGTATTTTTTTGATATTTTGGATTAAGAATATTCATTTAAGAGTTTTAATAATTTAGAAAGTTTAAAGATTAGCCTACTGATTAAGATGTGATTTTTTTTACTGAAAGTTAGTTTTGTTAGGCCACATACTCATTTATTTTCCATTCTGACATACTTTTAATTTAGCTTTTATTTTTATTAAAGCTGTACTTCATTGTAATTTAAAAAGTCAATTAGAGCCAGGCGTGGTGGCTCACGCCTATAATCCTAGCACTCTGGGAAGCCCAGGCGGGTGGATCGCTCAAGGTCAGGAGTTTGAAACCAGCCTGAGCAAGAAGAGTGAGACCCCATCTCTACTAAAAAACAGAAAGAAATTAATTAGACAACTAAGAAAATATAGAGAAAAAATTAGCCGGGCATGGTGGCACATGCCTGTAGTCCCAGCTACTCGGGAGGCTGAGGCAGAAGGATTGCTTAAGCCCAGGAGTTTGAGGTTGCTGTGAGCTAGGCTGACACCACGGCACTCTAGCCTTGGAAACAGCAAGTGTCTGTCCCCCTAAAAAGCCAAAAACAAAACAATTGTGTTGTCTCACAAGTTCTGGAGACCAGAAGCCCATTCAAGATGTCTACAGGGCCACACTCCCTCTGAAACCTGTTGAGGAAAATCCTTCCTTGCCAATTGCTAGCTTCGGATGGTTCCCAGTACTTCAGTCTACCTCCGTTGTCACCTGGTGTTCTTCCTTTGTGTCTCTGTGTCTCTGTTTCTTTGTGTCTCCTCTCCTCTTTTTATAAGGACACTAGTCATATTGGAATAAGGGGCCATTCTACTCCACTATAACTTCATTTTAACTAATTACATCTTCAATGACCCTATTTCTAAACAAGGTCACATTCTGAGGTACTGGTGTTTAGGACTCTGTGTTAATGTGCTTGTGTTGCCCTAACAAAATACCACAGACTAGGTGACTTAAGCAACAGAAATTATTTTCACACAGTTCTGGAGGCTGGAAGTCCAGGATCAAGATGCTGTCAGGGTTGTTTTCTGGTGAGGCCTCCTGGCTTGTAACATGGCCTTTCCTCTGTAGGTACATGGAGAGAGAGAGCCCTCCTTCTCCCTTTCATAAGGGGACACCAGCCCTGTCAGATTAGGGCCCCACACTATGACCTCATTTAACCTTAATTGCCTCTTTAAAGGCCAATTTATGTTTATCTCCAAACATTGGGGGTTATAATTTCAACCAATGAATTTTGGGTAGATGTAATTCAGTCCTTAGCAGATTTAACATATCTTTTTGGGGGATATCATTCAACCCATAATAACCATTTCCTGGGGAAATTATCAATATCTTTAGGCATTTTCTCTTGTGCCAGTCAGACTCTTCAGAGGAGACTCTTCCATTCTAAAAGCTACTTGGTTGCCAGCATCCCAGTGGGAGAATAAGGCTTGGGGTGCTCTCAACATTCAGTTTGTAAACTTTTACTTAATCCCTATTAGCCACACTCGACTGTGCCAGAGGTTTGCAAATCCAGAGGCCCTCTGACTCACCCTATGCAGAGAATAGCCATCGGGGTTCCCTTGGGGAAGGAGGGACATTGCCAAGCTGCTGGATTAGGAGGGCCTCTGAGAGCCTTCCTGCTCCTTAAGCAGACATACAGCCATCCTTCCTATTTTTAGCCCTTTCTGACCAAGAATTGTGCCACCAATTCTTTTGGTGAGCTCTGCAGTGTAAGGTTGGGTTGCTTCCTAGTTTTTCCCACTGCTAGCTTACTATTCAGTGTTCTCAGGTCTCCTAAGTCAGTTATTATTCATCTATTTCCTTCCTGGCTCCACAATTTCGATGCTCTCTTCTCTTCTGTATTCTTCTGGGCTTATGCCTTTTTTAAAAAATCGCTTTACTGTTGTTTACTGTTGATTTGCAGGGGGAGTGGAATTAAGTGTGTATGTACAGTCTACCATCTTTACCCAGATTTCCAGATTGACTTTGCAAGTGGGATAGTTGTAATTGAATTATCCCATGATACCGCATAAGACTTATATCATTAACATTGGTTTTTAAGTGTGGTCACATAGGAGATAGGGTTAAAGTAATACATATTGTCATATTTTTCAATCCATGAAAATAATTTTAAAATTCAATTTTGGCTGACGTACAGTGAATACATGCATACCTTGTCTCGAGTTATTGCTGTTTGTAAATCGAGTTCTGATAAATAAAATTATGATTTAAATGTATGTGAAATAGTTCACTACCCTTTAATGAATTAAACTACTTAAATTTACTTAAAGTAAATTAGGTGGTAATTATTCTTTATAAACTTAATTTTTGATGTGTCATGCTTACTTATTTTATATATAATATATAACTTCACTGGTGAAGTAATTGATACTATTATTAAGTATCAAATGACTTATACTCTTCCTTATGTTTTGTGAAAACAGTTTCTTTATAATACCTCAGAATCATTAGAGGGGATCCAACTTTAGGAATAAAGCATTAAATTTGAATAAGATTATATAATTGGGGGACTTAAATGCCTAACATAGTTCCTTCTAAAATTTTAGAATGTGAATTAAAGTAACCCTTGACCTTTATTAAGTAAACTGGAAGCATTTCCACAATTTTCATGCCAAGATGTAGCTAGCCAACCACAACTGCCTGTCCTTTTCTTGCTTCCAATGAAAATGCTTTGGAAAACATACACATAGAAAAAAATTCTCACAGCAACTCTTAAACCAAAGAGGCTAAGTCAGATTTTTGCTAAAATCTAGGAAGAATTTTCCCAACTGTAGTGCCAATGGGAATGGATTTTTAAAACAGAGACTGAAACAGTTATTTCCATTAAAGGAAATGTTGCTAAGAAGTAAATTGGAGGGAGGCCTAGCCACCTCCACCCTAATCCCTAGTGATGGAACAGCTTAAAATCATAAAAGCTACATTAACCAAAAAACTCAACTGCCACCACCCTCACTGCAGGGAGAACTGCATTCAAAGGCAGCCAGTGTTTGCCTTCCCTTTGTCTGTTCACAAACCATAACCTCACTGCTTTGAAGAAAATCCCAATAAATTCCAAACGGGAGAAATAATCATTGACTAGAAGAGAAATCAAAAGTGCAGTAATAAACTAATGCAAAAATTAAAATGATAATACATATCACAATTTATATTTTTGAACATACTAGATTTAAAAGACTTTATTTTGAAAGGAGAGGAAGAAATTCAACTCACAAAGCAAGAAAAATATTAAAAGAAAGTGTAAGAAATGTAGGATGAATAAAGCTATATAAAAGCAAAAGAAGTAAAAACAGAAAATCAGGGTCATTAATGTATCTGAGAGCTGTTCCCTTGAATAAGTTTAATAAAACAAACACTTGAAATAGCTAAGATGGGGGAAGAGTATAAAAAGGATTGACAAAATGAGAAACAGGAAAAGGGAAGCAATGCTAAATTTAAGTGACAAAGAAAATATTAAACTACCTCCAATTTTTATCATTTAATAATGGAATATTTTCTAATAATACCAGATATACCTGACTTTTTTTTTCTTTTCAGCTAAAGGTTACATTATTTATGCAGAGAAATTTTTCCTTTCACACAATACCAGAATCTGCCTTTGGAATGCTCAGACATGTACAGCATCTTTCCATTAAGTAATTTTAGAAATACAGTGTTTTACCAACTATAGTTGTAATAATCAGATTGTCAACCAGATTGCCATTACACTGTGAAAGGTCCTCCTAAAAATATAAAAGTAGAGCTGTTCCTGAAGATTTTAGCTAAATAAGAGAAATAAATCTTTCCCTAAAACTTCATGTAACTTTAAAAGCACTTGAGGCTGAGCACTGTGGCTCACACCTGTAATTCCAGCACTTTGGAAGGCTGAGGAAGGAGGATTGCTGCTTAAGGCCAGGAGTTCGAGACTAACCTGGGCAACAGAGCAAGACCACATCTCAAAAAAAAAGCATTTGAGAAAGAGGTTACTTCAGAAATGTAACAGTAATGTAAAAAGATGAAGAAGTTCTTTTGAAAAACTACAGAAAATTAAAAATATATTGAAATACATGGTATAAATATTTATCTTAAATCTTGTCTATCTCCTGGCTATCACAATAAATACAATTTTAAAATTAAAATACAGATCTAAACGCTGCAGGTAAAATGGAAAAAAATCTTCCAACGGTCTTGAAAGTCACAGAAATAGATTGAGTTGAGTAATTTATATTTTACAATATTATAGTAACTTCCAAAGGTTTCCAACAGGTCATTTTTAAATGAAGATCTAACATTTCAGTTATTTTATTATGTTATATCCTTAAAAGATTGTCAGAATAAATTATTGGAGCCAACCAGGGAAGTTTTTGCCATTGACATTAAGGCTTAACATAATTTCAGCTTACTAATGAAGGTTCCTACATTCTCCCTGTAGGAGGCAGATTTAGGAGACTCTAAGGGCATTTCCTTCTTGGGAAGGGAGGGGATCTTATCGAGTTGTCAATGTCCAGATAGCTCTGGGCTCTTAGAATGGGTAGACAACAGGGACATTTCTCATGGAACTTTGGGGTAGAAGAGCCTGCCAGGCTACCCTTCCCTCAATTCTTTGCCCAAAGCTTTTATTTGCTCAATTGATAATCATGAACAGTGCCTCTAAGAGGTGGGCTAAAGGCCCACTTCCTATTTTTTGAATTTCTTGGTATTCTTTTTAAGTGATGATGTGCCTAAACAGTGTTATGAAAATAAGTGTACCTTTTAAATGTATACATTTCACAAATTATCTCACAATACCAAGTTTGTCTTTTTCTCTAAACCCAAGGCTCTTCTTTCATTATCTTTGTTAATGGTACCACCTTCTTCTAGTTGATACTGTCAGAACTTACACAGAGCAACGTCCCACTGCAGTGCTTCTCAGACTTTAATGAGCATATTGATTCCCCCTGGGATTTTGTTAAAATGCAGATTCTGATTTCCGTAGGTCTGGCCTGGGCTTCAGATTTGGTAGTTCCAGCAGGCTCCCAGGTGATGCCAATGCTGCTGGTCTGCAGACCACAGTTTAAATAGCAAGGATTTTGTGCATGCTCTCAGCTGTGGTTATACATCAAAACCACTCTTGGAGCTTGCATTTTAAACAGCTGGCTGCCCTCTCTCTGCACCTCATGATGGTGGGGACTAGGAATCTATATAATTGTTTGTAATTCCCACATGATTCTTATCCACAGCCAAGTTGAAAACCATTAATTACGTGGTATCTTATTTTACCATGGCACTGAGGCAGCCCTTTGCCAAAGCCCTTTACCACACTGCAAACTTTAAAAAAAAAATAAGTTTACATATGCAGATAGGCACTAACTAACAAATAGTTTGTTTCAGAAACATCTTATGTAATTTGATTGATGAACAACTTGGAATGTATTATAGAAAAATATATTTTAACAAAATTAACCATATAATACATACACAGAAGGATATTGAGTCTGACTTCCTCCTGGTTTCCATGTTTTATGGCTGGCCCTAGACAAAACATCTGTTAGTGAAGTTTCCATTTAGAATCATCCACTCTTCTTCCTGCACCTCTCTCTGCAGCCACTTTGTTCCTCTCACTGTTTACCCAGGGCCTGCACTGTAGCACTCGGACAGTCCTTCCTTATCCTGAGTGTCCTGTGCTCTCTTGCTCCCCCATCCCCCTCCACTCACCCAAATGGGAACCTTCTCTCTGTGTGGTTGATTGCACATGCAATTTGAGAAGTAATTTGATAACACGGGTTTGTTCTTAGTCATGACTGGGATTTATTCTTCCTGGAATTTTTATTCTATCAGTCCTTGCTTTCTCTGGAAGACCATGTGGTCCTAGTATTGTAAGGGCTGGTTCTTGCCATTTGAATGTTTATGCTTAAAGTGTAGCATAAAGCTACAGTCATATATAGAAGTGGTGTCTTACCTGAAGAATGGACATTCTCATTTACGATGTCAGCCATAGCCTTGCTGGTCACCTGGAGAAGGAAACAAATCTCTCAGAGGCTAGGTTAGTTCACCTGTAGAAGTAGCAAGAGAGAGTCGACTTTGTGAATTTAGATGAGGAACACCCCTTGGGAATGCCTCAAATAACAAATGTAAGAGGCCGAGGCTTTGAGAACACCAAGGTAAAGAAGGAAGCAGGATGACAATTCAGGATGGAAACTAGGCTAACCAATATGATGGCCATTTATTAATGGTTTACTCTTCTCTATTTGAATAATCTCTTTTCCATACTAAAATCTTGAGAAATTCTATGCAGTCCTGTTAAAAGGATACTGTGTCTCCTCCAAATGCTTATTAATCCAAATAAATCGATAGAACTTTAAATAATATAAAAAGTGAAGTGTGAATTCTCAGCCAGTGTGGATGGAGAGAGTTATTTTGGGACTGAGAAGTCATTCCTTCCTAAATTCTGCTCCTGGGAACAGTTCTCTTAAACGGTTCCTGCTTTTTTCATCTTCCTTTCAACACTTCTTTTTAATTAATTTCATCTAGTTTTTAAACATTTCTGTACTTTCCCTTTTCTCAAGTTTCTCAACTCTGCTGAGGTCAGGGAGGAGATATATGGGGATTCTGTGATTCATGAGCACGAGGAATAATGCAGTATTGTGGCAGACGCATCCCTTTCTACTGACAATCTGCCCCATTCTTACTCACTTTAACACCAGATACATCTATATAATGTGAGGACTTTGGCAGAGATAATTAGAAACTGCAGGTAAACAATGTTGCCACAAGTTCAGCATCTAAAAGCGTGACTCTCAATCACCTGAGTACCAAGGAGCTGCACAAAGTTAAATCACACTCAAATGGTGCAGTGGGGGAAGAAACACCCCAAAGTTGAGGAAGCCAAATCAATCCTAACCTAACATATTTACCCCCGACACATGCTCTATCTTTTTTTAAAAAAAACTATTTCCAGCTACAGTCTATTCGCTTTGGATTTAACTTCAAATAACTTATTTTCAACCATGCTTTTAACTTGGCACGGCTCTGAGAAAAATCCCATAACCAAGCCATCTGGATTGGATAAAAGAGGGAGATTTCTCACATTTTGTTCCTCTTTATTTTTAATCGGAGAAAAATCATTATGAAGTAACCAAATTATTGCCTAATGCTAATGAAACAGGAGAAATCTTGTCAACTCTGCACTGTTTCTGAAGAATTGTATATCAGAGAATCTCTGTGTTGTCTCTGAAATGTGTAGAATGAATGTTTTGGGTGAATTGACCTGAGCGGGTAACTAATAATGGTCAAAAAATAAAGTTCTCTTTGGGTGGTCTGAACTCCAGCAGTGTTTATTTCTTTTAGTCTCAGCAAAGAAGTTTGTTTGTTTTTTGGGGTTTTTTTTCGAGTGAAGTACATTTTAGCATGTTATGCTCTGGATTCACTTAGTGTGGTCATAATTGAAATCATTAGGCATATGTAATTTTTCATTTTTTCTTAAAGACCAGTATTAATAGCTTTATGATTCAAAGAATCTATAATTAAAAGAAGTTGGAAAGCTATTTAATCTCTGATTACTTTGAAAACAACTTTGACAAAATAAACTATTTTGTATACAATCAATTGCTGCTTGCAGTTCAGAGTTACTTGTTGGAATCTTGTATCAATCCAGGCCTTAAAATTTAAAATAGTTCAGTGGAAGCTGTCCTCTGTGTTTGCTTTAGGCACAGGGTGCTAAGTGCTGGGGATATGATGGGTAAGACAATTTCAGTCCCTGTTGGTTGTTACAGTCAAACAGCAGAGGCAGGTGTTACATAAAACAACCACACAGATATGCTAAAAAGGACAGGTACAGTGCACAAAGTTTATATATGACCTTTGGAAGGAATCGGGGTAATTAGAGAAGGCTTTCCTTTGGAAGTGAAGAAGTTTCATTCATATAAGGCAGTGAATAATATATAGTATGTAATATATGTAATCAAATGGTAATAGTTATATGTTGAATCAGGCTTTGTACAGGCAATCATCTATTCTTATCCTTTTTATATGTCCTCTTATACTCATCCCCCCCCACCATGAAAGCTTCTTGGGTGTAGGAGCACCTTGACATCAAGGTTTATGACTATTTCATATCAAAGGCTGTGTTCATAGTAGGCCCAAAGTAATATTTATCAAATTAATATATCACATTAATTTTTCTTTTTATCATACAAGTATAAATCAGTACAGTTATATCATTTCACATATTATCGTCACTATTATAATATTACACTGGTCATAGCATAACAAGAGTGAGTTATGTATTAAGAAACATATCTTTTAATTAATACACCACTACGACTGTTATCCATGACTCTCATAAATCTACTGCAGCATGCCTCCCACCAGGACACGGTATTCCCCCTTATACTCGGGGCCTGTGCATTGTTCTCTGTGCCTGTGATGGAAATCAGGAGGGTCATTTTACAGTTGCAGCTGACTTTTTGTTTACTTTATTTGTTTATCTTGAATCTAAATCAATTTCATAAAAATTTTATGTAAGAATATAAATCATAAAAACTTGTTGAAAAAATGTTAAAAGACCATGAAATGAAGCTAACTTTTCTTTTGGCATTAGGGTAGGTAAATGCATACCTATTAAATGGAGCATGGTCTTCTTGATAGTAAATTTAGCCTATGGGTACATTCATTTTACAGTATTCACTCAGGCTTTAAATATCCTCTAATTCCTTTGAGAGGGTGAAGCTAAGAACTCCATCACATGACTGTCTGGATTTCTGAAATGCTAGGGCTTTACAAAAGCCTTATGGATTTCAAGTAATAATAAAGCAAGTGCTGGCTTGTTAAGTAGGATAATCTGATCCATGCACTGTATAAACCGGACTGCAATTTTAGATTCTATGGTTTTATATCACAAATGACTCTGTATTCTTCAAAAGAACTTGCCTAATTATGAATATATTTCCTTGGAAAATAAATTCTTTTTGATATTTAAATGATTTTAAGATTCTGTTTGAGGATTCTTAAAATAAAAATTCTTATGTATACATTTTTTATTTTAAATTAAAATATTCATCACATTTCTCTAGTCCTAAAAAGTACAGTATATAATGTGCTCCAAAATTGAAAAGTGATTGCCATTTCATTGTGACCACTCTCAAGAGATGTTTATTATTGAATAATTAGAAAAAATAGAAATTACAGTCTTGCTTGCCAAGTTAACCCAGTTCATTAATTCTTTTAATAAATGTTTTTGAGCATCTGTTTTGTGCCAGGTACTGTACTAGCCATTAGGTATACTCTTAGGAAAGAAAACAAAGTAAGCAAAATAGAACATCAAACAACTTTTTTTATATAGTCATCCCTCTGACATTTATGCACTTTTTTCTTTGCACTTTATTTATTGGCCTCGCACTCAGAATATTGAAACTTGAAACTTCATGCCTGTTTCTAACAAGCCTTTTTTATCTGATTTCTTGGCCCAATGAAAGAAGAGGATTGCTGCTGAAGACATATATACTGACAATGCTGATGATAGCTAGTAAATTCACACGGTGAGAAGCTACACTTTGCCAAGGATTACAATAATTTAAAATAGTATTCCTCAGGCTCTGCCCCAGTGTGCTGCATGAGAACATCAATCCTTCCTACCCTTCAGTTTCTTCCAAAATACTTCCCTGAGAGTATCTCAATCAGAGTTTCTTAAATACTACCCTTCTTCTCCATTTCCCCATCATTGTGGTACAAGTACCTGTCACCACATACCCAGACATTAGCCATGCCACAGAAGGCAGCTGATACAGCACTGTGACCAATGCTTACCTAATTCTGGAACCATTGCTTCTGTGGCCTAGACTAAGCTGCTGTGATCACAGTATGCAACAATAATGCAATGCCTGAAAGAACATAAAAATTTATTTCTTTTTCACATAACAATCCAGCCTAGCTGTTCATTCCAGCAAGAACTTCTCCTTATGCAACTATTTTTTTAAGAACTCAGACTCTGCCTACCTTCAACACATAGCTTCTTGGGTTTTTTGTTTGTTTGCTTTTTTTTTTTT
>VBSM01003143.1:37451751-37470896 GCA_008086735.1 Cheirogaleus medius
CTTTCTTTTTATTGTTAGTAATGAAAAAGGAAAGGTTCATAATTTGGAAAGGAGAATTTTATTTCTCAAAGGGTTGCAGCCTGTGGGTGGCCAACAGGCTGGAAAGCCACTGAGCCTCAGCCTGACACCAGAAATAGGAGCTTCGAGGGAGGGACAACAGGAATTTATATTGAACAGGATGGCCACACATACACATTTAACAAGCTGTTGGAGGGTTCATGAATATTTATGAAAGGAGAAACCTGCACCTGTGAAATTGAACTTTATGCCCGTTTGTGGAGTCCATGTTCAAAAATGGCTGCCCTCTTAGGTCAAAAAGGTGAAACAGGGACCTGAAGATCTCTGCGCATGCTCCATAGACTGGTTAACGCTACTTCAGGGTTAGTGTCCCTTATCA
Source organism: Cheirogaleus medius (assembly GCA_008086735.1). Lineage (NCBI taxonomy): Eukaryota > Metazoa > Chordata > Mammalia > Primates > Cheirogaleidae > Cheirogaleus > Cheirogaleus medius. The sequence continues at coordinate 37,452,149 of VBSM01003143.1, forward strand.
GGAAAGAATGCTGGTCCGGATCACTGAGATTGGTTTCTGTTCAGCCCTTAGGAAAAAAGCCTGATGGCTGTCAGCAAGGGAGGAGACATAATGAGGCACGACCGGGAACTCAGTTTTAGGGTTTCTCTGGGGTCCCCTTGGCCGAGGGGAGGGCGCAGCTTAGGATTTTATATTAGTTCACAGTTTCAAAAAGTTAATAGGGTGAGTAGCGCTGGGACCTTCTACTTGGCCCTCCAGCGGAGTTTCCCCTCCATTTTCCTCAGTTCCCTGCCTTGTTTATGGCACAGGAGGCTGATCCATCCAGGCTAGACCATCTCTGGCTTCCCTTTAGGTTTGGCCTGTGAGGGGCCCTGCAGAAGATGAGAGGACAGGAGAAGGACGAGGTCAGGGTATTCGCTCTCCAGCTCCCTCCCTGCCTCCACAGGTAGACTGTGACTGTCTACCTGAGGCTATAGCTCTCACCCACAGTTACCCTCTCTGGACTCCAGGAAACTTTCCCCCCCCCACCAAGAAGTAATACCAGTTCCTGCTGTCCCTAGCTCAGGGGTGCAACACTATCCTTAATTGGTTTTCCTGAATGTTGCTCACAGGTAACTAAGCTTTCCTCGAAATATTAGGGTCTTGACTCATACTAGGAACTAGGGTAACTAATGTAGAAAGAACAGCAGAACTTTTGTTTGTTTGTTTGTTTGAGACAGAGTCTCACTCTGTTGCCTGGGCTAGAGTGCCGTGGTGTCAGCCTAGCTAACAGCAACCTCAAACTCCTGGGCTCAAGCGATCCTCCTGCCTCAGCCTCCTGAGTAGCTGGGACTACACTCATGCGCCACCATGTATTTTTCTATGTATTTTTAGTTTGCCAATTAATTTCTTTCTACTTTTTTGGTAGAGATGGGGTCTTGTTCTTGCTCAGGCTGGTTTCGAACTCCTGAGCTTGAGCGATCCTCCCGCCTCGACCTCCTGGAGTGCTAGGATTACAGGCGTGAGCCACCACACCCCCGCCTTGTTTGTTTGTTTTAAGAGATGAGTCTAGCTATGTTGCTTAGGCTGGCCTTGAATTCCTACGCGCTCAATCGATCTTCCCACCTCAGCCTCCTGAGTAGCTGAGATTACAGGCGCACCCAGCAGAACAGTTTTAAAATTACAGTTATTTACTTGTTTTTCTCCCTGGTAAAATGTTAAATCCTTGAAGACAGAGCTATCATATTCATGTCATGTTTCTATTCTCATGACGTGAAGTAGGGAGGGTTTACTTACAATTGTATCAATGAATGTTGTTTTTAATGATGCGACCTGAGTCCTCAAGAGTTGACTAAATTAGGCCAGGCGTGGTGGCTCATGCCTTTAATCCTAGCACTCTTGGAGGCGAGGCAGGAAGATCACTTGAGGTCAGGAGTTCCAAGACCAGCCTGAGCAAGAGCGAGACCTACTAAAAATAGAAAAAATTAGCCGGGCATGGTGGTGCACACCTGTAGTCCAAGCTACTTAGGAGGCTGAGGCAGGAGGATCGCTTGAGCCCAGGAGTTTGAGGTTGCTGTGAGCTAGGCTGACTCCATGGCACTGAAGCCTGGGCAACAGAGTGAGACTCTGTCTTTTAAAAAAAAGAAGAAAAATTAATCAAAAGGAGAGGGGTGTGTGTGTGTCTCCTCATCTTAGTGCTTATAGCTGTAATCTTCACCTTGTTGGAGAATTCAGTTCTCTAGGATCAAAGAGACATCTTTCTTTCACAGCTTTTTATGGTCATCAACTAGGCTACACAGAAGGGAGTTACAGAGTATTCAGGCAATTCCTGTCTGCTCTGTGAGCCTCTGGTAGTACTGTAAGAGAAATCCATTTGTATAGGCAATGGGTTTTTTAGGCTAAACTAAAATGATTGGCCTTCCGCTGGCCTTCCGGTAAGACATGAGTCAACACACTTATGTAACCAAGGTGTTATGTCCTGTGTGAACCCATGTGATTACGCTTTCGCTTGGCATGTTGCCACTGTTGTTCTGAGCCATATATAAGTGCTTGCCATGGTCTTGCTGCATCCTCCCACCCCCACAGTATAGAGTCCTTCTCATCTGCCTGCTGCTGCCTGCCCCTTCTTTCAATTCCTGAACCCTGCTCCGGTTCACTCGCTAACTGCAGAGCCCCCGTCCCCACAAGTACAAGCCCCTTTTCTGAAAATGAACTGTCATCTGGGTTGAAAATGTTTACCACTGGGATTGGGGTTTATAGACTGCAGAGGGTCAAAGAGACTTTTAAGGAAAAATTGGGTACGGCTTTCTCAATACTCATTGTTCTTGTGCAGATATCTAAGCAATAGTTTGTTGATTTTACCAATCATTTCTGAACCGGAAAGAAATATTATTTATTCCCACTTTGTCAAGAACATAAATTGTTTCAATAAACATCAAGTTAGTGTGAACTTTTTTCCTTTAACTTAAAAGGTGGATTGTGGTTTATTAAAGTCACCTGTTAGAATACTGACTTGTATTTGCATAATGTTTTAAAACCAATTATTTCTATTATATTTGGTTAGATATGTTCATAAGATAAGCAGTGTGATTGTTTTCCTACCAGTTTTTTTGTATTAATATTGCATTTTGTTATCAGCGTTTTTAGGTGATACAAAGAATATTTTATCTTCACATATGTTTAATTTCTTTTTTTCTTTTTTTACCTTGACTTCTTTGTGTTATTTCCTTTGGGCAGAACCTTAAACAGTAGACTGAGTGGCCTTGAGGTGTATTTTTAATAAAAGCTTCACTGAGTAATCATTTGGTATAAAATACCAAACAAGTCCATTAATGGAAAAAAGAAGCAATATATTTTCAAAGTTAACTTTATGGTTGCTCCCATGCATTAACACATGCTCATTGAGTTCTTTTAATTATTGCCTGAATTCAACTATATTTAAGGTCCATGTTTCTGATAAGGAGAATGAAAAATCCATAGGTTTAAGAGAGCAAATTGTCAAAGAATTTCTTCGTTAAAGACAAATTAAAACCATGGGATTTTGCTTATATAAAATTGCTGTCAGTATCCCAGGAAAATGCCCAGAAACACCCTATTGATTGGATAATTTGTTGTTTGTTCAATTGTTGTTTTTTAACTAAAAATCAAAGTCTTCTTTATGTGTGGAGTATTACTTATAGTTGTTATCCCTTTGAAAGATCACAGTTGTGAAATAATGAAAATGTGAAATAATGAAAAATAACAAGCATTGACTTAAATAGTTTAATTTTTTGTGAGGAGTATCTAATCTAATGTAACCCTTCACTTTTCTGGGAAAGAAGGTGATAATGAGTATATTGAAATCCCTGTCCTGAGCACTGGAGAAGGAGAGAACCAGGAAATCTTAGAGAACTGGAGAGACTGGTCTGGTGGCAGCCACTTGTTTAAAAAGCTTCATAGTTCAGGCTTCAAGGTGGACTGTGCCTCCTTCAACCATCTGCTAGCTCAGTGAGCTTGAATATCGTATTGATTTTGGCCCTTCATTAAGTGAGAGGAGTTTGCCATATTATGTTTTCAAACTCTACCACATGGAGCAGTAGGATTTCTTGGAATCTTCCCAAGAGTCCTAGGGTAAGTTGAATAGGAGACCAAACCAGAACAATTTCTCCTGTAATGTTTTTACAGTTTTTTTTTTTCAGTAAATAATTACTTAGTTTAAAAAAAGCTTGATCTCGTCCAAGGTCCCCTCTAGCTCAATAAAGGCACGTTATTCAGTTTGCAGTCATATTTTTCTTCATTTTTCTTGTGGGAGAAGGCCTATAGTCAGGATAAAAGATAACTTTATGAATACAGTGGAGAGGTAAAAGTTCCAAATTAGTGTTTGGATTTGGAAAGGCTGAGTGAATGAACTCATACAAGAGCATCACTTCTGTTGGAAAGCAGAGGGGAGGAAAGAAAAGACAAAACACACCGAAACACACGTAGGATTTTAGCCCTGGGAGAAAATCCCCATACTTGGACAAACCTTGGAATTGGGAGCAGTGAGAGGTTTAAAAGAAATCTTGAAAAGTGGAAAACTAAAGACAACATTTGGTCTTTTTTTTTAATTTTAAGATAATCTTATAAATCGATTTCCTTATATTTCAAATATAGATAATGTACTTTATTATTTGCTTTGGGCAGTTTTTTTAAGCTTTCAGGATTCTTCATAAATTAGAGCAAATTGGTATTCATATTTCACAATACAATTGCCTCAAAAGTTATTCATGGCTATTTTTAATTGATTTGTCCATGTAAATAGAAAACTGTAAAAGCTACCTGAGTTACAGTTTTATATTGTCTACGAACTACCCAAACAAGCATCCGTATTAAAACTAAATAGGTAAATTTTCTAGCTATTCATAAGAATCTAAATTTTTTTGTCACTGATTGATAATGAGAATAAGGAAAATGGTTATTCTTGGACCCCCACATTCAACAATTCCTCACATTTTCTCTCTCTAGATGATATAATTGATTTACCAGTTCCAGAAGCAGGCAGCCTAGATCGATTCCCAGGCAGCCATTCTCAGCAAAACGACCTTGAGCAAGTCATTTTACCTCTCTGTGGCACCATTTTCTTATCTAGGATGGAAACAATTATATTTCCTACTTTGTAATGTTGTGATAAAGATTAAATGCATTAATATATGCGATGTTAACCATGAGTCACTCTTATCCTTAAGCCCTGTTCCAGAATGGCATCACCATGGAGTTTGTTTTTTGGGCTTGCAGACATCTGAAGTCATATCATTTTTCGGTCACTCCTCCAACAGATATTGAATACTTAGTACAGTCCCTAGCCCGTGGTTGGCATGGCATTGTGTATTTGTTATTATTGAACAGAAGAGCAGAGATTTTAATCCTCAGTGAAACTCCAGCCCACTTGAGAGACAGAAATGTCTATATACTGAGGTAGACGAAAAGGTGTAAATTTGGGGGAATGTATTAAGGAAAAATAAATCCTAAAGAGCTTTCCTCCAGTTAAGAAAAATATTTCCTATTTTTCCAATTCTTTGTTTGAGATTCCTAAATTATATTGTATCAGGCCCCAGAGATTTGTTATTCTTTGATTCTTTGTATCACAAGGCTGTTGATACAGTGATATAAGGAACTCAAAACCTATTGCAAACTAAACCATCACCTTCTGCATTTGACCCAACATACTATATATTTAGAAATACATATGTATAATTATTCACTTGCAGATTTAGTCTGCTGTTCATTAGTATTTTTATTAATAATAATTAATTATTTCCAGGTTCGATGGATGATGTACTGGATTGTTTTTGCTCTCTATACTGTCATTGAAACAATAGCAGATCAAACAGTTGCTTGGTAAGTTCTACTGTTGAGAAGGGGCCACACTACAGACTCATTATCAGGTGTCCTGAGTTCTCATTCTGCTCTTGCTATTAACTAAGTGAATTTGATGAAGTTATCCAATTATCCTACATCTTGTTTTCTTCATCTGCTTTTCCATAAGAACATTACTTTACTTATAGCCCCCTCAAATAAGTGCAGCTAATTTTTCTCCCCATATGTCACTCCCTGCCCACTTCCCACACACCTTCCCCCCAGTCTCTTGGAATAAGGAAACTTGGTTGTCCTTTTTCTACACTGATGACTTCAGACTGTTTTCCTTTATCACTTTCCTAAACGACTCCTCTTTTGAAGCCCACATCATCTGGTTTTATCACCCCCTCCCCATCCTTAAAATTCTTATCAACAAACATTCAAACTGGACAATATCAACACCCATGTGGGCGCCCATTCAACACCAGCTCCTTGGCTGCTGTATTCTAAATAGACAAGGCAAAATTAAAGCATGTTTATATCTTTAAGGATTTAACATTTTACCAAGGAGCAAGCAGTACTTAATGGACAACTTGAATCTCCTTGTGCTGTATTTCAGTAGTGCATTTCCATCTAAACCCTGCCATCACTTGGAGAACTTCTTTCAAAACATTTAAGTTTCCAACCTTGCTGGTATCTTCCTCTGCCTTTACTGCACAAACCTTCAGCCTGAATTAGCCCAGCAATCACTCTTCTTTACTTCTTTACCTGGGCTACTAAATGCAGCTGGAAAAAAAAAAACCAGCTGCTCCTATAGCTATCAGTTGAACCTCATTACTTTAACTTGCTTCTGGTCAGTATCTACTTCCTTTTCTGCCTGTGTCTATTTCAAACCTTTACTGTTCTCTCATTAAGTTGTCTTTCCCATTTTGCTGTTCTCATATTCTCATACCACATTAGGTCACATTGGGTTTGCTAGAAAAAAGTAGAAGTCATGAGACTAAAATATTCTTAACAATGTAACTTTATTTATGAACTTCTCTGTATCTGTACCCCTCTTTCTCTTCAATTTGAAATACTGTATAAGTTTTCCTTCCACTGCCCCAAAGTTCATGCATTTACCTGTTATGCTTTTGGTGTAGGAGTTTGGGAGAGGGTTTTCTGTATGTTTATTGTTTATTTGTTTTTAAGTGGCAGAACACAGATGGCAAACCATGGTAGGTTTAAGTTTCAAAGAGTTTTCTTTTTAAAGACCTCATATTTTCTGATTGCAAATGTAGCCTATATACATTATTAAAAAGTGAACAACATAGGAAAAATTTAACAGAAACAATTGAAGTCCAGAAATTTTCTGTAATTGCAATGTGGCAGACACCTTTTGTTGACTACACAATAGCCATTCCTCACTGTCCCCTACCTGTCTGCCTTGATAGAAAAACCCAAATTTGCTCAGTTATTTACCTTGCAGGCGTCCTCAAACTACAGCCCGTGGGCCACATGCGGCCTGCCGAGGACATTTATCCGGCCCGGATAAATGTTTTTGCCGCCGCTGCCGGTCCTGCTTAGCAGCCGACTTGTCCTGGGCCCACAGTGCACACTCTCCAATGGTCTGAGGGACAGTGAACTGGCCCCCTGTTTAAAAAGTTTGAGGACCCCTGCCTTAGGGCCTCATGGACGGCAAGATACTGGGCCCCTCATTGTATTTTAGTTAACTTTTGTTGTGGCAACAACCAACCATAAAAGCACAGCAGGTTAGAAAAACAAACTTGTATTTCTTGCTCAAGCTGCATGAGGGCAAATGGTCAGCTACAGCTTTGCTGGACTCAGCTTAGCTTTAAGTGTCTTCTCACTCCAGGACCAAAGCCAAAGAAGCAGCTATTCTCACAGCAGAAGGCAAAAGCTTAAAGCAAGAGGTTGAGGGTGTTGGAGTGGGGCATCAAAGGGCATTTAAGGCTCCTGCTTTATGTGACATATGTCACACTCACATTTTGTTGGCCAAAGCAAGATACATGATTAAAGCCACAGTCATTGATTGGGGAAATGTCCTCACAGGGAAAGTTCTACAAAGTCACATGGAAAAGGGCATGGTTGTATAACCCTAATTCCCAGTCTACCGCAATGCTAATTGTGTTCCCCCTTGCAAGTAAACAATGTAGGTCTGCAAAGTGCTGCAATTCTGACCAAATGAGATTCGAAGGGAAGTTTTCTGGGAGTCCTGAGAAAGATAAGGACATGTGTGCATGGGGTAAGCATTGTGCACTTGGAACATATGAAGTGCCCTGATGATTTGAGGTATAGCATGTACTTCCATGGTAGTTTGGCTCTGCAGACAGGGTGGGTATACCTTGCTTCCCTGGCTAAAAACTGTCAATGTCCTCTCTTGATTGCTACAGTCAGTTGGGCAGTTTTCCTGTGCTTGCTTCAGAGGAAGACTCTTGGATTAGAAGGTGTGAATCCCTGGGGTCATTCTTTTCCTTAACTGATCTATAGTTAAACAAGATGATTTCATCAATTCAAACTTGGTTGTTTCCCTGACCACTAACTTTTACATGTGAAAACCTAACACAGTAACTGAACTTTTTAAAAAGTGTTTTTGTGATTTCCATATTGGTTATAGTTTATTTTTCACTAGCAATTTTTTTTTCAAATTTTTTCTTATTAGGTTTCCCCTGTACTATGAGCTGAAGATCGCTTTTGTCATATGGCTGCTCTGTCCCTATACCAAAGGAGCCAGTTTAATTTATAGAAAATTCCTTCATCCACTTCTTTCTTCAAAGGAAAGGGTAAGATATATAAATTATTTCCACAAGTCATTTTTTAAGAAATGCCTATTGACACATACTTAATGCTGTAAAATTAGTGGAACTATTAAATTATGGGGAGAAAGTTCTAGTTTGGGGCTTTTTAACACTATTATTACATAAAATTAACATCTATGTGGGTTTTTTCCCCCAGGAAATTGATGAATACATTGTACAAGCAAAGGAACGAGGCTATGAGACCGTGGTAAACTTTGGACGGCAAGGTTTAAACTTAGCAGCTACTGCTGCTGTCACTGCGGCAGTGAAGGTAATTTTTCATTTACCTTTTTTATCCAGTGTCACATTAAGTCAACAAATAAAGTAAGGTGGCTTTTTATTTCAAATCATTATAAACTTGTGGCAGAATTTTGCTTTATGTTCATTTTTCTAGTACTAGAAAGAACAATTAGATAATTTAAAAGATATCTTCACATTATGTATTCTATAACTACTCAATAAATTTTGAATCTCTTAATTGATCACAAAATGAGAGTTAGTTAATAAGTAAAACATACCTGAAAATGTTATTTTGTCATAATTTTTCCACTTTATTACCTGAAAATAGTTTGAATTAATCACCTTAAGTAAAGATGACTATTCTTTCTTTCTCTGTCTTTGGTGTTCTCTCTCTCCATGGCAATATCTTGGTAGGATTTCTGGCTTACTTCTGCACTTCTACTTCAATCAATTTGAGGTAACTGATTATTCAAAATAAGGCATGAAAAAATTCTGTTCTTAAAACTTGAGATTTTTCTTAGCCAGATACTAATGTCATTTGTTGTGTTTGCAAGCCAAGTTATCAAAAGAATGTGTTCTGTGCAAATTTGCATTATGGCTTTTGGATTTTCTTGCATGTCGTAATTGGTGTGGTTTATTTTAAAGGCCATAGTATAATTGATTTTGGTGTGTTATATGGAAAGAAAACAGGTCCAGAACGTGCTGAGTGTAACTGTCTAAGTAACCATAGGCAATTTACTTAATTTCAATGTTCCTTAGTTGCTTCGTGTATAAAAGAGGGGTGCTATACCTATCTGTGAGAGAATATATAAAAGCACAGTGTTTGCTTGCATATAGTGGGAGCCGAATAAACATTAATATCATGTGTCTATCTCAATCCAAGTGAAAGCTTGAGTTTTTTGCAATTAAGTTGAGAGTAAATAGTATTCCACTCTTTTAGTTACCTTGAACTAAAACTATGGAAATTAATTTTCTAGTTCAGTGGTGATTTTACATACTTGTAATGGCAAAGGGTTATAAAATGAGGGTTCAAGTATCAAAATTAATATAATAAGCAAGAAGAAAAATCAAATTATATACCAAGCAATATTGTATTGAGAATTAAATGGAAATTTATTAACTATGCAGCACTGTACATGTAAGACAACTGTATTATTAATGGTTATTAATTACCAGCACTTTCATGTAGTATGGTTTTCCTGTTATTTGGCTTTTAAAGGCTTTTTCTGTTATAAAGACAGGTTTGTAAATGAATATTTAATTGGAAAATTTTTCAGTTGAAAGGACTGTTTTCCATTTTAGAAATTCATTTGTTTTGCTTTTTATTTCTTGCTCAATGAAAATACATTCCTGATTTCCATGTCTGCTAAAAAAGATTATCCAGGATATCCAAAACTCAGCAACTAGGAATTCTAAAAAGAGAGAACAGATACAGTTATCAAAGAAATAATGATATTTCCCAGAACTGAAGGACATGAATCTCCAGACTGAAAGGGCCCACCAAGTACCCAGCACAATGAGTGGAAAGAATGACCAAAGTCTCAGCAAAATTACTGGATATCCCAAAACACCAGAGATAAGGAGAGAATTCCAAAGATAAAAAGCATGTCACATTCAAATGATCTAGAATTAGAATGACATTATATTTCTAAATAGTGACAAATGGAAGCTTGAAGGCAGAGTAATACTAGCCCGATACCATCATGATTTTTACCCTCAAGTTCTATAATAGCCAAACTATCAGTCATACATGCGCTTAGAATAAAAATTTATTTGTTTGTTTGTTTGTTTGTTTGTTTGTTTTTTGAGACAGCGTCTCACTCTGTTGCCCAGGCTAGAGTGCCATGGCATCAACCTAGCTCACAGCAACCTCAAACTCCTGGGCTCAAGCCATCCTCCTGCCTCAGCCTCTCAAGTAGCTGGGACTACAGGCATGCATCACCATGCCTGGCTAATTTTTTCTATATATTTTTAGTTGACCAATTAATTTCTTTCTATTTTTAGTAGAGACGGGGTCTCGCTCTTGCTCAGGCTGGTTTTGAACTCCTGACTTTGAGTGATCCTCCCGCCTCAGCCTCGCAGAATGCTAGGATTATAGGCGTGAGCCACCACGCCTGGCCTGTTTTTAAATTCTAGGCATGCAAAGTCACAAAATTTACCTACCTTTGTAGGGGTAGATATGCTCTGCCAAAGTTAGGGAATAGTCCACAAAAAAGGAAACCTATGGGATCTGGGAAGCAGGTTATCCTACATGGAAGGGAGATGATAAGACAGGAATTCCCACAATGCGGGAAGTCCAAAGTGCAACCAGCGGAAATTGGATGTGATGGATGAAAGGTGCCAGGAGGGATGTCTCTGGGAAACACACAGAGCAGAGGATCTAATAATAGGTTTAATGCTGCACAGGGATGATACTTAAACCAGTCAGAGCCGGTGCTGTGACCAATCGGAGGACACGCTGGCTGCAGACAGCTGGTACTGATTGCAGCTGCACACCTAAGCGCCATGAAAAGTGTATTGGAGACAGTGGAAAGAGGGAGAAGGTAGAACAACTAAGCAAGTGAAAAAGAAGAAAAGGTGTAATCCTTACCCCTGGGAAAAAACAAAAGTTATATAAGAAAAGAAATATAACAATGGAGCATGGCTGGCTCAGCAGGGAACAACATTTACATTATAATAATGAGAACACAGACTGAGGATTTAACAACTGTGATTTTGCCATATTGGGAGAAAGGGGAAAGAAAAAAAGGAGATGGAAGAGAACTAAGATCCTCATCTGCTGTAACAGGAAAGTAGAAGGTTCATCTGCAAGGGGACGAAGAGGAGAAGGGGACTAAGGCCTGGTTGCTTTTTATTTGTTATAACATTTAGCATTATTTGACTTTACAAACCAAATACATGTATTTATTGACACTCCAGTGGAAATGCTTTCTGAATCTTTCATGTTTAGAAGCATCATTCAACATGATTCTGTAGAGAAAAGCTGACAATTAAATTTCAACTTGAAAAGTAGTTTAGAAAACAGACATTTTAGAGCATTGTTTTAGAAAGCAGAAGCATACAAATCCCATTTTGTCTCTTCACTTTTAACATTTATTTATTTTTCCTTTTATTTCATCATATAATGGGGGTACAAATATTGTTAGGGTTACATACATTGCCCCTGCCACCCCTCCCCCCCCACACGTGCCAGAGCTTCAAGCGTGTCCAATCCCCAGGTGGCGCGCACCGCACCCATTATGTAAGTATACACCCCACTTTTAACATTTAAATATGGTTTGTAATCCTACTATTCTGTGAGACACCTTTCTACATATTGTGACTATTTTGTGGGGTATTTATTTTATTCTGACTTGTGTTTATCTCTTTCAAACCCTTTCTGTGAGGAATCGGCACTTGCTACTATATTATCTTATCCTCATTCCCTCCTCATTTATTTTACACTTTGCCTCCATCGGTTTTTAGAATCCTACATATCATTTATTCAGTGTCTATTTATTTAATGCCTAATATATGGTAGATGCTGAGGGATGCTGCAATGAGCAAGATAAATATAGTCCCTACCCTCCAAGTCTACTGTATGGCTGTAGCTAATGTGTGTGTTCAATACCTGAAATTTTTATTTCTTCTTTGGTTATTAAGAGCCCATCCATTACCTTCCATTACTAAAAAAAGCATTATCTCACAGAAATACTTTTCTGTAAAAATGCTATAAAAACAATCCTATATCTAGTTCTCTGGCTTTCTTATTTGTGATTCATTGTTTTTATTTATATATTTAACACCTTACAATCACCTCTCCATCCCAAAGGCAGGAAGCAGGGAATATAAAAATCATCTAAGTTACTACTGCAAAACAAATAGAAATTCATATCCCATAATTGAAATTCAATTTGGAACTGTCCCCACTTGTTTGGGATGTCGTGATTATTTTAGCAACAAGATCCCCATGTAGGAGGTAACTTTCGCCATCCCCATCATGAATACAGGAACATTGGAGCCTCCATCCTGGAGTCTATATTGCTCATTGGAAATAGTCGTTAAATATGCTGAACACAGCATGTTAACACTATTTGCCTCAAGTTATACTGTGCTTATTTTAGAGTACACGAAATTAGTTTCATCTCTGGAGATGTCAAACAGAGGTATCATCACGGAAGAATCACTGAACCAGACACTTCATACCGAAGAGTAAATTGAAACTGAGATAGGAAATAGGTCAAATTTAAGGAGAAACTGCAAGGAAGCCAATAGTGAGACTGGGGAATTATTTAAAATTTTTACAATACATAGTTTGTTTAAAATACCTTTCAGGCTAAAAATCACTGGACCCTTGGTGTGACCTTTAAATAACAGGTAACACTCCTGACTAGGTTTCCCAGGTTGAACCACCTGAGCATGTTAAAGGTGAAAATAGGAATCTAATCTGAACATTTATTACACAATAAAGCAATTTTCTGAAAATGTTACTCAGTTGTATGACCTCATTACCAAGCATCTGTTCGCAAGGTCAGTGTACAAGTTTATTTGGGCTGAGCAAAGCATAAATATATGAAGGACCTTCAGGATTTTTCTGAGGATGTTCAACATTCCATAGCTGTTCACATTAGAAATGCAGGTGGCTTTTGTGCCAATGAGCAACACTACTGCCAGATGAAGGACAGATTGGGGCGGGGAACCTGTGGCCTTGGGGCTGCATGTGGCCTGCTGGATCGTCTAGTGCAGCCTTTTGACTGAATCCAAATTTTACAGAATAAATCCTTTTATTAAAAAGCAGTTGAATTAATCTGGATTTTTTTTTTTTTTTTTTTTTTTTTTTTTTTTAGTCCTAATTCTGCCACTAATTAGCCATGAGGTTTTGGGCAGAACATCTGCATTGATCTAAGTATTAATTTTCTCACCTGTAAAACAAAGCTGAAACCTAAATTCTAAAACCCCTTATAACTCTAAAACAGTAATTCTCAACTGGAGGCAGTTTTGTGCCCCTGCCCCACCAAGGGACATTTTAGGTTGTCACAAATAAGAGTGGGCTGCTACTGGTATCTAGTGAGTAGAGGCTGAAGGTGCTGTTTAATATCCTACAAAGCACAGGACAGCTTCCCACAACAAAAACATTATCCAGCCCAAAATAGCAGTAGTGTTAAGGTTGAGAAGCCCTGCTGTAAAAGTATAATGAGTCAGAAAAAACTAAAAGGGCATATACAAGGAGGTAGTTTTAGTGGTAGGTTACAAATAATTTTTTAAAATTTTTCTGTTATAAATATCCTTCAATAAATATACATTGCTTTAATCTTAAAAACACTAAAATATATTATTCTCCTAATGCAAATGCAGTCAGTTCCATTCTGACCTTGATCAGATTAATTGTTGAATGTCTGTAGGGAAAAGAGATTTTCCTTAAAACTGGGAACTAACCTTATCTGCAATTATAATGTAACATGTCAAGGATCAAAAAGAAACAGAGCTTAATGGCTATTCATTATTGAATAGTATAATAAGAATTTTTCTGTAAAAGAATGTTTTTTGCTTATAAGATTATAAAGCATTACTGATATGTTTTTAAATTCTTAATAAAAAATGTGAAGAGAATAGATTGAAGGTGTTATACAAAGATGCTGATAAGCAAAATAAATTCCCCTTATTTAACACAAAATATAGTGATTTTAATGTAATGTTTAACCAAGAAATGAAGTATTTAAACAAAGGCAGAATTATTTGAATGTAAAGAAGTTAGAATTAGTCATATAGGCAGGGTCCGTTTTTATAGATGCCCTCCAGGTACTTAGCTACTTGAATAGACATTCAGATCTCCTCGTGCCCTGGGATGTCCGTGAGCTCTGGGTGGGGCCAGTTCGGGGAGCTGCTTCTCAGCTAAGAATGCTTCCCAGAGCTTGCGTATATTATAAGAGCTGTGGACCTGCCCTCCTGCCCAGTGAGGCCCTACAGTGTTCTCAGTTTCTTAAATGAACGTTTGGGCCCATCCAAATCCAAACCCTGAGAATTGTGTGTCACTTGAAGTTCAGAAGATTCAGAAACACTTCTGCTACTGATGATCAATGTCAATGTCAATTATCCTACAGAATACTTAATTACTTTGACTTTTGCATTCTCATCATAATCTTTCTGTTTCTTTTCTCTTTGATTTTCAGGATCAGTTTTAACATACACAGTGTACATACAGTTCTGCAGAGAATAGAATCTAAAGTGCTGGGATACTTAATTATTACCTTGAGGGTGGTAACAACCAACCCTTCCTCCTTATTGACAAAGAGTGCTGTTTCTATACAGTAGACTAGACTAGAACCTTTCCTCTTTTTTCTTATACTTTTGGCTTAATATGTTATAAATCAAATAGAAGAAAATAAACAAAGCTTTATTAATTTAAACAAAACTTCAATACCTTTTAGCATTGTTATTGACAAGTGACTATCATCCCCTATTTGTACCTTCAAAATAGAGAAACCATTTTTTACTTATCAATAGGAGTAAAGGATTAGATACAGGAAACATGAGTGAGAAATGGATCAGAAATTCTTATAGTGTATTAAAGCTTCATTAAACCATCCATGACTAATTTCATAATATTAGACATTGTTGAGCCGGGCGCGGTGGCTCACGCCTGTAATCCTAGCACTCTGGGAGGCCGAGGTGGGTGGATAGCTCAAGGTTAGGATTTCGAAACCAGCCTGACCAAGAGCGAGACCCCGTCTCTACTAAAAATAGAAAGAAATTAATTGGCCAACTAAAAGTATATAGAAAAAATTAGCCGGGCATGGTGGCGCATGCCTGTAGTCCCAGCTACTCGGGAGGCTGAGGCAGAAGGATTGCTTGAGCCCAGGAGCTTGAGGTTGCTGTGAGCTAGGCTGACGCCACGGCACTCACTCTAGCCTGGGCAACAAAGTGAGACTCTGTCTCAAAAAAAAAAAAAAAAAAGACATTGTTGGACAAAAGAAAAAATCACCCATCCCTTCTGCCTAAATATTATACTGTTTTTATTTTTCCCTATCTACTTATAACCATATAGCATACTTGCAACTATATTATGCATATGATTTTGAATTCTGAGGTAGAGGGAAGGTATTTCCACTTAACATTATATAACAAAGATAATTCTTTTCCTTTATTTATTTTATTTGAGATAGAGTCTCACTGTGTCACCCAGGCTAGAGTACAGTGGCACAATCAGAGCTCACTGCAGCCTTGAACTCCTGCCCTCAAGGGATCCTCTTGGCTCAGCCTCATAAGTAGCTGGGGATTATAGGTGCATGCCACCATACCCAGCTGATTTTTATTTTTTGTAGAGATAGAGGTCTCACTATGTTGACCAGGCTGGTCTTGAACTCTTGGCCTTAAGTGATGCCCCTGCCTCAGCCTTCCAAAGTGCTGGGATTATACGCATGAGCCACTGTGCATGGCATAGTTCCTTTATTAATGAACTTTTTGTGCTGAAGATATAAAAACTTGTAGGGAATAGGTAGGCCTTTACAAGTGAATATTTTATAATTATACTTTTAAAGTGGTTACATTGTATACTTATAGTTTATGTAATGTTTTTGAAGTTCTTATGCTGTACTAATTTCTCTTTTTTCATACTAGTTTTATTTGGGGCCCATGAAAAATATATAGTGGAAAATCTAATTTTCCAAGGTGATAATGGCTATTAAAGTGTTGAGAGTTCTCAAAGAGGGCTCATATTCCCTTTTTGTTTTTCCCTGCAGTCCCTGGCCTTCTTGGAAGCCTTGAAGGTATTAATAATATTTGGGTATTGTTAATAATAGTTGATTACTCAAGAGTTCAATTAAAATCCAGACTGTAAATAGATCACCCAGATATGTTGGGGTTAGGCCTTGCCCACATTTAACAAATTCACTGCCATGTGAGTTGTATTTAACTCATGCTAGTTTTGAGCCCGGGGCCTCGTGATGTATATGAAGACTCAATTTTCTGAAACAAATTCAATAAGTTATGTGGTGAGTCCCATACAACTCAAGTGGCGTGCAGTGTAAAAATTGATTCTAACGCCACGTGAGTTGCATATAACTCATACAAAGAAAAAAATTAAAATTAACAAATGTTTCGTTAAATTTGAAAGGATCGTTTTGTTTTCAAAGTTTTTATTCTGTTTTCTTAATAAAACAGCGTGGCTCCAGGGGAAAAAAAAATTTTCTAGTGTGGCAGTCAGTGTGTTAATCTAAACCTGAAGCAAACTCCTGGTGGATGGTGTAGTGATACCATAATCATACCTGTAGTTTGCTGCTGTACCTCTGCATATAAACTACAATGTTTGCAATAAAACATGTTGCTATCTATGGAGAACTCTTTAGCAGTCAAGAGTAAGAGGGGGGCCAGGTGCAGTGGCTCACACCTGTAATCCTAGCACTTTAGGAGGCTGAGGAGGAAGGATTGCTTGAGCTCAGGATTTCAAGGCCAGCCTGAACAAGAGCAAGACCCCATCTCTAGAAAAAGTAGAAAAATTAGCTGGGTATGGTGGTGCATGCCTGTAGTCCCAGTTCCTTAGGAAGCCGAGGGAGGAGGATCGATTGAGCCCAGGAGTTTGAGATTGCAGTGAACTATGATGATACCACTGCACTCTAGCCGGGGCAATAGAGCAAGACTCTGTCTGAAAGGAAGGAAGGAAGGAAAAAGGAAAGAAAGGAGAAAGAAAGAAAAGAAAGAAAGAAGGAAAGAAAGAGAGAGAGAGAGAGAGAGAAAGAAAGAAAGAAAGAAAGAAAGAAAAAAGAAAGAGAGAGAGAAAGAAAGAAAGAGGCATAAAAAGAGCATTTACTTCAGTACCATACCAGGTGTACTAGGAAAATAGAAGCCTAAGATGTGTCCCCTCTTCTAGCATCTTACAATTTTGCTCTGGAGGCAAAATATACATAATTCATTTGTGCAGTATGATTTTTATGGCCTAAGAAATTTGATCATACTTGTTAAAGGTACCAATGTTTGTGGATGATGTAATTATAAAACTAGAGTGATTCAATGACACTTTAGCTCATTTGTATTCTGAAATGTACTTTCTTGAGTGTGAGGGTTTGAAAATTACAGCCAGCCTTGGAAATTACATGAGTCGGGTAAAGGGTATCATGAACGTGTGTGCCATTTGTCATCTGTGTGGTAGTAGGTAAAAGATCAAGACTTGCTGAGAGAGGGCACAGGAATGCAAAAGTGGAATAAAGAAAATGACAGTTCTAAGAAAACAAGGCATCTGTTTCACATGAACACTGGTCACTTCCTTGCAGTATATCTCTGAACTCTTCTGTCAACCATCTGTTTAATAAGTAAATGATATCTGATGAAGAGGAAGCAAGTATAATAAATTAACCTTACCAAGAATGTTTTAAATATGTGTGAAATCCAATTGTTTTTATTGAAAATATAGACGCTTTAATAATTCCTTGTCACAATTGAAAAAATATGGTAGCAATGCAAAGCTCAAATGGGGTATGAAAATGGCATTTAGTTTTGACAAAATATGATATCACTAACTCAAGAGTACTGAATCATGACTCATGAATCAAGACCTTTTTCTTCAGTGTAATATACAAGTTAGTAATAATGCCTAATTGTCTGTAGCACCTTTGACTTTGAAATTTAGAGAGGAACCATTATGGATGAGTTTTTATGGTAATGTTATAACTAGAGGCAATCATAAATTCCTATGTGTGAAAAGAAGAAATAATAAGTATAGAAAAAAACCTTTAGAAGAATATTTTTAATCTAGCTATAAATAAGAAATGAGTCATCTATATGCTATGCACATTTAAAGTGGGTAAATTTAGAAAATATTTTTTTCTCTTTTTACAAAGCTTTATACTTGGGGGAATGTAGTTTATCTGAAAAGTTCAGAAAATGTCTCTTTCAGGGTTGTGCAATGATGAAAATCATTGAACTTTCTACAGTGATGGAAATGTTCTGTATCTCCATTGTCCAATACAGTAGTCATTAGCCACCTATTGAATGTTTAAAATCTGGCTAGTGCATTAAAAGAACTGAATTTTAATGTTATTTAATTTTAATTAATTTAAATGTAAATACCCACCTGTGCCCAGTATCTGCCATATTGTTAGGGAAAAAGAACTTAAAGTTAGGTTGTATAGTAATAGATATGTCTTGCCAGATAGTAAATTCACAAACTGAATATAATTTCATATCCAAGATTCTTTGGCTCTTAAATTTTTCTGCCTTGTTTTAGGTATAGCCATTACCAGTCGTGACTTGGCTTTAAAACGGTATCTCTTTTGCTTTATAAAGTTGTCCTAAATCACAAACTTTAAGCCCCAAAGTGCTAATTTTAAGAGAGAACAAAATTGTGGATTCTATCTCTGAGGGTAATTTTTATATTTTAAAATTAAATAGAATGCTGAAACATTTGGGGTGAAATGTACTGATATGTACAATTTGGTTTGGTTTTTAAGATTTTTTTTTTTTTTTTT
>VBSM01003143.1:37470996-37498340 GCA_008086735.1 Cheirogaleus medius
GGGCAACAGAGTGAGACTCTGTCTCAAAAAATAAATAAATAAATAAATAAAATGGATTGATGGATGGATAGATGGTAGATATGTGATAAAGAAAATATAGCAAAATATACACAGTATATAGATGTTCACTGTAGAATTCTTTCAACTTTTCTGAAAGTTTCATAATAAAATGTTTAGGGATAATTAAATGGAAGCATACTAAATATTTTAAAGTATTTTCTTTTCTTGAATCTATCACTTCTCTGTTAAACAGAGCCAAGGAGCAATCACTGAGCGTTTAAGAAGTTTCAGTATGCATGATTTAACAGCCATCCAAGGTGATGAGCCAGTGGGACAAAGACCACATCAGCCTCTACCAGAAGGAAAAAGGAAAAGTAAACCAGCCCCCGGTGAATCAGCAGGTGTGCTTGTTTTAATATATGGTTCTTTCATAATTGGGCTTTGGGGTCAAGATGGGTACTAAAATAATACATGGTAACTATCTGAATTTGGATAGAAAAAATTTACTCTTACGCTTATATTTTTGAATTTTATATTTAACTATAGTTCTTTTTCTCTAAATTTTCTCTAAACCAGGTTAGTACTTGGCTTTCGCCAACCCTGGAAATCATCTGGCTAACAGAGTAGCAGTGGCCTCTTTAGCTGCCGTGGAGTTTTAGAAGCTGTGGGTGTGGTTACCACCACCTCCTCAGCACCCGCACTAGTTCTGACCTGTGATCAGTACTCACACTGTGTACTGACACCTGAGGGGTTTTACCACAAATGCTGTGGACAAATAAGGATATTGACTCACAGATAATAAGTTTTAAGCAGATGATGAAAGATGACTCAGTTTCACAATAGGATTATTCCAGTGGAAAATGTGTTGAAATGACATATTCTAGTTCAAGAGCTAACTTGCAGGCATATTTTAATATAAATTATGAGCAGGTCATAGTTAATATATTCTAAGACTTTAATAAACTGTCATGACCTTAGAAACATACACATAAATAAGATAGTTCCTTAATCGTTTTATCACATATAAGAAAGTTTTAATTCAAGGCAAGGCTGAGAACTAAGATCTTTAGAATATTCGTCTTTAACGTGTTAAGTCGATAAGGTGCAAGGCTATTTGATCCTCTTTTCAAAAAGTAGAAGTTTGCTTTTGAGGGAGATTGAAAATCATCCTTTACAATTAAAACCAATTTGAAAAATGAAATAACAGTCCATCCTCAAAAATGAAAAATAATGAACTTTATTCTACATTCTCCCAAGAATGAATAACTTTACAAAGAGTTGACTATTATCTAAGAGTTGGTAATCAAGCATTGGCCATTAAGGCATAAATGCCTTTAAAAGAGAAGAACCATTGAAGTTTGACTCATCAGCCTTATGAATACATTAATAACGTAAAAGTATTTCTTAATATAGTCATTACTTAATATGCATTTAAAATTTGTAGTGTATCAGTTTTGATTAAGGGATCTGATATATATATTTTGCTGATTTAGACCAGATATCTGAGTCCTTTATCAACAGTTTATTCATAATTCATAACCTTAGAATTGGTTAAGAATTATACTCCAATTATGTAAATGAAAACAAGTTTATAAATATGAAATCTATAACAATATTTTTATGATATTCACCTATTAAATTTAAAATGATGTGAATAAAATAGCTTAAGATATTGAGTGCTGTTCTTTTGTTAAATTTTAAACCATGAAATTAAAATAACTTAAGATTTATAAAAATAAGAAGTAATGGCCAGGCGCAGTGGCTCATATCTGTAATCCCAGCACTTTAGGAGCTGAGGTGGGCAGATGACTTGAGCCCAGGAGTTCGAGACCAGCCTGGGTAACATGACAAGACCCCATCTCTACAAAAAATTTTTAAAAATTAGCTGGGTGTAGTGCTGCATGCCTGTAGTCCTAGTTACTCAGGAGGCTGAGGCAGGAGGATCACTTGATCCCTGGAGATGGAGGTTGCAGTGAGCTATTGTCACACCACTGTACCCTAGCCTGGGAGATAGAGCAAGACCCTGTCTTAAGAAAAAAAAAAAAGCAAATGAAGTAAGTGGTAGCAGTACAAGAAAAGTAATTGTTTAGTTATGAAATTAAAATTTTAATATGCATTACTCTGCTTAAGTTCCAAGTTTTCTACAGAGTGGTATATATTCAGAGCATTTTTTTCCCTACGGGAAAAATTTAAGCAAAACTTTCTTTGGCCGAGCACGGTGGCTCATGCCTGTAATCCTAGCACTCTGAGAGGCCAAGGCGGGAGGATTGCTTGAGCTCAGGAGTTCGAGACCAGCCTGAGCAAGAGTGAGATCCCATCTCTACTATAAAATAGAAAGAAATTAGCTACACAACTAAAAATAGAAAAAATTAGCCGGGCACAGTGATGTGTGCCTGTAGTCCCAGCTACCCGGGAGGCTGAGGCAAGAGGATTGCTTGAGCCCAGGAGTTTGAGGTTGCTGTGAGCTAGGCTGATGCCACGGCACTCTAGCCTGGGCAACAGAGTGAGACTCTGTCTCGGAAAAAAAAACAAAAACTTTCTTAACAATATTTTTAACAAAGTAGTATGGTTCTAGAACTAGAGCAGGTGAAGAAAAGATAATAATAGTCTAGATCGATGTAAGTCCAGGTATACATAGAAATTTATCAAGTGAGAAAGATGACCTTTCAAATTGGTAGGAGAAAGGCAGAGCATCTAATAACTGCTAGCCTTAGAAGGTGAGGTAGAAAATGAAGTTAGATCTTTGCCTTAAATCTTAGATCAAAATGAATTTTTAAAATATAAAGATTTAAATGTAAGAAATTAAACTATATGATAAGAAATCCCTGTGTATATTTTTATACTCTTAGGATAGATAAAATTTTTTAAGCATGACATCAAAACCAGAAAACATAATGGGAAAGTTCAAGAGATTTTTCTGCATAAAAAACAAAATTTCAGGCCGGGCGCGGTGGCTCACGCCTGTAATCCTAGCACTCTGGGAGGCCGAGGCGGGTGGATAGCTCAAGGTCAGGAGTTCGAAACCAGCCTGACCAAGAGCGAGACCCCGTCTCTACTAAAAATAGAAAGAAATTAATTGGCCAACTAAAAATATATATAGAAAAAATTAGCCGGGCATGGTGGCGCATGCCTGTAGTCCCAGCTACTCGGGAGGCTGAGGCAGAAGGATTGCTTGAGCCCAGGAGTTTGAGGTTGCTGTGAGCTAGGCTGACGCCACGGCACTCTAGCCTGGGCAACAAAGTAAGACTCTGTCTCAAAAAAAAAACAAAAAACAAAAAAACAAAATTTCAGACTACCATATAAGGGGGAAAAATATACCATAAAAAAGACAAACTACATACTGTCAGAAATATTCCCATTGTGTGTTATAGGCAAGGGGTTCAGATTTTCAACAATCCAGGAACCCTTACAAACTAATTATTGTCAATTCTACCAAAGAATACAACTGACAAGAACTACATGAAAAAGATTTTCACCCTCAGGTAGTCAAAAAATAGTAAATGAAAAGAGTAATAACAGTAATTTTTGCTCACCACATTGAAAAAAAAATTTTTTTTAATTACAGTGCTCTGTATTAGTAACTATTTCAGTTATCTTTTGCTGCATAACAAACCCCCAGCAAAAAAAACAGTGGCTTAAAATAATCACAGTAATTTATTTTGCTTATGAATCTGAGGGTGATTGGATTCAACAAAGCAGTTCTTGCTCAGGGGTCTCATGCAGCTGTGGTCAGACAGCAGCTGGTGCTGGAGTCATAATCTCAAAGAAGAGCTCGCATGTCTGGTGTCAGCTGGGAAGACTCAGACAGCCGGTGTCTAGAATGGTCGGGGCCTCTCAGGTGTCTCTCTCTGTGGTTTTTCGCCGTGGTCTCTGAGGGTGGTTGGGGTTCTTAGTCTCAGTTCTGGCAACTGAAGGCTCCTAGAGCCAGTGTCCCAAGAGAAACTGGCAGAAGTCCTGCAGCATCACGTTGGTCATCTTTTTTTGTGACAATTTGTTAAGGAAGGTACAAGGACCTGGAGATTTAAGGGAAGAAAAGAGGAATCTCAGAGAATTTGTGAACATGTTTTAAAACCACCACAGCAAGCATGTTGAGAAACAAACACTCTTATGTACTTTTTATGAGTTTGAAATGGAAATATCCTTTTGGATAACAATCCCTTTAACTCAGCAAGAAACTTCTAGGAAAATGTCATAAGGAAATAATTAGACAAATGTTCAAAGATACATGTACAAGAATGTTCATCTCATTGTTTATAATAGGAAGTATTGGAACAAATCAAATGCCTAAGAGAAATGGTTAAGTAAAAAGTTGGTTTATTAGCCGTGAAAAATAATAATGTCACAGATATGAAAACATATCCAGGTTGTGGGGAAGAAAGCCAATAAAAAAGCAGTATGTGTGTTATGGTCCTATACTGTAGAGACACAATAAGCAGATGATGAAATGGATTAATATATATAATTTTTTAAATGTATTAATATATACATACAGGAAAGTCTGGAAGGATATTACTAAAATGTTAACAGTGTTAACAGTGTTTAGCTCTGAGTAGTGGGATTTTTAGTGACCTTTAAAAAAATTAATCTTTTACTCTTAAAATCAGAAATAAGTCAATAATACTCTTCATTTTGAAAAACAATTAAGATGCTCATTTTTAGGTTTTAAGTTAAATATAAAACTATAATGAAAATATTTGACTTGACTCTAGCATCTTCTCTCATTGATGCAGGGATTGGTTTGATAAATTGCTAAATTAAACTTATCTGTTTTATCTCCTAATAAATCCTAAATTTGGCTACTTTCTCTGTCCTCACTCCTTGGACTCTGACATTTCTGACCTGCCATATATAGAATAATAACCTCCCCAGTTAGACTCCTAGCTTTTAGTCTCATCCATTTCTTTCTTTCTATCTTTCTTTCTTTCTTTCTTTCTTTTTTTTTGTTGCATAATAGATGTACATATTTTGAGGGTACATGTGATAATTTAATATATTCATATAATTTGAAAAGACAAATCAGTGTACCTAGGATATTTTATTGCCTGAAATATTTGTCTTTTCTTATGTTAGAACCATTCAAATTCTTCTCTTCTAGCTGTTTTGAAATATACAATAGCTTATTGTAAACTGTAATCACCCTACAGATCTATCTAACACTAGGTCTTATTTCTTCTATCAAACCATAAATTTGAACCCATTAATCAACTTCTCTTCATCCAACTGTACCCCCTACCCTTCCTGGCCCCTGGTTACCACCATTCTACTCTCTCTTCATGAGATCCACTTTGTTAGTTCCCTCATGAATGAGAACATGCAATATTTGTCTTTCCATGCTTGGCTTATGTCATTTAACATAATGACCTCCAATTTCCACCATGTTGCTGAAAGTGATGGGATTTCATTCTTTTTTATGACTGAGTAGTATTCCATGGTGTGAATGTACCACATTTTCTTTATCCATTCATCTATTGATGGGCACTTAGGTTGATTCCATATTTTGGCTATTGTGAATCTGCAATAAACATAGAGGTACAGATGTCTTTTTGATATATTGATTTCCTTTCTTTTGGATATATACCCAAGTAGTATATATACCAAGCAGTCTCATCTATTTCTGATTCATTCTCCAAAGTGCAAGAAGAATCTTTTACAGAACCCAAATCTAACCATGTTACTCTTCTGCTTACAATACTCTTCTGCCCACCCCCCACCCCATTGCTGTCTGATGAAGTGCACACTTGATAGCGTGGAACACTAATTCCTGGCCTTGTTCTCCCACTCTGTCGTGCTAGCTCTATATAGTCATGAGCCTTTCATGATTTAGCTTAGACAACACCTCCTACAAGGTCTTCTCTCATAATCCACACCCGCAACCCCACCCCCAGGGGAAGTTCATTCTCTTACTCTGTGCTCCCATATCACCTTGTCCTTATCTTCAATTTACAGCATTTATTATAGTACTATAATGCCCATTAGAGTCTGTTTCCCCTATTGGACTCTAAGTTTTTTGAGGGTAGGAAAAGACAGCTATGTCTTTTTCATCCTTGTATCCCCATAATTTAGCACCCTGCCTTATACATAATAGAATTTTTAAAACTACTTGTAGAACAATGAATCAATCCATCACTTTTCCTGAAACTGTAATTAGAAAGCTAATAAGATTTTTTTAGCTGAAATTAAGAAAGAAGGGAAGAATAAGTGGTATAACCAGCTTTTGAATGAAATTCCAATTCCTAATGATGCAAAATGAGAGACAATTAAAATAGCAAGGACTATGTTTGTTAAACTGTAGTCTTATGCTACATCTATGGCCCTAGACAACTTTTTTATCACAGTTACATCCTTTCTGACTCTTTCCTTGATTCATTATTCTGTATTTTAACATATTGGGATCAGGAATATTATATAAGCAATAGAAAAAAATCTAGAAATGACAACCTGAAACCTGGTTTATTTTCCTCAATTATAGAAGAAGTGCAGTTTTTTAAAATAAAAGTTTGGTAAATTAAAAAAGGAAAAATGAAGAAATTTAAAATCACCTAAAAGCTCGCTTCCAGGAGATGTATTAATAATAGTTCCATTTTTGTATTTTTCCTTTGTTTCAAGGTATACATTTGTTTTCTCCACTTATTGTTGTGTCCGGAGCATTTCTCCAGTACTAATTGTAAGGTTTTTCGGCGGCGGCAAAAAGAAAAGACAGACAGAGAGAGAGAGAGAGAAAGAGTGGGGGGCCAAACCATGTGGCTTTATTATACACTCCCAGACGAGGTTCTGGGGCCCCAAGAGAGGGGGGCCCCAGAAGTCGCTGCCGTTTGAAGGGGATGAGACATTTTATACCCTTTGGGCCTGGCTAGGGACTTTTGGCGGGAAGAGCTGGGGATTTTCCATTGTGACTTTGGGTGGTGGTTGAGAAATAGGAGGGCCTGGAGGTATTTGTGGAATCCAGGAGCAGAAACATTCTTATCCCAGTGGACATCTGGGTGTGGTTCCTCTCAGCGGGGCCTGGCAGTTTTGTCCTTGGTGGGTCTGGTCTCATGAGCCTTTTCTTTTTTGATCTAGGGAGAGGAGGGGGCCCGCCACCAGCCTTACACTAATGACCCTTCTTCCCAGCCACACTGGCCTCCGTGCAGTTCTTGCAGGCAATGGGACTGCACTGGCACCTCTGCAAGTGCCATCTCTTCAACCCAAACACACTTCCTTGGGCCACTGCTGGAAAACAAAATATCTTGGCCTAACTAATAACTGATTCTGTTTCCAAATCCTTTCTAATTTTTAGCCTAGAAGTCCAGCAGCATAAAATTATACTTGCCTAATATACAATTCAAGTTGTTTATATTATTATGAAAGTAACAAGCTTTTTAACAACTGTTTGTGGTTTGCTTAGTGAGCCTCAAATTATTCATGCCCTGGAAGAGCAGACTAACAAACCTTCATTCCGTATATTTTTCTTCACATGCAAGGAACCCATCCCTTTCTTCCTCCTGAGCCTCGAAACCCTTCTACTTTTTCTCACTTGAAAATTTCTTAAATCTTTATCGTTATTATGCTCCTTATCATTATTAAAGGAGAATCTGTAACTTCATGGGGCCTTCGCCTTGGGCCCCTGTCTTGCTCGCTCAGGGATCCTCAGGCAGTGCTTCTCAAATTGCGGACCCCAGACAGGTAATTAGCATTACCTGGGAATTTTTTAGAAATGCAGATTCTCAGCCCCACCCTAAGCCTGCTGGATCAGAAACTCTGGGGGTGCCCAGCGATCTGTGTATTAATAGGTTCTCCAGGTCACTCTAATGTGCTAAAGTTTGAGAACCTCTGATCCGGGAGTTCTGGTCCCTGAGTCCCAGCCTCAGGATGCAGTATGACTTCCTGACAGTAACCATAGTAAGTCTTTATAGCTACACATAACAGCCTGTTGGCATACCCGCATGATCTCTTCCTGACTTGCCTGATGCTGGCTGTTTTCTTTGCCTAAAATCTGTCATCGTAGCCTGTGGTGCTTCCTATTACTGCAGCCTGTCTGGCTGGATTCTATCTGAGCAGCTGCAACAGGGTTGGTCTGACATCCCCATCCCTGCCCCCAGTGGACTTATCTTGGCCAAAGTGATAGCCCCTTTGGGTATTTCCTTGACTTCTTAAGTTAACCCTACAATTCCCAATCTTGACAAAAGATATGTGACACATCTCTTAATTCCTAATTCAAAGCAAAGATACAAATGACAGACTAAAACACACAAATGCTCAGGTTGTTCAGAATTCATGAAAAGGAGAAAGGGTGGGAAGAGACTTTTTGCTATTATATCTATTTATATTCTCCAATTTTTGAGCAAGATGAAAAAAATTATTTTTACCTACTCAAAAATAATTATTTTTAATTATTCTGAAAAATGCATAGTAAAAATAAAAGTAGTCAGGGAAAATTTCCTGGAAGAAGTGAGTTATGAACTTCATCTAGAATAGCACAAGGAGCAAAGATTAATGATGAAGAGCAGGGAGCATATTCCAGAGGAGAAAGGGAGAGGGGTAACCAGGCAATCCATGAGAGGGTGCAAATCCATGCAGAGAACTGCAGGCAGACAGGGTCAAGAGCCAATACTGACTGGAGTCCCTTTGCCAAAACATGCTGTTTTTGACAATGTGTTTAGGTTATGGAATTGCACTGAAAGATGGAGATGAGAAAACAGATGAAGAAGCGGAGGGGCCATTTTCAGATGATGAGATGTTAACCCACAAAGGGCTTCGAAGGTCGCAAAGCATGAAATCTGTGAAAACCATCAAAGGCCGCAAAGAGGTTAGTCAAGTGTAGAGTTGTTTTCCTAATGATTAGTATTAAGGGACTTCCCTGCTGTGTGATCATTTAGGGTATTAATGATCCATAAATGAAGGATTAGAATGATAGAGCAGTAGTCATATTGAAAATTCTTTATTCAAATCAGATGTGTTAGGATCGCAGGAAATTTTGAAAATGGTAAATTCCTAGTCTTCCACTCTAAGTAGAAAATGGTGTTCCCACATAGCATATCACATGGTGATCATGAATACCCATTGCCAGCCCTATGCATAAACAAGAAAAGCAACTAACAAAATTAACTGGATAGTCTTGCTTTCAGTCAACCCTACATGAAGATTAAATAATAAAAAATTATGTCATATTATATTGTCTTTGTGCCCAGAAAGCAGTGGATTACAGTGAATGACCTCAGATCATTATGATCAATGTTCATTGCCATTATACTAAGTAAAATATAAATAATATTAATGCTTTTATTTGTTATTAGTAATAATAATCTGCAACTTATATCCAACATAGCACCAACTACATGCATTTTATGTCTCAGATACACTGTGTATAATTATTAGGATAATTGAATTTTTATATCAGAAAGTTTTTAAAAATTTCTATAATCATGAACAGTGAAATCCTATCTAATTTTAAAAAGTAATCATCTAATTCTTAATACATTTCTCTCTTCAGGTGCGGTATGGGTCATTAAAATATAGAGTGAAGAAGAGACCACAAGTGTATTTTTAGTCATCTACACTTCAGAAATCCCAAGACAAATTTTGTGACTACATTGACTTCATTTTCTGAGATGATATATTTGGGATTTACACATTAAAATAATTCTTTAAATTATGGCAGTGATAGGATTTACTTTCATGAATTTAAATCGTTTTTATTTCTTTAACAATTTCTTCCAAATATTGACTGCGAAAGGTAGTTATGCAAGTTATATTAATATATATATCAGACCATGGCATCTGTTTTCAAATTCATCAATAACATTGAGTGCTGAGAAATAAGATGAAACTCAAACCCACAGTATACTTGAAAAGAGTGTTTTTATGGTTCAGGATAAATCAGCCTTTGTGGTGTTGTATTGTGTTTACCTCCATTTATGTCATAGCTATCACATGAGGAGAGTAATTAAATAGGCCTCTGATCCGACAGTGATATAACAAGGACATAATGTAAGACAGGCGTCCTCAAACTACAGCCCGCGGGCCACATGCGGCCCACCGGCCACATGTGGCCCACCGAGGACATTTATCCAGCCCGCCAGGTGTTTTTGCCGCCACTGCCTGTCCTGCTTAGCAGCCGACTCGTCTGGGGCCCACCGTGTGCATGTGTGGAATGTGCGCTCACTCTCCAACGGTCTGAGGGACAGCGAACTGGCCCCCTGTTTAAAAAGTTTGAGGACCCGTGATGTAAGAGAACAAAGTATGTTTTACATATTCTTTAAGTTTTTACTTTTAGAATACTTTCTCGTTTTTCCACCATCAACTGAAAGTTTTTGAAACAAATATTTGAAAACCAGGTATCCACATAGCACTTTTATTCCTGACTAGTTTTGCACACTTGAAAATTGTTTACTTATTTTACAACTGTATATTTAAGTTTTACTGACACTATATTGTTGTCATATTCTGACATGTCAAATTTATGCCTTGAATTATATCATCTCTTTTCCTGTGGGTTTCATTTATTAAATTCCTTGGATTTTAGTAATATAAAAATATAGCTAATTGTTCAGTTTTAACTATTTTTAATTATCTTAACAAAAAAGAAGTTATTTTAAACATTAACCAGTTTTCCAGATTAAGCTATATAAAGTAGTTGAACTTATTAGCCTGTGTTTTTCAACACTGGTTACATTTTCAGCCTTTAAAAATGGTAGCTTTTATGAAATAGAGTCAGAGACCAATGTAGCACTTAGGTCCCTTCTATTTCATAAAATTATTCAACAGTCAATCCATTCACAAGCTTGGCATTGACATGTGCTGCTGATTTATAAATCTGGCATTGACTAAAATCATTTGAATCTCTTCTGGCTGAGATAGTTTCCTGATCCTATGCAAATACAGACATCGTTAATCCTACATATAGAAAGCTATTAGAAAAATGTGGTTTTTTTAATCAAAAAGATTTCGAGTTACTGAACTCTGAGACTTTCTTAGTTTTCACTGATAACTATGCATTATGAACCCTAACTCAATATATTTTTGGTGATAGTTTTAGTGATCAGTAATCAAATTTGTACTTATCATGTTTGTTCTGATAATTTACTTGACTGCTCTACTTTTTTGTCCAAAAGAAAAAACAATGGGAGAGATTTGTGAGATCTTTGACCTTTCTGCATTTTAAGAAATGAAGCCAGCTGGTAACGTATATTCAGGGACTCCTCAGAGTATCGGTGGAGAACAGAATGTTTACTCAGGAGTACCTTGGTATAATTCATACATTGTCTCCTGATACTAGCCTTAAAATATTTTCTAGATTATTTCACACTCTGGATATATAGCACCAAGTAAAAATTCATTCAGTTTTTTTCTCCTAGTGTTTAATTCTACAAATAACTCTATGTACTTTACCTTGACTAATTTTTAGCCTCTTGGTTTCTAGAAGGACTCTTAAATTTCTATTCAAAATTGCTATGAATTCTAATTGTCAATTCTTGGAAGAGAGTTTTATTTATATTGCCTGGTACTACTCAATATAAATGCTGCACCACGCTTGTCTTTCCTACACAAAGGCAATGTCATCTCAAATTGCCTACAAAGGTCATTTAAGTGACTGTGTATCAAGAACATTATCTGAGGGGGCTGAATTACAACATTTTATTTTTTTCAAGTCTAATCTCAGTATTAAACCTATTCCTTAGTAAACTCATATGCTGTTTTAAGTTGTAGGAATTATTTTTCCCTTTATACTTTTAGAATCAAAATGCTTCATCCAAGACACCACCAGTCTCAAAGAAGTAGTGCAAATCCTTCTGTTTAATTATACTCCTTCTCATTCACAGTGCTTCCTCTGATATATTCCTTCTGTTACATCCTTTTTACATCCTTGATACCATTTTGTCCTTCTTTCTTTCATTTCTTTTCTTTCCTTTTATATTTTTTAAATTTTTGTTCTTTTCCCTTACATGTGTTTTAGCATGCCCTTTTCTTTGAACTTGGTCTCATAAGCTTATACATTTTTGTTTAAGATGGAGCAGGCCTTTTTTGTTTGTTTCTCCGATTTTAAGCCTACTGGTTTTAAAAGAGGTAAATTTATCTATAGACCACAGTGCCTTGACTTTTCCACGGGCACACATAGGGCACGGCATTAGATGCACAAACCTATTTAGGGTACTATTTTGGTAGCTGTTCAAGTTTATTCAGAAATTGTAGCTGGTGTTTTATTTTACTATACATTTATTCAACTTGTTCATTAACATGTATCTATTTCCAGAGTTTATTTAGGAGTAAGAATTGATTTATTCTTTAGTTTACTATATTTTTTTGGTTTAAAAAGAACCCAGAAATAAGCCTTATTGCTAAATAATTAATTATGTAAATCTGTCTAGGTCCTGCATAAGATCCCCTCCACATATTTCACTATATGTGTGTGTATTTGGCTAAAAAACCTATACCGCCAGCATTACTAATTATAAATACTTGACTACACTGATTGATAGAACAAAATTATTAAAGTGTTTTCAGGGATCTTAGTCCATATGTCACCACCAAAGATTTCTACAGTGTTATAAAGTATGTAAATATTCCAAAATTCTGTAAAACATTGGTTAGATAAATGTTTTCTCTTTTTTTTTGGAATAACACAATCTGTGCTTTCCGAAAATGCTTGAAATTTTATGTTAAAAAAATACATAATGCTACCTTATATTAAATCGAGTAATTTGTATTTTTAATTGGAGTGGACTAAATTTTCATTGGATTTATCTTTATCAGGAAAATTAAGGAGTTAGTATGTATTTAGAAGCAATTTTCTGTGTATTCTCCTCTGTAGATTGATTGATCTGTGAAGCAATTTGGTAAATTTTGAGATTGTTGTTATTGTGGTATGCAGTGTCTATCTTAGTAAAAATCATTTAAGAGTAAAGCTTTCTGAAAGTATAGCTGTTTCCCCTAAATGTTTTTAAGACTTAATCTTCTAGTTGTATTCTGCAGATTTAATGTATATTAACTCTTTTTTAAACAATGACCATGACTTAACATTTTGTCTTCTAACACCTTTTAAATCTATGTACTTTAATAGTTAAAAGAAAACAATTTTGCAACATTTTAATCTCTTTGTCAAGGCTATCTTTAAACCCAGTATGTGGGTAATTTTACAAGTGTGTTTTTGAAAACTTTAATATAAAATAAAACTAATTTTATTAATGGCAATTTGTATGTTTTTTAGTCAGAGTTCATACATTGGATTCCATGAATTGGTATTATTTCTTACTATGTCTTGATTAAATAGTGAACAATAGGTGCACACACTTAAGATTATAAATCACAGAGCAAATTATAAAAATCAACTACATTCTGGAATGGTCATCCATAGAACTATGAAAGAAATACTGAGTTGTTAAATTTGGATGTTAGAAAGGGAAGCTAGGAAAACCAGTGAGTACAGAAACTCTAGCCATCAATTTGGTTGGTTAAGCTGTCTCAGGCATAAAATAAAACACAAAATTTAGATTTATGTATCCTGGAAATGTTCTGGGGTTCCATCTGTTTTAAAGTCAGACGTCTGTCTGCCTCACATTTAAGCTTTAGAGAGAAATCCTATGTTTAAAGAAGTTTCTTTGTGTTACTTCATTATGATGTATAATGTGTATTAAAGTGTTTCTGGACAGCATTTAAAATGGGGTTATGTTTTCATATTTATTATGAGGTACATACTTGTAATGAGCTGAAGAGGTTAGAAATGTAAATAAAAATTCAAAAGAACACAATGAATATATGAACTACAGCATTTTTTTCAATGTTTTAGTCTCCCTTTAAGTCTTCACTGTTCTTAAAAAAGAGATTCATGAAACTAACATCATGTCAGAAGCTGATTCTTTGTTCCCTGGAAAACATTCTGTCCTTTTACCTACCCATCAATATTCTAGCCTTGAAACACTCTCCTTATGGTCTGGCTTTGGTAATGTTTTTTAAATTGCTTTTTATACAATAATACTTTGGATTGAAATTTTTAAGCACAGGATTGATAATTGTTGGTAAATGTAGGTTACTAAAGAACTGTGCTTAACAAAAGCAGGAAAATCACCATGCTTACTGTTTGTTTACTCAACAATTCTAGATTAAGAGAAAGGGGAAAGAGAAAGGAAAAGGAAAGCATGGTGTTTTGGCATTATGTGCAAATCAAATTAGGACCAATTTTTCTCATTCAAAAATATTCATTGATTACCTGCTTTGTACAATAGCACTGTTATATGTTTCTGCACAATGCCTGTATCCAAGTGGGATAACATAACAATTAATTTAAGGGAAATAATACTTGCTTTTAATAAAATGAATTCACTGTTACCAAATTAATGTTTGGATTATTTGAGTATTATTTATCCTGGGATTTCCTCTAGGTTATTGAATAATTCTTTTGGTTCTCTCAGAATAGGTTTTTGTTTTTTTAATTCTTGGTTCCCTTCTTTCCCTTACTTCTTACATCCAATACATTGGTAAGTCCTTTTGGCTTTCTCCAAAATATATCCTGAATCTGACCATTCCACTCAAAACCCCTACAACTTCTCTAATTGAAACCATCATCAGCACTCACCTGAATACTCAGGGTGTTACTTTTACTCAAGTCAGAATTTCTTGAAACCTTACTACATTTTTGGTAGCCTTGCAGATTGTTCAAGGTGACTTTTAACCTTAAGTCCCATAGGACAATCACAGTTTTTTATGTTTTTAACTGATACCTTTGGGGAATACTTATAAAAAGAGAGAAGGCTGTGAATAAAGAAGGGAGGTTGAAGAACAGGAACAGATGCTTGTGCACATCAGTCTTGGAAGAAAAATTTTTCTTTTCCAATCATTGTTTAATGCTGAGATTTGGAAAAGATGTGTGAGGAGAGGAGTTGATGAAGCCAGGTTAGAGTGTCTGGCTGAGTTCTAATGTGTTTTGACATGATGCTATCTCAAAGTAATGAAAAACAGGTTGGGATATATGTGAGGATTTCTGCCTCAGCAATGCTAGGCCTAATTTAAGTTACTCTAAATTTGAGGCCTATAATAGATGTGGCAGTGCCAAGAGTCAACAGTAGGTATCTGGATTAGTCAGGGTTCTCCAGGGAAATAGAACTAGTAAGATGTGTACAGAGATTTTTTTCAAGGAATTGGCTCATGTAATTGTGGAGGCTGGCAAGCTCAAAATCTGCAAGGTGGCCCCACACACGGGTGTTTCGAGTCCAAAGGCATCCTGCAAGTAGAATTCTCTCTTTTACTCAGTCTACTGACTTAAATGTTAATCTCATTTAAAAAATATTAATACCTTTACAGCAACATAGACTAGTGTTTGACCAAATGTTTGAGTACCATGACCTAGCCAAGATGACATGTAAAATTAACCATCACGGTATCCTTAAAATTAAATTAAAAAAAAACTCTACCTCAAAATACAAAGTCATTTGACTAATTAAGCATGTAGAAATTATAAATCTTAGAATTTACTAATTTATCTAACAAAGGAAATGATGTAGCACATGGTTTATTTGGAAAAAAAAGAATTGTACCTTATAAAACTTGAGGTGCCCCTTGTATTCAGTTGTGACAACTAACACTTGTGTATCAGTTTGTTTTCATATCATCTCTATTTTATACATAAGGAATCCCACTAGCACTCTGGGAGGCCGAGGCAGGAGGATCGCTCAAGGTCAGGAGTTCGAAACCAGCCTGAGCAAGAGTGAGACCCTGTCTCTACTAAAAATAGAAAGAAATTAATTGGCAAACTAAAAATATATACAAAAAATTAGCCGGGCATGGTGGCACATGCCTGTAGTCCCCGCTACTCAGGAGGCTGAGGCAGAAGGATTGCTTGAGCCCAGGAGTTGGAGGTTGCTGTGAGCTAGGCTGACGCCATGGCACTCTAGCCCAAGCAACACAGTGAGACTGTCTCAAAAAAAAAAAGGAATCCCAGACTCAATAGTGACCAACCTGTGACCCCACCACAATGTTTGTGACTTCAGACTCTTGTTAATTCTATCACACTTGGTTATCTTGGTGATCACAGAACACTTAAAAAGCTAGCATAGAAATGATTCTCACCCAGTATGTATTATACAAAAATTTCGGACTATTTATCAGAAGATTAAATAGAATAAAGTTGTTAAGTCATTTTAAATTAATAGATTTGGTTCTTAGAGTAGTTTCAGGAAGGAGAGAAAGGATACTTTTTAAATGAATGGGAAAAATTAAGACAAATAATTTACTCTCAATTATTGGCTAAGACAAACAGGAAGAGTTTGAAAAAAAGGATGTAGCTGAAACAGGAGGAGTATCCTCTCAGGAAGTACTTTCCTTCCTTCCCCTCCTTTCCACCAGCATTTGCTCCGCAGCTTCCTCTCTTCAAACCACACCTTGTAAACCCTTTTATGTGCTCTGTTCACAACAAGAAGAATTTCTTGTGTTGTTCCATACTGGGTTTTTAACTAATAAAACACACACACACACAAAAGGCCAAATGCCTTTTTACACAGGAGATTAACTTTATTCAGTCTTTAAGTTGAAAGAAAGTACAGTTAGGATATATAGCAGGCGACACTTTCCATATGTTCCAAGAAAGTGGAACTGTATTATTTATAGTTTACAACATGTTGTATAAAATTAAAGCTAGCAAGGGGGCTCCCAGGGAGGTAAATTAGACAAAAAAGGGAATACTTAGAGAACTTTATTTTGCGATATCCTGAGAAGATGCCTGTAAGAAAGCATCAAAAATTTTAAAAAAATTTAACATTAAGCAATATGCAGAAGTAGTTGTGGTCTTAACTTACAATAACTTAAATTATTACCTTACAATAACTTAAAATTAGAAAGGACATTTAAGACTGAGAAAGGGGAGGGGCTTAATTTTGTAACCTTAATAGAGGGAAAAAAAAAGCTTTCAGGAAAGCAGGAATAAATAATTGTCATTAAAAAGGTATATCTTCCAAAGTGCAAAGTAAGGTTACATGAGATCAGGTTGATCTTTGACCCAACAGTCTCAAAGCACATTAGACTGCAGCAAGCAATAATTGCTTCCTCATTTAGATTAGACAATGAGTGCTCTCTGCAAGCTGCTCTCCTCTAAATTGTGGAGAGTAATTGAAACAAGTAATATGGGAAAGTGGAGTGACCGATTCCTCAAAGTGTACGAGTAGAGCTATGGTAACCTCTTGAGCCTGGCCTTCATCCTGTTCCTATTTAGGGAGTGCGCGGGGCAGCCAGTGTTGAGTGCAGTCTGCAGTTCGCCAGCTTTATTGTTTAGACTTGAAGGGAAGGTCACATGCCCTCTTTGACAGAGAGGTTTATGGGCTCTCTCTAATTAGCAGCACCCTCCACCAGACAGACTGTTGGCCACCTTCCAAGAACGGGGTTTGGTAGCGGCCACTGATGAAGGAGAAAACAAGGTTATTTACCCTGTGACTGTAATTCTTGGCACAAGTTCTCCCTCTACACTCAGACACGTTTTTCTTTTGTTCCAACTTGCTTTTGGAATTCTGATGAGGGCGTTAAGGGAGGGAAACGCTGCTACATATTTAGTGGTGTAAGCAACCCATATGTTGGCCTAAGATACTTTTTACTATTCTAAGGTTGCATACAAAAAGGAGAGAGGAAGAAAAAAAAAAAGAAAAATGGAAAAGAAAAGGGCAGCGTAGTCTGAACGTTGCTTGCAAATCTAAGTGCCTATGCACATGCCCACACACAACCTCAGAAAAGGAAGTTTCATTTTCCACATCTATATAATAAACGACAGTTGCATGTTAGGACACTTAGAAATCCCAGCGGTAAAATGTGATTGGGTTTAGCTATTACTGGAGTGTTAAAAGAGTACCGGGAATATATTTGGCTTGTCCTGTTCTGTCGTTTCTGCAGGACGGTGGATTAAGCTGATAGAAATGCTTTTTGGTTGATTTAAACCAGATGCTCCAACTATTTTTCTCCTGTTTGCAGGGGCAGCGGCTCTGCATAAGGCAATACTGCCCCCCTCGGCCGCCCGCCAATTGCAGGCGTAGGAGCCTCGTCTCCACCGGCTACCTCGGCCATAAAAACCTTTCAAGTCCCCATTATTATTCCAAGCACATTCCAAGGGGATTGAGTCACGGGCTGCGCTTGGCTCTTCTCCTGCCCTGAACTGGCTGTACCAGGTGGAACACGACCCCTAACTTCAAATAAGGAATCTGTAACCAGCCAAAGAGCGCCTCGGGGCAAGCCCTACTGTAACTTCTCTCCCCTCCCCCGCCGTAGCCCAGTGTGGGGTTTGCTGGCTGCGCAGCCGGAGTCCCACGCCAGCACTAGGGTCGCCTGGTTAAAACATGGGGATTTTCTCTGGGGGAATCCTGTAGAGCTGCCCCGTTTTCTCTGCTGGTTTGAGAAGCCCCGAGGGCTGCTCGGCGGCTGGGCACAGGCGGGGCTGGGAACTTTTCCGTTAGGCGGCGCGGCCCGCGGGCTAGGAGGCCGGGCCGGGGGCCCAGGGGGCTTCAGGTTCCGCTGGCGCTGCAGTCCGCTCCGAGGGAAAACTCCCAGCCCCTCCCCCGCGCCCGCCCAGACTCGCCGCCTGCCCGGGGCGGGGAACACGCACATCTGGCCGCCCAGGAGCCACATCTGGAGCACTAACCCCCGCACCCAGATGTTTAAGAGGCCCGGGAGTCGAAGAACCCCTGGGCGGGGCAGCTGCGGCTGCGGCTGCTCCCTCTGGCAGCCGGAGTCCAGACGCGGGAGGCGGGAGGGCGCGAGCTGGGCCGCCCGGGGGGTCGGGAAGCTGGGGGGATCGGGTGGGGTGCGGCTAGAGCCGCGCTGGGGGAGGGGGGATGGTGGAGGGAGGCTGGGGACGCCCCGGGAAGGGGGAGGCGGCGGTTGGGTGCTGGAAGGTGCTGGGGCCGTGCCAGTAGGCGGCAGTGCCTCGCCCCGCCTGGTCACCGAGCCCGCCCCACTGCGTGGGATTTTACAACCCGGGTCCCCAGGAGAGGTGGTGGAGGGAGGGGCCGGCGGGGACGTTTCCTGGGGGGAGGGGCGCGCCGCTCGCGAACGGGACCGAGGGCGGGGTTCCCGTCTCCTCGCCCCCTGCCCCTGCTGTGAGACCCGGGCGCCTGCGGGCGCGGAGCGGCTCTCCCCGGACCTTCCCGGATGGCGAGAGGCGTCGTCCCAGACGAACAGACCCCGCCATCCGCGCTCCTCTTACCCACTCCCGCCACCCCACTTCTTAACCCGAGAGGGCGGAGCTGCACGTGCCCTCTAGACTTTCTCCCAAACTCGAGCTGCCCGGAGAAGCCGGCGCTGGGCGGGCCGAGACGTTTTGTTTGCGCGCTGGAGTGTTGACGTTTTGCTAAGCAACAGTCTTTGCCAAGGAGTCCGGGCTGTTTCGAAGAGCTTGCGTCTATTGCATGCTCCGATCTGAACAAATCGTTTCCATTCGACTTGTTTAACCAAGGCGAGAGCAGACTGTTCTTACTTAGAAGTTGTCCTTCATCCAAGTTGGCCTCAGATTTTCATCTAAGGGTGTCATAACACCCCAGGTCATTGCGCAAATGTTTTGTGACAACTTGGAAAACCAGAGGGGGAAAATAGCCTAAAAGAATAAAATCACAACCGACAAGAAAATGTTAAATGATGTTGGTCATTTTTCATCTGACGACCCCAGTTGTCACATACTCTCCACCAAAACTTTCCTTCAACTTACAGCAAATCTTCCAGGGTAGGGGTGAAGTGCGTGAATGGGCCATCTGGTCCCATCTTATTCACCAGCTGAAACTCTAAACAGGGTTTAGTGTTTCCTCTCCCAAAGACTGCGGGGCTTCACTGAGAACCAAAAGAACATAAGGTATTAAATACGGGGGATAAACGTTCAAATATTAGCTCTTCCATTGCTTTCCTCTGTGACTTGTGGCAAATTAGTCAATCTTATGCCTGATATCTCAGTTTCATCATTTCTAAAATGTAACTGTACCTATAGCATAGGGGTTGTGTAAGGATTAAGGATAAATGAGAGTGCATATCAAGTGCTAAACAGAAAGCCCGATGCATAGGAAGGGCACGGTAATTGTCATTATTACTATTAATGTGAGTAGTCTCTATCACCAAAATGAAAGCTGTGGGCAATGGTAGTTGCAAAAGGCAGCATCCAGAGGTGCTCCTTTAGGATATCTGTTGAAGGAATAAAACCCACAACCCTCTAGTCACATCTCCAATCCTTGCTCTGGCAGAGCCTTCAGTCTGATTAGAGGGAATTGGATGAAATGATAATGATGCATAGGCTTTTGTCATAATGTGGCTTCTTAAAACATGGATTTGGGAAACTTCTGGGTTTCCCATTATATCCACTTCCCAAAGAAAGATCACTAGGGTAATGATAATGTATTAACAGATGCTTGTTGAAAACATTCTGTTCCTTTTTCTGCCTAGCCCCTTCTCCCTTTGTAATTATAGATGAATCCGATTAGGGCAACCTCTGAATTAAATGTAAATGTAGGAACTTAAAATATATTAGATGCACATAAAGCATAATTTGGAAAAGCTCAGGGCTATTGTGTACACAGGGCAGCTGTTGGAACTATGGGTGTCTTTTAAATTCTCTAGGCTCAATTTCCTCTGCTTTAAAATAAATGAAGGGTTGGACTAGCTCTTCCTTCCTGCACTAAAATTCTTTGGTTTCGAAGGTTGCTGTGTCCAGGTGATATTTTCTGTGTATACCAGATCCTTGGTCAGGGAGGGAAGGACTTTGAGAGGCTTTGGGCTTGAGAAAACACCATGGAGTGATGAGGGAGGCCAGGGAACTCAGACCAGTACTGAACTATAATGCAAAGTGCCTTTAACCAGGTAAATGCTGGCATATTTCAACGTGTACAATGGATATACTCATATATACATTGGTATATATATTTTTAAAATAAGAGATTCGTATGTATTTATTTCTAGCATATTTGCAGTATAGATTCTATACACACACAGATCCCCTGTCCCCTTCAGTAAGTTTTCCTACTACTTGCAAAAAAGTCAGAATTTTCTTCCTTTGGCCTTGGCTGTGATCTGAAGGGTGACTTTTTAGTAGAGGAAGGGACTAGAATTGACAGGGAAAGCCGGACACGGATGCTTGCCACCTCCCTGCCGCTCCCCACTCTGGGTCCTGCCACATTGCTCTAGGCCCCTCCATCCCCACGCTGCTCACTGATCCTGATTGGATGTTAAAGCTTGTTCCTGATTGGATATTATAGCTTATTCCTGATTGGATGTTGTAGCTTGCTGCTAATTGAATATTAAAGCTTGTTCTTGATTGGATGTTATAGCTTGTTCCTGATTGGATGTTATAGCTTGTTGCTGATTGGATGTTAAAGCTTATTGCTGATTGGATGCTTTTTGAGTCCTACCAAGGGTATAAAAACTGGAGGAGAACAAGGAAGGGGGTCAGAAGATCAGAAGTTGGCTGAGCCTGCTGGTGGAATAAAGTTCCCTGGTCAAGATAAGAGCTGTTACAAGAGGGGTTAATACTTGCAGAGAAGAGCTGTTACACTTGCTGTTAACACTTGCCGGCACAGAATGGAAGGTGACCGTAATTCTGGCTGGAAGAGAGAAGTGTGCCCTCTGTGGGCCTCCTGTCATGTTATCAGAAAGCTCCCCAAGAGAGGACTGTAAACCTTGTGGTCAGGGCTCTAGTCCCATTTTACCTTAAAATGTTTCTCTCATCATCTGCCCTGAGAAATGTTTCCCAAGTAATCATACAGCTCCTCCAATTCCATCTCCCTATATTCCTCTCCCTCACACTTCACATCTGGTCTGTCAACCCCTCCTGTCAGCTCTAATGTGTAGATATGGACAGGGAGATGGATATATCTCAAACCCCACCGCCTCTTTACGCTAGCAACTAGTCCAAGCCATCATCGTTTCTCACGCAGCCTACTGCAATCACCTCCTAATTATTTTCTTTCACCATACATTTCATTCTGCACACAGCAGCCAAAGCCATCCTTTTAAAATATAAATGAAATGAGCTCACTCTCTTGTTCAAAGTCCTCTAGTCTTCTCCCTTTACACTTGGAATAAAATTCACACTCCTAACCACAGCCCATGTGACTGGACTCTTGCCTCATCCTCCCACCTCATCCTGTATCGTTTTCTTCCTGGCTCATTCCTCTCCAGTAACTAGCCTTCTCACTGTTCCTCAAAAATGTCAAGCAGATTCCTGCTTTAGGCTCTTTGCATTTTCTTTTTCCTCTGCCTTCAACTCCCAGACCATCTCACGGCTTCCTCCCTTACCTCATTCAGGTCTCTCCTCAAATAGCACCTCACAGAGGACTTCCCTGATCTTCCCATGTCATATAGAAGCAGCATAGCCACAGTCATTCTCTCTTTTTTTTTTTTTGAGACAGAGTCTCACTCTATTGCCTGGGCAAGTGCTGTGGCGTCAGCCTGGCTCACAGCAACCTCAAACTCCTGGGCTTAAGCGATCCTCCTGCCTCAGCCTCCCAAGTAGCTGGGACTACAGGTGCACACCACCACGCCCAACTAATTTTTCTATTTTTAGTAGAGACTGGGTCTCACTCTTGCTCAGGCTGGGCTCGAACTCCTGAGCTCAAGCATTCCTCCTGCCTCAGCCT
Organism: Cheirogaleus medius; assembly: GCA_008086735.1. Taxonomy (NCBI): domain Eukaryota; kingdom Metazoa; phylum Chordata; class Mammalia; order Primates; family Cheirogaleidae; genus Cheirogaleus; species Cheirogaleus medius. The sequence continues at coordinate 37,493,556 of VBSM01003143.1, forward strand.
CCTGGAGTGCTAGGATTACAGGTGTGAGCCACTGCACCTGGCCCCTACAGTCATTCTCTGACCATTTACCCTGCTTCATTTCCCTTCACATTTCTTATCAAATCTCTTGTTTAACTGTTTACTTGATTATTGTTTGTCTCATCTCTAGAAGGTCTGTTCTATGAGAGTGGGGTCTTGGTCAGCCTTATTCAACAGGACATCTCCTCTAACATGACAGGGCCTGTCATGTAAAAGGCGCCCAATAAATAATTGTTGAATGGATGAGTAAAGAGAGTCTCACACCTGGAACAGCAGTGGTGAAACAAGGTCTCCCTCAGTTACTAGAATGAGCTCAAGAAAGCTGCTTTCTTCCCCAACCTCATGAGTTTATTCCTGATTGGCTACTGCTCCAAGATGGACCCTGACTATTATAATACAATGAAGTTTAATCCTACATGCATATAAATATGCAAGTCAAACTATGGTCTCTAAATGACGCAGGGAGAGAGAGAACAATGTAAACAGTGTGAGCAATTCTGTTTATCATTGTGCTCAGTTAGTGTATGCCCGAGAATAAGCATGAGATGGGAGATGTGAATCTGCTTTATCATCGGTTGCTCTCAGTTCCCCTGTGCTCTTCATAGGGTGACCGATGTGCCATGCTAGGTATGTAAAGATGCTGACTGTCTGAACAGCAGGGCCCTTAATTAAAGCAGTTGAATAATGCATCTGAATCCTGTATCCACTACATTAGTCTATGATCCTGGGGAAGTTACCTACACTTTCAATGCCTCGGTTTTCTCGTCTGTGTAATGGGGCTAATAATAGTGCCTCTTTCATAGGATTGTTATAAAGATTAGGTGAATAATATGTATAAAGTTCTTAGAACAGTGCCTGGAACAGAGAATGCTATGCTTGAGAATTTTTAAAGAAAACATATTTGACTGTACTTGATTTTGCCCTTCCTTGATGACCTTGGATCTTGAGTACTTTATATATAAGATACTGCTCTGCTGTGATTGGCACTGGAGTTTTCATTATGCTTCTATACCAGTAATTTTAGTTTTAGCACCAAGCACAATAATTATTTTACAGCCATTTCTAAGTCTAAGTCTAGCATTTATGCTTAGCCATAAATTCCGCTTAAGCCAAAGTATCGCTAAGTTTGCAAAAAACGAAACTGTATCTTCAGGGGGTCACCACCCTGTTACAGTTGAACAAAAGATGTTTCTTACTTTTTAGTTCTGTAAGCTTTTCTTGGCTGGCATTTCTATAACATAATATTGTTATTTGGTAGTTGAGTGTCAGTCATCTCTACAGAAAAATAAATATCAGTGCTTTTCCTAAACCTGGGTGCCAAGTCATCCTTGAACCAGGAGAGTGGGCCAGATTATCACTGGAAGGCTCTTTAGCTCTATTTTTCTATGGTTTTCATAAAATGAAAATAGCTCAGAAATAAGAGGCTCAGGATTTAGCACTATGTTAACTGTGCCTGGTTGCTCTGTGAATCTGGACAATTAAGGTAGTTTCAACTCCGCTATATTATTTGGAACAGCTTAGGTTTATGTTTAGGTTTAACAAGAGTAAAACACATTTGAACTGTGGACAGGCTGTCAACACCCCTCTAGACTCAGCTTTTTGCCTCTCTTTGGTGGGTCTTTTTTTTTTTTTGGAGACAGAGTCTTGATCTGTCAGCCTGGCTGGAGTGCAGTGGCATCAACGCAGCTCACTGCAACCTCAAACTCCTGGGCTCAAGCCATCCTCCTGCCTCAGCCTCCTGAGTAACTTGGGACTATAGGTGTGCACCACTGCACCCCGCTAATTTTTTCTCTTTTTAGTAGAGATGGGGGTCTCACTCTTGCTCAGGCTGGTCTCGAACTTCTGGCCTCAAGAAATTCTCCCACCTTGGCCTCCCAGAGTGCTAGGATCACAGGCATGAGCCCGCACCCAGCCAACTTTATAGGGTCTTGATGACTCATTTATACATATCAGCATCAGGGCCTCTTAAGAAAGGACTGCAAACACCCTCCACTAGTGTTTGTTAAAATCTCCTTGAGGTTATTCTACATATATACATTATTAAACACCTTTTTCAGTCTTTACCTCAGTTATGGTACCATTATTTATGCATTCATTGATTCAATAAATATTGACCAGGGCTTAATTATGTGCTAGGAATAGTGCTAGTGCTGGCTGCTTAGTTATCCAAGTTAGAAACCCTGGAGTAATCTTAAATACATCCCTCTTCCTCACTCTCCACATATCAGATCAGCTGCCATATTGGTGCCAATATACCTTCTAAATATCTCTTTATAGTTAGTTAGTGGTACTCACTCCAAGTGCCACTCTGTTGGTAGTGGTGGTCTAAGCTACTGTGCAAAGCAGGGCACAAGCCCAGAATAGGGAGTGAAGGGGGAAGGCAAATGAGGCAAGGGAAGATGGGACGCAGTGAGATGCACTGTCACCGCGCTGGTTACTGTTGTGCAGTCATAACACAAGTCACTCACCCGTAGGCACGAGACTTCTCTGGAAAGGTCAACAAGGAGGAACTGCATCTTAGACTAGTCCACAAGAGAAAGAAGAGCAAGTGTATCTGCCTATCTTTCTCTCTTTTTTTTTTGAGACAGAGTCTCACTCTGTTGCTGTTGCCCGGGCTAGAGTGCCATGGCATCAGCAGCAACCTCCAACTCCTGGGCTCAAAGGATCCTTAAAGTGCCTCAGCCTCCCAAGTAGCTGGGACTACAGGCATGCACCACCATGCCCGGCTAATTTTTTCTATGTATATTTTTAGTTGGTCAATTAATTTCTTCTATTTTTATTAAAGACAGGTTCTCACTCTTGCTCAGGTTGGTCTCGAACTCCTGAGCTCTAATAATCCGCCCGCCTCGGCCTCCCAGAGTGCTAGGATTACAGGCCTGAGCCACAGCGCCCGGCCCTGCCTATCTTTCTCTTGAATCCATTCGCCATTGGTGAAGGTTTACCCCATGGAGAGCTAACCAGCTCCGAACTTCTGGGTTGTATCATCTGGCCACTTGGTGGCTCTCCGGAAGGCAGACCCTATGCCCAAGGTGTGGTACTTGTTCCAACTTCAAAAGTAAAGCAATAACTTGGCTCAGACAGAGCTCTGACCTACACAGAGAAGCAGGCACTCAGGAGATATGAAGAGGTTTGTTTCTCGATATAAGCAAAGACTTTATGGTTTTTCTCTTCGAATTTTTATAACTGCTTACTAAGAGGACTTTGTGCCCTTCGCTCAACCACTTGTAATCCATTCTTTACACTATACCTAGAGTGATCTTTGCCGGACTCAAATCTTTCACTAGCTCTCCTTAAACTCCAGGGTAATACCCTAACCTTTTACCACGGCTTGTGTGCTCAGTTATCTCACGTCGCCTGCTTTTCAGTCTTTTTTTTATTTTTTTTTTTAAGGCTGGTCATTGAAGCAGTGGGAATGTCAGTGCTCTTATTAAAGAGACTTTTTACCAAGAGAAACAGATGGTCATTCCTCTCAAGCTCTTTTTTGGCATTTATTCATTTATTTTGTTACTCAAAAAATAATATACCCACTATAGCAAATTTGGAAAATACAAAAAAATATGAAAAAGGAAATAAAAATAAATTTCCATGAGGAAAAAAACTTCTATTAACTTTTTAAAGTTATATTTTTAATTATTATGGGTACATAAAGTTCTGTATCTTTATTGTGTATGTATTAACATTTTGGAGTACTTCCTGGCCACATTTTTTCTATGAACATTTTTTTGAATTCTCAGATATATATATATATATATATTTTTTTTTTTTTTTTTTGAGGTAGGCTCTGTTCTGTCATCCAGGCTAGAGTGCAGTGGCATCATCATAGCTCACTGCAGCCTCAACTCCTGGGCTCCACTGATCCTCCTGCCTCAGCCTCTTCAGTAGATGGGACTGTAGGCGTGCACCAACATGCCTGGCTAATTTTTCCAGTTTTTGTAGAGATGGAGTCTAGCTATGTTGCTCAGGCTAATCTCAAACTCTTGGCCTTAAGCAATTCTCCTGCCTCAGCCACCCAAAGTGCTAGGAATACGGGCATGAGATACCGCACCTGGCCAGATGCATACAGTAAATAAAAATTATACTTCAAGAATGACTGCATTGAAGTTTATGTTCAACCAAAACTATGTCAAGACCACCCAGATGGTTTAATTTGATAACATGCACTTTATTACAATTTTTATTCTTCATTTTATTTCCTTAACAATTGCTTAAGTATGCATTGAAAATGCATGTTTACATTTTAGAAAAATGACACATTAAATAGCCCTCTGTAAATGTAACCCCTCCCCAATATATTTTACTGCTTTGTTTTAAATAAAATAACAATAATAAATAATAAATAATAATCTAGAAGTCATAAATGCAGCTATTAACTTTTATTCTCTTATATTGGAAGAGATAATGTAAAGCAGTTATAATAAGCTGTTTTCTACATCATCGTCTAAAACTAGATGCAAAATTTGCCCTACAAGAGCTTGACAAAAAATTGTTTATTTTATGATGCTATAAATAACAATATAATATTTTTCCTCTATTATAAATGAATTGATATATTAGCATCCCAAATTACTGTTTTCTCCCAATCAGTCTGTGAAGTATGGACTTTCAGTGGTAGTTGATAAAAATGCTGTGTATTAAAAAAAATCACATAGTTGGCTGGGCGCAGTGGCTCACGCCTGTAATCCTAGCACTCTGGGAGGCCGAAATGGGCCGATAGCTCAAGGTCAGGAGTTCGAAACTAGCCTGAGCAAGAGTGAGACCCTGTCTCTA
>VBSM01003143.1:37512045-37522622 GCA_008086735.1 Cheirogaleus medius
AAAAAAAAAAAAAAAAAAAAAAAGAACATCTGGCAGTCTGAAAAAAAGGTGTGGGTCGAGGGTTTCACTTTTGAAGTTCCCTTTTGAATTCTAATAAGTTGGTTTATTTTGAAATCTCTATTTTAAAACTTAAGCAATGATACAACTTTATATTTTTCTCCCAAATCCTTCAACAGTTCCTAAATGTCAGCAGTTACTTCCAGAGCGAAATGGGACCCAGAGGCTTTCATTAATTTATCTCCAGAAAATTCAGTAATAAAACTTAAATTTATATTCACTGATACTGAAAATCTCTTATCACCAAAGGACTCTGAAAGTCATGGTGAATGATATCCACTTCTGGGTCAGGATTCAAAGGAGACTGAACTCTTTGGATGGCTGATTAAAGGAATTATCTAATTCCACAGTCATAACATTGGAACAGACTTGGTTGTAACTTATTTATTTACTTAACCATCTGGTCTAAAGCACTAGAGGAAACAAGGTTATTGTATAATTCACAAATGAACCTGCAGTTCATTGTGCCGGTATATCTGGAAGGCCTCTTTGGGCCCATCCTGCTGCCCAAGAAGGCCCACTCTCTGGTCCACCTGCAGTCACTGGCCCTAGGTCATTGATAAAGGTTAATCTGAGAACCATCTAGGGAATGGGGAACAGGGAAAAAGCACCCCTAACCCTCCTCTCTCAGGTGTAAATCACCTGCCAGAACACGTGGAGAACCCTCTCTGTGGGAGTAACAGCATTCAAGCCTGGCATGGTGTCTGTTATATCAACCCTACGCAAATCCATGCCAGGAGTGTTAGGAAGGAAAGGAAAAGACAGGTGTATTCAGTGTTGTTTAAGGTTTTTCTGCTTGTTTGTTACCTTTAATCTCTTATTTGAAACCCTACTGTGGATAATAGAATTAAATGTTAATAGAAACATTTATTCTTTTGAGAAGGCATGGCACTATCCGACAATTACTCCTCTTATGTAGATATACTGTATATATTTTTGTCTCTGTGCTCCCATCATTTCATTCTTATTTGCCCGTGTTGAGACTTGGTTCCTGGTGCTGCCATGAGAGACAGCGAAAGAAAAGACTTCTTGTAGGTCAGGATCCTGTGGAGACAGAGCACTTATATAACCTGATAGTCTTTTTGGTGGTCAGTTTTATTCTCCACTTGAATCTGAAGTAGCCTCTGATGAGAAAGCTGATGAAAAACGGGATAGGGAAAAACCATTTCTGGAACAATGAGGGTACTTTTGCTACATGTGAAAAATCTTCACTGAAGGTCAAGGGAGGGGGAAAAAGGCTGAGAGGGGGGACCCCTGCGTTGGAAGTTACAATGGCAATGGCCACTGCTGATTTTGTTGAACTGCTAATAAGGAATGCACTTATTGTAATACTTCGCAAACACTATTGAATCCATACGTCTACCTGTGGCTGGCAAGATAATATAATTATCCTTTCTATATGCAGGAAGACTGAACCTAAGATCTTTTATAATGAATAGATACAAGAGTCTTGTGCTATATTCCTAATCAAAAGACTTCTAAATATCTTCATTCACAGAATTGCTTTTGTTTCATATACAAGATGTATTTTATATTTCTTTTATAATAGCATACATTTTCCTTGTTTCTAAAAATCATGCACATATATTCTTTGTACAATTTTTGAAAAGGCAATAAAGGCCAACATATTTTTTTAAAGTGCCTTATTTAATCTGATTACTTAGGGTTTCTGAAGGGCTTTCTTTTAAAAATGCAGTTATGAATTTGCATACTTTCACCTTTCCAATTGCATCCTTTTTAGCAAGGACTATGTCATAAATATCTTTTTTACATTCATAGTACTTTGGAACAATGGCTTACACATAATAAGCTCACAATAAATATTTATTGCTTGGTTGATTTTATGTTACGTATGGGACACGATCTATAATACTGAATTTTGATGCTGCCAGACCCTATGAAACTTTTTGAAAAGAGTAATTTCTCTTCTGTCTCTATTTCCTTACTTTCCCATACACTCTGCATCCATGAAATATAGCTTCTATCCTTGCTAACATGCCAAAACAGCTTTTTTCCCCTCTTTTTTTCCCAAAAAGCATTCTTAAGCAGAAAGAAACAGCTTTTGCTGAGGTTGCCAATGGCTACCTAATTGAAGAGCCCAGAGGTTACTTTTCAGTTGATATTTTCCTGGACCTATCTGTGTACTCTTTGAAATTCTTCCCTCCTTTGACTTCCATGCCATCTCCTACTTCTCTGCTCCTTTTCAGTATCCCTTGTAGATTTCTTTTCCTCTACAGACCCCTTAAATATGCTGCTGGATTCGTCTTAGTGCTCCTTTTCTTCTCATTCTATCCTGAAGGGGTCTCATCCACTTGCAAGACTTCAGTACGACATGCTGGTGTATTGTAAATTGACCTAGTCAGACAGTTTTTCTGAGCTTTAGACCGTATTTCTAGCTGTCTGCCAAATATTTAACATTTCTGCCTGGATATCCCAAAGACATTGCAAACAACATGTAAAAACTGAACTCATCTTCCCATTCTACAACCTGATTTCTCCTCCTTACCCCCTTTATACCTTCCCTGACTTAGTAAATTTCATCTGTCTCGTAACACCCCAGCAGTTGTACCAGACAGAAAACTTGGAACTATTTGCAGAGGTGGCCTCTGAAAAGGTTCTGGTAGTCAAGGGAGAACAAGTTCTTGACTTCCTCTGCCTAGTGACCTTCATCCCTTAGCGCTCATCTCAAGCACTGTCTCTTTCCTGAAGCCTTTGACATATTCCATAAAGCAGAGTTGGATACTCTCTTCATATGCCCATAGAAACATTTACTTACTTTTACTACAACATAAAGTCATGTTGTATTATAATTATCTACATTCATCTATTTCCTCCCCTGGACAGTGAACTCCTAGAGAACAAGGTCTATGGATTGTTCATCATTATAAAAACCGATACCTAGCACATAATAGAAGCTCGATAAATGCTAATTTCTAGAATGAGCAGATGGGCTATGGGAATGAAACTAAAAGTAAAAATTAGAATAATTTTGAAATTAAATAATTAATAATAATAATCAAATAAGTTCATGCTTACAGCTAGGAGGAGATCATTGACAATCTAATTCCTCCCCTGGGTAGCTTTTCATCCAGCTAGTTGGTATGTCATCTAGGTTTAAAATACAAATATTAGGAATTCTGGCAAGATGGTAAGAATAGTGCAATAGTTCTTTAGTTTTCAAATGCCCCATAACTATACCCATCCCCCATAAAACTATATAGAACTAAGATAGCAAAACCAACACAAATTGACAGCATCAAAACAAACTAAGTGAAAAGGTATTGCCAAACCCCAAATATAAGCAGATAGGGACAACTACTGGCAGCTATAAGACCTGCAGGGTATCAGCATTTATTTATTTATTTATTTATGTATGTATGTATGTATTTATTTATTTTTGAGACAGAGTCTTGCTCTATTGCCTGGGCTAGAGTGCCCTGGCATCAGCCTAGCTCACAGCAACCTCAAACTCCTGGGCTTAAGCAATCCTCCTGCCTCAGCCTCCCAAGTAGCTGGAACTATAGGCATGTGCCACCATGCCTGGCTAATTTTTTCTATATATTTTTAGTTGTCCAGCTAATTTCTTTCTATTTTTAGTAGAGATGGGGTCTTGCTCTTGCTCAGGCTGGTCTCAAACTCCTGAGCTCAAACGATCCTCCTGCCTCAGCCTCCCAGAGTGCTAGGATTACAGGCGTGAGCCACTACACCCAGCTGGTATCAGCATTTATATGGAAAGAAGCATTGGGGCATCTAATAGATCTGAGAAGAGTAGAATCTCAAAATCACCAGTAGATACTCAATGGAAAGCACAGTTAGCCAATCTGAAAACTGATTAACCTGAGAGGGATTTGTGCAGATGCCAATTTGTAGGTAAATGACAGGACAATACAATGACAAGGTCTGAAAATGATGGAATAGTCTTGGCTTTATGAACTCTTGGAAGTAACCAGCAGAAGCTTTCTTTCAAGAGAAAGCTCCATATTGAGAAAAAACTCCTGGGAGTGGACCAAATTGAGCAGGACAGAGAGCTAAGGGAGGGCCAAAGGAAAGAGAAGTTTCAGATAGAAGTGAGGGAGAAGAATAGAGCCAGGAAATCTCAGAAATAAGAATGTTGGAAATACAGCACATCTATGAAGTCCCCTTGCCAAAGACAACCAAAATCTGAAACTTTTCAAACCCTTTAGATTCAATTACCAATTGAAAAACAGAGAATTGAAGAACATGTCAAACAATACCACAGGGTTGCAATCAGCAAAATCCCATTTGTGTCTACAGGACAAATGACCAGGATTCTTCAACAAATAAATTATTTAAAAAAAGAGAGAGAGGCCGGACATGGTGGCTCACGTCTGTAATCCTAGCACTCTAGGAGGCCGAGGCGGGTGGATCGCTCAAGGTCAGGAGTTTGAAACCAGCCGGAGCAAGAGTGAGTACTAAAAATAGAAAAGAAATTAATTGGACAACTAAAAATATATAGAAAAAATTAGCCAGGCATGGTGGCGCATGCCTGTAGTCTCAGCTACTTGGGAGGCTGATGCAGAAGGATTGCTTAAGCCCAGGAGTTGGAGGTTGCTGTGAGCTAGGCTGATGCCATGGCACTCTAGCCCGGGGAACAGAGTGAGACTCTGTCTCAAAACAAAAAAAAAAAAAAGAGAGAGAGAGAGAGAGAGAAAGAGAAAGAGAGAAGAAATAGAGAGAAAGCCTAGAAATTTTAAAAAACCTAAGAAACATGTATTGAATCACAATAAGTGGACTTTATTTGGATATTGATTCAAATAAACTGTTAAAAATTATATTTATGAGACAGTTGGAAGTTTGAACATTGTATATTTGATGACATTAAATAATTATTATCAAATGTTTTAGATATGATAATGGTATTGATAGATAGAGATATAGATACAGATATATCCTGAAATATTTATGGATGAAATGACATGGTATGATGTGTGATATTTACTTCAAAATTATATGGGAGAAAGGAATTCAGTTGAACATAGATGAAATGAGATAGGCTATGAATTTAAGATTCTCAAGGTAAGTGATGGGTCAAAAGAGTTCACTGAAATTTTCCATTGGTTATTGTTTTTAAAAGAGTCTAAGTCTCTGACTCCTAGTGTATAGCTCTTTCCCTTAAATTGGTCAAAAAACAAGCAAAATTCTAGAATTTTCTAATTTTTAAAATTCTCCTGGTGTTCTCAAAACAAGGGACAAAGGCAGTAGTTAAAATGTTGGCACTGAGAGTTCATGAACTCTGTTTTCTCATCTGACTTTGCCAAGAGCTTCGTATGTGGTCTTTAGCAAGATCAGACTTTTCTATCTTGATTTGGTCACTCTCCAAAAGTGGTTAGAGGTCGAAGGCCACATTACTTATCAGAATGCAGCAGTTGCAGCCTAGCAGGGCTCCACCATTTCATGAAGATGACTCACTATTTTAGGAGAAAAATAAGTCAGCTTTAAATGACTATCAATACAATAGATTAGATAAATGTAAAATAAAAACCTTCACAGAGGGAAACAAATATGCTTTATATGAAAGGTTGTTATTGACCAAAGTTATTGACTTCAAATAGTAGGCCTGTTTTTCACTTTAACATAAGATCTCATGAATGAGGGCCTCTAAAAGTTTTTTTTTCTTTTCATGGTTTTACATTCTGCTTGTTATTTGAAATATGGTAGTATTAATGCTTTCTACACTGGTTCTAATCTATGGTTTACATTAATTTCTTGTATAAAGGGCTGCTCTTACTTAGATCTTGAGATGCTTTCGATATCAATATCCACAGACAGCCTTGCAAACAAATGAAAAACGATGATCATTTGATGTTGAGACATATATACCGTTTTTGCTTGTCTGTCTTGCCCCAGAAATAAATGCGGTGGTAAAGTAAATGGAATCAGCTTTCTCTTTTACCCACCTGGCATCAATTGTTTCCAACCCCGTGCATCTATTTGAGGATAATTTGTTAGCCAAAGAGGTTGAGGGTCATCCCAGAATTCCCAGTTGCTTCTCTAACAACTAGACAACACCCTCTGTACAGTGGTCCAGTCTCCACACTAACCCTTTCCCATACATTTGGACAGACATGCTTTCCCAATCATAAACATATGCCTACTCCAATTGTCTGTCTCATATCTGCAAATTATTTTGCCCAAGATATATTTATTCATCTGTTTCATGTTTAGGTAGCTTCCCTTAGGGTAAGCTTTAAAATGCTGTCATGGCTATTGGAAATTTTAAAAAATAAAGGTACCTGCCAGGTAATTATAAAACAGAGCTATTACATACTCAATAAGAGGAAGGAGAGGAAGGAAAGGAGAGGGGTGAAAGCAAAATGCACACACTAGAGAGTTGTTTTTCTTTTTCTTTTTGTTTTGAGATAGCGTCTCGCTCTGTCACCCAGCCTGGAGTGCAGGGGCACCATCACAGCTCACTGCAGCCTCCAACTCCTGGGCTCAATCAATCCTCCTGCCTCAGCCTCTCGAGTAGCTTGGACTACAAATTCGTGCCATCACAAATGGCTAATTTTTAAATTTTTTTTGCTGAGGTGAGGTCTTGCTATGTTTTTCAGGCTGGTCTTGAATTCCTGGCCTTAAGTGATCCTCTTGCCTCAGCCTTCCAAAGTGATAGGAGGTGTGAGCTACTGTGCCTAGCCACCAGAAAGTTTTTAAATGTCCATAATTCACAACATTTAATGATGAATCATTGGTTGGAATTCCTTGTACTAGAATATTGAGAGGAAGTGCTGATACCCCAACAAAATGCATACTATGACTCTCGGGTTAACAAATAAGAATATGAAAACAAGGCACAATGATGATCTATGTAAAATGGAAAGGATATCTCAGAAATGTTCAATACTAGCTGACATTAGTCAACAAATTTTCTAAGTCTGCCATAAATGTGTAGAGAGACACAGTGTTAGAATGGATCCGAAATTATAAATGCTGTATTAAAAGTTCATAAATAAAATTTGGAATTTAAATTTATACCCCAAACATTATGCATATTGCTGTCTATCATATACCTATTTCAAAAATGGGTTCATGGGGCATGTTGTAAGAATACAGGCTTAGCCACCCTCCCAAATTCCAGAATGGAATTGCCAAACTTAACCATTCTGAACTTTGAATACTTATTTTTGAATTTACACACTACCATAAATATTCTGCATTTCTGAAAGTTTTTTTTTTTTGTTTTTTTTTTTTGAGACAGTGTCTCACTCTGTTTCCCCAGGCTAGAGTGCCGTGGCGTCAGCCTAGCTCACAGCAACCTCAAACTCCTGGGCTCAAGCGATCCTTCTGCCTCAGCCTCCCGAGTAGCTGGGACTACAGGCATGCACCACCATGCCCGGCTAATTTTTTCTGTATATTTTTAGTTGGCCAATTAATTTCTTTCTATTTTTTTTTAGTAGAGACGGGGTCTCACTCTTGCTCAGGCTGGTTTCGAACTCCTGACCTCAAGTGATCTGCCCGCCTCGGCCTTCCAGAGTGCTAGGATTACAGACATGAGCCACCGTGCCCGGCCATTTCTGAAAGTTTTATTGAGAATCTTAGCTGTTCCAGTAATGACATTCAAATATTTATTGAAGTTCTTAATAATACATTTTAGGAGCTACACTGTAAAATATGCTTTAAAAACTTTAGGAAGGCTTTTGATTTTAACTGAGACAGAAGCAGATCATGGATTAGTGGTCATGGTGTGGCAGAGATGGGCTAGATGCTCACTGAACCCATTTCCTTCTCCTGGGCGCACAAGACGACTCATGTCCCAGTCTTGCTCACAGTTGGATTGGTGTCTTTTGATGTATACCACTTCCAGGCTCGTCTTTGAAACATCCTAAGTGAGCCTCCTTGCTCTCTCTCTTTACTTGATGGTTGATTTATGATCAAAGAGGCACTTGGGGGTAGCAGAGTCCTAACACAGAAGCAGCCCAGATCTCTGAGTCACTGCCTAGGGGACAGTCTCCAATCAGCATTGGGCACGGAGGTGAGAAAGAAATAAATTTTGACTATTAAGCCACTGAGATTTGCAGACTGCATATTAATAGCTGCTGATGTTGATGGCTCTGAAGAATAGCATTGTTCCTGGTAGTTAGGACATCATTCTTTCATTCTATTTATGGAGAGCCACTGAACGCAGTATCTTTTTAAAAAAAAATTAATTATTTTAAGCAGACAAATAGAAATTATATATATTTATTGTGTACAACTTGGTGTTTTAAAATACATAGACATTGTGGAATGTGCTCAGTGTCTTGTCTCTCCTCTTTACACCATGGTCTGAGCTTCTCACCTACTCCCAGACCTGGGATGTTGACCTTCACTCCCACTGTGCAGGGCACAGTGTTATACTTCCAAAGATAGCTCACTTCCTGATTGTATGCTTGAAGAGCTCACAGAGGGCTTGTCTATTCTGCAGGTAATAAATGTCTCCATTCAAACCAAATGATTTCTTCTGTGACAGTAAAAGAATCTCCCAGGGCCTAAAGATGCTTTACATTTTGGAGATACCCCTCCATATAAGTACACATCATCATTCTTTTTTTCTATATTTTTATTTTTCAACCCAAGATTCCTAATCTCCATTTTTTTTTTGGATATCATATTTCTTCTCAGTATTTCAGAGCAAGGAGTTTTAACCCATGATTCGCCATTAATTTTTCTAAGTGATGAATATTTCAAAGCTTTCTGGTGCATTCATTTGATTTCACTCCTCTCTCCTGTAAAGTGTGTAATAACTCTATTTTATAATTTCCTGGTATGCGTTTTTCTCTTTATTTATGAAAAGTATCTGATAGCCATAACAGTGTGTTTTTGGACAGGTTGCTCCCCCCACCTCCCCGAATCTCAGCAAAGAGGGTTCAGGATTCACACCCCCCAACCCCTCACCTAGCACAGGAGTAGCATTTGCAGCATGTGCCTGGGAAGTCCCAAGGCCCACATCGCGTCCACCTGACCATTTCCAAAACTCAGCAATAGAAACCGACCCTTCTCCATTCCCACCATTGCCAGTCTGTTGGAGACCTACCTATAAATTCTGTTGTCTTTGAAGTTACTCTGTGTTCAATCAGTCCTTCCCAAACAAAGTTAAGCAGGGTCTCAAAATCAACCAAGTTTCCACCCTACCAAATCTTTCTCCCTCAGAAAAACCCCCATTTAACCTAAATGCACAGTCTTGACCTTGCCAAATGCCTTCTGCTCTTGGGCAGGGTCTTCTTAGTGACTAGGACAAGGTTGGTATTCTCCCAGGGCCTAAACCCAAGTTAGATCTCACACTCTCCCTGGATCCTGGCAGAAGTTTACAACAGAGAATCCTAAAGTTTAGGATGCATTCGAATTACCTAGGGATACTTGTTAAAAAGCAGACTCCAGGACTCCCACTTCAGAGATTCTAATTCATAAAGCTTTGGGTAGGTCCTAGGAATCTCTGTTTCTGTGAAGCCCATCAGATATATCTGTTCCTTATGATGCAAGGACCATACTTTGAGAAATGCAGATGTGGTGATGTCAGGTATCAAGTGACAGATTTAAGATGCCTGAGGAAAATGTCACTTTGTGTGAAAACAAAGTCAATTAAAATAGCTTTATGACAAGGTGGCCTTTGCCACAAGTCATTCTTGAGATTTGAATGCTTGCTCCCTCCTTTATTTACAGCCCTGGCACCTCCTTCATAGATGACTCCTGGCCTTGGTTTGGGACCTCTGAACCCTGACTCATGCCTTTTGTTGTGTATCCTTAGCTTTGCCTCCCAACGTCTGTTTCTATCCTAACTTTGTGCTAGGAAATCGTCCAAAGTTCCAGATCATTATGATGTGTATGTGGAAATGACTCCAACATCCAGTTCCTTCTCCTCCCCTTTCCTCTTTTAGATATAGCACTTCTCAACCTCTTGTCATTGGAAAAAGCCACCGTATGAACTCTGGCCAATGAAACATGAACAGAGGTAACATCTGTGGGATTCCCCAGTCTCTCCCTTTCCTTCTCCGCCCCTTCCTGGCCACGTGTTCCAGGCAGTGCAGCTGTGTGAGATGGCGGAGCTTTCATCAGCCCAAGTCCTTCAGTGGAGCATGTTTTTTGCTCACTCACGTGGAACAGGTAGTGTGAGCAAGAAAGAAACTTGGGTTAGATTAATCCACTGAGATTTGGGGGTAGTATTTTTTTATCACAGAAAAACCAAGTCTGACTAATATTAAGTAGTAATGTACTTTAATGAAGTTTCCCCAACATCCTTGCCTATTTACCGTGTTTTCCTGAAAATAAGAGCTACCCATAAAATAAGCCCTAGCAGGATTTCTAAGCATTTGAGCAATATAAGCCCTACCCGGAAAATAAGACCTGGTGATGGGCGTGGCTACGCAGCATACCTGCACAACCCATGCATTTCGTCTCGGAGCGGTAAAGAAGAGCAGCCCTTCTCATCTGCCCCATCGTGACAGCTACTATCCCAGAGGTGACCTGAAAACTGTGGGCAGCCCCACCAACAAGGTCGGCTCCCCCTGTCAGGTCCTGGCCATCCT
>VBSM01003143.1:37550383-37596970 GCA_008086735.1 Cheirogaleus medius
AAAAAAAAAAAAAAAAAAAAAAAAAGACTGTGTCTTATAGAACTTTACATTCCAGAACACAGTGGTGCTCAAATATTAGGTATTGCAGTTTTTGATTGAGAGGTAGAGGTCCATGAATTGGGAATGATAAGCTCTAGTCTCTTCAGTTTGGGGTAAATTAATTAGTATGAAGTCTCTGAGCCTCATGTTAATGCTTTTTAAGATAGGATTTTAAAGAAAGAGCATGTTTCTATGACCTATCTGTTCAAGTACATCACAAGCAACTTGAGGGCAAGGACAGTATCTTACACATTTATGTGTAGCATCTAGCACATTGTCTTGCACAAATAAGCTGCTCAATGCATGTTTAGTGAAGAAAGACCACACTGAAAAATTGAAAGCAAGATTGGCCAACCTGCAATGTAGATAAGCTTTTAGAATTTTTACATTCTTTAAAATTTTTTCTATTTCTGTTTCTTATATTTAAGTAGCAAGACAAAATTAGGCATCTACTTGTCAGGGTTTGCAAACTCAATGGCTGCAGGACCAAGTAACATGGAATGGACCTAGTTAAGGCAAAAGGGAATACAGTTGGCCCTCCATATCCGCATCCATAGATTCAACCAACCATGGATCAAAAATATTGGGGCAAAAACCCCAGTAAAAAAATAACAGTACAACAATAAAAATAATACAAATAAAAAATATAGTGTAGGAACTTTTACACAGCAGTTACATTATACTGGGTATTACAAGTAATCTAGCGATGGTTTAAAGTATATGGGAGAGTGTGTGTAGGTTATATGCAAATACTACCTTATTTTATGTAAAGGACTTGAGCACCCATAGATTTTGGTATCTATGAGGGTCCAGGAACTAATCCCCTGCAGATGGCAAGGAATGACTGTCTTGGTGACTGTGGAGAACTAGAGATTATTGGAGAGAACTTTAAATATCCACTCTAAAAGGAGCAGCTGATTTTCTGTCCTAATTGTTGTCATTTGGGAGAATGGTTCCAATGTTGTTAGAACTTTGGATATGTATGTGAAATTTCTCTATGTCAAGAAGAGCCAGTTAGAGGATCTGTTAAATGTCAATGCATACATTAAAAAATAATCCAATTTATACTTCCAGGTGTTAATAATATTAATATTTCTTTAAAATGCACTTAGTTAAGGTGCTTTGAGAATTACTCCGTGATTTTGTAGCTCTAATTTTCCTTTCCAATTTTAACTGGAACATGTTATCGGTGCAGCTCTGTGTTGTATTCAGTTTACTTGCAGAGGTAACCATAAGGCAAAAAAGAGAGCTGTTAGCTGTTGCTGTACTTGGACTTTCCATTGACAAAAGCACTTAACCGGGTCATTGCATTTTCAGATTATTTTCCACAATTATTTTTATAACATCTGAGTGATGATAGATTCACAATCAACCAATTAATAATAACATAACGTGCTTATGTGTAGAGACTACAAAGATGATGGATATGCTGGTGTTTAGATGTGGTCAGCTCAGATAAATGCAGCACACTGTTGGTGAGACTGGGCTTGAATTCTTGCAGCAAAACAACCAGTGAGTTTCAGACACAGAGATCCTCTGTGTACTAGCAGAGTAACAGCTCGAGCAGAACCACTTGGGTTTCATAAGACCTACTCCAAGTTGCAGTAGATTTGATCTTGAGGGAGGCTAATAAAGGTAATAAATGAGTCATTTTCCAGCATGATATAACTAGAATTGGTCCTTGGCCCAGAAAGCTGTGAGTCAGTTCAGTCCTGACTCAGTTCCCAGTATGATGTGCAGTGACTCACTTCCCTGTGTGATGTCATGTTTGTTCCTTATGAGATTTGACCTCCACATTGTTTTGTTGTATCAAGATTTTTTTTAACAAGAAGAAAAGGAGAATGTTGTGGAATAAGATGAAATACTTTGAGGAATACAGAATCTAACCAATAAATCCTTGATTTTCTCATAATGAGCATGAATGAGTAATTAAGCTTTAAATGCTTGTCGTTCCCATCTACGAGGACTGCTAATTTCCAAACAGTCTAGCTATTAGCCAATATTTGATTGAAAACATTTTGCATGTAAAAGAAAAAAAATTGGTATTACAACAATTCAATCCTTTGGTAGGTATATTCATAAATGGCAGATGCATTTGAAGAAAGTTAACAATAGATGGCCCGGTTAAAGAGGACATCTTCACTGACCCTTCTAGAAAGATATATTAATTTACATACAGAAAGTAAACCCAAAATGGAAGATTTCTTATGAAAAGCACAAGCATTTTCAGAATATGTAGAACTTTTAAAAATACTAAAAAATGGCTTTGTTAAGCATATGTCAACTGTGAATGAAGTTCAGTGTTCATGTCTTGTGTTGGGGGTCAAGTTTGGAAGCTGAGGAAAAAAGCAACATTTCTAAAGTATCTCAAACATTATCTGGTGAAATGGATCAACTTGGTCTCCGCCTCAAGGCAGGACAAATACTCTCATCCTCATTAAATAATGATACTGACAAAGTCACAGCTATATAAGTTAAGGCTGCCTGATTGCCAGCAACAGAAACCCCTTTTGGCTAATTTAAGCTAAGAAGAGGATATTGGATGGATGAATTGAAGGAGGTGGAGAATAATCAAGCCTCAGGGACTTTGGGGACCCCCAGATTAGGTACTTCTGGACCTTCTAGAGCTCTGTCAAGTTGCATCTCTGCCCCAACAATCTTCTGTATTTCTCATTCATCTGTGTTTCAAATTCCCAGAAGATAATACATGAACTGGCCTCCCCTAGCAGGTGTCCCTTCCCTTGGATCAGTCATCCCTAACAGAGGGACTCACTGCACAATCCGTCCTGGGGAATTGTTATGAGAAGCACATCCCGACTGGTGTCTGCTGCACAGACCGTTTTGGTTTGTCCTCCAACTTCCTTCCCTTCCAGCCCCAGTCATAACAATGTTTTAAACTATCCTGTAGGTGAGTGCTTGTCAAAGTCCTACATTTACAGGGATCGCCGGGGTATCTTGTTAAAAATGCAGATTTTGGCCGGGCGCGGTGGCTCATGCCTGTAATCCTAGCACTCTGGGAGGCCGAGGCGGGTGGATAGCTCAAGGTCAGGAGTTCGAAACCAGCCTGACCAAGAGCGAGACCCCATCTCTAAAAAAAAAAAAAAAAAAATGCAGATTTTGATTTAGTAGAATTGAGGCACCAGCTGAAATTCTGCATTTATAGTAGGTTCCCAGGTGATGCCAATAATGCCAGTCCTTGAACCATACTTTCAATAGCAAGACTTTATAAGATGTTTTTGCATGCCTGGCTAGTATCCATTCTCTCCCCCTACCTTTTCTACTAGCACACAGGTCTTTATCTAAGTGTCCACTTCCATCCCTGTACAGTCCATATACTTTGGGGGAAACTGAACTTACTTTCAGCTCTAGTGGTGGGTACCAGTTGCTTTAAGCCAATCAGTCATTCAATGTTGTTTCAATGTCTCAGAACGTAAAACAGTGGCTGGTATGTAGTAGGTACTAAGTAAATATTTGTTAAATGTTTGTGCACATGAATTGATATGAGTATAAATATGTGAATCAAACTTAGACGAACTTTGGGACACTGGCTTGGAATGCTGGTCCAGAAGCCCTCTCTGCCAGTGGCTGCGAATGTTAGACTTGGCTGTGGCTGACAGCCTTCCTATATCCACAAGGAGAGTCAGCCTTAGAATAAAGCTGACCCTAGTGAAGGTGGAGCAGAGAGATAGAAATGAACCACTGATAACATCATCAAAACGATTGCATTAACCACCCTATGCCCACCCCGGCAGTTATGTGAAATAATAAATTCCCTTCAATTTTAAAGCCAGTTTTAGTTGGATTTTCTGCTACAATATAAAGAGTCTTAATTGACAATATGGAAATGCTTTATTCCATTCCTGAGCCATCCTACTGTGGTACAGTGTAGGTGCCTTCTTAGGTTACCATGGTCAAAACCCAACAGGGTTAGAAAGTATTCCACAATACCCCCATGGTATGGATTTAGGAATAGGCTTTAATGTAGAAACTTGGGAAACAAGTGTCAGCAAGAAGAGAAGTCACCTACGATCTCCTAGCCTTTCATGAATCCAAGGAAAGGCATCTATTGGAATATGGTGGGTTATGTTCCAGGGGAAGGACCCCACCTCCTTGTTGAGAAAGTGTGAGAACAACTTAACAGTGGGGGTACAAACAGATACTGGGGCCCTGTGCAATCCCCGTCAGATGTTAGATGCTCTGAAAAGTTGTCTGGGAAAGCCAGCTTTCCCCTTCTGGAGATTTGAGGCCTGGGGGGAGTTGTAGCTCATCTGGCTGGGGTGGGAAAGAAACTACTAGTCCTGTAGGAATCTGAACTTGGGGCAGCCCATCCCACTGAGAGCAGGGGGAAGCCCCTCTTCCAGTGGGCTTGTCCACGCCACCCAAAGTGACCTCCCGGAGGCATTTTTAGATGACTTTGCTTATCATGCACATTAACCTAAACCCTTGACCCAGCCAGTTGCTTAATATCCTTCACATGCTACACCACCGCCTTCGGGACAAAGTCCAAGGAGTTTGTTTCCCGAGACAGTCGCCACCTGGCCCAACCTACCTCTTCAGTATTTCTTGTGTCACCCCACACGTTATACTGTAAACTCCAGCCGTACTGCATGACCTGCTGTGCTCCAAACATTTCGTGTATCATCACTCTTCGCTGTCTGGAAGACTTTTGCATCATGCCTCTTGCTGGAGCGCGTCGTGCTGAGTACGCTGCTCCCTAAATTTCCTCATGATCAAAGCCTGCTCATCCTTTAAGTTTCAGCTCAACTGTTACTCTCTCCAGGAAACATTCCCAATCTTTAATCCCCACACCCAGCGTAATTAATCATTGCCTCCTCGGAGCTCCACGGCACTTGGTGCACGCTGCTGGCGTGCACTTATCACCTTGTTAAGTAGCGTATCCGTGGCCTCCCCTAGATTACCAGTTTCCTGAGCACAGAGACCTTGCCTTACTTGTCTTTACAGCTTAAGCCCTACTGGGCTGCCTTCCATGGGACAGAGCCCGCTGGCCCTGCGGTGGCATCCTGCTCTTTATTCTGTATTAGGGAGTGTGCCTTAAGGTCAAGGCTCACTGAGAAGTTGTACAGGCCTTTCCACGGTGCTAAGAGAATCTAAAGAAGGATAAGGTGCAGCCTGTCAAAATGCTGGAACTTGTCCCCAAGCTGGAGAGGGCCTCACAGATTTGGGAGGAAACAAAACCCGGGGAAGAAGAAGCCCGATTTTTTTTAGAATAAGTTCCCAGAGGGTCTGCGGGATCATTGCCTTGGAGAATAGCTACTGATACAGAAAATGATGTAGTCTATAAAAAGAGCAATTTAATATTTTTTATAATAAAGATTTCCCCTTCTTTGACCTTTTCTCAGTATGATTATACTGCTGTTCACTTTATGACTGAAGCTTAATGCCCAAGATACCAAGAACCACTTCTAAAAACAGCTGTGAATGTGGCCATTCATTGATTTGGCCCCTGCCATCAGGGCGACCGGGGAGGGATTTCTGTTTCCGTAGCCATGGCGCCCGTGTTGATCTTGTAAGAGGACTAATGAAAGGCACTTAAATCAGACCACACAGAGTTAAGGGAAATAGTTCATTCCTTCATTTCCATCAGACCCATGAACATCAGAGAAGATGTGAAACTATTCACCTGGACCTCCACGGAGTTTTAAAGCAACAGCATTACGTCCAGAAAGATAAAAGCCGGCAGGTCATGTGGTTTTTCTGAAGGTTTATTCAGCCATCCCGGGACACACCTAAAGGCAGGCTGGTGCCAAAGTACACGGGGTGTTGGGTGTGAGCCTGACGAGAGCAGAGACTGGGAGGCCCCATGGAGGTCTGGCACGGCCACAGCCAGCAGGCCCGGTCTGGCCTGTGCGGCAGCTGCACATGTCCCTGGGACCAGAGCCAGCTGGTGGCTCATGGCAATGGTTTCTGGGCCCTGGCTCTACCCCAAGACGGGCTTGAGCTCCTTAGCCCTGACCTGGCAGTGGCTTTGTTCTGGCTCCAAGCTGCAGTTTGGCCCCTGGGCCAGAAGGTGAAGGCAGGCCCTCGCACCCTCGCCCATGCCCTCCTCGAAGCCTGGCTCAGCTGGCCCCAGGTGGGGCCAGAGACCAGTGGGAGGGACCAGTCCTCCAGGGTTAAACCGCGGTCACCCTCAGAACTTCTGTAGTGGATTTGTGCCCTTTAGGTCTCCTGGGTCTTCAGTGTAGCTATCTGTGCATTGGGTCTCAGGTCGATGCAGAGGTGGCAAGGGATGGAGCAGAAACCTGGCGGGAGACGCCCTGACCTTGACCAACCCAGGAACACTCAGAGATGACTTCAGGACTGGATTTCAAAACCAGCCTTGGTTTCACAGAAGCGTCACCCCAAATCAGGTTCTCTGAAACAAGGTACCAGGAAACCCACAAAGTTTTCAAAATCAGATGGATTTTAATCTCTACTAGAACATGTCGAAAACCCTCCAAATAAAACATCACTGGTGACATTCTTTGCTATCGATGCTTTCATTCTTCCCCCAAGCCGGAATAAAGCCTCTTTAGAACACTCTGGTAGCTTTATTGATTGGAACAGGCAATCTAAGTAAAAGCGGAGTGCTTGCTATGCAAATAAAGCTTCTAGACAAGGCTCCAGCCTCCCTCCCGCAGCTGCTTGCCATCCCGAGCTCCCCCCAGACGGGATTCTGAAATCTGCTTTTAAAATATAGTCTTTATTTGCATGTTCCCCACCCCCTCCGCCCTAGTTTCAGTCTAATTCTCCCAGATTGAGAGAAACACAATAAAGGAGAAAAAAAAAATTTTGTTTTCAGTGCTTCCCTTTTCATAGAGTCTTTTTTTGGAAACCACAGCCTCGGATCCCAGCAGAGGTTCCTGGGGACTTTAAGAACATCAATCAGTTTCGCAGCTGGAGGCTGAGGCTTTCCTCAGGGAAGACTTTTTACATAAAACAGATTGTACTTTGTCCTTGCCAGGGCAGACAAAGGTTTAAATTAAATATGCAGCAAGCTCCAGTTGGCTGCTTGCCACAGCCCCAGGGAGGGGGAAGGGAGAGTGTGTCCCCACTGTCCTTCCTTTCTCTGTGGTTGTTTCTTTTTCCCATTTCTGTTATTACAGTGCAAGGAGCCTGGAGTCGAGAGACCCGGGCTCTTCTGTAAATTCACCGTGGGATGTGATACAAGTCACTTAGCCCCTGGGACCTCAGTTTCCTCTCCCATACATACAATGAGGAGTTTGGATGAGATGATCTTTGAAGGTCTTTTCCATATTTCCAGCAAATGCCCTAAGCCCTATCTGTGGGTAATGGGTCCTGGAGTGAGGAACCCATTCCTGGGGTGACGGGGAGGCCCGGCCCTTCTTCCCACATACTTCATGGGCCAGGCAGCACAGTAGGACATGGTAAATGGCAAATGACTTTGTATCTTAGTTTTGGGAAATATTAGAGAATGGTACGGATGGTGGCAAATTAGAGAGAAAGAGCCTTCTAGAAAGGGGCCGCCTCTACCCAAGTTCGCTCAAGCTAGTTCGTAACAGAATAGTCACCCCTGCTCCCATAGATATGGCAGGGAGATATTGAGAGTGGGGAATAGGTAACAGAGGGAATGGCCTGAGAAAAATGGCAAAAATATTTTCTGTCTCTTTAAAACATCCTCCATTCCTTTTCCAAGAACTAAAACCTACATCCCTGCCTGAGGCCAGTGGTTGGGAGGGGCAGGGTAAGGCTTTTGTTATTGGTGTGAAAGGAGCCGGCTCAGTCCAGACCTGTAAAGGGAGGTCCTCGCTGGAGGTCACAGGATTGTCTTCTCCAGAGATGGGACAATCAGAATCATCAACTGTAGGAGAACAGTGATTGCCTGAAGCTGAGAACCCATCCTTTAAAAGCTCTGTATTTCTGCTTATTAGGAGGACTATGGCATTTCAGACAGGAGTCTCCATCCTCCTCCTTTGCTGGGAATGTAATAAAACTTCTCTTTCTTCCTCCTCAAACCACTTGTTCTCGTTCTTGTGATTCGGCAGCTTTCAGTTACAAGTTGTTGCCACTTGGAAATATGGGCCACTGGGACAGCCAGTTCTTTTTTATTTTGTGCAAGTTCTAAATTTTTAAATATTGGCAACTAATTAAAAAAAATTGTAGGTTTCACAAAATAGATAAATAGGTCTGTGGGTTGAGTTTAACTTGAAGATCTATGTGCTATGTCTTCATAGACCTTAAGGAGATAAGAATTTCTGTAATTTCTATCTCAGAACTGTTCAGTGAATCTATGTATTTAAAAGCCTATTGTAACCTGCAGCAAAGTACTATAGACATGAAAGGTGGAACCTTACTAGGTTGTTCAATCATATTTTTCAATATTGAATTGTTACACTGGAGGGTAAGTTTCAGGAAAATAACTCGACCTGTAATCAACTTCCAAATCAAGTCATGGCCTGGGAGTTAATGGTTCTGTTCTTTTATTGATTAAAAATAATTTATAATTTCTACCTCCACATTAAAAAAATTGATTTCAAGCTATTAGCCTTGTGGGGAAAGCTGGCTATAATGTAGTGTATATTTAAACTTCATAATTCTATTCTGTACTCTGTGGTACAGGTAGCCTTTTATGTTATGATTAACATATTAAATGAAATGGAAAATTGATATAAGATAATGTGCATTTTAGGCAATATCTCTATCATTTGGATTCACATGTATATGATGTCTATCTTCTATAATGCTATAATCATTGCAATAATAAGCATGCAAAGTACAAAAGCAACTTGACAGCAGCTCTATTTTCTTTGTACTAAAGTATTTAAGTCTTTATCTTGAGAAAGAGTGAAGGGAGAGAGAGAGAGAAAGTCAGAGGAGAGAGGGAATCAAATGAAAATGGAATTTGGTCCTTTGGAAGATACATATTGGGCTGAGTGCAGTGGTTCACACCTGTAATCCTAGCACTTTGGGAGACCAAGGCGGGAGGGTCACTTGAGGCCAGGACTTCGAGATCGTCCTGAGCAACATAGCAAGACCCCATCTCTATAAGAAACAGAAAAAATTAGCTGTGTGTGGTGGTGGCGAGCCTGAGTCTCCAGCTAATTCAGAGGCTGAGGCAGGAGGACTGCTTGAGCCCAGGAGTTTGAGGCTGCAGTGAGCTGTGATTGTGCCACTGCATTCTAGCCTGTGCAACAGAATGAGACCCTGTCTCAAAAAGAAAGCCAAACAAAACAAACATGTATCTTAGTGGCTAGATTACCTTTCTTCTTTTAACTGTATGAGAAATGCAAATTTTAATTTCAGGAATGTATATGATATACACTGCAATTGGTTTAAATTTGTTTAAGTGATGTGCAAGTAATAAGTAGGCACATGTAATTTTTTAGGAAACAAGATAAAGTGATTTCTTGTACTGGAATGCCATCATTTAAAATAATAATTTAAGTGCTTTTAAATATAAAAGCATTTCCTTTTACATGGGTAGATAATAATTCTCTCATTTCAATTTTCTTTCCTTGATCTTAGCAACTTAAGACATAAAGACTTTATTTCTTTATTTATGCTTTCCTCTAGAGTTTGCCTCATTTTGTTCCCTTATATTTAAGCTTTTTATCTTTTTGCCTAAAGTATGTAGTCCCATGGGTGTGATCCATTAATGAATGTACAGTTTCTGATGATGGGGTTCAGGACATGCTACCCCAACATATGGCACCGTGGCATTTGAGAAAACAGCAGAAGCAGGAAGGACTCTTTGACCTTCTCCCTCCTTTCTCCTTTGAAGCAGGCCATAAAAAGCCATAAAAGAATTCTCTGACCTTCCTCTGCAGTAGGTCTGGGACCTTCATGTGAGAGGTGCTATCTTATACCCTGAGGAAAGGAGTATTCTTATCTCTGAAGACACAGGGACACAGAGAAGAATCTGAACAAACAGGCCTGCCCGAGTTTCCACCAGTTTATTATCAACAGGTCATACCCCCTTTGTCCAATCATACTTCTCCACGACTATCTACTTCTTCATCAAATTAGCATAAAAATTCACAGGTTTCCCTGTTCCTTTGGGTCTTCATTTCTGATGGCTCCTGTGTCACGTAAAACTTATATTAAGTACATTTGTACGCTTTTCTCTTGTTAATCTGTCTTTTGTAGGTGCCTCAGCCAAGAACCTAGCCATGGGTAAAGGAAAGAAACCTTTTCTTCCCTACACCGACTTATAATATAAAAAAATGTTTCATACTTTTTAAGCTTTCACTTTTAAGCTTTAACAAGTTGCAACCGTGCAATTATTATCGCTAGAATAATTACAGTATGGGAAGCACTAAAACATCTTGGTTATGGTATTATGTATTAGTCTGGATAATTAACCATTAGCTGCCACAGTAGACCAACTCTGAAATCTCCAGGGCTTCACACAACCAAATTTACTTCTTGCTCACCTTAAATGAGGTAGTCACCGGGGATTCTTCTCCGCTAGGAGACCCCAGGCCTCCCCATCTGTGTGTGCTGCTGCCATATTAGCACGTAGCTTCTAAAGCCACTGCATGGGGGACAGAGAACTGGAGGAGGACGCTGGCTCTCAATGACTTTGACTTGGAAGTGACACTTGACCCATCTGCTCCCCTGCAAAGGAGGGTAGAAAATGTAGGGGAGTGTCCATTATTTTGCGAGTCTGCAGTCCCGGTCCTGATCACGATTTCTATGTCACATCATTCGTGTATTTAACAGACAGCAACTTGTGACCTTTGCTGCTGACTTGTTGCCTGATTTTGTGACTTTTTTGCTTCCCTTTCTAGCTCTATGACATGCTCTCCATCTAGTTCTGGTTCAGATGCTCACGACGGACAATCTGATTGGCTTGTTTGGCACCATTGTCTCGTTTGGGCAGAGCCTTTGTTTCCAGCCATCCGAAATGCACCGGCCAGCCTGTTGACTAACTGCTCTGGTTTGTGCGCCCACACCTGCTTTAACCATGGGGGAAAGGAGTCTGGGGGTACATTGCCAATGAATTTGGAGATAAAATGAATCAATAAATGTGGCAGAATTATTTTGAATATTGAAGATTTAAGAATATATATATTATATATGTATATATAACAATATATTATTATTAATATTACATTGTTACTATATCAAAAATCAAAATTTCTCAAGAACTACAGCTTAATATTTTCAAGCATGTCTGGTAATAGGAATTGAGTAGCTGTTATAAATGTCAGCTCGCAAACTAAGGTGTACAAAAATGTACGTTTATTATTTCCATAGCTGAATTTAATTTCTATTTTATGCCTCTATTCCACTGAGTGGAAGAAACTAGATTTTGCTAAATTTCAGACACCCCTACCTGCCCAAAGTTGTATCTAAGATTCAAGGGGTTTATGCATCACAACATTGGAAGAAATATTAATATAATCTTGCCCCATGTATATATCCACCCTGACTTCCTTCCTTCCTTCCTTTCTTTCAACAGGGTCTTGCTCTGTTGCACGGGCTAGAGTGCAGAGGTGCAATTATAGCTCACTGCATCCTTGAACTCCTGGGCTCAAGCCATCCTCCTGCCTCAGCCTCCTGAGTAGCAGGGTCTATAGGCATGCACCACCTCACCTGGCTAATTTTTATGTCTATTGTAGAGACAGAGTCTCGCTGGGTTGCTCAGGCCGATCAGGAACTCCTGGCCTCAAGGGATCCTCCTGCCTTGGCCTCCCAAAGTACTAGGATTACAGGCGTGAGCCACCACCCCCAGCCTATCCACCCTGACTTTCATGTGACACTAACTGCAGCCGAGATCACTTATACAGATATCCATGTTCTCTTTCTTTAGTCAAAGAACCACCTTATTTTTACTGGGCACAGGCTGCCCACCTAGGGACTATAGTTCCCAGTGTCTATGAAGCTAGGGGTGGATGTGTGTCTAAGTGCTGGCCAAAGGGTGGTGAATGGAATGACGTGCCAACATCTGGGGCAGGCTTTTAAATGGCATCTACTGGCCCTCAGCTTTGCACATTGCTTTTTCTTTCTCCCAGGCTGAAATGAGGTTGTAGTGATGGTGAACCACCTTTGATTCTGCAAGGGCACGTGGACAACATTCTGGGGGGTGGTGAAGCAACACGATAAAAGAAACGTGGGGTCCTGGATGACCGGGTGGAGCAGAGCAGCTCTAGCCCCTAACCACTGCTATCTCCAACGTCTGCATGATAGAAATGAGTACTCTCTAATATCTTCTTTACGGCTCTGTTATTTTGGTCTCTTTGAAAGCACCTGGATCAATATCCTAAAGGACACAGCCACTTTCCAGGTACCGTCCCTGCTGTACCCTACCTTGTTCCTGCTGACCAAGCCCTGCTTGTGCCGGGCCCCACGTATTGGTGACATTCTCATGCGGCTTTCCCAGCTGCACCGTGAGAAACTGCTCTGTGCTCACCCACAACTATTCACTTCTTCAAGTTTCTGGCATCATTCTCTGCCACCACACCACTTTGTGGCTTTGGGAAGTCTGTGGGACTCTTATAGGACCATCTGCCTAGACAGGTCACACAGATTTTCCCTTCTACTGCTGTACAGGGTGGACGCGGGGAATTAGAGTGTCCTACAGCTCCCAGGTTCCACCTGGAGGGGAGCAAGCTATCCTGATCTGGAATCCCCAGATGTATCCGGGAATTTCGTTATTTCTCCCTCTGACCTCAACCATAGGGCTGGACTTAAGGTAGGAGCAGGGTCAGACCCAGGGTCCCCTCTCAGGATCCACTGGTGTCTTTGCTTTTCTTTCAAATCTCCCTGCTTTTCCCTACCAGAGAAATGTTTTTGAGTCTTGGAAGCAGAGGAAGCTCTGTCCTAACATGTCAGGTTTCCTTCTAAACCTTTTGTCTTACTCCCTGGGCCTACGCTTAAAAAATATTCTGTTTTCTGGATTCTGTTATATCGTTCCTTCTCTGAGGCAGTTACGGCAGAATCCCTCACGAGGTGGAAAGTGGAGATAGCTAGAATGATGGAGATGGGAAGAAGTGTCTGTTCATCTTACGCCTGTAATCCCAGCACTTTGGGAGGTGAAAGTGGGAGGATTGCTTGGGACCAGGAGTTTGAGACCAGCCTGAGCAACATAGCAAGACTCCATCTCTAAAAAAAAAAAAAAAAAAATTGAAAAATTAGCTGGGCATGGTGACACATGCCTGTAGTCCCAGCTACTTGGGAGGCTGAGGCAGGAGGATCGCTTGAGCCCAGGAGTTTGAGGTTGCTGTGAGCTAGGCTGATGCCACAGCACTCTAGTCCAGGCAACAGAGTGAGACTGTCTCAAAAGAAAAAAAAAAAAATCAGAATTTCACCTGTTGTTTAACTAGCAGTCAATATTGCTAAATACTTGTCTTTTAGAAGTTTCTTCAGTTAATAATTAAGAATGATTTATCACTACAGTGGAAAGTTCAGTGGCTTCAGATTTGGAAGGTTTGTGTTCTAGCCCTAGTTTATGCCTCTTCTTTGCAAGGATAGCTCTACGTCAGCAGTATAGGGCAGGCAATCCCAAGTGGTGGTGTTTGTCTCTTTTATCTGTGGACTTTGGTTCTGTTGATTGTGTGACATTGGGAAACTGACCTAGATTTCATGCTTCAGTTTTTACTATGCATTTCCACACTATGTTGTACCTTAGCTACATGAAAACTTATGTGGAATAATAATAATAGCTAATATTTAAATAGCATTTCTTAATACCAAGTACTATTCCTAGTGCTTTACGTATATTAATTCATTTGCGACTCATTTATAAGGTAGACACTGAGATACAATGCAGAGGAAAACTAGGATTTAAATCTACACAATCCTGTTCCAAAGTCTGTGCTCTTAATTATTGAGTTGGACAACTTCTTATAATAGGAAATAATTTGAAGGAAAGAAATGAGAAATGTACTTTAATTACTGGAGTACTTTCCTAGTTTGATCTATAAATACCAATCTTTCAAAGTAAACAGTACTTCGGGGGTACTGGGTAGGGCCCCTGCCAGGATCCTGGCCTAGATCTTTGGAGCCCACCGTCTGTCAGTCCCCTTCTTCTGCCTTGAGCGGCTTTGCTTCGTGTAGTCACAGCCTCTTTCGCAGAGCTGGGCCAGGGCTGTGTTCCCTGGAAGTGGCTCTGACGTCACCCCAGCTCCCCCGGCCCAGCGCCTGCGCAGCCGTTGGCTCTGGTTACAGTGGTGGATGCTGTGGCGGCCCTGTCCTGAGTCCCTTGCCAGCTGTGCCACCACCCCAAGCTCCTAATGGCTCGCAGGTGCCCTCTTGCCCTGACAGGGGCTGGCGGGGCCCAGTAGGTTCACCCCCTCTGCCCTGGGGTACGCAGCCAACAACTGACCTCCTCCTGCAAACGTCCAGCTGGAGCAACCTGGCTCTGGGGTGCTGGCCAGAACTCCCCATGGGTAAGGCACGAGGAGCCCAGGAATTTGAGATTTGAGGCTATAATGAGCTGTGATTGGACCACTACACTCCAGCCTGGGTGACAGAATGAGACTTTGTCTCTAAAATAACAAAACAAAAGTACCCAGAAGGCCAAAAACATTAAAACAAAAAAGTAAAAATAAGCTGTGACTCAACTCTGCTTAAATCATCTCAAATTTCAAATGAGGACTAGCCAAACAAATGGTAACAGTGCAGTGATTAAAACTGTTATTTAAAAAAAACATTAAGCTATTCATTTGTATAAAATGAATAATAAATACATTTACTTTAACCTACCTCTTTTCAAAAATGGATAAAATCAATACATGCAACTGAATTTTAATTCCAACCTTCAAAAATAGCATGAACGAAGTAATAATTAACTTAAGGTTTCCTTAGTGTTTTTGAGTTATGCTCTTCCAAGTATTCTAGCCCCGGCCAAACGGTGTAATTGAAATGTAATTGCATGATAAAACTCTACCGCCACCCCGTGTTAGTAGAGAGCATTGCAGGAGTGTTGCTTTTTTGGTCTCTTGGCAGCTACCTTCTTTATCTATGTCAATATTAACCAGCACTCCCAGGTGGCACTGTTTGATCCCTTTACCAGTTACCTTTGATTCTGTAGATTATTTCAATAATTTGATATAAGAGTAACTCATGTCATGCTATTTCTCACCCCCAAAGCATGATTTATTTTACCAGAGTGCTCTCAGGGGAATGTAAGAATTTTCATCCAAGTCAGGGCTAGTGTCTAAAAACTCTGATTGTGCTCACCCCTCAAAGATCCCTTTCCCTTAGCTTCAAGATGATAAACATGGGGAAAATCTTCATGAGATATATTTAAATTATGAGATATTTTAGACATTCGGAAGAACATAAAAAGAAATATATGAAATATTCATGTATTCACTCACTGTATTAGTTATCGTGCTGTGTGACACGCTGCCTCAAAATGTAGCAGCTTAAACAGCTAACAGTTATTATTTCATGCTGTTTCTGAGGGTCAGGTTCTGGCTGGGGGTCTCTCGCAAGATTGCAGTCCAGCGTAGGGCCGGGCTGCGGGTCGTATGGAGCTCAGCTGGGGCTGGAGAATCTGCTTCCAAAGTCACTCGAGTTGTTGGCAGGTTTCAGTTTCTTGCTTGCTGTTGGCTGGAGACTCAGTTCCTTGACATGTGGGCTTCTTCACAGGACTTGCTTCACCCAGACCAAGGGGGGAGAAAGAGAGAGAGAAGGAAAGAGAGAGAGAATGAATGGGAGACAGAATGAATGGGTGGGGGTGGGGTGGGAAGGAATCCATAGGTTAAAAAAAATAACCAACAACCTAATCTCAGCAGTAACATTTCACTTCTCCCATATGTTATTGAGCACCCAAACCAGCCCTAGTCCCCTTGTGTGTCAGACGACAACACCAGCTTGTGAAGAAGAGTAGGTGGGGCTCACTGTGACTACATTCACCATCAAGCTTTGTTAAATAGTAACATTTCGCCCCATTTGTGTAATTACCTCCTAAAACAAGTTTAGCCCAAGGCTAAATGCAGAGAGGTACAAATGGGAAACAACTTTTTCTCCCATAGTGGCTTTCAACCACACTATGCTAAATCTCCCTTCCTCTCTCTGTAACTGACATCTCTGGTGGATTCCACAGCTTTTTGTTCACACCCAGCTGTAAGAAGAGTCCCATTTTCAGATATTATCTGAAAGCATAGACCAATCTCATATGTAGCTCAAATTTCCTCTCCTTAAATCTTCTTACTGCTGACTCTAAGGAAAGAGAGCAGGGTGGTTCTTTCAGGATTTTTTTCTATTTCTCAACTCTTTCCTGCTTTCTAATTTCTCTAGCATGGAATCCAGCATGCGGATTACAGAAAGAGGAGCAAAAATATTGTGCTTAGCTGGTATTGTAGGTAGTCCTCTCTTGGCTAATGCTGGCTGGGACTCATTCCCTCCACTAATCTGAGCGTCCACCTCCAAGTCCTTCAGGGAACCCTGTGGGGACGTAGGGGCTTCATACTGTTCTAGCCATTCTCCAGTTGGCTTCTGGAAATCCCTCTGTCCACTTTTGCTACACGTGTTCAGGGCTTCACTCTACATAGCCTCTTCCTGCTGGGGACCCCTGGCTTCAGGAAGCAATTCTCTTGGTCAGGGTCTCTTCCAGATGGCTCACACTCTGCTACTTTCTTCAGGTTCTTTTGGTCAATGGGAAAATACCATGCATCCTTCTCCTGCTAACAGCTTGCCCATCTAATCAGTCCTCTCTCCCACCCTGTAACTGCATGCTGCCCCAGCCAGTCTCCTGCCTTTGGAGTTCTTGAGATAGGCCCCAACCAGGCAGAAATGCCACAAAATGCCTGTGGATGTTCTTCCGGCTCTCCAAAAACACTTGTTATTCTTCTCAAAGAGTATGGTCTCAAAGCACCACCAGAGCCTGCAACATCAGGGCTCTGTAAACATCCAGCTAGGAAGTGAGATCCCAACAGCCTTTCTTCTAAGCACTCCTGGTCTCTAGGACTGATTTTGCTTGGAGACCTTTCACTTGCCTCAGCAGTAAGTGGGAAGCATCCCACCATGAGGACCGAGGGAAAAAGCCAAAGCCTTGTACCCCCGTAACATTCTGGGAAAAAAAAAAGCCAAAACCTTTCTGTTCCTATAAATCCCTTTCAAAGCACCCGATCAATGAATGTATAACCTTTTCTTAGATTGGCTGAAGGTGACTGATGGAGATTGATATTTGAAGGACCAACTTGGTCATTGTTTTATAAAATTCTGCAGAAATGTGTCTAGTAAGTCTCTTTGGTTTCAGGACCTTGGCTGAATTTCAAAGAAAATAGGAAAATCTTTTTAAATATCCTATTAAATTTCACTCAGGTTAATAAATTTAATTATAGAATAAGAAATTATAATAATAATTTATTATTATTTTATTAGTAGTATCATTATATTATTATTTATAATTATATATTATCAATATATTATATTATTATAATAAATTATAATAATTCATTATTCTATAATTTATTATAATAATAAATAATAAATAAATTATAGAAATGTACAGATTTAGTTGAGGTTTCATGTATATTATATTCCTCAATTCCATTCCCTTTGTGCCTATTCAGAGAATAAACATTATACTGAGTGCCATGGATGTTTAATACTATCACATATATGCGTGTATCCATAATACATGAATTTCTTTAAGCTTTATAGAAATGATTTTTTTTTTACTACACACATCATTCTGTAACTTTCTTACTTGGCTCATTGTTATGTTTTCTGAGATTTATCAATGTTGATATCTGAATTTCTAATTCTTCATTTTAACCACTTTATAGAATTTCATTATATGAATATGATATGCTTTATTTAAAAAATAAAAAAATTAGTGAGAAGTGATGGCCCACATCTGTAGTCTTACCTGCTTGGGAGGCTGAGGTGGGAGGATGGCTTGAGCCCAGGAGATCCAGGCTGTAGTGAGCTATAACTGTGCCACTGCACTCCAGCCTGGGCAACAGAGAGGGATCCTATCTCTTAAAAATAAATAAATAAATATTTTGGTACATTATCATATGTAGAAATTATTTTAAAATGATATATACATGACACACTGTTTTGACCTACATTTTCACTAACAATATATTGTGAAATTCTCATATCAATAAACATTTTTAATAAAACATGTTTTAAAATGCCAATTCTAGCATCTACGGATTTTAGAATATCTTAGCTCTATTGCCTCAGTTACACTGAAGAATCGAAGATTGATGGAGAGGATTGAGATATGTATTCATTCATTTACTTGCTTATTTCTCTAAATTGCCA
The DNA here is from genome assembly GCA_008086735.1 of Cheirogaleus medius. NCBI lineage: Eukaryota > Metazoa > Chordata > Mammalia > Primates > Cheirogaleidae > Cheirogaleus > Cheirogaleus medius. The sequence goes on from VBSM01003143.1 coordinate 37,568,612, forward strand.
ATTATGCTCTGGGAACATTGCTGAGATCTGGGGATACAGAGGTGAGTCAAAAGTCTCTCTGTCTTCACTGTCATCCCCTTGAGCTCAGAGGTAGAGACAGGTATGTTAATAGATAAGTTATAAAGCACTGGGGAAACAGAGAGGAGGGAGAAACTACCCTGTTTTATTGATACTGAGTCGTCTATATATGAAAAGCACCATATTTCATGCACTCTTAAGAAAGGGAAACACTTCGTATGGAGAGACTGCAGGGGTCACCCCCCTCAACAGCAAAAGTTGGAAAGACCAAAGGGCATATCCTCAGTGTAGAGGTAAATGAGAAAAAAACCTTCTATGCATAGACGTTCAGGAAGAAACCTTGGATATTTCAACCTGGCCCTGGGTGGAAGGTGGAAAAATAAATCCTCCCTGAAAATTACAGCCACAAATAGGTTCTCATGCTGTTTGTGGTCTGAATTTACTCTACCAAAGTGGCTCAAAAAACTTCAAGGAGAGAATTTAATTTAAAGCAGTCTCCGTTTGGTGTGGATCCATGTGACAGGCAGAAGCAAACTCAAATCCTCTTTAGAAAAACTTGACTTCAATCCAAGCTGACAGCAATTGATAAGACTCCCTGGGCTCTAACTGCATCTCAATTTCAGTGGTATTAAATAGGAAAAAATATGCATCACAGAAATAATGAAATACAGTCACTGCTTGGGGGAGAACGGATCAATGTGCCTTAGAATCAAGCCTCTAGGCCTCAAACACTAGATCATGTAGAACATAAAAGGCGAAAACAGCATTGATAGAAGCAAATGCAAATTATAGGTGCGGGTCCTCCATCTACTCTTCTGTCCACACTAGAAGGGCAGGACAGGAGCTGTGCCCTTTGCAAAAGTTCACACTGTCACGTGTCCTAAGGACATCATGGCTAACTCAGGCTTCTTGAAATTAGGGGCTAAATGTTGGTCACCACAGTGTCCCAGTCCCTAGCATAGTGCCTGGTGTAGAGCATGCGTTATTTGTCTTATCAGATTAGGGCTCCACCCGCATGGCCTCATTTGATCTTAACTACCTCCTTAAAGGCCCTAATCTCCAAATATAGGAGATCTTTCATGGATCTCTTCTGAAGAAATTGATATCCCTAGCCTTCCAGGTATTCCCTTATATTTTGTAATATGTATATGAAAAGACAGGAAGTACTGAGAGGTGGCAAGGATGTGGAGCAGCTGGAGCGCTCACACACTGTTGGGAGTGCACACTGGTGCAACCATCTGGCAAACTCCTTGGCAGCCTGTCAAAGCTGAACATATGCATACCCTGTGCTATATTTACATGTGACCCAGAAAGTCTGCTCCTAGGTATTTAGCCAACAGAAATACATCCATATGTTCACCAAAAGACACAGAAAAAATGTCCAGAGCAGCACTACTTATAATAGCCCCAATCTAGAAACTACCTAAATGCCCATTGTGGTTTTAGATCGGTCTTGTCCAAATACTTAGGCTGTCTGTCATGATGTTTCACATGACTGCACTTACAAAACTGGGTGCACCCAGCCACCAACCATAGGGATAGATGTTTGTACATTTCACCTTTTGACCTCTTTCTTTATGAATATGGTTTGTTTGGTCATAATTGTTGTACCCATGCGACTGTTGTTAATATACCTGTGTGTTTGTGTTAGCAAAAATATGTATGTTATTATTGCCTATTTTATTCTGTAAAGTGGCCTGTGAAATGCTCTGTCATGTTTTTATGTGTTTCTTAAATAAATATCCTTTAAACAATGTAAACAAATATCTTTTAAATAATTTTTTAAAATTATTTTTTCCAGAATTATATTTTTAGGATTTTGATCTTTCGGGATTTCAACATTCAAGATTATATAGCATTTGAGATTGTGTCTTTTGGGATTATGGCCCAGACCTGGGGAGATGTTGGTAAAAAAAACCAAAAGATGAATAAATCAATTTGTGGTATATTCACTCAATGATATACTACACAGCAATAAAAATGGATGATTTATATCTACATGCGACCATATAAATGAATCTTCTATGACCATATAGATGAATCTTCTAAATATAACATGGAATGAAACAGGAGTGTACCAGCGTGGGTGTGTGTGGTGAGAGCAATAAGGGTGTGCATGGTTTGTAGAAAATTAAAAACAATGATAAAGCTGAATACAAATCAGTTTTTCTTTTCTTTTTCTTTTTTATTTTTTTGAGACAGAGTCTCACTCTGTTGCCCAGGTGGAGTGCCGTGGCATCAGCCCAGCTCACAGCAACCTCAAACTCCTGGGCTCAAGCTATCCTCCTGCCTCAGCCTCCCGAGTGCTAGGGCCATAGGCATGTGCCACCATGCTCCGCTAATTTTTTTTTTAATATATGTATATATTTTTTAGTTGTCCAGCTAATTTTTCTATTTTTTTAGTAGAGACGGGGGTCTCACTCTTGCTCAGGCTGGTCTCGAACTCCTGAGCTCAACCTATCCACCCCTCTTGAGCTCCCAGAGTACTAGGGTTATAGGCCTGAGCCACCATGCCTGGCCTCTTTTTTTAAAATACCATGTGCTGTTGATTCTATCATGATAAAATACTCCTTCCTGCTGGGGCAGAACACTCCTTCCCCCACGCCGTCACTGGAGTGAGACAAGCCCGTCACCAAAGGACACGTATGGTATGATTCCATTTCAGAGTACAAAAACAGGCAAAGCCAATCTATGCTGTCAGCAGTTGGGATAGTTTTCTAAACCGATGGGGAGGTGACTAGAACAAAGCCTGTGGGGATTGTAGGGGCTGGGAATGCCCTGCCTGTGGGCACAAGGGTGTGTCTGATTTGTGAAAATTCATTGAGCTGTTCCTTATGATCTGTGCACTTCTATGTATATTACACTCCAATAAAAAGTTTTTAGAAAACGACATTTTTTTTTTAATTAGATATCCTTAAGAATCATCATTTTTCCCAAGAATTTATTTCTGGTTCTATTTTGGAAGGAAAGCTTTCTGCCTGCTACACTGGAAATTTCCACCAGGATTACTCAGCAGCCTATAACAGAAGGTTTGAGAATCGATCCCTAAAAACTCAACACGGACAGTTATTGAATGGCTGCCATGTGGGAGAAATACTGAGTGTCATGGTTTGATGATAAGATAGAGGAGCTGCCTCTTGCTGTGAAGAAAAACTGACTTAAAGAGCAGTTGAACTCGTTGGGACTTAAGTAAATGAAACCAGGCATTTACCTTTGAACACAGATGGCAGAAAACCTGTAGTCTCTCCCCTTTCCCATTTCTGTGGAGTGTGAGTTCTTTCTGTGGTCACTAACTTTGCAGAAGAGGGACAGAGCTGGAGCCAGGGAGAATGAAAGTGGGGGGGTGGCGCAGACAGAGACCAAAAAAAGGAGCTAGAAAAAGTGCAGAAAGAGGAGAGAGTCGTGGCTCCTTCTGTCCTCATCACTCAGCATGGGTAGAGAGATAAACCAGACCCAAACCATCATTTACCATCACTGAGTAAGAGAAAGGACATCTTCACTTTAATAAAAAGTAGGAAGGATAAAAGGGCTCTTTTTTAAACATTGAACACGTTTAACTTTATGAAAAATCCACTTTAGCTTTATTGGTAAAAAATTCACTTTTTAAAATACATGTTTCTTTCTTTCTTTTTTTTTTTTTTTTGAGACAGAGTCTCACTCTGTTGCCCAGGCTAGAGTGCCACGGCGTCAGCCTAGTTCACAGCAACCTCAAACTCCTGGGCTGAAAGGATCCTCCTGCCTCAGCCTCTTGAGGAGCTGGGACTACAAGCATGTGCCACCATGCCCAGCTAATTTTTCTATTTTTAGTAGAGGCCGGGTCTCGCTCTTGCTCAGGCTGGTCCTGAACTTCTGAGCTCAAGTGATCCTCCCACCTCGGCCTCCCAGAATTCTAGGATTACAGGTGTGAGCCACCACGTCCAGCCAAAATATATATATCTTGTATTCTCCTGTGAAGGTAAAAAGTTGATCACTGTCTGGTGTTTGAGAGGGACCACTGCTATAGCCCAGGGGTTGGCTAGCTTTTTCCTTAAGGGTGAGATAATAAATATCTCAGGCTTTGGGGAGCCACGCCCTCTGCCGTGACTACTCAGCTCTGATGTGGTAGCGTGAAAGCAGCCATGGACAGTATGTAAATGAATGGGATGGCTGTGTTCCAATAAAACCTTATTTGTGGACACTAAAATTCATTTGATTTATTGGGTCACGAAATATTATTCTTGTTTTGATTTTACCCACAACCATTTAAAAAAGTTAAAGCATTCTAAGTTTGTAGAAGTAAGTTGTGCAACACAAGTGGTGGGATAGGTTTGTCCCACAGGCTCAAGTTTGGATTCCAGGGCTTTATTCCGACATCTCTACCTTCACTCGAGCAGTTTCCGCTGCATGTCCCGCCTTCCTGGCCTCCATGTACTAACTCTTCTGGTCTTTCCTCTTGTTCATAAGCTCTTCTACTCTTATCTCCTCACTGAGTTTTGCCCAAACATGCTAGGTAGCTCTCCTTCCCATGCTGGCTTATGGCGGCTCTGCCTTTTGTTAGCCAGAGAGGACCTTGGGCAAATTAACATCTCTAAGTCTCGGTGTCTCACTTGGAAAGTGGGTGAGATAATATTAGTACCTACCTCAAGGTACTGTGTGTGTATGTGTAGTAACACATTGACTGCCACACTAGGGGAAAAAAAAACCCATTTTTCCTTGGGGCCACAATGTTTTATTATGAAAATAGCATGAAATCTTTGAAAACAAAATGATCCTTTCTAATTTAATGAAAAATTTGTTATTTTTTGTTGTTTTCTGTGCATGAGTTATATGCAACTTGAAAAAGAGTCCACATGCCTCCCAAAGTAAAAAGATGTATGAGTTACATATGCTTCACGAGGCCCTGGGCTCAAAATAGTGTGAGTTAAATACAACTCACATGGCAGTTATTGTGTTAAATGAGACAGTGCATATAAAACACTTAGCCCAATGCCAGGAGTACGTTAAGCGCTCATTAATGTTATTTAAATTAAGCATTTACATTATTTGAGTGCTTTGTATAATAGTTTTGCTTCTTCATTTAAAGCTTCCTGGACTGTGATATTTTTCTTGTGTTCTTACAACTAGAGCCTAGGGCTCTATTTTAAGCAGGTGCTATACATACTGAAAGTCAAAAATAAGTTAAATTTGAGAAAATTTAAATTATTTAGAAATACTTATATGGGAAGAGGCAGGAATTGTAGAAGCAGCCAGGCTGTTGCTGTCGCTGGAAACTATAGGGCAGGCTTGTATGGCGTCCCCAGGATCTCAATTTAGTGCCTCTTCATAGCACTATTCTTTAAGTATTTGATCCAGATCAGCTGGAGAAAGGTTAAACACTCTGTGGGAAAGACAGAGCTGGCTACTCAGCCTTTTCTCTGTTACCAAGAGCACTTCTACTTTAGCTCCAAACTTGTTCAACTCTCCCTACAAATCAAACTTAGATGCTAACTAGACTCACTCTTCTTAGGCAGTTCAGTGACCATCGGTTACCACCTTTATACATCCCCATGGGATTTTACTAAATGGCTCCAAGTGACTTATTAAAGTATTCCTTCCCACCACATGGCACATGCTCTTTATGGAAGGAATGTCAGTAAATACAACATTCTCTTATCCGGTTACATTTTTTGTGGTATCTCAGTGCTCCCCTGCCTCTTAACCCAGCTCAGTTTGCAGAATGCAGGTTGCTAGTAGTGTAACAGAGGTAAAGGCCTGAAAAAGGGCAAAATGTTTTACAATTTGTCTCTTTTAAAATCCCCCACTGGGAATTAAAACCTGCATTCCTGCCCGAGGCCAGTAATCAAAGGGGCAGAAAAATGTTCTTTGTTCTTTGTTTTCTAGTATCTTAAACCATAGGAGATGGCTCAACAGAATTGTGCGGAGATCACAAGATCATCTTCACTGGAGATAAGGTTGACCAAAACCACCAACTACAGTTAAACAACAATAGCCAAGGCCATGACATGTGACACTGGTCACAAAATCCTGAGCCCAACCTCTGAAAACCACCCTTTAAAAAGCCCTATATTTCTGTTAAAGGCAGGAGGCAGTTTTTTGAGATTCTAGTCTGCTACCCTCCTCGTTTGCTGGCAAATTAATAAACTTCTCTTTCCTTTTCCTCAAACCACTTGTCCTCATTCTTTGTTCTTACTGATTCTGCCTCAGGGATAAGTACTGAACTTCAGTAACAGCAGATTTTGACAAAAAGGAGAATCAAAGCCTATCCCCTTGGGGAGGGTAAGGCAGAGTATTTGTCTCAGATTTGGTCTTCTGGTTCAGCCTAGGGAGAGAGGGACGGCAAGCAGAGATGAAAGTGTTTCAGAAGATGCTCTCCGCGATATTGGGATACACTGCCATTTAGATGTCGGTTGGGTGAGAGAGGCATTTTCCCTACTTGTATAGCTCTCCATGTGGTGTCACTGCCCGAGTGTGGGCAGCAGATGTTGTCACTTTGCCTGAAGGGGAGGGGACTGACAGTGGGCTTCAGAGGTGTGGCAAGGTGTCATCTGCAACATTGTGACTGAAGAAAGCATGGGCAATAAACTTGGGACCCAAGAGTTTGTCCACTGGAAATCCAAAAAGGTAGTGAAGGCCGGCATGGACAGTGTGTGGACACTGGGAACATGGGGCATTGGAGTTAGAGGCTCTATCATTTACTCATAACCTTGGACTATTTCACCCTCTAGAAAATAGAGATAACGATAATACCTAGTATGTAGGGATGTTGAAAAGATTAAGTAAGATAATATATGTAAAGCATGTGGTAATGTAACAGAGGGAACAGCCTGAAAAAGGGTAAAATGTTTTATAAGTTGTCTCTTTAAACCACCCCCACTCTTCTTGAGAATTAAAACCTGCCTTCCTGCCCGAGGCCAGTGATCAGAAGGGCAGGGGAGTGTTCTCTGTTCTTTGTACAGCAGGAGATTGCTCAACAGAATTGTCTGGGCAGAGGTCGTGAGATTGTCTTTGCCAGAGATGCGGCTGATCAGGACCATCAACTATAGTTGAGCAGCAATAGCCCCAAGCTGCAAACTCCTTTTGAAAGCTCCATATTTCTGCTTATACATAGGGTCATAGTACTTTAAGACGAGAGTCTCTCATCTTCTTCATTTGCTGGCAAACTAATAAACTGCCCTTTTCTTCTCCTCAAACCACTTGTCCTTGTTCTTCTGATGTGTCCTTGAGGACAAGAGCCGAACTTTTGGTAACAGTGAGTGGTATTAAAATATCAGAAAGAAACATGTGTCAGTAACATATGAGATATTCCTGGCTATGTGACCCCATTTGAATCTATAAAGAGTGGTCTGGTATTTAGACATATGAGTCACATGTGTTTCCATGTGCCTTGGGTGGCCATGAAATTAAGTGATTTTTTTTTTTTTGTCCCTCAAAAACCACATCCCTTTAGTAGAAAACTACAGAAAATACCATGCAATATGTGAAAAAGACCACTTATTTATTATCACTACATGTCAGAAACCATCTGGACCATTTTCTTGCAGCAGATGTTTACCAAATTAACTTTGGAAACAGAGAATTCATGTAGGATATTTCTGTTAGCACAATGAATGCAACTAGGACAAATGCAGATAAATTTTTCAAAACAATATTAAGCCACATTACAGTCAGGTAAGAAACCATGGTGACTGCACACATTCTTACAATTTGCTCAGAGTGCTCAGGAAATGTCAATAAACAGTCTCTTAATTTAAAAGAGATTAATCTAGAAATGATCTGAAATGTGAAAGAGCTTTAAAAACTTGACCATGAAGACTTAAAAACATTTAAATTTAATTTATTTTGTTTATCGTAATGGCAATTATTAAGACATGCTTTCTTGTTTGTTAAGGAGTGTCTAATTTTCTTTCATTCACAAACACTATGCTAGGACTTGGGAATAAAAAGTCTATTAAGAATTAGCCTCTGCCTTTGGGGATCTTTCAGTCTTATTGGAAAACAGACAAACCAACCATACAGTGTGGTCGAGGGCTAAGATTTGGATGTGCCTTGGGTCTTAGGGAATCCAGAAAAAACCCATTAAGAACCAGACCAAGATCTGGGCGCAGTGGCTCACGCCTGTAATCCCAGCACTCTGGGAGGCTGAGGTGGGAGGATCGCTTCAGGTCAGAAGTTCCAGACCAGTCTGGGCAAGAGTGAGACTCCGTCTCTACTAAAACAGAAAAAATTAGCCAGGCATGGTGATGTGTGCCCGAAATCCCAGCTACTCAGGAGGCTGAAGCAGAAGGATCACTTGTGCCCAGGAATTCGAGGTTGCTGTGAGCTAGGCTGACGCCATGGAACTCTAGTCCAGGTGACAGAGTGAGACTTTGTCTCAAACAAATAAACAAACAAAAAAATAGACCAAGGGCCAGGGAACACTTCTTGAAGGAGGTGAAACTTGACAGATAGGGATAGTTTGCAAAACAAAAGCAGGCAGGGAGGGTTGGTCAGAGGTAAGATTATTAGCAACTTGTCTTTATTTTTGTAATCAACACAGACAGGACACTAAGATTATTATGACTATAAAATTGAATAGTTGTAAAAAATTTCAATCTCTAATGTTTTCAACAGGCCTGTGTTTTCAAGTCCAATATTTGCGAGTCATAGAGTTCTAGAACATAAAAGGATATTTAGTATCTTTTTCATCTAATATCAATATTAAAAAAAACTCTTTTTAAAATGCCAAAGCAATAAATTTTTAGTATAGAACATTTAGATAAGCAAAAGAAGAAAAAATATTTACCTTTAATCCTGCTTCTGAGTTGTCATGAATATTTTATAACTCAATTCTTGCAAATGCTCACCCATGATTCTTTCTTTGAGGTAAATTAGGGTTAACTCCAAGATAGGAATTGCAAATTTAAAGAAAATTCCCATTTTAAGGGCTTTGATGAATGTTAACAAATATGGAAGGAAAGATTGTATTCCGTCTTTAGAAGCCTGAGCTCTGGAGTAGGCTGCCTGAGTTTTCTCTACTGTCCACTGTTACTAGCTCAGACCCCTGGGCAGATTGTGTATCTTTCTAAGCTTTGGCCCCTTTATTGACCAGTGGGGAATCTCTTTCAGCTTTGGCTCATCATCTGTCATTGTGCACAATCATGCCTACAGGATGGAGTGGTCGTCAGAATAACATCAGACAGTCTCTATAAAGAATTTACTGCAGTGCTTGCATATGATAAGCATTCAGTACATTTCGGCTGTCATTACTATTATTGTTGTTGTCATCAGACTCCTCTTAGCAATATGGAAAACTGCCCATTTTCCTCTGACTCTACCAACAGTGGGGACAAAAAGCATTTGTAGCTTGACAGATGAAAATGGCACTTGCTTTAATTTGCAATTCTTTCTTAACTCTCTCCTCCCACCTTTTTTAGAAAAAAGATGCAGGGCCCAAAGACAAGTTACTAGCAGAATTAATACTAGCACCCTGATTGCCTACTTTCCAGATCATTGCTCTTTCTCATGCATTGCTCAATGTGGAAAGGTGATAATTCAGCCTACCAGTCCAGTGTGGCCCCTGAAGTCAGACAGCCTGGGTTCCAATCTCAACCCTACCACTTCCCAGCTCTGTGATCTTAGACCCTTATCTCTGAAAAGGAGACAATTAATAATTTAGCTTCTCTGTGCCTTAGTTTCCTCATTTATAAAACATAGAGCTGAAATCTAAAGATTAAATGAGTTAATTTATGTTAAGTGCTTAGAACAATGACTAGTGAGTGTGAAGTGCTAATGAGATTACAACCCCTGTTGGATGTCCCACTGGCCCTGGATCACATTTGACTTTCTTCTAATGGCATTTGTCTGTCCATGTAGCTCAGTTGCCTTTAACATTGGAGTGGGGGGCAGTAGTTTGGGAACTGGCGAGGAGTTCTCCCAAAGTTAGGCAGCTGTAATGAACTAGGGTGCATGACTGATCACAAGGTCCTTGCCTGGAAGGCAGGTACAGAGTGACATGTTCAATTTCTTACACAGAAGCTTCCATATTTATGAATATTCAGAGACAACACAAAGCAACAGAGCAAAAGCACATTCACTCTGCTTTTAGGAGTCTAAGGTCTTTCCCATGGAATGTGAGAAGAGGTGATATCTGTTTTTGCTGGTTTGATCTGCAAAACCTCACAGATTGTATGTTCTCCTTACCTTTCTCCTTCTTTTGAGTCAGAACTTAGATGTGCCTTTTCCTAGCTTCTAGCATGCAGATGAGGACAACACTGTACGGGATGGTGGAGAAATAACATGGAAAGAAACTGGATCTCAGGATGACTGCACGGGCAGAGCATTGATTTGGAGTGTTCACTTCTTTATATTGTGTTCTTTAAGCCTTTAGGTTTTTGTTGAGTCTTTTTGTTATATAGCCTAGCCTTGCTCTATGACCCTTACCGTGTAATCTGTTCTACATGTGATTTTCATGTATTTTATTCTGCTTCCTATTGATTTGTGTCTATTGGATTGGAAACACCTTGAAGAAAGAGGACATGACTTCTACTTTTGCACATCATGTTAGTGCTAAGCACATTGCTTTATTTAGCTAATATTTTCTGAGCCCCTACTGGGTGCCGGAAACTATGCTAGGAAGTGGGTGTATAGTGGGAAATGGCAGAAAAGTTTCCCACTCATTAATACGGTGGAGAGTCGGACATTAAACAAATAAAAAATAAACATATAATATCAACCATGATAAAGAAATGTATAGGGTACTCTGACACCTAATTTATACTGGGAGCTTAGAAAGATTCACTGAAGGAGTGGTTTTTAGGTTGAGATTTGAAGTTTGAATAAGAGTTAGTCAGGTGAAAAGTGGGAGGGAAGAGCATGGCAGGCATGGAACAGCACATGCTAAAATCTTTTGGTGATAAAAAGCGTGGCGCATTCACAGAGCTAAGCCAAGGCCAGTTAGGTTGAGTGTGGTGAGTGAAGTGGAAAGTGACCTGAAATGAGCCTGGAGGAGTGGTCAGAGGCCTGGAGATACAGGGTCTTGAAAGATTTGGTATTTTATTCTAGTCTTGACAGCCATGGAAGGGCTTGGATCTAGTTTGCATTTTATTTTATTTATTTATTTTTTGAGACAGAGTCTCACTTTGTTGTCCAGGCTAGAGTGCCATGGCGTCAGCCTAGCTCACAGCAACCTCAAACTCCTGGGCTTAAGCAATCCTCCTGCCTCAGCGTCCTGAATAGCTGGGACTATAGGCATGCGCCACCACGCCCGGCTAATTTTTTCTATATATATATTTTAGCTGTCCAAGTAATTTCTTTCTATTTTTAGTAGAGACGGGGTCTTGCTCTTGCTCAGGCTGGTCTCGAACTCCTGAGCTCAAAGGATCCACCAGCCTCGGCCTCCCAGAGTGCTAGGATTACAGGTGTGAGCCACCGCGCCTGGCCCTAGTTTGCATTTTAAAACATTACTCTGGATTCTGGTTGGATGACTGATTATAAGGGAGAGACAATGGGAATAAACCGATAATTGGGGCAGTCCAGGCAAGAGGTGACTGGCCTGGAAGAGGCCAACGTGGAAGAGAGCAACATGGATGAAGGGAAGAGGAAAGGCTCAAGATACAGCCTGGAGGGAGACGTACCAGTGTTTCCCTGAAAATAAGACAGGGTTTTATATTTATTTTTCCTCAAGAAGACACCGTAGGGCTTATTTTCAGGGGATGTGATATTTTCCCCTCAAAGCTTCAGCTTGCAGCACGCACAGGATGGTCCAGACCTAACAGGGGGAGCCGACCTTGTTGGTGGGGCTGCCCGCACCTTTCCGTCACCTCTGGGATAGTAGCTGTCACGATGGGGCAGATGAGAAGGGCTGCTGGTCTTCTTTACTGCTCCGCGACGACATGCATGGGTTGTGCAGATACGCTGCGTAGCCACACCCATCACTAGGTCTTATTTTCAGGGTAGGGCTTATATTGCACAGATGCTTAGAAATCCTGCTAGGGCTTATTTTATGGGTAGGTCTTATTTTCGGGGAAACACGGTAGCAGGACTTGAAGATGCCGTGTTGGGAGCAAGGATGGTTGCGAGGGAGGAGGTGGTGTCAACAAATCCTTTCTAACTGATTTATTCACTTCCTCCACTCACTTAAATGGGAGAGTAAAACCGTCACCTGAGTCTTTCTTCTGTGATTTTCCATGAGCAAACACATACTCTACAGCCACCTAAGCCTAGTCTGTCTCAACTGAAGTATTCCATCCTACATTCTCTCTTGGACTAGTGGGATTTTCCTTTCCAGTGGATTGTTAGCTGTACAAGGGAAAGGACTATGCTGCTTTCAACTTCTGTCCTACATAGCACCTCACACAGTGCTTTGCTCAAAGCAGATGCTGAAAATCATTTTTGAAATACATTTCTCTTTAGCATTTGGAAAGAAATGTATTTTTTTCTTCAGTGGGACAAGAAAGATTTTATTTTCCTTTAGTCTTTCCGGTTTTAGCCCATTGGTAAACTAAAGTGCTTTTGGTATATTGGTTATAAATTAAAATTAATTTTTTTTTTGCTCTTTGATTTTTGTCTCTAGTAGAATCGAGTCGTAGGACCAGCAAAAAGCCCAGCGTGCTTCATGCAAGTCTGGTATTCATATCTGTGAGGAGAGGAGCTACTGACGAGCACACTGAAACATTTTGCACATGTGTTTTTCTCTTTGCCTCTGTGGTGAGGCATTTTCCTAGCTGGGTTTTGGATTTTTCCCATTCCAGTTTTGAAATTTCCACATGGGGTTCAGCCACTTGGTGAACCGCTCTCAGATTCCCTGCTCACTATCCCAGTCAGCTTCAGCTGCGAGATCTTTGCTATTTTTCTGGTTTTCTGAGCCTGGCTTTACCGCCCTACTCACTGGCTTCCTTGCCTTTATTCTTTCCCAAGATTTTGTGGTTGTAACATATGAACTTTTCCACAGTTCGCTGTCCTCAGGGAAGCACTCCATCTTGTCTTCTCCATGGTTTTTGGTTTTGAATCTGTTGCTACCCAGCTGTGACAGTAGCAGCTTGAATCACAGGGCCCCCGACTAGGGGCTGTTTTCCTTTAGTTTTGTCTGTTTCTCATCTTTCCTCTGCCCTGACATTGTTTCAGACATAGTTTTTAATTCAGCAGAATTTTCCTCATTATTGTGTTCCTTGGATGCTGATTCCAGTCTGTCTCTTTAAAATAAAGTCAATTTTGTCAATTTCTTTCTTTTCCTTTTTGTTTTTTTTCCCCCTCCATTTGGCAACGTTGAAATTGCTACTGCTCTTGACAGCTGTTATTCAATATGTCATTACTCAGCCTTGGAAGTAATTTTAGAATGTTGTGTGCCCCTGACTGTGGAACACTGTGTCCCGAGGGTGGGACATCTGAAGGTGGGGATGACCTGAAGAAGAGTTTGTGACATCTGCACAATGCCTTGCAGTTTACAAAGGGACCCTTAAGTATGTGATCTTGCTTAGTGCTCACAATAAGCCTATGAGTGTGGCAAGGTGTTATAATTCCTATTTTAAAGTCAAGGAACTTGAAGATCAGAGGATTCTGTCTTTCCAATACCATTTCAATTTCGGGGTGGGGTGAATAGTGTAGGTTGCAGGCACAGTTGGATCCAGGAACTCAAACAATGTTACCAGGACCTAATCTTTCTTCTCTCTTGGTTCTACCTTTCTCTGAGTTTAATTTCCCTTTATACAGGCTCTTCCCTTGGGGGTGATGGGGAAAACCGTCGGGCCCCAGGACGCGGCTGCTCACCGCCTCCCCACCACTCCGCATCCTCGCGGGCCAGTGCTGCGCGGGGCCAGCTGGAGTCCTCGGCGGGCGGGTGTCTACTGCTGGGGCCAGGCCTCCTGTACCGGTCTGCACCCGCGTGGTGCTCGGCCATCTGCTCCTGTCTTCTGGACGAGCTGCTCATGTGATCCTGATTGGATGTTAAAGCTTGTTCCTGATTGGATGTTATAGCTTGTTCTTGATTGGATGTTATAGCTTGTTGCCGATTGGATATTAAAGCTTGTTGTTGATTGGACGCTTTTTGAGTCCTACCAAGGGTATAAAAACTGGAGGAGACCAAGGAAGGAGGGTCAGAAGATCAGAAGTTGGCTGAGCCTGCTGGCCGAATAAAGGCTGTTCTCTGACTCTCCACGTGCCAGTCTGTTATTTCCTGGGCCAAGAGCTGTTAAAAGAGCTGTTACACACTTGCTGTTAACACTTGCCGGAACAGGGGCAGTATGGCTTCTAACAGCTCTAGGTTAATATCCTCCAATCCGGAGGAAAGGAGAACATGCCCCTTTGGCAGAAGTACAGAGCTTGCTTCTCACTGTCTCTCCCTGGGTTCTGTTTATCTTTGAGCCAGCCAGACACTGTGATCAGAGGCTTGGGAAGCTCTGATTGGGCAGGCCTGAGTCACATGACCTCTCCTATAGTCAGGTGCAATCGATCAGGCTTCAATCCCGGAAGAAAATTGAGAATAAAAGCAAAGCATGTTGGACAGACAAAGACATGAGCAGTCCTCTGTGCTGGATTTGTTCCATTTGCTTCTCATATCTACTCACCACCCTTCTCTGGGCCTGGGGAGTCTAACTTTATAAATTGCATTGACTTAAGCTCCTTTTCCCTTAAGCTTCCAGTTGCCAATGGAGAGCTCTGGCAGATTAGAGTCAAGGAGAAGAGTAAGGGAGGGGTATTCATTTCATCGGCCCCTTTCCCAAAAGGGCCCCACGTGTAACTGAAGTTCACAGCCCTTGCCAGGCAGCCCTTTTTATGCAGTTCGCTCTGTCTCCAGGTTCTGCTAACAGCTTCCCCTGCACCCTCAAGCCTAGAGTGGTTACAACTCTGGAGTATGGCAAATCCCTTTTAGTTTCTTTACACTCGGCTCACACTTTTGCAAACGGTCCCTTTATTAAACCCAAGTTACCAAATACGAATGCATCATCTTGTTCCTGCCAGGACCTGACTAATACACCTTCTATAGGCAGGGAAGTAAAAATCACATTCATGTCACTTGAAAAATGATTTGGAGCATCTGAGGGTATTAGGTCAAGAGCTGAGAAGATTTGAGGGGGGGCATGATAACTGTATTCAAAATGATGGGAAGGATGGCCACAGGGAAGAGAGAGCAGCATGGTTTTGTGTGGCTTCACTCAAATCAGAGCTGTTTGCTTTCTAACAAATAGTGCTGTCTAAAAATGAAACGAGCTACCCGACAGGTAATGAATTCACCATCACTGAAGGTATTCAGTTGGACATCTTTAGTGGCATCCATTTGTCAGGGGTTTTTGTGAAGGGGATCCTTTCATCAGATAGAAGGGGAACTAAATTACCTTGAGGGTCCCTTCCTAGAGTTCAATTCATGCAGCAATGTTTTTCATTTCCTCTGTCTTTTGGGGGCCCGTTGCTCTCTCACTGCCTGGCAGACGTTTTGGTGTTGGAACCAGAGGCTGTGGGTGCATCTGCTGAGGCCTGGAGTTTTTGTGTTGTTTGCATTGATTTCCTGGGTCATTCTGGTTCCTGTGTTCCCTCACTTCTGATCTGTGACCCTCAGATCAGAAGTGGTAAGCTGTTCTTTGATATCTTATCAGTGACATATTAGAGGCATTAAAAGATCTCATAGGCATCTTTGCCAACACAGATTGGCAAATGTCCCCAGGTGGAAGCCAGGGGGAGGTAATCTAATAGTGCTTAATACTAAAGATACTGTGTTGTCACAAAGAAATAAGCTACTAGTCCCAGAGAAGTAAAATTACATTAGCAACAAGGATTCGCTGTACTTTAACCACTGCAACTAATAAAAAATCTGTGGAAGGATATTACTGTTCTCTTTAACTATACGTTTCTGCATTTAAAAAATTGAGTTTAAAAGAAGATAAATTTTTGTAGGTTTAAGAACTTTCTCCCCTAATTCTAATTTATACACAAGGAATCAAATTCCTTAGAGACAAATTCTCCCACCCTGCAGGTTTTTCTGGATCTACTGTAGCAGCTGGGTCTAGTTACAAGTGACAGACACTGATCTGGCCAACTTGCTTTACAAAGGAATTTATAGGACTAAAGAAAAAGCTGAAGAACCAGGTTTGGAAAGGACAATTTGCAGAGCAGTAGGAGCCAAGCATCTTGGAAAGGCATGGCTGGAGGTGTAAATCAGCTCTGTTGAAATTTCTGTCCATGAATCACTATACTCAAGACGTGAAATTGTGGGGAAAGGAGTCCTAATGGGTAGCTTGGGTCTCAAGCCCATCTTTGGCTGGGGGAGGACAGAGGTCCCTTCACTGAGAGTCCTACTAAAGCTGCACGCAGTGGGAGAGGCAACATTCCTGGATGCTGGAAAAATGGAAACCACTGCCCACACATCAACTCTTACAGCAGCCAAGGAATTACCACATGAAAATGGAGATTGAAATAGGTCATAAGGTATTTCTGAGATGGGATAGCCTACCCCAGAAAAGCAGATTGTGGTTAATGTGGAAAAAGTACTGACACATAGACACGTATTGAAGAAATGTTCGTTGAGAGAAACAACAACATTTCAAAGGATTAAGATTCCACTGTTCCTCTTGCATAGTGGTTTTAGGATTGTCTATGGAGTAATGAGATATTTGCCAGCCCAATGTGGGTCCAGGGCAGGGGTTGACAAACTTTTTTTGTAAAGGGCCACCTAGTAAGTATTTTAGGTTTTGCAGACCGTTCAGTCTCTGTTGCAACTACTCAACTCTGCCACAGTAGGGTGAAAACAGTCACAGACAATATGTAAACAGGGGGGTGTGGCTGTGGGTCAGTAAGATTTTACTTACACAAACAGGTAGTGGTGGGATCTGGCCCATAGGCTGTACTTCGCTGAGCTCGGGTCTAGGAAGAACTTTATTACAATGGTAGCTTGCTGGAGCCCAGCCAAGGCCAGTGATAATAGGGTCAATGTGAGTAGATGAGTCCTTGAGCACGTTTCTGAGGAAACCTGGAAGACGTGTCTAGCACAGAAAAGGGCACGTGAGACTTGACCTGGGATGGCCTGAGTTCACATCCTGGCTCAACTACTCTGTGATTGAGGGCAAGTTGCTAGAGCTCCCTGAGCCCCAGTTTCCTCATCTTTAAAATGGGGAATATAATTAGAATGCCCCTTATTTAAATAATGTAGTGTATGAAAAATAACTTGACACGTAGTAGTTAGTGCACACACTCTGTTTCTTCTCTCTCCTCCCTCCCTAGAGTCACGTGGAAAGCATACATTGCTTAATTAAGTCTTCATGGAAAGGTCACTGACATTTCACCCAACTCAGGGAATGTTTGAAAAAAGCTGATGCCATGTTTTTGAGGAGTCTCAGGAGAACAGAGTGATGAGAATGGGGGTGAAGGGTTGGAGTTAGGAAGATGAGGAGAAGACCTGTTTCCCTGTCTCCCTGTCTCCTTCAAATTCCTCACCCCACCCGGCCTCTCCCTGGGCAGACTCCTTTGAGTTATGGGCAGATCCAAGGCATATTAACAAACAGGAGCTCCTACAGAGTGGACTTTAAATTAGGCCCCTGGGGTAGCAGTTTAGGAAGGTGGGGACGTTCAGCCCAGAAATATGATAGTGTCTTCACAAGTCTGAAGAGCTAAGCACATGGACAGGCAGTAAGATGGCCTCATAGGTCAGAGGTAGAACCAGTGGGTACGGAAGCCGTGGACCATCCCAAAATGATGTGGCAGCCTGGGGAAGGGGTGAGTTTCCTGTTGCTAGGGATATTCAAGCAGAGGGTTTCTGGGATGTTGGAGAGAGAGAGAGAATAAAGTTTGGACAGGGCTCTAGTCAGGCCCTTCCTGAGTCATGAATCCCTTTCGAGCTTGTGGAAGTTCAGAAAAGACAGGGCATGAGGTGTTCCCAAAGATCAGTTGCCCAAAACCATTAGCAGTGGTTGACCTGACTGGGAATAGGTTCTTCTCCATGACTGGAGAGTGATTAACGTGCCCCTTTTGGGGAAGGGTAATGATAACATTTACTGAGCTCTTAGAATGTGCCAGGAATGCATATATGTACTTTAAATGCTTTCATTTTTTTTCTCATAAAGCTTTAAGAAGTAGGTACTCATTGTTATGTTCATTTTATAGGTGAGTAAACTGAGGTCTAGGGAGGTTAAATACAGGGCCCAAGACTACACATATAAGAAGGGATGCCAAGGTCTGAACACAAATATCAAATTCCAGAGCCCACACTCTGAATCCCAATTTTATTTGAAATTAAATAGTTACCGTGTTTCCCCGAAAATAAGCCTACCCATAAAATAAGCCCTAGCAGGATTTCTAAGCATTTGCCCAATAGAAGCCCTACCCCGAAAATAAGACCTAGTTATGGGCATGGCTGCGCAGCGTATCTGCACAACCCATGCATTTTGTCGCGGAGCGGTAAAGAAGACGAGCAGCCCTTCTCATCTGCCCCATCGTGACAGCTACTACCCCAGAGGTGACCTGAAAGGTACAGGCAGCCCCACCAACAAGGTCAGTTCCCCCTTTCAGGTCCCAGCCATCCTGTGCGTGCTGCAAGCTGAGGCTTTGAGGGGAAAATAACACAACCCTGAAAATAAGCCCTAGGGTGTCTTCTTGAGGAAAAATAAATATAAGACCCTGTCTTATTTTCAGGGAAACATGGTAGGGGAGAGAGGCCTTTGTGGCATAATAGCATTGTGCTATATTAGGTACTGTTAATGGCTAAAACATTGATGCAAATCCACATTTAATAAGAAAATCATATTTCAGGAACTAAAAGTTTAAAAATGTAATGAAGACCAATGGCCCCTTTTAATAAAATGAAATAGCAATGTATTAGGTTTTGGCACTCAGTTAGTGGCAATCCTCTCAGAACAGGAAGCTTTTGGTTCTGTCCTGGCTGTGACTGCCACTTACTTGCATTACAACCTTGAACTGAGGTATCTGTAGAGCATCTGCCTTCGTCCCTGGCTTTTGAGGAAACCTCACAAAGAAGTGACTCATTCTGGCAACTGGAGGAGGGAAAGAAGGGAATGTACCTGCAAGTTCAAAAGAAGTCCCAAGACATATGCAGTTGGGTAAAAAATATGTTATTTTGACAGCTGGCCTTAGAAGAGAATAGCCTTTGTTTAGGAAAATGGCATGATTGGTCCTCTAGTGCGGAAGGCAAGAGCTGGAAGACCTCTGGGTTAGGAGATGAGGCCTTTGGTGTGACTCTCAAAGGATATAGTGGCCCTGGTTGGCATTTCAGTTGCGCACATGTGTAGTCCCTTAAGTCACCCATTCCCTGACCTGGGACCCAGGGCAGAGAGTGCCCCTTACTTTGCTGATTTATTAGACACACTAGGCTGCATATTTGGGGCTTTGCCATTTATGGTTGCTCTAGAGATGTTAATTTTAACCTGATTTTCCTTGGCTGTGAATGCTGCAAAGCTGGGGAGGAGTGGTGGCAGACACTGATTTGACAGGCCTGGAAACATTTTAGTTATGTGATTCGAGAGGAAAAAAAAAAAATACCATGAAACCACAGAGAACACAGTTGGAGCTTGTATCATGGGAAGCACAGTCCCCAGCCAGCCCCGGGCTGCTGCTAGCCCAGCTCTGCCATGTGACATCGGGAAAGGCATTTGATCTCTCTGAGTTCCAGTTCCCCATCTGCAAATCAGGGTCGCTGGGCAGAATGATCTCTCAGGTGGACCCTGCATGCTGTAAATTCTGTGATTCTTCAATAATTCTTTCTTGGTATTGAGAACTTTATTTTTTTATTCTCTTCTATTTTTACAGGAGACAGCTCATCCAAGGAGAAGAGTGGTGACATGATCCTGGAAAAAAATCAACGCGTTTTCTGAATTTTTTTTTTTTCATATAAATTCTATATTTCTGTGTGTTTCTTGCTCCCTCTTCTGTCCAAACTTTGGTTTTACTCTGGATGTTTTCACATTTTGAAGGCCACTGCACAAACTCAAGGCTTTGCTGTTTGAAACCTATGCTATTATTGTCATTGTTGATATTTCCTGTTTCATTTTTTTTTATTGAGGTGAAATTCACATAACATAAAATTAACCAGTTTAAAGAGTACAATTCAGCGGCATTTAGTACATTCGCAATGTTTGCAACCAACATTTTTATCTAGTTCCCAAACAGTTTTAATATTCCAAAGTAAAACCCTACACCCAATAACCAGCTACTCCTTTTCCCCCCTCCTCTTAGCCCCTGGCAACCACCACTTTGATTTCTATATCTGTGGATTTAACTTTTCTGATATTTCGTGTAAATAAAACAACACAGAATGTGACCTTTTGTGTCTGGCTTCTCCAACTAGCATAATGTTCTTGAGGTTCATCATGCTATGGCATGAGTCAGAACTTCATTCCATTTTGTGGGTGAATAATATTCCATTCAATTGCATATATATCACATTTTGTCTATTCATTCATTTGTTTATGAATATTTGGTTTGTTTCCACCTTTTAGCTATTGTGAATAGTGCTGCTATGAACATTTATATGCAAGTATGTTTGAGTACCTGTTTTCAGTTCTTTTGGGTAGATGCCCAGGAGCGGAATTGCTTGGTTGTATGGTAATTCTATGTTCTTGAGAAACTGCCAAACTGTTTTCCACAGTGGCTGTACCATTTTACATTCCTACCAGCAACGTGTAAAAATTCTAATTTCTCCACCTTTGCCACTTTTCTCCACCTTTCTTTTTTTTTTTTTAGTAGAGACGAGGTCTCGCTCATGCTGGTCTCGATCTTCTGACCTCGAGTGATCCACCCGCCTCGGCCTCCCAGAGTGCTAGGATTACAGGCGTGAGCCACCGCGCCCGGCTCTTTCTTTCTTTTTTGCTTACAGTCATCCTATTGCATATGAAGTGGTATCTCATTGTGGTTTTGCTTCTTACTTTTAGGAGGTCACAGGGTATCTTTCATACTTCTCCACCTTAACTCAGCACAGGAGTGGACAGATACCAGGCAAATCCTTTGGTAAAATTCATTTGAACCACAAATCTGATCTTATTCTCCTGTTTTATATAGGTGTCCACTTTCATCCTTGTCTCAACCCTGTTTCCAGGGTACAACTCTATGCCTTTGCCTGAAAAATGTCTTTCACTGAAACTTTGCCCATTCTTAACAGACAGTAGGCTTTTGTTTTACTCATATGCAAAAAGAGGGTATGAAACCCAAGAATAAAGAAGGAAAATATTTTGGTTTCAGTGAACATTTATAGTGAGATACTGGTTTTCCGCTCTAGAGTAGGTTCTAGGTGAGGTTGTTAATAACTCTTGTCTTGTGTGGGGTTGGGTAGATCAGCTGCATCTTCTTGGAAAGGCCACACTTAAAGGGCCACATCACTTGTTCCAGCCACTTACTTTCTTCAAGGGATCCTTAAAGCTGATTTTTGTGCCACACTTAAAGAGGAGTCTCTGTTCTCACCCATTTGAGGATCTGCTATTTCTGTAGGGTATGCATATGGATTTCTAGTAGCAGTGGTTCTGTCTCCAGGAAAATACGTTCAGGTGGTTCATCTGCCTCAGAGAGAGGTAAACTCCAGGGTGACATAGTCAGCAAGTTCTGGCAGACCGCACGTGGCTGAGGCCAGCAGGGGTTTGCTATTCTTGCCATATGAGCTACCTTTCTAATCAGGAATTTCTTCTCCTTCTTTCCTCACATATCATTCCTTTTGTCAAATAGGTCAAGGCCAAGTTCAACATTTTGTATGGGCAGTCCAGTCTCACTCTGTTGCCCAGACTAGAGTACAGCGGTGTCATCATAGCTCACTGCAACCTCAAACTCCTGGGCTCAATAGATTCTCCTGCCTCAGTCTCCTGAGTAGCTGGGACTGCAGGCACGTGCCACCACGCCTGACTAATTTGTATATTTTCTGTAGAGATGGAGTCTTGCTCTTGCTCAGGCTGGTCTTGAACTCCTTGCCTCAAGCAATCCTCCTGTCTCAGCCTCCCAAAGTACTAGGATTACAGGCATGAGCCACCGTGCCTACTCTAGACAGTCCAGTTTTCAAAAATTTAGAGGAGATCTTTCTCAGCTTCTGTGATTAATGTGATTTACCCACTTTCTACTACAAAATTAAGCATCAAGGAGTTAAGAAAAATTATTTAAAACTTGGAAATGATATAAAAATATGGTTAATATGTTATTTTTAATGTCATATGGGGCATGTTTTAGAAGCCCTGACCAAAGAGTATTTAATTATCCAGGCAGGAGAATAAACTTTGTTTAACCCACTCATTACTGTTAATTAAAGTTTCCAGACTTAAAGAAGTAACATGTTAATATGTAGATTTTCCAAATCATTTTTTGTTTAGTAGAAATGACAAATTCAAAGGCTATGGTTTATCTCTCAGTACATCATTAGCCAGTTTTGTGTTTAACCTAGTAACCTCTTTCTAACATTGATACACATACTTATGAAAACCTAGATCCTCAATATGCTCTTTGAATAAGCCTTGTCATCTTGTAGGCTCCCTCATTAATTAATGAATTGAATAACGTCTTTGACACATGTTGATTTTATATTTGTATGAGAGTCATGTTTTTAACTTTTTGAGAATTTTACCTTGGCAGGGGTTTCAGATGATTCTACTAGAACCCCAGAGAAGGATGGAATTGAATCAAAGGTAACCAGTGCAGGGATTGTGCCCTATGGGGACTGATGTCATCTGCTTTGCTGGACAAGATAGTTATGGATCCATTTGCCAGCTTTAGCCGAGCACTGCAGATTCCCTGGGACAATGGGCTCCCAACTTTAGGTCTATGGTTTCAGGGTATTGGTCTATTTCTCTGTTCTTATGCCAATCCCATGCTGTTTTAATTACTATAGCCTTGTGGTATAGCTTGAAGTTTGGTAAATTGATGCTTCCCAATTTGTTCCTTTTGCTTAAGATTGCTTTTGCTATACGGGTCTTCTCTGGTTCCATATGAAGCATAGAATTTTTTTTTCTAGATCTGTGAAAAATGATGTTGGTATTTTAGTAGGGATTGGATTGACTCTGTAGATCACTTTGGGTAGTATAGACATTTTCACAATGTTGATTCTGCTGACCCATGAGCATGGTATTGTTTTCCATCTGTTTATGTCCTCTGCTATTTCCTTCCTCAGTGTTTCATAGTTCTCCCTGTAGAGGTCTTTTACCTCCTTAGTTAAATGTATTCCTAGGTATTTTATTTTCTTTGTTGCTGTTGTGAAGGGTATTGAGTCTTTGAGTTGGTTCTCAGTTTGACTCTTGTTGGTGTATTGCAATGCTACTGATTTCTGTACATTGATTGATTTTGTAACCTGAGACTTTTCTGAATTTGTTTATCAGTTCCAGTAGTCTCATGACCCCAGAATCTTTGGTGTTTTCTAGATATAAGATCATATCATCAGCAGTGAGCAATAGTTTGACCTCTTCTGTCCCCATTTGGATGCCCTTGATTTCCTTCTGTTGTCTGATTGCTCTGGCTAGGACTTCCAGCACTATGTTGAATAGAAGTAGTGATGGAGGGCAACCTTGTCTGTTTCCAGTTCTAAGTGGGAATGCTTTCAATCTTCCCCCATTCAGTATGATGTTGGCTGTGAGTTTGTCATATATGGCGTTTATCACTTTTAGGTAAGTCCCATCTATTCCTATTTTGTTAAGTGTTCTTATAAAAGGGTGCTGAATTTTGTTGAATTCTTTTTCTGCATCTGTTGAGAGGATCATATGGTCTTTGCTTTGCTTCTATTTATGTGGTGAATTACATTTATAGATTTGCATATGTTGAACCATCTCTGCATCTTTGGGATGAAGCCCACTTGGTTGTGATGGATTATTTTTTTGATAAGCACCTGAATTCAGTTTGCTAGGATTTTGTTGAGAATTTTTGCATCTATATTTATAAGAAATACTGGTCTGTAGTTTTCTTTTTTTGTTGTGTCCTTTCCTGGTTTTGGTATCAGAATGATGTTGGCTTCATAAAACATGTGGGAAGGATTCCTTCCTTGTCAAT
Source organism: Cheirogaleus medius (assembly GCA_008086735.1). Taxonomy (NCBI): domain Eukaryota; kingdom Metazoa; phylum Chordata; class Mammalia; order Primates; family Cheirogaleidae; genus Cheirogaleus; species Cheirogaleus medius. The sequence goes on from VBSM01003143.1 coordinate 37,592,534, forward strand.
GTTGTGGAATAATTTCTGCAGGATAGGCATGAGTTCTTCTTTGTAGGTTTGGTATAATTCGGGTGTGAAACTATCTTGTCCGGGACTTTTCTTTTTAGGAAGATTTTTTATTGCTGCTTCAATTTTGGTACTTGATATTGGTCTGTTCAGGAATTGTATTTCTTCCTGATTGAGCTTAGGGAGGCTGTGTGTTTCTAAGAATTTGTCCATTTCCTCCACATTTTCAAGTTTATGTGCATAGAGGTTTTTATAGTATTCATAGATGATATTTTGTATTTCTGTGGTATTGGTTGTAACTTTTCCTTTTTCATTCTTAATTGAGCTTAGTAGAGTCTTTTCTGCTTCTTGTTAATCTAGCAAGAGGCATGTGAATTTTGTTTATTTTTCAATGAACCAACTTTTTGTTTTGTTAATCCCTCAGTCCATTGCAGGGCTCCAATAGGAAAGGTCCCTTTCCCTGTGGATGCCTCCGGGTGGTGGCTAAATGCCTTTCTTGGCAGCTGTGGGTAGGGGAGGGCATGGGGAGAATGAAGCAATATGGCGCCTGCTGAATGGCTCGGGTCTGTGGGGCAGGGAGGTGCCCCAGGGGAGCTGGGAGTCTGGTGTCCTGTCTGCAAGAGGCTCAGGGCTCACTGGCGGCAGCCGTCTCTGGGCTGGTGTTGGCAGATCTCCCCAGCAGCTCAGGATCAGAGGGCTCATTTTGATATTTCTTCCTCTTATTCCTCCATCAGACAGTCTCACTCCTCTTTCTTTTATTTCAGGGTTTGTTTGTATTTCACCTTCTCCCTGCCCCATGGGCAGCAGGGGCTCTTCAGGGCCAGATCATCCTTTCCTGACTTAAGTTGAGGAAGGATTATTTTCATGTGTATGGCTTCTTTCTATTATTTCTTCTCCTCTCTATTATAGTAATGGCATCTCTGAGGTTTCATTTCTCTGAATGTCTGGGTTTCTGTGGTAGGTCAGGACTGCACAGCGGAGGTGCTGGCTCAACATCCAGAGGTCCTGTCTGTCCTGAGGCAAGCTCAGCTTTCCCCTCCAGGCACATACTCATGTTGGAATCATTCTGGAAATGATACCAGTGTCCTCAGTTGTCCATGTCTGGGTCAAAGGTCACATAAGGCTTGCTCTGGCTCAACCTTATTAGGGGCTGAAGGAAGCTATGACTTCGCCTCTATTCCTCAGAGTCTATGTAACAGGCTTCTTAGAGCAGACAGAGCTCTGTCTTTATACCTGTCCACTAGCACTTTTCACATTCTACTCTGAGAGGGGATCATTGTAAGCTTTATAGATCTCCCTCAGTGTGTAGAATAGTTGCAAAGAGATGTTGTTCAATATGTGTTTGTTGAATAAATCGATCAATCAAGTCAGTGAGATTTATTGTGGCACTTGTGTTCCACTTTGGTTCAACCCCTGATTGGCTCACGTATCGCTTTTCCATAGATCTAGCTTGGCAGTCTTTATTATTTAAAATGTTATTGGAATATAAATTTAAGAAATTTCATGTAAAATAGAGATGCCGGTATAATGGACATTAATTAAAACCTGAGGTCTTCCTTTTTTTAAAAATTCTGCAAAACACGAGTCCCATCTGTACTGAGAAAATTCCAGCTAAAACATGGCAGGTCTATGAGACACATGTCCTTCCAGGATTGTACTAACAACCCAGCCAGGATTGGTGGTTTTGTCTGTGGAAAGATGTCAACTGTGGAATTTTGATGTTGCACTCTCTACTAAAGACACATTAATGTTATTAAGCTGTTTGGTTACTTAATACAAAAAAAGAACAGAATTTTCCTTGCGTAGACCTACTGCACACCGAGAGCCAGAACTGCATTTCTGGATTCAGCCTGAAGAAAGAGTATATTAATTTTTAAGACTTCTTTTTTGCCTTTCTACTCCTCTCAATTCTCATTTCAAGCTGTTGTTGATGGAATCTAGATTTTCCCAAATGGGACAACTTGAAACAGAAATGAATTCATTCTTAAATGAAATGTATGAGGGGAGAGAACAGCGCTGGAGTGTATTTTGGTGATTAGCCACCAAGCTGGGAGAGAAAGGGCGGCAGTTGTCTGGAACTCGTCCGTATCCCGTCTGCATTCGTTTAGCATCCTTCTTTATACATATGTCACTCTCCTGTTTTAATGGAGGAAAAAAACCAAGTAAACATTGTTAAGCATGAATTTTTTTTTTTTTTGGAAAAAGATTTATTCTTAAAATAAGACTGTGCACAGTATGCATGCAAGAGAATTTTGAAATCTTTTGGAAGTGAAATTAGATAGGCTCAAATCCTTTATGAACTGATGTGTACAAATAAATATAACAGACAGATCAGAGTTTCTCTGATCATACTAGGGTGTGGTGAGCTGGGACATAAGAGGAAAATAAGTTGGGAGAGATTGAATGAATATCATATTTGTGAAAGGTTTATGAAATTGCACCTTTCAATTTGGGCACTGACATATTTGGAAAAGAGAAGCAAAAAGATGTCATCAAAAGACAAGACAGAACAAAATGTGACTTATAATATGTTAAAGAGACTTCAGAAGTTATTTTGTTCAATCTCTTTACTTCACACAAAGGAAATTGGTGCTCCCAGAGGTTGAGTGACTTGTCCAAGGTCACTCCATGACTTAATGGCACATCCTGGAATTGAATCTAGTTTCCTCTTCAATAAACCAATATTCCTGTAGTGTTGTGACTCCCCTGGCCCCTGTTAACCTAATGTTGACCAAGTTAAAGGTTTTGGAGAACACAAAATACCCCAATTGAAGAGACAGAGACCTACAGGGCAATTTATAATCTCATGACCTTGTTTTGTAATCAAGGAGTTTGCAGCTCATTTTATCTAAAATATGCTAGTCTCTAATGGATAGTTTTATGGCAGGCTTATATTTTTAGATTTTTGTGTCATTTTTGAAAGCCCCCAAGGACATTGGAGGTATCCCTGATAGGCTTTTGCTGTAAGTAAAATTTCTGGGGCTCTATGCTTCAGTCAGACCCACACAAAATGAGGACAATTTAAACTTCACTATCCCACTATTTTGGTAGCTGAAAATTTGGACATTTATTTTATTATCCTGCTACATGTCTTTGTGAATGTATATCTAATTTGTAAACATGATCATTTTTACTTTTTTCTGAAAATTTTTAAAAAGCTTTTGCTTCTTTTAAAAAAAGTCTTTGTCCATGTCTCCTGCAGACATAACAGGTTTTGCTGGGCACTTTGTTGCCAAAATGTTTTTTTCTATCCTTTTGGTTAACTCAATTTTCTTCTCCCCATGCCCTTGACCCTTTTCCAACTTTACTATTTGATTTCGAGTGGGGAAAGGGGATCTAGTTTTCCATATAATTTTATTTAACCTCTTGGAGGCATTTTAAAAAAAATTGAGGTAAAATATACTTAATATAAAATTTACCATTTTAATTGTTTTTAAGTGTACAGTTCAGTGGCATTGAATATATTCACAATGTTGTGCAACCATCATTAATCATTTCCAGAACTTTTTCATCATCCCAAACAGAAACTCTGTACCTATTAAATGATAACTCCCCATTTCTCCTCCTTCTAGCTCCTGGTAACCTCTATTTAACTTTTTGTCTCTGTGATTTTCACTATTCTAGGTACCTCCTAGAAGTGCAGATGTGCAGTATTTGTCCTTTTGTGTCCGGCTTATCCCACTTGGCACAATGTTTTCAAGGTTCAGCCATGTTGTAGCATGTTTCAGAATTTCATTTCCTTTTTATGGCTTGATAATACTTGATTGTATGTATATACCACATTTTGTTTTTCTGTGCAACTGTTGATGGAAATTTAAGTTGTTTCCACTTTTTGGCCATTGTGAATAATGCTGCTATGAACACTGGCATGCAAGTATGTGTTTGAGTTTCTGCTTTCAATTCTTTGGGGTATATACCTACAAGTGGAATTGCTGGGTCATATGGTAATTCTATTTTAACATTTTCAGGAATTGTCAAACTGTTTTGTACCACCACACCATTTTACATTCCCACCAGCAATTCACAAGGGTTCCAATTTCTCTGCATCCTCACCTATACTAGTTATTTTCAACTTTTTCGGTAATAGCCATACTAGTGAGTATGAAGCGGTATCTCATTGTGGTTTTGATTGGTATTTCCTTAATGACTAGTGATGCTGAGCATCTTTTCAGGTGCTCAACCATTTATATATCTCCTTTGGAGAAATGTCTATTCAAGTACTTTGCTCATTTTGAATTGGGTGTTGTTGTTTGTTTGTTTTTTTTGCTGTTGAGTTGTAAGAGTTCTTTATGCATTCTTGATATTAACCCCCTATCAGATGCAGAATTTGCAAATATTTTCTCCCATTCTGTGGGTTGTTTTTTTCACTCTTTTGACAGTGTTCTTTGATGCATAAAAGTTTTTAATTTTGATAAAGTCCACATTTCTTTTTTTTTTTTT
>VBSM01003143.1:37598858-37618423 GCA_008086735.1 Cheirogaleus medius
CTTTTTGAGTCCTACTAAAGGTATAAAAGCAGGAGGAGAACGGGGAAGGGGGGGAGAAGAACAGAAGACGGCTGAGGGTCCAGATGGAATAAAGGCAGTTCTCCGACTCTCCGTATCCTGCCCAGTTATTTCCAGCGACAACACTACCAAAGGCTGTTAATACTTAAGAGCTGTTTAACACTACCAGGAGCTGTTAACACTTGCCGCAACAGCACTGGATTTTTTTATTTTAAAATTTATTTTATTTAAATTTTTTTTTTCTGGTAGCACTGGATTTAGAGGTTAAAACAGTATCACTGGGGTGATTGGGATCCTGTCACTCTGTGTTTCTCAACCTGTCTTGCTTTCCCTTTGCTGCATGCTTGGGCGCTTGCTCTCTACGCAGAGGACATGGACTCCAGCAGCTGCTGGTGTACATGGTCCTTCAAGCTTGTAATCCCACAGTCCTCCCCCACCCTGTCTCCATATTTCTACTCTCACGATGGGACCCTGGTTGGTTCTGTGTTGAACATGTGTTGGCTTCTTGCACCAATCCCTGTATCGGGTGCCGTGACTGGCTAGGTCTGGGTCCATTTCCATGACCCCCTATAAAGAAGGGAATTGTGCATACAAATTTACAGATGTCTACCTCAAACACTTTCCATTCATGACTAGGACGAAACATTTAAAAACTTGAGATGGAGTGTTTTCCCCAAGTCTGTGTGTTAACTTAAAAGTAGTTTAGACTTCCTCGGGTTTACCCATTGGTCTTCGATTCTGTAAGACTTGTTCGATATGCAATTAATGGTAATCATGAGACATTGTTTTAGGGGCTAGCATGGCGACATTAAAGCGAAGTCTGCCACGAGCTCTAGAAACATAGCCTCTGACATGAGGTCAACCTTTGGGTGGACCCAAAGGTTGGATTGGCTTCCTCATACCACTGGGATGAGCTCACTGTGGACTGGCAATGACCGTGTGTTCAGGTATGATCTATAGGAGAGCAGTAGGTAATTTCATGAGATTTGTGTTTTTACTATCCACTGTGATACAAAATGTGGGAGTTTATATTGTCATAAAGCAAATTTGACTATGATTTGTTTCACATTTTATGTAGCTTTTTTCATGTATTATCATATTTCACATTCAATCATGTTTGAGATGGTTAGAAAAATGAAAATGGTTTTACAGTTTTTATTCTGACTGTAAAAAATGATAAATGCTCATTGTAAATGATTCAAGAAATAGAGAAGTCTAAAGAAAAATGAAAACTTGCTCCAACTTCTGTCATCCAGAGATAAATACTGTTAACATTTTGAGGAATATCCTTCTGGATATTTTTTTATGCACATATATTATTATCTATCTAAAAAAACGAGAATGAAGCTACATTTTCTCCAGTGCCTTTTGGAGTCTTTTAAAATATTCATATGACCTGCTACAATAATGAAAAATAGTATTTGTCTACATATTTATCCATCTGTGTATTTTTCCCTATAGAAGCTGCTATTGGATTTATTTATCAGTTTGGTTTTTGAATTTCTTAATTTCTGCTTTTTGTTCTATATTTTTTGATATTAAATCCATCTTATTTGCCTTAGGCTTTTGTGGTTCTTTTTCTAACATCTTGGTTAAATTCTGAGTCATACATTATAGCAACTGAAATTGAGTCCTGTTTTCTGACCCTTCTTTTATCACCAGAAGAAACTCAAGAGTTGATACTAAATAAACATCTTTCTGTTTTGTTAACTCTTAACTTGGAGTAAAGAGACGATGGGAGAGGCTTGTGACCTTTCCCCATAGACGGCTGTAACAGATGGGATTGTCATTTGCTTTTGTTTTGGAAGCTACAGGCAAATAACCATAGCATCTGGGATGAGATCAGTTACACTTAAGGAGGGAAGAAAAGAATTTGAGTTTTGCTGCTAGATGAAGATGTAGCAGTCCATTCTAAATGTCACCACTAAAGGAAATGTTACCCTTTGCGTAAACCCAGCAGTGTGGGCTCCCCCGGCAGGCTTAGCGTTTAGTAAGGACTGGGGGCACCTAGGGGCCTGACATTCTTAATGGAGTTTGGTGATTTCTCTGACTTATTAAAACAGGAAGTTTCTGGAAATCATATTTCCCCTGTTGATTTATTTAGTGCAGCAGTCTATTCAGCTGTAGGTCCCACAATCCCAAGCATAAAATCTGCCCTCCTAGAAGGAACAAGAACTGAGGCTCTAGAATCAGATAGAATCTGTGCTCAGCCACCTATGAGCTGTGACCTTGGTCAAGTCTCCTATCTCTCTGAGCCTTAATGTCCTCTCCTAGAACATAAAAATGATGTAAAAATTAAGTTGCCTAATGCATGTAATATAGGTCTGATTTTCAGAGTATTTAGTGGGGCCATTAGGCAATCAGGAGAGGCGCAGATCATCACGTTGCAGAGGGAACCTAGAGGCCCCCTTTTGTGCCTTTAGTTCCTGGGAGCAGGGGACACAAAAGGTTCTCGGAGAGGAGCTCTTATGACCAGAGGTTTGGGGCTCCCCAAGGGTTCTTCAGGGTCTCAGATATTTGTTAATGTGTATGGCAGCATTTCAATATATAGATTTTTAATTTCAGCATATTATGGGGGTACAAATATTATGGTTACGTATGTTGCCCATGCCCCCCCTTCCCCCTCGAGGCAGAGCTTCAAGCATGGCCATCCCCTAAACGTTGCACATCTCACTCATTATGTTTGTATATACCCATCCCCTCCTCCATAGCCAGCCTGGAGGAAAGTACGCACGTACTGCAGTGTCTGGCACATACTAAGCACCCACCAAGTGTAAGTTATTGTTCCTGTTATTTTTTTAAAATTATGAATACTGTTGTTATTATTATTATGACTATATATATTCTCAGCCACAAGCTTTTGCTCTCACTGTTACCCTGCCTGAAGAGTGGCCGTGGGTTTAAATGAAGAATGTGGCCCAGCACAGACCCTTTTGTCAGTGGCACTTCCTAGGCAGTTTTTTGTTTCTATCATGGCCCTCCTCAACCCCATCATAGCTCTTCCCCTAAGGACCCGCTTCTTCACTGACGTGTACCATGTTAATCAATCCACGAGCATGATTCAGGACCTCTCAGGTGCTCAGCACTTTGTCAGCATGCTGAGTCTGGCCCTGCCCTAAAACACCTCTTTGATGGCCTCCCTCAGCTGTTCCAAAGCCTTCAGTGATTCCCCATCCCAATGTCCAGCCCCATCTTCTGCCTCTCTTTTCCACACTTATGTCTAGACCCACGGAACTGTTTGTCACTCTTCCCCAAATACACTAGGTAACTTCCTTCCTCCTTAGCTCTTCTAATTTGTCCAAATATCATATCTCCCCTTCCACCTTCACCAGCTCAGCCTCCCCATATTGCCTGAAAATGCCATTAAACTGTCTGATCTGTGCTTGTGCCACATCCCTCTGTAGAATACCTTCCTCCCACCTCTCTGCCCTTATCTCCCCTTCCTCTAACCATCCCTAACCTTATGATTATATCCTTCATAGAATTTTTCTGGCTCTAAATATCTGCACTGTTCATTTGATATTATTAATGGATTACTTTGTGTATAGTTTTACATCTTTTTTATAAGCTTTTTGCACTCCTATAGTTTTACATCTTTTAAAGCTTATGTTTTATATAATTTCTGCAATTGTATCAGAGGCTCCTGGAGGAAGTTTTGCATCTATACATTTAAGCATCCACAATAAGTGGTCAGTAAATATTTGTGGGTGGTGGTGACGATGAGGCCACTGCTAGTTCTGATTTACATATCCCATGCGAAGATGCCTGGGAGATTCTGGAGTGGTGAACAGAATGGATAGAATTAAAAGGATGTGGAAAGCAAGGAGGCCAGGAAAGACACTTTGAAGCAATTTATGGCAGGACAAAGGTAATGGCAGAGGGAATGGGGAGGGTAGGACAAACCAGAGCACTATCTGGAAGAGAGGAATGGCAGAATTAGAGGGCAGATTTGGTCCAAGGGAGGACAGAGTAGAGGCAGAAGTAGGTGCTGAGGCCTCTTATTGGTGGAAGATTGAAAGAATGGTGGATAAGTGTGTAGGATGCAGATGCAGAGACACGTTTGCTTTGTATGTATTGAATTTAAGAGGACTCATGGACAAGTAAGGGCTGAAGACATGGACTTAAGAGTCACAAGGTTAAGGCCATTAAAGGAAAGGATCAGTAGAAGGACTGTATAAAAAGAAAAGTAGAAGTCCATGGACTGAACCACGCCTCAATCCAAGGACTAGCCACTGATGAGAGAGAAGGCTAGGCAGAGAAATAGGAAGACACTAGGTCTAGAAAGCACACTCTGGTGGAAATCAACAGAGGATACAGTTTGAGGAAGATTGGGTTGTCAGACTCTATCAGTGCCTGGGGAGACTGAAGGATCCAGACTGAGATGGCAGAGCAGGGCGTGGATAGGATGGAGATAAACCTACCGTGGGGGAGCTACTTTAGTGTGGTGGGGGCCACCATGAGAGAAAATGGGGGATGGAACAAGAGGAAATTGATTTAAACCACGGTCTTAACCAGTAGCAGATGCAAGTAGCAGAAATCTATTCAAATCAGTGCAAGTATAAAAAGGGAATGTATTGAGAGCATGGAGGGATATCTCATGGAACCCGGGGTTAAGTTGCACAGCCAGGCTCTGCAAGAGTCTGGGGCCAGGAACAGAAAAGCCATGGTCTGCTTCATTCTTAATTCTCCCCATAGAACAACTTTAACTGCTCCAGTGTGTGCATAGTCTGAGCTTGTCACGCTACAGCTCCCGGATTTGCATGTTTTCAGTTCAAGTCAGGAGTCTAGACTCAATCCCAATGATCCAAATTCTTGGGAAAAGAATCTGATCAGCTCAACTTGGGTCAGGTGTCCGCTCATTGCCTAGTAAGCTGTGGCCAGCATCAAAGGGTATAAAATAAAAATGAGAGTGCTGGAGTCCAGTTTGTGGGTGGGAAGGCAGTTCTCAGGAAAAAAGATGTTAACTACAATCGAGAAGTTAGATAGCAAAAGGAAGAGCAATTGAAGGGTGGCAAGAGGGAAGACTCATAAAATATATATGTTTAAGGTGGAAAGAAATAACCACATGTTTAAAGGCAGGAGAGGTACCCTTACAGAGGGATAGCTCTATAACATTAGAAAGGCTGGAGGCCAGATATGGTGGCTCATGCCTGTAATCCCAGCTACTTGCGAGGCTGAGGTAGGAGGGTTGCTTGAGGCTAGAAGTTTGAGACCAGCCTGGGCAACACAGCGAGACATTGTCTCTAAAAATAAAACTAAAAAATTAGCTGGGTGCAGTAATGTGTCCCTGTAGTTCCAGGTACTTGGGAGGCTGAGGCAAGATTGCTGGAGCCCAGGAATTTCAGTTAACAGTGAGGTATGATTGTGCCACTGTACTTCAGTCTGAGTGACAGAGTGAGACCTTGTCTCTTAAAAAAAAAAAAAAGAGATAATTAATTGGAACCACAGAGAAGGTGAAGTTATATGGACTCTAGTGAACAAATGGAGGGGCTAACTTCAAGGAGAAGATAGGAAATATTTGCTCTAGTGCTAGAGAGAAGACGAAGGACCAGAGTGATATGCTGATGTCAAGAAAAGGGAAAGCTGGAGGCTCCTAGTAGATATTGGAGTAGATAGATAGACTGAATAATGGCTCCCAAAGATGTCTATGTCCTAGTCCCCAGAAACTGGGGATGTATTATGCTGCATGCAAAGGGACTTTGCAGATGTGCTTAAGTGAAGGAGCTCGAGATAGGAAGATCATCCTAGATTAGCTATGTGAGTCACTGAATCACAAGGGGCCTTGTGGGAAGGAGGCAGGAATATCAGAGTCAGAGGAGGAGATGCGATGATGAAAGCAGAGGTCAGAGAGAGACAGACAGAGAATTTGAAGATGTTCCGCTGCTGGCTTTGAAGATGGAGGAAGAGGCATGAGCCAAGAAATGTGGGTGGTCTCCAGAAGCCAGAAAAGGCAAGGAAACAGATATTCCCACGGAGCCTCTAGAAGGAACAGAAGGAACACAGCTCTGCTTGCACCTTGATTATTTTGGGAATGCTGACCTCCATAACTGTGCAATAATAAATTCATGTGTTTTAAGCTGCTAAATTTGTGGTGGTTTGTTATATCACAATAGGAAACTCATACGCTCTCTCAATTTTTTTTCTGACAAGTATGTGATGTCATTTGCTAAGTGCTAATGTGCGGGGACGAAGAAGAGGGTACACTGGAGGGTGCCTGGAGTAAACACAGGAGCTGTGACTGGGTCAGTGAAAGTCCCGAGTAGATGGCAGACTGTAGGATTTGGATAATAATATTCATAGTAGGCATAATACGCAGTGAAACTTTTTGAAGGCTCACTATGTGCCAGGTGCTGTGCTAAGTGCTTTTCATAAATTATATCATTTAATGCTTTCAATAACTCCCTGACATAGGTCCTATTATCAGCTCTATTTACCCACGAGAAAACTGAGGCACAGAAAGGTTGAGAGTCTTGTCTTGAACCCAGGAATTCTGGCTCTGAAGTCTACACGAAAGCTCTACTATGCCATATGACGAGGTGGGTCTATTCTTTCATCTTGCTCCTGAAGTCTTTTTAAATTTTTATTTATTTTTTATCGATACATAATTTTTGTACATATTTATGGGGTACATATAATATTTGGTTCCATGCATAAACTATGTAATGATTAAGTCAGAGTATTTGGGTGTCCGTCACCTCAAGTATTTACCCCATGTCTTGGGGACATTTCAAGTCCTCTCTTCTAGCTACTTGGAATATACAGTATACTGTTGCTAACTTTAGTCACCCTGCCCTGCTATGGAAAACTAGGACTTGCTCCTTTTATCTAACCGTCATCCCTGAAGTCTTATGTCTGGGGCTGGAATCAGATGAGAGCCCGATACTGGGCACTACGTGACCTTCGGCAGATGTCACTCCAGCAGGGGAGCTCACAGTCCAGTGTGGGTGGCGTGGCACAGCCAGGCTGCCGTTCTTTTTCCCTGGCCCTCCGTCTTCCACTGTCCTACGTTTACTTTTGCATCAGCTCTTCTGATTTTCCCTCTGTTCATAACATCTGCTTCTCCAGATCCTCCCTGAAGAGCCACATAATGGAAGCAGGATTATAGTAAAACTAAGTTTTTCTGAGTGTCAGACTTAAAAATAGAGTAGAGTGAGTTATGCATTCTCCTCTGAGTTAGAGTGGACACCTGATGAATGGTAATGATCTTCCTGTGGAAGGCATATGTACTAATTGGAAATAGGCTCCAGTAAAATAAGTATTAATAGCTTGAATTAATAGTTCTGAATTTGCACAGCATGTATAGGATGTCCCTTAGAAGATCTAGACTGCTATTCAAGTTTAGTAAAATTGGCTATGTGAAAACCAAATTGGGACTGCTGAAAGGAGATTCCAGACACCTGCCCTTGCTCTCCCCTTTTTTTGGTGACAGGGTCTTGCTCTGTTGCCTGGCTGGAGTGCAGTGGCATCATTGTAGCTCACTACAACCTCAAACTCCTGGGCTCAAGCAACCCTCCTGCCTCAGACTCCAGAGTAGCTAGGACTACAGGCACGTAGTCCATGCCTGACTACCATGCCTGACTAATTTTTTTACTTTTTGTAGAGATGTGGTCTTGCTATGTTGCTTAGGTTTGAACTCCTGGCCTCAAGTGATCCTCCCACCTTGGCCGTCTGAAGTGCTAGGATTATAGGCATGAGCCACCATGCCCGACCTCAAGCCCCTTTTTTGATGTTATTTTCAATTCTCTCCACCATAGTCCTCACAGAAAATCATTTGGACTTTGAAAGTCAAGGGTTTGATAGTTATTGACCAAGAATAAAACTCAGGCACTTTGGTGCATTATGCATGCTGAGAAAGGTAGTATTTTGTCATGCTCTACAATATGCATTGCACTCCTATTGTATTTTGAGAACAATGCTAGGCTCTGTAGGGGGTACAGAGAATGAACATGACTTCCTTGGTTTCAGGGAGCTCTTTTAGTAGAAGCATCTGGTTTAGAATCAAAGAGGGCTAAGATTAAACATCTAGTTATCTTTTGAAAGCTCTGAAAGATAGATCTTTGGCTATACTGTGATCCCAACAATAGAGCACGGAGCAGATGAGTTTGTATTAATAAGGTGGCACAAAGTTGTCATTATGGCCTGGGTGCTGCACCCTCACACGCCCCAGTTTGAATCAGGCTCCACTGCTTACTATTAATAGTTACACTAAACTAGGCATGTAGTTTAATCTCTTTGTGCCTCCTCATCTGCAAAAGGGGCCTAATAACGGTTTGACCCTTGCAAAGATTGAATGAGATAATCTATGTTAAGTGCTTATTACAGAGCCTTAAGAAAGTGCTCAATAAATTTAGTGTCATTATTAGAAAGTGCTCAATAAATTTAGTGTCATTATTATAGTCAGTAAAGAATTAGCGCCACAAATCAACTGGTAGCTCTTGGGCACAGAAACTCCTTAATGCACCATCATTCAATTGTCCTTTGAGCTCTGTCATTACTAGCTATCAGGGTTGCCAGATTTAGCATGTAAAAATATAGGACACCTAGATAAATTTTAATTTCAGATCAGCAATGAATACTTTTTGGTGTAAGTATGCTCTAAATACTGCTTGAGACATACTTATACTGAAACATTATTTACTGCTTATCTGAAATTCAAACTCAGGTGGACATTTTGTATTTTGTCAAACAACCCTATTAGCCTAGTAGCTATGTGACCTTAAACAAGTTACTTAGCTTTTTTGTCTCTCATTTTACTCATCTGTTAAATGGGGAATTAAATGGGTTATCGTAAGTACTTAGTATAGTGACTGGCTCATAGTAAGTGCTCTATGCATTATAGTAAGTATTAACCTTAAGATGAGGTTGTGCTTCGTTAATGCCACATTGCTGGTGGTAAGGTCTGGAATATCGTAATATTGAGAATTCAATCATAATATTGAAAATTCAAGAGAAATTTTAAAAAATTATGTTTTCGTTTTTATTGCATTTAGCATTTCATTTGGAATTATCTTTAAAAGTGTAACCTCAAACTGAAATAAAAAGAGACTCCATCCTTGTAATAGCTCCCTTTGGCTTTAATAATTTTTTACTCTCCCATAAATTCTTCTGACAGGATTGACAACCATCAAGGAAAATTCAATTCTCACTCTCTGTTTATGCAATTTTGCCCTCTGGAGCAGTGCTGAGCTAAAGTTGAAACTGAAAAGCTATTGTTCAGTTTCTTCCTTCTGCACAAGTTGCAAAAGGCTTGTCTGAAGAGTTTTTAGAAGTTTCAAGCCAGTTTTGTTTTTCGAATATAAGCCTTTGGCACTGAGAATGTCTCAGATGAGGGACCCTGAGTCTGAGGTGTACTTGCAGTTCTGATGGGGAATTAAATTTCACCCTGATATTGTGTTTCAAATTTGTCAGAGGTTAGTATTTGCCATCATTTTTTTTCCCAATCAGAGTATTCAATAGTTAAAGTCATCGACTTTACAAGTCCTTGGTCTGAGAAAGTATTTCAACTAAAATTGTTTCTCCTTCACTTGAGCTGTCTTAGTCTGTTTTGTGCTGCTATAACAGAACACCACACACTAGGTATTTAATAACGAATAGGAATTTATTGGCTCACAGTACTGAAGGCTGGGAAGTCCAATATCAAGGCCCTTCTTGTAGTGCCATCATGTGGTGCAGTGTGAGAGAGAGAGAGATTCCATGCACAAAAGGTCCCCTCACCTCCTCACTGTTACAAACATGAGTTTTGGAGAGGATAGATAGTCAAACCATAGCATGTAGTATCCCCATCCCCACAAAACTACACTAGTCAAAATTCTGCTTATCTTTCCAAATTCTAATAAGTGCCACTTCCTTGAAGCTATCTCAGAGTACTGCTAGAATTAAACTTCATGAGAACATTTATCATTGTCTTCAGATGCTAGTGTCCTTTCCCTGGGGGATAGGAGCAAAGACCATCTGCAATTCATCTTTGAATTCCCTATGATACCTTGCAGACAACAGACTGCGTGATACGTTTGTGGTATTGAGCTGAAAACCGATGCACACTAGATAGGACTCCAATGTCACTAGAAATAGCTCATGTTTTAACAGATATTCACCTTTGCAAACCAACCCGAAAGAGTTGCTTTCCCTAGAATAGGTGAAATTCAAATAAGGAAAAAAATAGATTTTTAAAATGTCCATCAGCAATATAGCATTTATGTTCTCAGTTGTCATAGACAAAATAGGTTGGGTGAGGCATGAATAATTCACAGTGGACACAGGAAATAAGTAGTTTGATGGAAATTATCTGAATTAGGGAGAGGATTTCATTTTCCCCATCCTTAGGAGACAAGGATGTTATCTATAATGGCCAAGGGCTGGTCTTAAGACTCTAACCCAGTATTAAAGGATTGGACCTCTCGTCTGGGTTGGGCATTCTGTATTTCCCCACTGGCTTTGCCTGCCCCACCCATTCTCTGCTCTGCCTTCTCTGTGCCCAGGAGGCTGAACTTTTCTGACCACATCTCTCTTGTTTACCTGCTAGCTGTCTTCCAGGTGGGTTTGGCCAACAGAAGGCACCAGCAGGACAGGAAGAAGAGGTTGGGGAATTCTTTTCCTGTTTTACAGTGCATCCCTGATAGCAGCTGGGTCCCTCCACCAAGACTGACAGCTTCTTCTGGGCACCTTCTCCCTAGCTGGTTCAGCTTCCCCAGGTCCTGTGGGTGGTAACGGTTTCCCACTATCGCTACCCTGTGGGTGCCTCACCATCCCTTGTTTCCTAAACCCTGCCCTCATCTCTATGACAAGTCCTTTCATTTAATCTTTCTTTATGTGAAACACCTGGAGTAAATTTTTGTTGTTGCTGAAATGCTAACAGTCACACCACCTAATGCAAAGATTTAAACAAGTTGAAGCATTTTAAGCAAAGGCTTAAAAATCTTTGCTCAGTAAGCCTTCCTGGGATACTGACTCTGACCCAGACCCTGCTTTAGGGATTGGTGGCAGAGTCGGTACAAAGGAAAAAAGACCTGGTCTCTGCTTTTAAGCTAGTCATAATCAAGTGCTATGGTCTCTAAAGAGATATTTAGATTCTGGGAAGAAAAATGGTTATATAAAATATAAGAAATAAGTTTAATATATATATGTATTGGTTAATAATATGTAGAACAGAGGACAATTTTGGCAGGTCAGGGGGAAATTTGGGGCACAGAGGTGTTGAGCATGGTGTCCTCACTTTTCTTTGCTTTTGGATTATTGTGCCTAATTGCATTTTTTTATGCTGCTACATACACCATCAACAAGATTAACAATATAGCAATAATAACGTTAATGAGATAGTTGGGCACAATGGCTCGTGCCTGTAGTCCCAGCATTTTGTGAGGCTGAGACAGGAGGATCCCTTGAGGCCAGGAGTTCAAAACCAGCCTGAGTAACATAGAGAGACCCCATCTCTACAAAAAAATAAAAACAATTAGCCGGATGTGGTGGTGCACACCTGTAGTTCCATGTACTCTGGAGGCTGAGGCAGGAGTATTGCTTGAGCCCAGGAATTTGAGGTTGCAGTGAACTATGATGACACTACTACATTCCGGCCTGGGCAACAGAGTGAGACCCTGCCTTTATTTAAAAAAATGTAATGAGATGAGGAATGACTTTGAAAATCTTTTGTACCATAAAGAGATTTGCTGGTTATCTTGTGATAATTTAAAATAAAAACTTAAGATTACAAACTAATCTTAAAGATGTTGGGCATTTTTCTTTTATAAAACAGACAAATACTCAAAATTTGCTTTGTTTGTGTGTGTGTGTGAAGGCAAGTGGCTATCAAGTATATTCTATTCAGGAGATTTAAAAAAATTAAACATACATGATGTATCCCTTCAAGTTAAAAATTGTTCTAAAATAATGAAAAAGTAACTGCTTTGCAAAACAAAAATGAAAACAAAAAACTCCACAAAATCATGTTACAAAGAGAGTATTTTGAAAAGAGATATTTAAAAATGTATACATCATTATATAATTTTGTGGCCAAAATTAATGTAGTGATTTTTACCTATTAAAAATTCTCATATCTGCACACTTAAACTTGGTAACAAAATTTTCTAAATTTGTGAATGAATCTTTCAAATGAAGAATTTTAGAAAGTATTGAGCTCATTTGTTAAAAATACATATTGTACTGTTTTCCAATTAGTGTGGAGATGACAGAGAGACATTAAGAAGATGAAAATGTACTAGGACAATTTTAAAAAAAGGCATTTTTCATGTTTGATGTATGGAATGAAAAATTGAGTATGACAATTCAATGAATATAGCCAATGACACATTCCTTCCATTTGACTCTATGAGTTTTTGTGAGGTATTTTTCCAGCTATGTGAGATATTAAAACCAAATACTATTGAAATTAACTGTAGCTAGAATCAGAGCTCCATCACTAAATGTTTTATCAAGAGTTTCAATAATGAAGCATACACAATCCCACTGCTCTCATTAAATAATAAATAATTAAACATTTATTGTTTAATTCAATTAAACATAACGACACTTTTAGTTAATGCATAACCATGTTTCAGTCAATGACGGTCCCCGTATATAACTGTGGTCCCATAAGATTATATTGGAAACAAAAAATTCTTATTACCCAGTGACATCATAGCTGTCCCAGTGTTGTAGTGCAATGCATTAGTCACTTGTTTGTGGTGATACTACGGTTAGCAAACCTACTGTGCTGCCAGTGGTATAAAACTGCAGTCCCCAGTCCCTGGGCCTCGGACTGGTACCAGTCCATGGCCTGGTAGGGACTGGGCTGCAGAGAAATTGTCTTCCATGAAACTTAGGAAGCTGGGGTGTGCGCAGCAGGAGGTGAGCAGCGGGCTTGATCTGTATTTACAGCTGCTCCCCATCACTTGCATCACCGGCTGAGCTCTGCCTCCCCCCACCCCAGTCTGTGGAAAAATTGTCTCCCATGAAACTGGCCCCTGGTGCCAAAATGGTTGGGGTCCACTGAAAAAGTATAGCACGTACAATTATGTATGGTACATATACTTGATAAAGATAATAAATGACTATTTTACTGGTTCATATATTTATCATACTATACTTTTTATCATTATTTTAGAGTGTACTCTTCCTACTTATAAAAAATGTTAGCTGTAAAACAGCCTCAGGCAGGTCCTACAGGAGATATTCCAGAAGAAGGCATTGCTATCATAGGAGATGTCAGCTCCATGGGGGCTGTTCTCGCCCCTCAAGACCTTCCAGTGGGATAAGATGTGGAGGTGGGAGACAGTGATATTGATGATCCTGACTCCTGTAGGCCTAGGCTACTGTGTGTGTTTGTGTCTTGTTTTTTTTTTTTTTTGTTGTTGTTGTTTATTTTTGTTTTGAGACAGAGTCTTGCTCTGTTGTCCGGGCTAGAGTGCAGTGGTGTCATCATAGCTCACTGCAACATCAAACGCCTGGGTTCAAGTGATCCTCCTGCCTCAGCCTCCTGAGGAGCTGGGGCTACAGGCACATGCCATCACGCCCAGTTAATTTTTATATTTTTTGTGGAGCAGGGGTCTTGCTCTTGCTCAGGCTGGTCTTGAACTCCTGACCTCAAGTAGTCCCCATCTCATCCTCCCAGAGTCCTAGAGTGCTAGGATGACAGGCTTGAGCCACCACCCCCAACCTTGTGTCTTGGTTTTTTAACAAAAAGTTTAAAAAGTAAAATAAATGAATAAATCTTAAAAATAGAAAAAAAAGCCTATAGAAAATATTTTGTATAGCTGTGCAATGTGTTTGGGTTTTAAGATCAGTTTTATTAAAAAACAGTCAAAAAATTGAAAAAAAATAAAAAGCTTATAAAGTAAAAAAAGTCACAGTAAGCTAAGGTTAATTTATTACTGAAGAAAAAAATTTCTAAAATAAATTTAGTAAAGTTAAGTTTATTACTGAAGAAAAAATTTTAAAAAATAAATTTAGTGTAGCCTAAGTGTACAGTGTTTATCAAATTGACAGTAGTGTACGGTAATGTCCTAGGTTTTCACATTCACTCACCACTTACTCACTGACTCACCCCAGAGCAACTTTTATTCCTGCAAGCTCCCTTCATGCCCTAAACAGGTGTTCCATTGCTTATCTTTTCTACTGTATTTTTACTGTACCTTTTCTACGTTTACATGTGCAAATACTAACCATTGTGTTACAACTGCCTACAGTGCTCAGTAGGTAACATGCTGTACAGGTTTGTAGCCTGGGAGCAACAGGCTACACCATACAGCCTAGGTGTGCAGTAGGCTACACCACCTAGGTTTGTGTAAGTGCACTCTGTGATACTCACATAACATGAAATCGCCTAATCATGTATTTCTCAGAACCTATCCCCATCATAAAGTGACACATGACTGCATTTGTTTTTATAATTTCTAATTTAAAATAAGTTAATAATACTAAAAGAATTTTGCCACTATTACATAAAAGAAAGCTTATTTGAAACATTGCTTCTGATACCTTTTTAACTCTTTTTTTTTTTTTTTTTTTTGAGACAGAGTCTTGCTCTGTTGCCCGGGCTAGAGTGCAGTGGTGCCATCATAGCTCACAGCAATCTCAAACTCCTGGGCTCAATCAATCTTTCTGCCTCAGCCTCCCAAGTAGCTGGGACTACAGGCATGCACCACCATGCCCGGCTAATTTTTTCTATATATTTTTAGTTGTCCAATTAATTTCTTTCTATTTTTAGTAGAGACGGGGTCTCGCTCTTGCTCAGGCTGGTCTCGAACTCCTGAGCTCAAATGATCCTCCCGCCTCGGCCTCCCAGAGTGCTAGGATTACAGGCGTGAGCCACCACGCCCGGCCTCTTTTTAACTCTTAAATATTTCTTTTATTTTCCATGTTGTTTTATTTACTTTAGTAGAGTAGTACAGTAATCCATGTATAATTTAAAAATAGATGTACATTTTGGGTTGTGTTAAAAGGTTTCTTTAGCGCTTTGGACAAACTTTTTGGTGAAGAGTAAAGGTTGGGAGGTGAAGATAAGCTATAAGGGAGGTCTGGAAGTGATGTGGGAGCACAGAGGAGAAAATGATTAATTCCCTGCAGGAGTTAAGGTGGCAGCACAGAGGAAGTGACATCTCAACAATTGTTTTCAAAGAGCAGGACGAGAAATGGTGTGGAGAGGTCATTTTGGGCTGAGCCATGGAGACTGGAGTAGGAGATGAAGGTTTACTTACTCTCTGAAACTCAGTTTCCTCTTCTATGACATGATTCTGTAATGCCTCTCTTGAAGAGAAGTAGAAGTGTTGGGGGGATTAGAAATAGCATGTAAAAATGCCGAGTGTTGTCACCCCACAGGTGATCAAGAAATGGCAGTGGTACATAATTTTTGTGATAGGATGTTTCTTTGTCCCATAAGGCATAAGCCAGGCACGACAGGTGTGTGAGACCCCCTGCGAATTCAGAAAAATTTTTAGGGAGGGCTGAGTTCACTGGATCAGTCTACCATTGTGAAATGAAATCCCCTGAACTCCAGCAGGGGTTCGAGTCCCTCTCTTTGAGGGAGTTTCCTAGGGCACTGATTATTCTACATCTTGACCACATTTCTAATCTAGTAACCACAGCCCACCCTACCCCTTACTTTGACTTTTATCTTCCAAAGGCCCCTTAGGTGAGAAGACTTCCCAACCCAAGTCTTGTCTAGCACTTAGTGTGTTTCTCATGCCAGCTCTCTGTGCTGACCTCACCCATGGTGACCATTTTCTGTTTGAGAAGATGAGCCCAGCCTGGTACCTGGTACATAATAAGGATCCCGAAGACTTTGATGGGCAGAGATGCCTGGGCTAACTTACCTATCTCAGGCCACCGTCTTCACAATCATATAACCCTAGGGGAGAAGCCAAGAGCACGGTTACAAGGATATCTGGGTTGTAATGTGGTAGGCACCCTTTCAACATGGCGTAGAATTTACTCTGGAAGGAGCTTTATAGCTCATTAAGCCCAGCCCTGTTGTTTCAGCAACGAAGAAACTGAGGCAGAAGTGGTTAGAAGACATGTCTAGAAGTAGAAGCCAGCTCTCCAGTTCCCAGGGCAGAGTTATTTTCTCTACATTTCACTCCCTCTGGGCTGTAGTACTGTAGCAGCAGTAAAGCACAGACTCCACTCTCTGTGCCTTGGCAGTGGCAGCCTGCTGCTGGCCCAAAGTGGTGAATACACTGATGGGGAGAATATAATAATTTTGTAAACCTCCAGACGGTCTGGCTCTGTGATAACAGCCCCCTAAACTCTGTTGTCCTGGAAGTATGACAAAGTCCAGGCTGAGCCCATACCTGGACTAGGAACTCAGGGTTTGTGTCACACGGTCTATGCACTTCCAGCTCAATACCAGTGATTTGTGGCCCCCATTTAAACAAAAACAAAAAACAAAACCACAGACGGGGAGTGGTGTGGTTCTCTGACAGAGAAATGAGAAAGCTCTGAGCATCATTGGGAAACGTTCACTTCCTGGGGAGAGACCCAGCTGTTCAGTGTGATCCTTCCGGGATGGGGGTCGGGGGGCTGCCTGGGGTGACGGGAACTTGAGTGAAAGGGGTAGCTCTGGCACGTCTTCTTTTTTGAGAAGACAAATTTCATTTGCTGGGAAAAACAGGCACGACTCCCTCTAAGGGGATTTTTCCAACACGTAGACTGCGTTGCGAGGGAAAGTCCGAGTTGGACGCCTACCGTAGAGCCGCGTTGCTGTCTGTGCTGATGCCTCTTCCCAAGCCTAGTTCCTGGGCTACCGAGTCCTTGGTGTCTGGGATCCTCGACGACAGCGCTGTGGGATGAAAACTAACCCCAGGCCTTCCACTGCCACATGTTAGTTGAGTGACCTTGGGCATGTGATTGGAGGGGACTGAGCTGGCATCCCGACCTGTGAAAACGGGACAGCAAGGTCTTCCTTACAGGGCTTTGACGAGGACAAATGTGTCAAAAAGTGGAAAACTGCACAGTGACACAAATGTGTCAAAAAGTGGAAAACTTACATACATGGTAAGTGGTCAATAATAATAATGAAATAATTTTATAAAATACATCACATATAAAGAAGGTATAGAGGATGACAATGGTCACCAGTGCACTCAACTCTCAACATAATTAAGGAAGCATGAAATCCTGGTCGCATCCCTCTTCCTGCCCCCCTCCTCCCCACTGCAATCACAACCCTGCATTGCTACTTAGAGTCCCATGGATGTCTTTATATTTTTACTAAAAATGATGCATAGAATATTGTTTAAACATGATTAACATGCTCTATGTATTATTCTATAGCTGCCTTTTTTTTAAACCTCAAAATTATGTTTGTGAGGTTCATACTTGTTGATCTGTGTAGCTCTAGTTTATTTCATTTGTATAACTTATTTGCTCATTCTCTTGATGGATATTTAGGTTGTTTCAAGTTTTTTTCTACTGCAATTAATGCTGCAATCACAGTAGTTTTGGGTGTCTCAGTTTTTCTCATTTGTAAAATAAAATCAGAACTTCTGTGATATCAGCAGTTATCACAGATACTGTATCACAGTATCCCTTACAATGACATTCTAAGAGCATTTTCCAGTTTACAAAATGCCTTTAAGTTCATTATAGCCTCCCGCTGCTGGAGACCAGACTCACACTGAGGTTTTCTGGGTTCTAAACCAAGGCTCATTACAGCACCTTATGCTGTGAAAGCTCTTGATAAACTCCAAAGACTTTCACCAATATGACATGGCATTATCACTGCTAAAAAGTACCTTTTGCAGTAGCTTAAAGCCCTCTTATTCTGTCTGCTTATCTTTCAAATAGAATTTCAGATTCCATAGCTGAACTTTCCCAAACCAAAGTCTTGCAAAACAAATTCAATTTACAATTTTCCACCCTGAGGTAAAAAATAGTTCTTTGCAATAACCTTGGCATTTGCTGCCAGGTCAATGTGGCTTTTAGTAAGTTTCTCTAGAATCAAGATTTCCATGAATTTTTTTTTGAGTTTTTCCAACTATAAAATTGATACAAGATTGTTATTAAAGATTTGGAAACTGTAAGTGCAGTCAGAAGAAAAAGTTACTCAGAGACAAGCGCTGCTATTATTTTGGCACATTTCTTTCCAATTTTTCCCCCCAACGTACTGTTTATATAGTTGAGATTGTGCTGTTGATCCAGTTTTGTGCCCTGCATTTTCCACTTAACATGATAACGTAAGCTTTCTCTCTGTGGACTCTCAGTGGCCAAAATTTACCCAGAAAGGAAGTCTGTGTCTCCAAGGAAGCTCATTCTCAGAGAGGAAAAAATTCTGTTCTTCACGAAGTTATGGGAAAAATTCCTCTTTGGTGGTTTAGTCTGTCCCTGAGTAACTCTTTATTAAATGTGCCAGTAAACTTCTGTTTGGTTCCCATAAAGACAATGGCTGGAATAAAAAATAAGTGTGTGAAATGTGTGTTGTATATATATATTTATACATATGTGTGCATGTGTGTGTACTAATGTGCTTATATGGCTAGATGTTGCATTTACATACACACTTGCTCACACACAGAGACTGACACACCATTAGAGAAAGTTACAATAAAACAGACAAAAAGTACCGCATTACTATTGTTTTACTATTCTAAAGAGTCAACTTGACTTTATTTGGACTCTATGTTACAATCTTAATCTCTGGCTTTTCCCAGGAAGGTGGTGAAATAATTATTAATGACAGCTTGTAGTCCAAGTTAATTTGTTGTTGGAGGAACTAATTATCCATTCCAGGTGTTCTCCATCAGTGTAACAAGACAACCTGTAACGATCGACTGTTTGGTTTATGATGAAGCTAATTAAAACTAATTAAACAGATTTGAGTTTACAATACAACTAATTACAAGTAATTAAGGTACTTTAGGTTTGTAATATGCATAAAACTACAACCTTTGAAACCAGAATCTAGTTTCCTCAGATTCATTGAACATGTTTGTAATATAAGCAGGGATCAGGCCAGGAAATCTGCCAAGGAAATTAAAAAAGAAAAATAATTCATCAACTTTTAAAAAGTACTGTGGAATGTTGCTTAATATTTTAATTCATAAAATATGTAAGGGGATGAATTTTCCCAGGCAAGGTACAACCTACAGAGGGGCCCATTAGCTGTGAAGTTGTAGAACAGATTATTTTCTAGAAATGTTGAGATGCTTTTGGGAGCCACAGTGAACAATGTTGAAAGATATTCTCCAATTTACTGGAATTCACCGTGGCCATTTTTTCTGTCTCTAGAACATGGAACAACTTCACACCCATTGCTACAGGAGGAGCAAAAGCAGCTCTTGGTTCCAGTCTGGGATTCCGTGCAGTCCTCCAACAAGCCTGGCCCCACAGAGAATCACTGTCCCCGCCCAGGCCCCTGAGTGGCTAGCCCAGCCGTCCCTGGGTTGTTTCACAGGCAGGAGCTGGGAGGCACAGTCACTGTTACTTTCTGACCCAGAGTGACAGGGATTGTTTGACTAAAGAGAAATAACATTGGGAGTTATTCTATTTGGGTATCTGTCTGTAGAGAAACCCCAATTGTGTGGCTGTTGCAAAAGGCAATGTGATCTGAAGCTAAGGTG
>VBSM01003143.1:37620245-37647072 GCA_008086735.1 Cheirogaleus medius
CCTCCCAGAGAGCTAGGATTACAGGCGTGAGCCACCGCGCCCGGCCTAAACATATATTTTTGATCCATTATATATAAAGAGTACTTTTTGACTCCGTTACATTAGCTAAAATACTTAGCAGCATTCTATCTACCTCCTCTCCTCACTTTTGACTTCCTTTAATATTTTTTTTTTTAAATTATGAAAACAGGGTCTCTCTAGATTGCCCACGCCGGAGTGCAGTGGTTATTCACAGGCATGATTATAATCATAGTGCACTGTAGCCTCAAACTCCTGGGCTCAAGCAATCCTTCTGCCTCAGCCTCCTGAGTACCTGGGACTATAGGTGTGCACTACCATACCTGGCTCTCCTTTAATCCTTTTTTAAAAATTTTATATTAATAGCATTTTAATTTTATTTGTAGAAAAGACTATCTTAAAATATATATACACACACATATATATACATCAAATATATATAAATGTTCTTTGGATGTAATAGAAATACAAGTGTTCTTTGTTAAGATAAAAAGAATAATACAAGTTTTGAACATATCCATTTGAATGTGCTGATTATATAATTGCTATGTCATCCCTAAATTTTGCTTTTGTCCATTTGGATGATTAGATTCTAAAGGAGGTGTATAAAAGCCACTAGACAGGGTTGAAGTTTCTGAAGCATTTCTTGTATTTCATGGGCTTCTTTTTCTTCAAAGCCAATAGATTATTCAAAATATATCACATTTTAGTTTGTATTAATATTATGCATGTATAATGGCTTTCTTTAATAATATTTTTCCTAATATTTCTAATTGCCTTCCTTTTTCGGCTTTATAAAAAAGTTGTAATGCCTTCATTTTATTTCTAAGAACTTTCTGGTTCTTAATTATACATTTGTGTAAGGGAATTCTCCTTCAGCCTAATGACATTCTTTGCAGAACTCTGACTCCGGCTCTAATCTGGAACAATTTATTTTCCATCCTGATGAATAGTGTTTCTTCAGTAGTTTTTTGGGGGTTAGCTCATTCCATTTGTTTATTTACACTTTTAGATCCTTTTTGTGTTTTGTTGTAGTATGTGCTCACATGGATATTTTTTTAATGGTTCATGGAAAGTAAACTGTTTGAGTTCTTGCATGTCTCAAAGTGTCTATTTTGTATGCAGGATTTGATGGAGAGTTTGGCTTAGTGTAGAATTGTAGGTTCAAAAAATTTTTTCCTTAGAATGTCAACAACATTTCTCATTGTCTTCTAGCATCTAGGAAGTCTGAGACCAATGGGATTCTTGTTCTTTCAAAGGTAACTGTTTTACAGAAGCCTGTATAATTCTTTTTATATCTTTAGCATTTTCTTCTTTGGAGGTCTGAGTGTGGGTGTTTTAAAAAAATTAACCCTGTGTGGCTCCTGGTAGGCTCTTTCCATCCTAAAACTAGAGCCTTCCTTCACTCCCACCTCCACAGTTTCTGGACCTTACGGATTGATCCTCCATGCTTGTATCTTTACTTTCAGAGTTTCTGTTTGGGTATTTTTGTTCTGCATTCTGGAAAACAGCCCCATGTTTTTCAGGTCAGGTGCATTCTTAACAGAATTGAGTAACTTCAATTCCTCTACTGGATTTGTTGTGTTATTCTCTGATTGCTCTTTTTTCACAGAGGCCTGACTCTGTGTGTGTGTCTTTTCTAATTTCTCTGTGGATACCCCCGAGCATTAAAGTCAAGTCTGCTTTTCCTTGTATTACTTGTGTGTCCTTTGGGATTGGTTGTTCTATGGTTCATCTTGGTCTTTCTCGTTCATCTTTGCAGCCTTCGCTCTCTCTCCAGCCCTGGCACAAACGGAATGTGCTCTCCCCAGCCTGATACTCTGGTGCATTTAGACAGCACTTGTTCAGATCTCTAGCAGGGTGCATTGCTGAAGCCAGCTCTCTGTATACTCTGGGGAAAAGAGTGGCTAAATGGCACAGCATTTAACTCTGGCAGTCTAACTCTTCATAAAGAAGACATTATCTGTTTCACAATGGGAGCATTTTAGTCTAAGACTCCTTTTCTTAGAAGGAGTTGGAGTTGGGCATGTCTATCTGTGAAGATCATAAGATTTAGCTACCATTTTAGTAAGAATAACAACCATTTATTGAGCATTGCCTGTATGCCAGAGACATGACATATATTAACTCTTTCTTTCAAACAACCTTGAAGAGCAGTTACTATTACTCCATTTTACAAAGAAACAAGCTTAGAGAGTTAAGATAATTCTTTCAAAGTCACCCAGTCATTAAATTCAAAACTGGAATTTGAACCTTGGACTTTTGAAGGCTTGAAGCCATTGCTTCTAAGAGTTTCTTTCTATGGTTTGACTAAAGATGAATAAATACTGCAACATTTCAAAAAGCCTCAATTTTTAAAGACTGTTTTCTCAGTTATGCAAAAAGTGTGTTTTCAAAAGTAGCATTTGGCATAATTCTCATCTTCCCTCATGTACAATACTATTTTAAGAGACTAAGACCTGTTGTTTATTGTGAGAAAAGCTGGTATAGAATTTTGAAGGACTCTCTTGAAAATAGAAGAATTTATAATCTTGTGGAGAGCAGGGGGGAAGTGTTCTTTGGAAACGGGACTGCAGTTTGAGTGTATCCTGAGGAAAAGGGAATTAGAGTAAAATACTGCATGAGTATTACTTAAAGTGAAATTTAGACAATTTGGGTAGCAAAAGATCTTTATCAAAATCTGTAAAGGTTAATCAGATATTATAGGTTATAGATCAAGGAGTTCTGGGATTTAAAAAATATAGGTCTATGGGAGAAATGAATAATTCAGTTGTCAACTGAAATTCTTATTTTTGGCAGTCATCCCAGCTTGATGTGTACTAGCAAAAACAAACAAACCAAAACCAAAACAAAAACCAAACAAAACATGGTGTGTGTATGGAAATAAAGGGTTAAATAAATTATGATACACACATTAAATGAAACCTCTTGTGCCCCACACCCAACTGCCACTGCAGAAGGCTACTCATGTTTCTCGCTAGGCACCTGGGCCCATACAATTGCCCCAACAGAAGTCTTACCATGAATGATTTGACTTTATCCTTTATTATACTCCTTAATTAATAAGTTTACTCCCCCTAGAATTCTGCCATAAACATTTCTGAAGCTCTCTATTGCTAAATGTGGCTGGCACTCCCCCTACTGGCAGGCACAAGTATTATCCCGAATTATTGTAGATTTCACCATTGCCAAAATTACCTGATGTTTGCTAAGTACCAAAGAAACATTGTCTTTAATTAGATATGCTGTTAGGACAGCCAGAGGACAGCCAGAGGATGAAAAGGAGGATTATTATTAATAGCCACTCAACCAGCAGAAAATTCTCCATAGATGATGACTTCCTGTTTGCTTTGTAATTGTTCAGAATAACAATGCCCTAGACAGCAGACCAAATTAAAATGCATAATCAGTAGAGCTGTAATGTTTTAGTTCTAATTAACTAATTCTGTCTCCTTAAATGCAAATGACCTCTTTTCTACTTGGAGATTTGCTACTTAAGGTTTACTCAGTACGCATTTTAAAGTAGATTAAAAAACAAATCTATTTCAATCTATTCCAAAGATAAATGCCTCCTACTAGTTTTGTCTTCAGATACTACTCAATAGATTCATGTGTGCCTGAGGCATTATCAGCAGTGTTAGGGGGTGGGTAGAGTTTTTATTTCTATTTTATGTCCACTTCTCTCTCTTTTCACCGTTTGAGCAAACAGTGGTGAGTGGGTTTGCAGACAGTAGCTCGCCCCTCCCCTAGGACTGGATGCAGAGAAGCCAAATGTTCTTTTCACAGATCCTCCTTCCTTAAACAGCACATAGCCCCTTCTTTTCAAAGAAACAGGTGAAAAGCAAAATAACAGAACATAGCCAGCATTCTTTCATCTCTGTCTCTGTATTGGACATGTGATTGTTTTATTCTACTTGACATTTTTTGCAGAGTTTGAATTTAAGTAAAATGTTTCCTTTGGAAGAAGTGATTATAAGATGTGTTGCATGCTCATTTTTCCCTTCTTTTTCTCCTTTCTCAAACAATATGATGTATTCTTATTTTTAATTATTACAGATACATGATAGTTATACATATTTATTGGGTACATGTAAAATGTTGATACAAGCATACAATGAGTAATGATCCAATCAGGGTAATTCAGATAATATGATTTTTTTTAAACTTGAATTTCAGCTTGCTATGCAATAAAGTATGTAAGGAAATAAAGATCATATAAAATTTACTTTTGCCCCAGAATACAGTTGACTTTATATTTTATTTCATAAAAATGAATGCAGTAGTAAATCCTGGTTAGAAATCATGCTTTTCTTATTTTATTCTTTCTTGTAAAATTGAGACTTTTGTCATGACAAAGAGACAAATAATTAAACCCAGATGAGAATTTGCCGGATAAAGATTTTTTTTTAAAACACCTCAAAAATAAAAATAAAAATCTGGCAACAATCTAACTTGTGTGTTGCATTTCTGCCTAGCAAGATAAGGTATGCTGATGACAAATACTCAAGAAAAACTGTGGCCGGCTGAAAAATTTTTTCAGATAGAAGGAATTCCACCATGGATGGGGGTACAATCTTTGTTTGAGATCAAAAAGCATCATCATAACACACAATACCCTCTGTTTTCACAGAAATTGATGGTTATCAAAAGAATTTTAGAATTATTAAGAAAAACTTATGGCCAATAGACCTGAGGATGGGGAGAGGGCAGATGCTTAACGAAATCCCTTTTCTTGGGTCATTTGGAGGTCGGGAAGAATTGATTTGTTATATTTGTCTTTAAAGGCTCCCTCTTCCTCCTTCTCACATTGCCTTAAATTTTGTTTCCTTGTGTTTTGGGCGGCTGTTAAAAATGAATGAGTTTAGTTGATAATTAAACTAAATGATTCTTCCTTGGGAAGAATTCATAATTCATCTTCCTTGGGAGTCATTCATCAATAATGCCAGGCTTCACTGTAGAACGACTCTACCTAAAAAACCTCTTTGAACTCTTTTAAAGCTCTCATGTCTGTGATTCAAGAAGAAAACGTGGCCATTTGGAATATTTCAGTGCTGTGTGCAAGAAATGTAAGGCACTGACTAGAAGGGGTAGAAACAGTGGAATGAAGGAAAGTACATGTCTGCTTCTTCTGCTCAGTAAGTACAAAGACATCTCTAGTTTTCCTTTCCTGCAACCATGTTTTGGAGGAATTGTCCCTCCTTCATTCTATGTCATTAGGGTGGGGCTGTGATTGTGGGACCTCACCCAGGACCCTTAGGGAGGTGGGAGTAGGTGATAGGCACCTGACCCCAGCTAAGCCAATTGATGTCTTCTTCTGGAAGTTTGAACTTTTAGGGGATATTCTCAGATAGAAGGTGCATGGAGTGGGCCATCTGGTGGCTGGAGCCAAAGTAGCTGTCCCTGAATTACTGCTCCTCAGGTGCCTGGAATAACCCTGTGTCTTGGTGTTTGATTCTTCCTTCACAACTTTGAACTACCCTAGAATATTTCCAATAAACTCCTATGTCTTGTTTAATATAGCACGATCAATCCCAATGTTTATTGTAAAAACAAACAAACAAACAAAAACAACTGATACTTTCAGGTATAACAGCAGTTTCTGGTAGAAATTAAATCTGTGCCTGCATGACAGAAAGAAACTATACAGTATTATGGCTCTAAGTGGTCAGTTGCTGATCTGCAGGTCTGCAGTTGACATTTGGCCATCTTCTGGTCCTTGCAGCTCCAGAGCTCAGTCAGTGTGACCAGAGGCTAGTTAAGGCAGTGAGGGGCAGCACAGTGTTTCCCAAAATGTGTTCTGAGAAATAGCGAATGCTTGAGAAACTCTGCAAGCATACAAACAAAAACATTGCATGGCCAGATAAGATGGAGAAGCAACTAACCTAGTATGTGCTTCCTGGAGATTTATACTTCTCATAAACATAGTAGAGGCACTGATGAGTTGTGTGGGAAAAAAAATCATTTAACTTTAACCCACCACTTCCCAAACCTTCTTGACTATAGAATCCTGTGCCCACAGAATGCCTATTAATATCTCTTGGAAGTAGGACTTTGTGAAACACATTTGGGGAAATACAGCAGTAGAGGAATTAGAAAACCTAGGTTTTAGATATTTAAATATCTATTTGGTATTGTCAACAGGTAAATTTTACTGCATTGTTTTATTTCCTGAAACAATATTTCATCTTTAATCATACGATTTAAAAAAATAATTTGAAGTATTTTGCTGGGCTTTATTAGGGTCATTGAAATGAGTATTTAATAAAATGGTTCTTATGATTTAGATACCCAACCACTAAAACTACTCCTTTTCTGAAATGAGGACAGATATATTCATTCCAAGATCACTAGCCAAAAAGAAAACATGCTCCAATGTTATTAATCTGTGCATGTATTTGAAAATCTTGAACTTTGGATGAGTTTACTGCTTCTTAATGAAAAGAAGTAACTTGTCTTCAATTCCAGCAATGATTCTCAACCTGAGGCAATTTTGGCCCCCAGAGGACATGTGGCAATGTCTGTTGATGCTTATGGTTGTCACAGCTGGATTGGGGGTAATTCTACTTGCAGCTATGGGTAGAAGGGATACTCTACATACTCTATTATAGGATGACAGTCCTCCCCACAGCAAAGAGTTGTTCAGCCCAAAATGTCAATAACATTGCTGAGGTTGAGAAACCCCGAATAATGCAAATGCTTCTGAGAAGAAGTAGTCTCACACCAAACCTAAACCAAGATGGAAAGAGAGAATCCTTTAATACATTACCATATTCCTAAACCATATGTCATACTCCCCATATGCAGCACTGTGTTTGAGAGCTTAAGTCTGGACTTTGTCATTAGCTGAAATCTGACCTGTGCAAGTCACTTGGAGACTCACTTTATTTACCTGAAAAACAAAACAAAACGGATTAGATGAGATGATTTAAAGATTTCTTGTGACATTAAGATTCATGAAGAACAATCCTGAGCCTTGGATATTTTTAATGTAAAATAAACAGTCATTGTTCTTAGGCTTTGGGAGTATGTAACTATGCAGAGAAGATCTGAATTCAGAGATATTGCCTCCCGGTGCCTGGAAATGTCTGGTAGTCATGTAGCCATCGTGAGTCAGGGCATGAATGGCTCATTGTGTCTCCTAGAGTGTATTCATTAATGCCTATTGTTCTACTCATCCCTTAAATGAAAGCTATGACCTCAGCCCTCTCCCCAAACTACATCCATCCTTTGGCCACTTCCCCCTTTCTTATTACACTCAACTAACACCTCTATGTTAGTGCAAATCTCTATCATAAATCCTCATCTTTCTCCTGAGTACTGATTTCCAATCGTCTTTTAGATAACTCCAGATGGATGATAATGATAGCAAAATGATGGTAATGATAATGACAATTGTAATAATAAAAATAGCTAATGCTATTGACCTCTTGCTACGATCTAGGCATAATGGTAAGCTCTTTATTTTCACTAGTTTATTTAGCCCTCAGAGGCACACGGAGGTTAGGTAACTTGTTCAAGATCGAATCATTAGGATATGGCAGATTTGGGACTCTAAACTGCCAATGTCTCAAATCCCACCTATCCCTAGTGGATCAGCTTCTCTCTCACATAGTCCCCTTGTGCTGTTCCTTAAAATGACAGATGCCATCAACAGACCAGAATTAGTAAATTCTTCTCTCACATCCTTACATTTACAACTGATCAGTTTTCAAAAATTTAACGTCAAATCCATCTTTTCTTTCCTCGACCTTTCCCACTGTCATTGCTCCTACTGCAGCTCTTCATCACTTCCCATTTGACACCTGCAATAACCATTTAGCAAAATGACCTGCTTCTAAACTTTTCCTAGCTATTATTCATTCTTTCATCACACTTCTCCCTACAGAACAGAGATCGAGTCACTTCATTCCATTCTCGAAAACTTCTAATGGCCTCTCCCTGCTTATAGAATAAAGTTCTTACTCTGGCATTCAACAGCACCCCAACTGTGTTTTCAGCTACAGCACCCATCACAGTTTTCATTACTCTTTTAATCATCTCATGTACTTTTACATCTTAAATTTCTTGAGTGTGGGGTCTATATTTTCTCACTCCTACTTGTAACACTAGGGCATAGTTCTCTTGGTTGAGAAAAGCTGACTTACCTTTTCCTTGCACTCATCAAAGCAGCACATTGACCCTTTGTTGAGAAAACATAGACAGGGTTCTTGTGGTTCTCAATTGGGTCTGCTTTTTTTTATATTTATTCACCCTGGAATGTCCATCCTCTGCCCCCTACCATTTCTCTGACTACCAAAATCTTTCAAATCCCAGCTTTGGGGCTTCTTCCATTGAACTTTCTCTGAATTCAGTAAAGTTTCAGGATATAAAATCAATATGCAAAAAATCAGTTGCATTTCTGTATACTAACAACAACCTATCTGGAAAAGAAATTAAGAAAATAATCCCATTTACAATAACATCAAGTAAAAATAAAATACTTAGGAATAAATTCAACCAAGAAGGTGAAAGACCTGTACACTGAAAATTATAAAACACTGGTGAAAGAAATTGAAGAAGTCACAAATAAATGGAAAGATATCCTGTGTTCAGGGATTGAAAGAATTAATATTGTTAAAATTTCCATGCTACCCAAAGCAATCTACAGATTCAATGCAATTCCTATCAAAATTCTAACAACATGTTTTATAGAAACAATGATCCTAAAATTTGTATGGAACCACAAAAGATGCTGAATAGCCAAAGCAATCTTGAGCAAAAAGAACAAAGCTGGAGGCTTCACACTACCAGATCTCAAAATATACCTCAAAGCTATAGTAATCAAAATAGCATAATACTGACATAAACACAGACATATTATAGACCAGTGGGACAGAATAGGGAGCTCAGAAATAAATTCACACATTTACAGCCAATTGTTCTTCAGGAACACACAATGGAGAAAGGATAGTCTCTTCAATAATGGTATTGGGATAAACTATCCAAATGCAGGAAAATGAAATTGAACTTTTATCTCATACCATATACAAGAACCCACTCAAAACAGATTGAAGGACTTAAACATAAGAGCTGAAACGATAAAACTACTAGAAGGAAACGGAAAAAGCTTCTTGACATTGGTCTGGTCAATGATTTTTTGGATATGACAACAAAAGCACAGGAGCCAAAAGCAAAAATAGACAAATGGGATTGCATCAAGTTAAAAAACTTCTGCACAGCAAAGGAAGCAGTCAACAAAATGAAAAGGCAGTCTACGGAACGGGAGCATGTACGTGCAAGCCATATATCTGACAAGGTGTGAATATCCAAAATACATAAGGAACTAAAAAAACTCAATAGCAAGAAAACAAATAACTTGTTTTAAAAAATGGAGAAGGACCTGAATAGACATTTCTCAAAAGAAGACATGCAAATGGCCAACAGGTATGTGAAAATGTGCTCAATATCACCAATCATCAGAGAAATAGAAATTAAAACCACAGTGAGATGTATCTTCACACCTGTCGGAATGGCTGTTATCAAAAAGACTAGAGATAACAAGTGGTAGAGAAAATGTGGAGAAAAGAGAACCCTTGTATGCTGTTGGTGGGAATGTAAGTTCATACAATTATTGTGGAAAACAGTATGGAGTTTCCTCAAAGAATTAAAAATAGAACTACCACGTGATCCGGCAATCCCATTACTGAGTATATATTCAAAGGAAATTGGCCAGGCATGGTGGCTCACGCCTGTAATCCTAGCACTCTGGGAGGCCCAGGCGGGCAGATCATTTGAGCTCAGGAGTTTGAGACCAGCCTGAGCAAGAGTGAGACCCCGTCTCTACTAGAAATAGAAAGAAATTAATTGACCAACTAAAAAAATATATATATAAAAGAATTAGCCAGGTATGGTGGTGCATGCCTGTAGTCCCAGCTACTCAGGAGGCTGAGGCAGTAGGATTCGTTTAGCCCAGGAGTTTGAGGTTGCTGTGAGCTAGGCTGATGCCACGGCACTCTAGCCTGGGCAACAGAGCGAGACTCTGTCTCAAAAAAATATAGTCAAAGGAAATGACATCAGTATGTCAAAGAAATATCTGCACTCCTATGTTCATTGCAGTACTATTAACACTAGCCAAGATACGGAATCAGCCTAAGTGTCCATCGATGGATGGGTGCATAAAGAAAATGTGGTTTATATACACAATGAAATACCATTCAGCCACACAAAAAAGGAAACCCTGCTATTTGTGACAACATGGATGAACCTGGAGGATGTTATGCTAAGTGAAATAAGCCAGGCACAGAAAGACAAATACTGCATGAGCTCACTTATATGTGCAATTTAAAATGTCAAACTCACAGCAGCACAGGGTAGAATGGTGGTTGCCAGGGTCTGGGGTGGGGGTGAAATGGGGAGATTCCGGTCAAAGGGTACAAAGTTTCAGTTATGCAGGATGCATAAGTTCTGGGGATCTACCGTACAGCATGGTGACTCTAGTTAATAATACTGTATTGACATTTGAAATGTGTTAGGAGACTAGATATGAAGTGTTTTCACCACACACACAAAAGGTAATTATGTGAAGTTATGGACATATTAAGTAGTTTGATTGTGGTAATCATTTCATATGTATATGTATATCAAAACATCACACTGTACATCTTATATATAATTTTCATAATTTAAATATTTTTTCTTTTTATATTTTAAAAATAATATTAAATTATTATATACTTTTTTCTTTTTTTTTTATTAGTGTTGGCCTTGCTGCTACATATAATTTTCATTTGTTAATTATACCTCAGTAAAGTGAGGGAAAGAAGAATACTGAGCTCCTTTCTCATGAAAACAATATATTCTTGTGGGACATTTCTCTTAAAGGAAGTGGGACGTGTGCTTAGAAATTGTCAGTTTTCATACCATTGCAATTAAAAAAATTGATTTTGTCTTAATGTCCCATATGAAACTAACCTATGCAAGATATTGATTAAGGATTACGTCAGCAGGACTCAAGACGTCCCATGTACTTATTTTAGTTTGGTTGTATTAGTAACTTCAGGTACTTAGAGGAAATGGAAGTCAGTGGTGCAAACCAGCATCCAATTCTCTTTTCCTTCTTGGGAATACGCAGCTAAAATGCCCAGTCCACTTGTACTTCTTATCAAGAAAATGAAAATGAGAGTGATGTGAGGCCGTGGCAAGACAACACGATTTCCTGTTCCAGTCCCCTGCCTTAGCAATCTCAGAGGAAGCCAGGCATCAAGACGACAGAACCACAAGGTTAAAGTGGCCCAAATTGTTGGGACATCACCTGGGGGCACCTGCCCTGGACTGTTAATCAGAACCCACAGTTGCCTTTGTTTGAGTGAGAAATAACTTTTATGTAGTTAAGCCAGTGAGATTTTGGATTAATTTGTCACTGAGGCATCACTTTGCCTCATCTGACTAATGCAGGTGGCATTGGTAATTGTAGTCATTACAGGTAACAGAAAAAAGCCAATACAATAACTAACCCTTACTGGCACTTACTCTCCAGGCTTTGTGATATGTACTTTAATGATTTATCGTGTTCAATCCCTGCAGCAACCCACATAATAAAGGAAGAGACTGAGGCATAGAGAAATTGAATAACTCACCCAGGATCACAGAGTTCATAAGGTTTAGAGCTGGGTTTCAGATCCACATTCGATTTGATAACAAAGCCCAATTACTTCCTGACTAATGCTTAGAGTAATTTCATTTATTCATATAATTATGACTTTCTAAGTAAATGCAAAAGTGAACTCGGTTCTAAGGTATCAAGTGTAATATTTTTAAACGGAGCATGGTAGATTTTGTCTTCTGGGAAATTTCTTGGGATTTATGAAAACTTTCTTTATTTCCTTTGGGAAAAAGGGGGAAATTTCTAGTTTATGTGACCTGCTTTGTTTTTCTAGTACCCATATGTTGGGCATAGGGTAGGATTAGAGCAAAGTCCTCTTAGGATTTAGGAATGCTGATGTGATTAATGTGTCATGATTTAACAGTGGTGACAGGAGAGAATAATTAGCAAGTTAATAAATTAAATTTCATTTATAAGCCTTCTGGGAAAGACTCTTTGTCAGATTTAGTAAGATTCTGTGCCTTGGTTGCCCGTGAAGTTATGAACTGTGCCTGGCTATTCGACATCACATTCTGAAGTCCTGGTTTTCCGTCCATCATTTCTTTGACTTCTTAGGGTACCATAATTTTAATGATGATAACATCTATCACGTGAAACATTTATTCTTGATACTAAAAATCCAACCAGGACCTTAATTAATGAACTGGCAAATTATTTTACCATACCTCGTTAAAGGTATTAGTTGCATTGGTTGTTTTGGGGATATTTCATTATATTTTTGTTTTAGAAATATAAGAAATACTGATTCTTTAGGGCTCCCTGGACAAATGCTGATTTTAGTCTGGGGTTAGTAAAAATACAAAGTGAACTTGTACATCTTGAAGGGCTAGACAGTTAGGAAAGTGCTCACAGACCAATGGCGCGGGTGCCAAAAGAATGTTCAAACAAACTTGAAGGATTTCCTCGTGACCAAAGTAGGGGACTATTCGAACATAAAAAAGGATAATGACTGTGACTGAGGGTAGAAAGAGAAGAGGACAGAGAAGACTTTCTTGCTACTATTACAGAAGACATTATAGTGATGTTTTACTCTAAAATTGGTCATCTGAAGGGAACTATTAAGTATTTGCCCTGCCTTTCTAGGAGGACCAATAGTTCTTTCAGTTACAGAGGGAAAGCTCTCTTTTAAGGAAGAATGCCAGCGCAGAAATACGATATGGATACAAATAGAAAGTCTCTGTTTTGCAAACTTTGAAAAAATACTTGATTAACCACTTCGGTACCAGCGTCGACTATAGTAGACAGCCACAGATGGACGCGCACAGCCGAGCATCGACTTTAGTCGACAGCCAAAAGCTTTTACTTTTACAGCTTTTATCTCTGCAGTTGCAGTGGGTACGTTCAGCTAATAAGTTACTACGAATCTGTGACCTTTTAACAAGTCCTAAGTAGGAGTTATTATAGTTATTTTCCTAAAGCTGCCTGTAAAGTAAAACAAGCTTTCAGTGCTTTAAAGCTTTCCTCATCACACAAGAGCAAAACGGATTCGTCGTCAATGCACAGCACAAACTATCGTGCGGACTGTGAGTGCCGGCTGTGGGCGAGGTTTCGCGGCTGGTGAGCGCCGTACCGCAGTAGTTAAAACAAGAATCATCAATGGCATCTAAAACCTCTAAGTGAAGAGGTTTGGCAAACAGGATATTCACACGATATAAAGGTATCAATCCACATTCTCGCTAATTGCTAAGGCAAAAATGTACTTTGAAAATGGAAACATCTTGTGGTCACTACCTTTAGTGAGTAACCAAAATTCTCATGGCTGAGAGTGGGACAATCTGATATATTTCTTCTGATGTGACAAAATACAAAGTATATAACATCAGGAATGTGCTATTTGTGTGAAAAATGTTTTACCTGAATCTAAACAAGCTTCTTGTCCTGACTTCTAGTTTACAGAAAAAAGAGATGATAAGAAATGAGTTCATTGATTGTGATGAGAAATCATTTAGACAAATTCAGAATGTAGGGCATTCTGTATTATATCCTATAAGACAATGGGTCTGTTTTTTTCCCCACAAAAAGTCAATGTTATAAAAAAGGAATTAAAAAAGATTACAGACATAAAAGATAAGCAAGGCATGAACTTTGACTAGATCTTCATTTTAACAAAATGTTTTGTTTTAACAAAAGTTAAAACAATTTGTGGGTAAACAATTTGTGGGTAATTTTAATGCTATTAGGGAATTATTGTTAATTGTCTTGGGCATAATTGAATCCAGGTTTTCTAGCACAATATTTTAAAATATTTTGTTCTGATTGAGCTTAGGGAATATTGACCTCTTAGATATTTTAACTTAAGTGGCAATTCACTATAGAAGCAGTATAATGCAAGTTAAGACCTTGGTCTGTGTTCGAATTCTGACTTCCCTATCTTCTTTGGGTCAAGTTCCTCAACCTTCCTGAGCCTCAGTTTCTACATCTGTAAAATGGGCATAATAATAATACCTACCTGAGAGGGAGGTTGAGAGAATTAACTAAAATGAAATGTGTAAGTAAAGTGTTTAGAACAGCCCTTGGGACATAGCATATACTAAATAAATGTTATTTGTTATTATTTTTATAATTATTGTCTATACTGGCTCCATTACTCACTAGGGAGCTGTCATACTAGTCCTGGGCTTTTTCACTCTGAAATTTCTTTTTCTTTCTTTCGTTCTCTTGTTCTCTCTTTCATTCTCTCCTTCCTTCTCTCCCTCCCTTCCTTCCTTCCTTCCTTCCTTCCTTCCTTCCTTCCTTCCTTCCTTCCTTCCTTCCTTCCTTTTCTTTCCCATGAGTGCCCTTTGCACTGGATTTTTCTTTCAGCTGAATTGCTGTCTAATATACAGTAAGTCATCTCAGAGCCTATTGTGATATCAAAGAAGATTGGGAAGTCAAAAGTTGAGAGACAGAAATCTGCAGACAAGAGAAAGAAGCAGAAATCCCCCCTTTGTGCAAAGGGTAGTAGCTTCATGATTTGCTGCCCAGTGAGATGTGAGACCCAAGCGGAGGACCTGAGTGAGAGCTGAGGGAGGACCCTCCAAAGCAAAGGTCACGGCTGGCTCTGGCAATATTCTCTAATTTGGAACAGTGCTGAAGGACGGACAGCCTGCCTGACGGAGATCTACGGAAGGAAGGGGATAGAATCCCAGAGGCCCCAGAGGCCTGGGAAATCAAAGGGCAGTCTGGAAAGGGGCACTCAGGGAGAGGCACAGTGAACCCCCAGTGCTGGGACGACTTGCCCATTGTGGTTTGCTTGCCTGTTGACTTCCCCGCATGAAACCCAGAAAGCACCTCATCAAGCAGCCTCTGAGGAAGCACATCTTTACCTCTCCATTTCTCTTTCCGGAACATTTTAAGACACTCATCTTAATCCTATCCCAATTAACCATCATGGGATATATATTAGTGTTAGTTCACCATAAAATTTGTTAGCATTCCTTAAGTAATCTGAAAAATCTGTGTATAGGAGAGGGGAAGTGTATAGGAGTTTCTGTCTCAAGGACAATTTCACTGTTTAGTACTGAATGCAGCTTCAATTTTCTAATGTAAGGTAATGCCAAGGATAAGATAGGCTTTACAATTCAAATTTTCACTTAATGCAAAATTCTCCTGGTACAGAGAACACGCTGAAATTCAGGGAGAGCCATGTTAATCATTATTTTGAACTCTCCCCTGGTTTAGTTGGTGGTATGACAAAGCCTGAAGGTCAAATAGATTGTGTGTGAACTTGAGTAAATTATTTAGACTTTGGAGGTTCAGTTTCTCCACCGAAAAGGTGCGTGTGTGCCGGTGAGCATTCATCGGGCTCATATAGTGCCGTTCAGGTCCTCCTGTAATTTCCTTTCTTCTATGCTGTAGCTCACCCAGGAGAAAGGGCTGGTTTTATTTATGCGCCTGCATGTACCATCCAGCTCCTCTGTTAGTTTTTCAACATCTATCATTTATGTCAGGAAGGATCATCACTTGGGACTTAGCAAATTTCCACCAGCATTCTAGGCTCTTGCTGGAATACACAAGTGGCACGGTTGCTCTTCTTAAGAATCAACATTCTAACAGGAAAACAAACAAATAAACAAACAGACCTCTGAGAGCATCTCACTTCTACCCCACCCCCAGGTCTATGTACCTTATTTGGCCGATAAGGATCTTTCAGGAGTGCTTAGAGAGAGGGGTTTCTCTTTCTTTCTCTGCCTCTCTAGTCCTGTCTTTCTCTGTCTTGTCTCCACTGGTGTTTGTATCCCTGTCTTGCGTTTACAGTGATCTTCCCCTCGCGAAGCATTTGTTCATTTCCATAAAGTTGTTCTGAAACCGTGAGACTTTCACATTTTATATAAGCTGCAGTCAGTAGTCACACAAATTTCCAATCACTCCTGATGGAGGTAATTGTAAAAAGATGTACCTGGAAGTTGGAAAATGAAAAGGGAGGTAAAGCAGGTGGCAGAGCAGGCGAAGGAATTTTTGCAGTGCAGCCTTGGGGAAGAGCCAGCAAGCTGAGCTGAAGTACACCTGAGCCAGATTGTGGCCCTCCTGCCTGTGAGCGGGGGAAGGGAGCCAGGTCCTGCAGTCCTGTGACCTTCTGGTATTCTTCCAGCCTGAAAGTGTCACCAGGGACATGAAGACTGTACAGCCCAGAATATGGGTGGGAAATCTGAGACATACCAATTCAGTTATAGGAGAAGCTAAATAATTTATGTAAGTTTATTCAAAGATTCTTCACATTAAGACTTAGTTAATTATGAAAACTGCTGGTTTTCTATTCAATACCAGCCTCCTCATTATCCTTATGAGCAAAACTTCTCTTTGATGGGGATAGTGATGCACTAGCTAAAAACTGCATTACCCAGCCTCCTTTGCAAATGGAGTGAGCATGTGACTAATTCTGGCCAATGGATATAGGGGGAAGTCACTGGGACTTTATGGAAAGTATCTTTAAAAGGGGGCTAACTCAGCCTGCAAGCCCCTCTTGCCTTTCTCCCTTCCTATCTGAAATTGAGTTGTGGTGGTGGATTTGTAGTGATCATTTTGCAACCAAGAATACAGGTGCTAAGGATGGGGGAGAAGAAAGATAAGAGTCTGGGACACTGATGAGGTCATGGATTCACCATCTCAGTGTTAAAGACAAAATTATTCTGACACTTGTTAAAATGGTGAAGAAGACTTCACTGAAGACTATTGTAATAGGGACTGACTCTATTGCAATATGGGAGAAAGATCAGGTTCAACTCCAAATACAGTAAGGACGAGTGGGGATTTATAGTCAATGGGCAGAATGAGGGAGTCTGTGGATGGAAAATTATGAAGAGGAGACATCAGTTAACTGCTTAACTGACTGCTGAAGGCAGGCCAGGGTGATCAGATATCAAGGGCAGGGGATTCTGTCTAAACTGACTTAGCAGGATTCTTGCTCAAACTGGGCAATGCAGGCCTGGCAAGGATGGGATGGCGGCTGAAGCTGGGGCATAGTTGAGAAGACAGTTCCAGGACTAACATCTGTTGAAGGAGACAGTCTTTGTCTCCAGCCAGAGAATGCTTTCATCTTTACTTTTTTTCTCTCCTTTATGTCTAAGGCCATCTTTAGACCTTGGAAGGAGGAACCCCCAACTCGGAGTCATAAAATCACACAGCCATTTAACTTTGAACAGGGCGCCAGACACTGCAAAAGTTAACCTTGTCCCTTCAAATTAGAACTATCTCTGTTTTTTCAGATTATAAAACATAAAAAGTACTTGTTATGACAAGAAATTCAAACAAAACTAAAATGTACAAAATAAGGGAAAATATTTTCTAATTCCACCCTCCCTAGTAGCCACTGATAACTTGGTTTTTGTATTTTTCAAAATCTTCCCCTATTTATATATACACGTATAAAAACATAAAATAATTTAAAAAATTATTCTTTGTAAATATATTTTCTACAAAAGGATAAATTAATTTTATTTTTTTGCATCTCTTTTGGGGGAAGTCCTGGTATTGACAAAAGATTGTGACAAGAAATAAATAAGATGAACTGCATGGTAACTATCATTGCTATTATAATATGTGTAAAATGTTGTTGATAATCTTATTTCCCTGAGTGATTATATCAAACCCAGGTTCCTCAGAGTCAGCAGATAACTTGGCCTATTCTTCCATAGCGAAAATAGAGGTCATCTGGTGGAAACTCTCTCACATTCCTGTCCTCTGGCCTTCCTAAATCCACATCACATCTTACCTCCTTCCCTTTGGAGTGGACAGATGTGTGCCTTCCACCTGTGAACTGATTCCCTCCCTCCCATCTACTCCGAACTTATACCGTTCTGTATAATTCCCCCTCTTCTGGGTCTTCACTCTCTCTTTATCTATTAGCTCATTCCCACTCAACATATAAAAATGTTCGACTCACCTTTGAAGATATGAACCAAAACATTTTCTTGACCTATGTCCTCTGTCAACTACTGCTGTTTCTCCCTTGCATCACAGCATGACCCTTGAGAGCGTGATGTGCATTTGAGGTCTTCTTTCCTTCACTTTCCACCAAAATCTAGCTTTTATCTCCACTACTCAGGGAATTTCCTAAGTGATCCATTCAGTAGATATTTTCTTGGTTTTATTTCTGTAGCATCTGGTTCTACAGATTGCTCCCCTCTGAAGTTATTCTCCATTTGTATGCACATCACCACCTACTTTTACCTTCGACTCCTCCACCCATCTCTTTAGGGTATTCTCGGGTTTTACTTTCTTTGAATGTTCATTTCTTTTCAGCCCCAGAATTTCTCTCTAGGAGAAGCTTCTTGACCTGGAGAAAAGAGAATGGTGGGTGGGTGAGAAGGTGGGTTGAAGCTGTGTTTGCAAGCACTTTGACTTGAGAAACTGTCAGTTGCCCTATTAAAAACCAGGGTTATGGCTAAATGAGGGTAAGATGGGCCAGAGTCCTCTACATTTAGTAGCATTATTGCACACCTAACCTACTTCTGCAGTTTACCAACTATAAGCTGATGATGGCCAAAGGTCTAAAAAAGCAAATATATGCCCAAAGGCTGAGACAGTTCATATAAGCCCTGCCAATAATCAGGCTATGATAATAGGCATATATAGAGAGCTAATTGCAAAAATCAACAAAAAACATTTAAACATCATTTCTCCCAAGGTCACATTGCGGCTGTAAAATGCTGTAACATCCCCTTTCTTTTGAGTGATTACTGCTTCCTCAACAGTGGCTCCCAAAGTCCTCTCTCTTCCTCTGCCTTCTGAACCAAGACTACTGAGATACCTAATTGCTACTGCCCTCACTTTGTGACAGCCTCCAATTCCAGAGCACATTCCCATTTCTTGTAGTTCTCTCTCAAAAATCATCCAGAACAAGCCCTGACCCTACAAAGGTTTCCTCCTCTTCCCCTTGACGCAGATGTCCCAAGATTTCCCATGGTGTGTGTTTCCCCTTGTTGCAGCAAGTTGAACCAACCTAACATTGTTGGACTGCATTTGTGTTCCTGCTGGTCTTTACTGGACTGGCTCTCTTGCTACAGCTCTCATTCTTAATTCATCTTCCTACTACCTACCCATCCAGTAGGCTCGACTAAAACATGTCCACAACTGAACTTATCATTTTCTTCTCCAAGTTTGCTTGCTTCCTCCTTCTCTTGTGTTGGCTAATGGGTCTATTACTCATCTAGTTTTTAAAGTCAAACATTTGGGAATCATTCTGACCTCTTTCTCTTTTTCGTCTCATTCATCACCAAGTTGTGTAATTATATCCCTTACACATGTCTCAGATATCTTTCTTCTTCCTTCTCATCATTCATGAGATTAGTTCTTCATCATTTCACACCTAAAGTTTCCCCCCATACTTCCAGTGTTATCTTCCTCAAGATCTAGAGTTCTGTTATTATATGTGAATAGTTTTTGTTAAATACATACAAGAGTCATTAGGCTCTCTGTCCATGTGGGCTAAGGTACTCCCATTTTATGTGAAAGCTAGTGTCTTCATAATGTCAGTTACATGAGGAAGAGATTCTGTTACAGCAAGTGGTCCCGAGGACAAACCCAGCGGTACACGGAGAGTCGGAGAATCAAAGTTTATTCGCCGGCGGGCTCAGAGGGGTCTCACCACCAAATTCTGAGCCCTGTCTACCCAATGCTTCCCACTTTTATTAAGTTGGGGTAGTCCGAGGGGTGGGGTATCAAGTTGCTAATGCCCGCCAGGTAATAGGTTAGTTGATTCATCAGGTAATAGGGTAGTCGATGTGCCAGGTAATAGATTCAGTGTTATGCTGATGGGTATCTTCCGTGAGTGGTGGGGTCTCTGGTGGCTGATGTACTGCCAAGTAATAGATGGGGGTTTTCCTTATCAATTCAACTGTCAAATTAGAATAAAACGAAGATGGAATGCCTTAGTGAGCATCAGAGTGGCGATGTGGCTCCCTCGTTCTTGCCCATGAGGGTGTTGAAGTCCAGTAGGAGTGGGAGTGGTGAGGTGTAATTCTCTTCCTAAAGCCAGGGCTGGAGCTGGGAGGTAGTTATGACAACGCCTGGGTCTCCAGTGCAGCTGTCTATGATGTAGAACAGCGCTGGTGAGACACAGGGGCAAATCTCCTAGGAAACTATCAAAAACCTGAAAGTGACACGCCCAACTGATCATGACTCAAGCCTCTCTATTTTTTATGTTGAATTCATTTTTATTTTACCTTAGAATAAAATGAGTTCTCTTCAAAGGTTTGCTTATGATGTAAAGTAAAGGATTTGTATTTGTTCCCAAGCCAGCCTCTCAAGGGCATCGCAGTACAAGCGGGGAAGGGAGACAGGGACCACCAGGAACCACTTGTTTAGCCTCAAGAGATTTTACCCTAGAGCTAAATCTTGGAGAGTATGCTTAAGAGGTGTGAGATTCTATGGTTAAAAACCTTTCAATGAACCGCCTTCACTTTTGTTAGGATAAAGCAAATTTCATTCTTCCAGACTGTCTCACACACAAACAATGCCCCCCCACCCCCCAGACATCTAAAAAGTACTGAGGTTTCAGAAGAT
This sequence comes from Cheirogaleus medius, assembly GCA_008086735.1. Taxonomy (NCBI): domain Eukaryota; kingdom Metazoa; phylum Chordata; class Mammalia; order Primates; family Cheirogaleidae; genus Cheirogaleus; species Cheirogaleus medius. Next base: position 37,640,887 of record VBSM01003143.1, read on the forward strand.
TACGTTTCTCTCTTTTTCTCCCTCTAATTTTCCCCAGTTTCACTGCTGTATCACTTGTATTTTCTCTCACGAGTTTCCTTGAGTGTGGTGGGAAACATGGCTACTGACAGCTCAGGAGCATTGCTTGGGGCAACTTCTCTTCTCATAAAGGGACTGACTTTCTCCCTTCCAGTTAGAAAAGCCGGGGGCCATGTCTTTGGTTGGTGTGGGTTGGGTCAGGTGTCTACCCCAGATCCACCGACTCTGCCACGGGGAGAACATGGCAGCGCCCAGTGCTAGCAGGATGTTGGTGGGAGGTTCCCAGAAAAAGGGCAGGATTTCGGACAGGCAATAATTTGGGTTCTCTATTCTTGTCTGCTCTGTAAAGTAAGACTGTATTTTGTCTGACTGGTGCCCTCAAACCTAGCACAGGGCCTGGCATAATGTGAGTAGCCAACAAGTACTTGTTGACTGGAATGATGGGCACTTCTGACAATGAGTGTTCTCATTCAGAAAGGGAGGACCAGAGACAGGGAAAGAAGTGCAGGGGAGAGTTCCAGTTATTGATCTGAGAGAGGAATGGCCGCCACTTGTTTGGAGGGTGGGGTGGGGAAGTGAGAAGATAACGTTCATGTGGGGGTAATTTCTTCTGAAGTTCTTTTCTGTGGTCAACTGTATGTACTGGATGAGAAATTAGAGGGCTCTTTGCAGATTAGATTATCTCCTCAGCTTCAGTTTTCCAATTATATTGGGTCATCTGGTTGTTGATTATTGATCTATTTTTGTATTTCATGGAACATCTGTATTTCTACTCCTAATCCCCTACCTCCAGGGCACATTCTTAGTTGCTTTCTTAGCATTTTATTCAGCCTTGGCTCAATAGCTATACTACAGCAAGGCACCATTCATGTTTCTATGGTATACTTTTTATACTTTGATTTTAAAAAAATATCCCATGTGGTTAATACTAAGTTTTGAGACCAGATCATATATGTGCATTTCCATCTTGCAAGATCTAAAAGGTTAATTTTAAGTTAGTTAGACTTTTTCACTTTCTCATTAATGAGTTCAGTCCCTTTTTAAACCGATAATCTTTTCATGTTTCTTCGTTTCTGCGGGTTCATGCTGAGTTAAAAGAAATTTCACGCCACCATCCATTCAACCATTCTACTTTTCCATTTTTATTTAACGTAGCATAAAAAGCACAGAATTTTTCAATCATGAAAACTGAAAACATCAAAGGATATTTGATATTCATGGTTTGAATTTCATGATTTTAGGGTAACTCTTCCCTAATGAAAATGGTCGAGAATGGGCTCCCTGAAATGTTGCAAAGGAACCACTTCTGTAAGTGTTCGAACAGCTGCTCCATTCCATTTGTGAACTTATATTCAACATTTTAATTCAGTATTTAAAAGATGGTTTAGGGGTATTGTCATCTATGAATGTTTATCTTTATTGAAAAGAGAGCTGAGGACTTTCTGATCAGAATTACCAAATGTATAATGATATCAATTCCCTTCAGGAAATGGTTCTCAGAAGCTGTCAGCGGAGATGAAGGAAAGCAAGAGCCGTGAGAGTGTTCTTCATCATAAATGCTTTTAAATGGGAGAATAAACAGAGAAAGGCCCCAACTCTTTGTGCTGGATTGTCTGTTGGCAAGTTGGAAGTGGCTCCATGCCCAGGCATGGTCTCTGTAGCAGGGAGAGAAACTGGGTTTTCCAGAATCACCTTCCCTCTTCTCATCTGAAGCTGGATGAAAATTCAGTTTTGTTCAGTACCAGGCTTCCTCACCTCCCCAGCAGTTGTCCACACGGTTGTTAAAATTCTCCATGATGGTGGCAGAACTTGGAGGAGTTCAAGAGCTAATATCTAAAGTTGCTGATGGAAGTGGGAGAATGAACAGGAAATTGGGAGATGGCAGCGTGAGGAGGACCAAGCGTGGTGTGGGGCTGTACATAAAACATTTTTATATTTCTGTACGGTTAGGGCTTTCTGAGCAAAAAACCCTGGGATATGGGTCAAAGGACAAGTGTTGGTATTTACAGGGTGATTCGGATAGTGACAGACCATCCTAAGAAGTTTACTTCCCTGAGGTTAAGTATTACCATTTCAAAAGAGGAATGAAACCCAGGACCACAGAGACATTTCAGGGGTTGTAAACTTAAAGATGCAGGTCTTCCTCCTGCAGACATTTATTTACATTCTAAAGCATAAGAACCTGTGATCTTTCCCCTCTTTTCCTAAGGAGAATTTGTTTACTTTAGGGAGAAAATGTTTCTCAGATTCTTTTGCTAATGCCTGAACTGGAGCTGGGGGCGTCTCCAGTGCAGCCATCTCGGATGGTGCATGTGCTAGAACAGACTACTGAGACCCAGGAGCAAACCAGGAGCTTTGCTCAGGAGGGGAGGGAGGACAGCTATCCTCCTAGATAAGCTCTAGAGAACCCATGTCTACTTTCAGGATAATAGAAATAAATGTAGACACAAAAAACTTATCACACAAAAAAATTGAAAAATTAGCCAGGTGTGGTGGCGCATGCTTGTAGTCGCAGCTACTCAGGAGGCGGAGGCAGGAGGATCCCTTGAGCTCAGGAGTCTGAGATTGCGGTGAGCTATGATGATGCCACTGCACTCTAGCCTAGGTGACAGAGTGAGACCCTGTCTCAAAAAGCAAACAAATAAACAAACAATAAAACATATCAGCTTCTGGAATCAGATGGTTTGAACCTCAAGGGTGGTGGCAGGAGGCTATGAAGTACAAATGAAAATGGCCTAGAGAAAGCCCCACAGAGGTTGCGGAGCTGACCATCAATTCCAAGGATTGAGGAGCGGGATGAGGAGGATGCAAGAGAAACTTCTTGGGGGATACAAGAGAAGCAGGAGTTTTGTGCAAGCACATTCATCTCCAATGGAAGAAGTAAAATTATTTTGGAAAGTTCTACATTGGATTAGAGGTTCCAGGCTTCACGTAGAATTTACGCATACATTTACAGGAAGGCAGTATGCACAGCCAAAACAATTATGCAATTTGGATTAGAAGTGCAACTCCACGCATCATTTATTTAGGCAATGTTATTGAGCATCAATTGTCTGCAGGGCTATTCTGCTAGGTGCTGAGCACAGGGCTGATCTCTGCCCTCGTGGGATTTACAGTCTAGTGCACAGAGACAATATAGGCAAACAAAAGAGTGATTATACTTACAAACTATGGTAGGTGCAATGAAGGAAAAGGATAAGCAGTTGTAAGAGGAGTAGGGATAACCAAGTTCAGCTGGGTGAGCAGGGAAGGCTTCTTCGAGAAGATGCCAAATGGACTAATATCTGAAGGATGTGAAGGAGTTGGTTGCCTGAAAAGTGTGAGTGTGAGCCACCCAGATACAGCAACTAGTGCTTACTAGCTGAATATGAAGAGACACCCCTCAGATGTGTGCTCTAGGCATTTAGCAATTGCTGGCGTTTCTGCACTGGCTCTGTTACTGGCTCTGTTTCTTCATCTGTGTAAAAAGGACAAATGACATCTTCTTCCCAGGCAGGAAGCCCTGCTCTCTAAACAAGGCTGGTGGAGGCCAGCTGCCAGCCGATGGCAATGACCACCTTCCCTCCACTTCGTGATCCGGACAAACTCTTTCCTTATCTGAGGCCGAGTGAGCATCCTATCCGAGGAGGGGGTGTACTGCCAGGAAAGTTTGTTTTGCAGGTAAGGAAAAGTGACCACAGATGGGTCCTATTGTCATCCAAGACTATGACTTGAATGAAAACCTCTTTCTTCTTTAGAAGGCAATTGTGAGGATAGAATTTTCAGTCTTAATACAAATGTGTGTGTGTGTGTGTGAGAGAGAGAGAGACAGAGAGAGAGACAGAGAGAGAGAGAGAGAGAGAGAGAGAAGAGTGAGTGTGTTAGTTTCTGGAGGCCAGAGGCTTTTTCTCTGGGTCTCACACCTTGCAGATGACCATCAATTTCACTTATGCCTAAGGCTGCTTTGACCTGGGTTTCTGCAGCTACCTCCTCTGACATGTGGGACTTGCAGGCAAGCAGGAAAGCAGGCAAGGCTGGAGAGGGGTTGGGTTGAGAGAGGGGATCTAGGGGTGATAGCAGAAGGATGGAGTTATGGGATCTTCCTCTCTGTATTTATTTCTAGAACTCTTCTACCTAAGAGAGTGCTGTGAATGCATTTCTTTCCCTCGCAAGGAAGCAGATGGGAAGTGGGATTGGGGACCGCAGCAATTCATTTTAACAGTCCAAGCAAGGCTGCAACCAGTGGGGGTTCCCGCTGCGACTTGTATGCAGATGAATTGGGATGTGAGTTGGGACTCTCAGCGGCTTCTCTGCTGTGCTACCACAGGCTGTACCTCAGCAGAGGCATTATCCCTGGGCAGTCTATTTGTTTCCTGTTTTGCTTAGATAAGTAATGTTCCTAATGATCATGATAGGATCCATAAATCTAACTTTAAAAAGACTAGACTCTGGCTATTATGATTTCATTGTTGATGGTTATTTTGATGAAGGAACTCAGCAGAGGGAATGGGAAATAATAATGCTCATTTGGCTAAAATCATTCATTTACTGAATGCTTATGTAAAGGAAAGACAAGAAGATTTACTGGACAAAACCTCACATTCTCTCGGGTAGTTTTCTTGTTTGTTTACTCCCCTTATCTTTTCCTGAGATCTTGGAAATAAAATGATATAACCTCTGAAATCATAGTTTGCTTCCCAGAATGTAAGGGCTTTAAGCATTTCCCCCTCTTCAGAGAAAGAAAGAGACCTGTTTCCCCTCTGTGTTTATTCTGTTTTGGAATCTGCCGTTGTTGACAGACGTCAGAGAAGAATAGATTGGAAGTCACATTGTGTGAGTTACAGCCTGCCACCAGCCACAGCTCCAGTCTTAATATTTTAAATTTCTTGGTGAATACGTACTCCCATTTCCCTTCCAGACATAATCAATGGCTCCTTTTTCTGTGCCTACATCAAACTTAGTCCATCAGTTATTCAGTGAATATTTACTAAGTCCTAACCACTTGCCACTAATGTGATAGTCATTGGACACACCATGGTGAACAAGACAGCTTCTCTCTCTCTCTCTCTCGTAGTCTAGTGAAGGAGGCTACAAACTTTTTATGTCTTTTCTTCGTCTCTTTCAGCTTATAGCCTAGTGAAGAAGACAGATAAACTGAAATGAACAGTTATTATAAATGATGATACATTCCATAGTAGAGGAAGTATAGTAGAGCTATTGCAGCACACGACAAAGACAAGTAACCCAGTCTGGGGAGTCAGAGAAGGAAGTGATGTTTAAATTGAAACCCAAAGACTAAGGAGATGGTGGTTAGAATAAGGAGGGGGATGTGCGTATCAGGCACACTGAATAGCTTGTGGAATAGAGAAGATTAGCAGCAGACCTGAAGGTGGAGTGATTATATACACAATTTAGAGACCACATATGTTAATCTGTGCCAGAGTATGTCCTAATGATGCAAGAAGGACATGAGAAGTAGTGTTGGCCGTCTGCACCTCTACCTGCTTTGCCTGTGCCTTGCATCCTTGAAATTAATGATGCTTCTCTGATTCTTGTGAGTCTGACAATGCACTGCTCAGATCTCCTGCTACGGGAGCAGAGTAGACTAACAGTCTTAGCTGTCCCCTTCTGAATCCACAATTGTGGTCCCCCCAAGGCCACACTTCCCCATTTGGCTCCCAGCCAATGACTGAGCGAGTTGGGGCTGCTAAGGTAGGGCATGCCAACAGGACGCACGGCTCCTCTGGTGGGGGACTTTGGCTCAGGCACTCCATCAGCCTGGCTGAGACTTCCGTGCAGCTGCACTGCAGTCTGAGAATTTTCTTTTGTTTTATTTTTTTCCAGCATATTGTGGAGGTACAAATGTTAAGGTTACATATATATTGCCCTTGTCCCACCTCCCCCTTTGAGTCAGAGCTTCAAGTGTGTCCATCCCCCAGTTGGTGTGCATCGCATTCATTATGTATGTATATACCCATCCCCTCCCCCCCCACCTGCTTGACACCTGATAAATGTTATTTCTTTATGTCCACTTAGGTGTTGATCAGTTAATACCAATTTGCTGGTGAGTACATGTGGTGCTTATTTTTCCATTCTTGGAATACTTCACTTAATAGAATGGGTTCCAGGTAATTATCGGGGGCGGAGCAAGATGGCGGACGAGAAACACTGCCAGATAGAGCGTCTCTG
>VBSM01003143.1:37656482-37708001 GCA_008086735.1 Cheirogaleus medius
ACAAAGGAAAATTTTTGTAAAATTTTATAATGAATATTTTGTAAATAAAGGTACGTTTAGCTACAATTTCCCATTTTCACTACGTATGGTAACTTTTGGGACACCTGTGGTGTGTTAGGAGAAAACAAGGGAGTGGGTTCCCTCACCTTGATATGTGGTTGGCAACCATGTTGTGTCTGATTGGCAGCTGGGCACCAGGGAGTCCTGCTCCTCATCTGTAGGTGACACCTCTATAGTGTCTGAAAAACCGAGAGATACTTGCCTCTCTGTATTTGGTTTGCTACTGGAAAAGAGAAAAAAATGACATATCATGTGGTTGCATAGATTTTCTTTCACATGTAGTTTGCTGATAATGGTGACATTTTAGTAAAATCTGGATCACCTAAAAAAAAAAGTGCTCAGAAAGTTTATCTATTCACCGTGGACTTCTAGTGGTAGGGCTTAATCCTGTAGAAATTTCAAGCACAATGTCTCATCGACAAAGCAAAATTGCTAACTCATTTGCCTTTATTTTAATGGAGTTAAGATTAGCTTCACACTGTAGTTAAAATTAGATGGTTTTGCAAGATGAACTAAAATATTAGATAAAATGTTGGTGAGTGAAACTCTCTCCAACTTGTGTTTGAAGTCACTGCACTTTAAAAAATGCTTTGGATGACAGTTGTGATGGATTAAACCTGGAAACAAGACAGAAATTGGTACTACATTTGATAGAGAGTAGATGAATCATGTTAGGGTTAATATTCTGACAGCAAAACACTCGCATTTAAACTTCCGAATGGATATAGATGGTTCAGTCTATTCAGACATCCTGGTGAGAGTGAATTTAGGATCCTGGTAGGATGCTGGTTTGTGAGAAGCATAATTTTCCAGGAAGTAATCACAAAGCTGAGTGTTGACAGCTTTGAGTTCAAATTTCAGACTCTCACTGTAATAGCACATAAATCACTCAATTTCTCTGTGGATCTCTTTTATTATCTGTAAAATATAATTCCTTGTGTTTCTTTTACCCATAGCTCATTGTAGTTCTCACTCAAATACTGTACTTCATATTTTAAGGATTAAGAAATAATTAAAAATATTTCTTGCCAAGTTACAGTTATTTGAAGGGCATGTAATTTTTTTTCCCCTAGAAATTTCTTAACTCCCTCTGCCTGTTAGAAAAGTGAGGAAATCTAAGACCAATTAGCTACTGGACACAATGTATAGTATGAGCTCAGTGTAGCTATGAACCAAATTCCATTACAGGAGTCAGACATTAGCATTGTTATTCACTTGGCTCTGATCATTTCTGTGAGCAAGGGGAAAATCTGACTTTTGCACAAAGTCATTTTACTCTGTGGGTTTATAATTTTGGCTGACAAATGGAGAGGTAAATTCACAGTGATTTGCCAGCTAAGAACACTCTGTGTGTCTACCACCACAGGGAGCCAGAATTTTGTCATTTAGCATGACGTCTTTTTAGCTTTCCTTAGCCAGTTTTACAACAAAACAAAGAGACAAAATTTGATTTTGCTCAATGAAAAAGCCTTTTATTGGGGTAGGGGGCAGACAGGGTCTCCTTCTCTTGCCTGGGCTAGTGCAGTGGCGAGATTATAGCTGACCAAAACCTCAAACTCTCAGGCTCAAGCAATTGTCTTGCCTCAGCCTCCCAAGGAGCTGGGACTATAGGTACACACCACTATGGCTGGCTAATTTTTAATTTTTCTGTAGAGACAGGGGTCTCATTATTGCCCAGACTGGTCTCAAACTCCTGGCCCCAAGCAATCCTCCCGCCTTGGCCTCCCACAGTGTTAGGATTAACAGGTGTGAGCCACCACACCCGGCCTGAAAAAGCCTTTTAACAGGTAAAGAGGGTTCACTGTTGTCCCTGGCTGTTCCCACGGTGGACCTTGAGGAGACTGTGTGTTAAACCGTCATCAAGGCTGGCATCAGGCATGAGAAGACTCTTGCATCATCAGCAAACATTGAGTTTGCATGGGCTAGTTGAGGGTTGTGAAGCCAGAGGGTGGGGCTGTGAAGTGTTGAAGGCCTTCCAGGGAGACAGGGTGGCCCTGTGGGTAAGGGGCTTTGCGAGTCAGATAGGCCTGGGAGGAAATCCTGGCTCAGCACCCACTACACGTGCAACTTTGGACAAATGACTTTGCTTTTCAAGTCTAAACTAGCTCGTCTGTAAAATGGGAGCATTATCACCTACCTTACAGGTTTGTTGTGAGGATTGCATGAGGCAATGTGTGCCACATGTTTGGCAATATCAAGACCTGGTGTGTGGCATGCCTTCCCGTCAGTCTTGCCTTCTGGTCCATTTGTTAACAATTAAAAATACCTGGTGTCCATTGCTCTGGGAAAGGATTTTGAATTGTCATTTACATTTTAATATAATTAAATTTGACTTCTCTCTATCGCAATGGGTAGCTGGAGTCCTAACTTGGGTCTAGATTTGCACATGCTACAACTCTGTCATTTCTGGAAGATGAGGTGAGGGCACGTTGAGAGTCAATTGCATGAGAACGAGAGTTAAACTGTGCATCCAAAGAAGTCAGAAATGAGGTGGTCAGGTTCAAGTGCAGTGCACAGGGGCAGAGCAGGGGGCTGACTCTGAGTAGCACTAGGTTAGCGGTTGGGCTTGATACAGTTAGAGCTGGCTGCCACTGGGGGCTGTGAATAAAATCTTGTTTGGACAATGAAGATACATGGTATTGGATATCATTGATTTCGGCGGTGTTCCCAGTACGAGGAATGGTACCTGTGACTTTATTGTAATTTTCCAGTATGGTTAATAGCACTGTTGGTGTTAGCAGCAATGGGAGATGGCGATCTCAGTGCAGGCATTAGCTGTGTCAACATAAAGCATTCTATGCCTTGGACCAAATGATGCCATGCGGTGGTGACACCTTTTGCCAGCTTTGATGGTGGTGCCTTTCATGACTGTAGGAAATTAAAGATAGCCACAAAGTTTTTGCCACTCATCCCACCAAGAGGTGGAGACTGTTTTTCTTTCCCTGGAATCTGCATTGGTCCTATGACTTTTTTTGACCGATGGAACGTGGCAGAAATGTTGCTGTGTGACTTCAGAGACTGGGCTTCGGGAGATCTGCAACCTCTAGCTTTGCTGCTTGAAACATGCCTTCTTGGAATTCAGCCCCATGCCATGAGGAAGCCAGGCAGCCACATAGAGAGTAGGACTGAGGCTCCTGTTGCCAGCCAGCACCCGTTGCCAGCCATGAGTGAGGCCATTTTGGACTGGGCCATCCAGTATCCCAGATGATAACATGTGAAGCAGAGGAGTGGCTAGGTCAACCCATGGAATCATTGGAAATCATAAATTCCTGATGTTTTAACCCATGAAAATTTGTGGTGGTTTATTGCATAGGAATAGATTACCAAATAGTGGCTATTTGCAGTGCAGGGGATAATGCCCAAGAGTAGAAACAGAAAAGGACGAAAGTAGCAGATCCCACAGTCAATGGGACCATTAAGAGGACATACTTGAGATGTCTTCAGAAGACTGGCAGAATTGTAAGGAAGAAATTTTCTGGGCGAGTGGAGGTGGAGTCCTCATTTGTAAGAAGGAGATAGTAGTACCAACCTCTTAGAGTTGTGGTGCAGATTGAATGGGATAATGTATATGAAATAATTAGTGCAGTTTCTGGCATGTGTACACTCAGTAAATAATAGCCATTGTTGTTACCCTTACCTGAAACTAGCTCACTAATTTGACACCCAATAGAAAATAATCACATTAATTGGAACACATCTTATTTTCACAGCTAGATGGAAGTTCTCCTAAGGGCAGAGAATGGAGCTTATATTTCTTTATGTGATGTCAATTCTGAATAAATAATTGTTTGTTGATTATGTAGAAATGGGGAAAAATATATTACATTTCTTTTAGAATTCTAGTCTCATTCACATTAGGTCCATGTGTCAGTTTGCAATCTTAATTAAATTTCTAAAGCCAAAAGATAAAAACTGACTGAACTTCAACTAACATGGGCACTTATTGGTGGGATACGTGGGTGCCCCTTGAATGTATTTCAGGTGGCACTGTGAAGTCTGACACTCTTTTGTCAAGGAGCTTGGCTATTTGATTAACCTTAGCTAAATCAGCTACGCATTTATCTTGAGCTCCAGGATGCCTGTCTGTGGAGATACGGACAGCTTTGTTCAGTCAAGATCAGGTACCAGGACAGACCCATAGTTTCTGCAGAACAGCCTCATCAAGCTTTGTGGAGCTGAAGCCAAGTGCCATGAAGCTTTCATAGTATGTGATTGGTCCTGTCAAGCACTGTCCTCTACCCATTGGCTGTTGCCACCTGTGCAGTACATGTAAGCAGTCAGCAGGGTCTCCTCAGCCAATCAGCTGAGTGGGTTCCCAGCACTGTTCTGCTATCAATCAGCTGGCAGAGTATGTAGTCTCGGTCCATTATGGCAGCTGTGTGTGTGTGTGTGTGTGTGTGCAGGCATATGTGTGGATGGCAAGTACTAATACTAAGCATAACAAGATTCTCTGACCAATACAGCCCGCTCTAATTTTGTTTTAGGATCTGGCCACTTATATCTATTCATAGGGAATGAAATTCCATGTGTGTTGGGCAGCTGGAACTTTATCATTTTCAGAAGGAACAATAAATGTTTTTAAACATCAGTTTGTACAAAGCTTCTAAAGTCTCCTCCAATATATTATGTTCATCACTAGGAGTTCCTGCTCTATAAAGAATGAAAAGACTTGGTAAATAGTTTCTCTAAATAGAATGTGTGAAATGATTAGCTGTGGTTCTTGACATATATAGGATGGAAAGAAGAAAATTGCATAAAGAATTTGGAGCTAGAAATCCTCCTGTGGAATTCAGATTGATGCTTGGTTTTATATTAATATTTAGACAGTGTCGCTCTTCCAGGAGCTGAAAGCAGGGCTGACTATATAAATTTAAGAACTAATTATTTATGTGGTGTGATTTGGGAGGCACCAAGAAGAATTCTTTGCCTCAATACAGTGTTTTCTTTTTTTACCCAAATGATACAGGCATTGAAACGCCACCGTTAGAGAGATTTATTCTTTTAGGTTAAGTATTGCCTCTTTAACTAGTTCGCCTTGTTGGAAGTAGATAATTCATAATGTCAACTATATTTTGGTGTTACTTCTTTTATTCAGTATTCTTCTCCCCCCTCATAATAGGTGTGTGTTTGTGTATGTGTGTGTGTGACTGTGGTAGTCACAGGGTTATGGCTATAGACTACTGCATACCTAGAGAGGGGGATTAGAGTAGGCTGGGTAGGAAGCATTTGTGAGGCATACTTCAACATCTTGCACAGGGTCTTATCTTAGCCAGAACTTTTTGGGGGGTTATAGCTTTAGAATTCTTTTTTTTGGAGACTGAGTCTCGCTCTGTCACTGGAGCTAGAGTGCAGTGGCGTCATCGTAGCTCACTGTAACCTTAAACTCCTGGGCTTAAGCGATCCTCTTGCCTCAGCCTCCCAAGTAACTGGGACTATAGATGCGTGCCATAATGCCTGGCTAATTTATTCTGTTTTTATAATAGTAGAAATGGGGTCTCTTTTTGCTCAGGCTGGTCTCGATCTCCTGAGCTCAAGTGATCCTTCTGCCTTGGCCTCCCAGAGTGCTGGGATTACAGGCGTGAGCCAACGTGCCTGGCCAGAATTCTTAACATAAGGTAGAGAATTCCTTTCTCTCAGTGATCATATTTTAAAACACAGGCAATGGTTCTGATTGGCCCAGCTGTTATCATATGCCCACGCTGGGGTCAATCACTATGACCCTGGGTTTAATGAAGTGTGATTGGTCAATTTGGGCCACATGAAACCAAGGGATGGTGGCCGCACTGTGATTGATTGGCATTCTTATCAGGACCACGTGGAGTCAGGGACACACGTTTCCTGAAGGTGGGTGGGGTTGCGATCTTTGGCAGAAAAGGGAAGATAGGAAAAGTCCTGGAAGACACAAACAACACCAGCCACTAGACCCTTCTGGCTCCAGATGATCTCTTGGAGTTTTTATGATGTAAAATAATTCATTCTAACCCGAGGGTGTAGGCAGTGCTTGAGGGTTGCGTATATGGAATGTGCACAACCCTGGGGAGGCGGTGATGCATCTTTGTGACTGAGATGAAATAAATCAACACAAAACAGATGCATTTGGCCACATCATAGTGCCACATGATAGTACCATGCCAATGTGGATTATTTGTGAATATGCTAATGCTGAGACCAGGGTGTTTCACATAGTTCTGCATCACAGGGGTAACTTCTCAATAGAGGGATATCACCTTCCAAAGGGATAAAGATTGGTTGCAGGGGTGAAGGAACAAAACAGTTGATATTATTGTACAATGATGTACAGTACATAAACATATATGCAATAACATGCGGGGGGACAATTAGGATAAAATATCTAAAAAGAGTCCTTAGGAGGATAATAATAATAATAATAATAATAATAAAAGGTTGAGAAATACTGTTCCAGATCTGAGAAAGCTGTTTTATCTTAGGAGTTATGTGAACTATGTGAACTAGTCTAGTATGTGAACTAGAGTGAAACAAATGTTATAGAACTTGTGATCAGAGACACAGAATGATTGGTGAGAACAGAAACTGGATTTGAATCCAGCCTACTTTCTAGCTCTGTGGAAATGGACAAGTAACATAATCTCTCTGCAACTCAGTTTCCTAATAGTGACCTTTTGCAGTCAATCCCTCTCCCAACCACTTCCCCCAGGCAACCACTGATCTACTTTTTGTCACTATGGTTTTCAAGGATTTCATATAAATAGAATCATACAGTACATTGTCTTTTGTGTCTGACTTTACTTATTATAATGCTTTGGAGATTCATCCATGTTGTGTGTATCAGTATTTCATTCCTTTTTATTGCTAACTTGCATTCTACTTATCAATGGATGACCATTTGGGTTATTTACAGTTTGAGGCTATTACAAATAATGCTGCTATGAACATTTGTGTGCAAGTCTTTGTGTGGATATAACTTTCCAAACTTTTTTTCATACTTCTTGATTCTTGCTGCCAGATGCCATTGGCTATCAGATATACTATTTGGTTGGTACACACATAAACTGTACATCATGCAAATCAAACAAAAGACAAAAAAGGCAAAAAAAAATTACAAATGAATGAATTGGATAAAATTCTTTTTGAAATGCTGCCGATTTTATAAATATTTATTGCTAGAAATAGCATATTTCAAAAAATACTTGGTGAAAGGTATATAAAATAAAAAAAGATACCCCCAAAAGTATAAAATAATCATACTAGTGGTAAAATGCTGCAAAACTAATTCATGATTATATAAAATACAAAATTAGCTTCAAAGTATTTTGGGGCATATTGGTTATAAAAGTAACCTTTATTTTATGATGCCTAATTTAGAATTTTAGGCCAAAAAAGAAAAACTGTGATTAGGCAAATAGGTTCCAGGCAAATTCCCTTTTGGCAAATTTTGCTGTCAATGGAAAGGACTTTGTGATTAATTGAATATAGATGGCAAAAGGAGAAGCTGAACCTGGGGTGATTCTCAGGTTTCTCTCGTGGGCTACCAGGTAGATGGAGTTGTCATTCATGGGAATGGGAAATCCAGGGAGGGAAGGAGGATTTGCGGTGACTTTGGGAGAGGGGATAATGAGTTCGGGTTTATTTGTGTTGATCTTGAGCTGCTTGGGAGGCATCCAAGTAGGGGTGTCCAGCAGGTAGTAAGATTTATGGAGCACAGGGCAGAAGTCTGGCTGGGAGGTATATACAATAAGGGTCCCATATGGAGACAAAGCCATTAGCACACAGGGGTTTAGACACATGTAGACACATAGGGAGAATTATTGGGGCTGGAAGAGCTCTGTGGGGGATACTTACTCCAGTGCAAGAGAGAATGAGGCTTCCTCGCCAGCCTTGCCTGAAGGTCTCCAGGTAAAGCTCCTCTTGGTGTTCCAGATGTGTCCACGAGTCCCTATACCTCAGGGCCACGTGGCTCTGACTTAAAAGGAGCGGGCAATTCTAAGAATATCATGGATTCATTTCTCTCTTTTTCTACATTGGATTTATGTCTGAATCTAACAGATTTTTAGGAGTTGATGTGTGTTGGAAGCTATAAAGAAAAACTGAAAATCCCGACTCTGAAAACAACCTGGGGGCGAAAGTGTCACTGCTTTGGAGCTCCCTGCACAGCGTGTAACATCAGAGGGAGAGGAGGAATATCACAGATGCCTTTGGTGCCCATGCTATCTCCCCACTTCCCACCTCTGGTTTCAGATGTAGCTGTGGCAGATGGTTCTGGTGAACTCAGACTCACTTTATGTATCTCTCTGATGTCAGTCTTAGGCCTTCTCTGATTTTGCAGAAGCCCTCTTGGCCCATGTGCAATGGCAGCCCGGAAATGCGGGGTAGCCGATGCTCTCGGGAGAAATATTCAATCCGTGGGCATCGGGAGCCAGAGGATACACATTCCAGCCACCCATTCTTCAGGTGGAACCACCTTTCCTGAGGGTCCTGGTTGAATCACACCCTGTTTCTTACAATGGTGACCTGGATAACACATCGTTATATTTTCTTTTCCTCCTTCCTTGTCTTACTCCCTCATTCACTCACTCCAGATTCCTGCATTACATTCCCATGTAAGCCACCTGCACCCAAGTCCTTGCCGCAGGCTCTGCTTTTGGGGGGACGTATCCAAAGATGGCTAGCTTCGCTCACTCTTCAACAGAACACCGTCAGCTTGGGTGCTCCCTGCGAGCCTTGGCTGAAGGAAGAGACTGTGGTGTCCCCAGAAACAGCAGGGTGCCCAGTGGATGCAGCAACACCCAGCCGAGGGGGCCAGGAGGTGAAGGTGAAGGTGGAAACTGAGGGTGACACATGGTAGGTGTAGGACGTGGGCTGGGTGTGTCAAGGAACGCATGGGAGACTCCCCTGGGGGACTGCAGAAGTACTTGGTAGCACCTTTGCTGGAGCTGGGATTCCGCACCGTCAGGAATGGGTAATAGCTAGCAAAATACTCATTATGCATAAGACTTGGAGTTGTCAGAATACGTGTGGTTGTGGAGGCAATGACCAATGACAGTGAGGAAAATTTCCCAGGAATAACTCATTGGTTCTCCACTTTTGGTGCACATCAGAATCACCTGAGGAATGTTTCAAAATACAGATGTCTACAAAGTGGAATCTCTAGGGGTCAGGCTAGGGGTATTTTGTATTTTGGAAAATTCTCCAGCTGATACTGATGTCCAGTACAATTTGAGGACCTCGGTTTGACAGTGAGGCAAAAATAAGGCTGAGGACAAAAGTCCGAGGAGGTATTAATACTTAAGAAGTAGGCAGAAATGAGGGTAAGTGGGAGCTGTTGGAAAGGTAGGAGAGGAGTGTCTCAAGGAGGTGGAGTAGGGCTCAGGAAGGGGAAGGCTGGAAAAGGCAGTGCTGGGGCAGTTTCAGGGAATCAGTGGGGGTAGATATCAGATCCCAGCAGATTAAGGAATGCATTGAAGAGGAAAAGGACAAGAGTGTACTGTACCGTGTTCACATGGCTCACAGATCAAATCCTGTCTCCCACCAAACCACAGCCACCCTGTGGAATAGCACATATGATGGTGAGCGCATGACCTAAGGTTAGTATAATCCCCAGCACCAGGGACACTGTGCTTGTGCCACCTCTAGAGAAGTACCTGTGGGAATCTCTAATAGATAAACATCTCCAAGAAATGAAGCAGAAAAAATAAACCAAACCTCCTCCCCCCCAAAACCAAGCATTTTAGAGCAGTGAACACAAAGAGAGAAACTGTATTTTCATGTTTTAAAATGAGAGTTGTCTAAATAGTACCCTTCCGTCTTGGGTGGCGTGCAGGCTGTCCATCCCTGGCATCACGCCCCACGGACGCTGCAGCGCCAGGCTTGAGAAAGAAACAAACCCCTTTCAGAGCATCTCGCCGGCCACATCTGTCTTGCACTGTGGCACTGCATCCTCTAGATGGCGATAAATCTCCAAAGAACGCCAAGCCTCCCCTCCTGGCTTTAGGTCCCTTGGAAAATTGCTTTCTTGGTAGAGAAAAATGAGAGGTATTTCTTTAGAATTGACTGGAAGCTGCTGAGAAAGCTCTTCTTTGCCTCTTAGGTCTTGAAAGGCCTTTGAAACACTGGCAAGAGTCCAGCGTCTGGAATATTGAAATCTAATTGAGGAAGGAGCTGGTGCATTTCTGAGTGCCCTGGAGCTGGGACCTGGCAGGAGGGGTGGGAGGCTGCAAAGAGCTCCCAAGACAGGCTTCCCTGCTCCTTAGGGACCACCTCTCCCCCAGGCCCTGACACCTGTGAGTTCTTACCCTTCTTAGCTGGGGCATGGCTGTTCATTCTCCGTAGGATAGCTAATGCTAAGACGAGCCAACCTTCTTGCTTGTGGTTTTTGCATTTATCCACCATATGCCACTATGTGCCAAGTGCTTTAGAAATCTCATTCAACCCTCTCAAGTAGGTTCTATTATTTTTCCCTTATTCGAATAAGGGAAATACTTGGTCAAAGTCACTACAGCTGGGATTTTATCCTAGACCTTGGGTTCTTAATCACTCTGCTGTATTATCTCAAGGACAGTGTCTAAAAACACTCTCGACTCAAGGTCAGGAGTTCGAAACCAGCCTGAGCAAGAATGAGACTCCATCTCTACTAAAAATAGAAAGAAATTAATCGGCCAACTAAAAATATATAGAAAAAATTAGCCGGGCATGGTGGCGCATGCCTGTAGTCCCAGCTACTCGGGAGGCTGAGGCAGAAGGATCACTCCAGCCCAGGAGTTAGAGGTTGCTGTGAGCTAGGCTGACGCCACGGCACTCTAGCCCAGGGAACAGAGTGAGACTCTGTCTCAAAAAAAATAAAAAAAAAATAAAAAACACTCTCGAATCTCTGGGAAAGGATCTCTGTGTGGGGGTCAGGGCTCAGGAAAGAGTCTCTAGGGAGAGTGGCCCAGGACACGGGAGGATGAGCTGTCCAGGGGCTCACACTGTCTGAAGGGAGCGAGAGGAAACCCTGGAGAGGGTAAAAGAGTTCAGAAGAGAACTGAGGCGTGTGTGGGAGACAAGGATAATATGACTCTCCTTCCCAATGCTGCCAGGGGCCATTCCACCTGTGATTTAGGACTGGACTCTTAACCAATAAAGGACATCAGGCATTTCAGCTTGATAGTCAATGACTTCCTTGGAAAGCAGTAGGCCAAATGACCTGTTCAAAGCAGTAAGTGAAAGCAGATTCAGTTTGGAAATGGAATTGGCAGTCACTGGTCTATTGTGTGTCTAGGGGCAGAAGACAGCTTTGGTTTCTGACTGTCAGAGAGAAAGGTCCCACCTGACACATGAACCAGGAGGGCTTGGGGTCAGGCATGGCGCAGATGTCTCTACTGTGAACTTCTTTCAGGGAGTCACCAGGGTGAATGCTCAGGGTCTCCTTTGGAGAATGCAGTTAATGGAATTGACTTTAGGGAAACTGCCCTTTCCCCAGTTTGCCTTTAGAATGATTAAACATGTTAAACAGTGACCATTTGTTGATTATATGCTTGTTATGTGTCAGCCCCTATGATGAGCCATTTATGTGCACTGTCTCATTTAGCTTTCACTTGAAGTAAGTAGTAGCATCTCTGTTCTTCAGATGAAAAAACTGAGGCTCAGAGTGGTTAAGTAACTTACCCAAGGGCACACAGGAAGTAAGTGGCAGAGCTCTGGTCTCTCTTACTCCAAGGCTTTTCTCTTAACCACTCTCTTAGGCAGAATCTTCCTTCTCTGCCTAAAATCAGATCCATTAGCTAAGGCAGAAGCAGAGATGTGCAATGTTTGTTGGGACTCAGAAGTCACAGTCTCTGTGCCTCCTCAGAGCACACAAGATTCAGCCCGCAAGGAAGTCAGTAAGATGTAAAGAGAGACTTTTAAAAACCTAGAACTGTCAGACCTAAGGAATGACAACATTTCTGCTCCCTGGCTATGACTGTGGGAGAGAGATTTACAAGCCAGAAGGCAGGTCCTGCACTTCTTGAATGAAATCCTGAGGTCAACGAGGGTTGCCTATTTCTAGTCCTTTGTCTGGCTACATGGCCATTATTAACTCTATTAGCACCTTAGCCAACTGGATGTGTTTAATAGTAACATTAGCACTGATGAAACAAACCTTGATTGCAGCAGGGGGTTATAGTTGATGGGGCAGCTCAATGCTGGTGATCAATGGGGCACCTGATGTAGCCACATTTGCTTCCCCTACCTCGAATTTGCAAGCGCTTTTACCATATTATCAACATCCATCCTAAAGTGCTGTCAATAGCTGTTTTCCCTTTCCTCCAAGGATCGTGAAATGCTTTGCACGTGTTCCTTCTACTGAAAGATAGAAGCCTGGTGTTATAGTTTATCCCCATTTATGAGATGAATAACCTTAAGAACAAATTAGAAGCTGAGCTGTGTCTCTGCAGAATGGCCTCCTTTCAAATACCATGCTTCTCTCCAGAGATATAAGAATATACAGAAATACAGAAGGCTTATTTATGGAAACATAGAGGAAAACATTTGAAAATACACTTTTATCAGCACTGCATTTTCCTACTTAGCATTAATCCTTCGATTCATTTTTATTCCTTAATAGAAACACATACCGATGCTAGCAAAGAAAGAAAATTAAAACCTTGTCAATCAAAAACTATTTGGTTATGGAAATGGTTTTATTTAAATATCTTTTTCTGTCTCTTAGCCTGCTTTTTCCTCTCCATGTACTTTGGAGAAAAATATTAGGCTTCTTCAACCCATGAAATAATATTTATTAAGCTCTTTCTATGCATGTGGCACTATTCAAGGCGCTGTAGGGGATACAGGTTTGTGTATATTTTCTTCCTGTAAAAGCACTTACAATCTAGCTGGGAAGAAACCTGCCTATCCATGTCTATGTCAATAGAGCATCGTTGCCTCTATTGTAGTGACAAATAAGAGACACAGATAGGTCCTCCGGGACTTCACAGGAAGGAAACATCATCATGAGTGTGCGATGGCAGAGATGGGTTCTGGGAGGTGAGGATCATTTATCCATCCATCCAACAGATATTTGTCGTGGCAGCCACGGGGCATCTTGCTGGGGTTATGGTGATGGATTAGAAAAGCTCTTCGAGGAACTCATGACAGCGGGGAAACAGATGCATAAATAGCTGATTATAATTCAGCCCAAGATGACTGTGAAAGGCTGAGCATTTGTGCACAGAGTTGGCCTAGCTAGAGAAAATGGAGCACAGTGGGGCCAACACCCAGCTGGCGTCTTCTCTTCTAGGGGAGACCTGAGAATCGCAGAGATTTTGTCACCCGATGGGGAGCCTTTTTGCAAATCCTGCCAAGGCACCATATGTGCTAATGGCTGCTCTGAGTGCGATCATTATTTTTTCTATTTTAAAATTTATTCTTTAAATCCACATACAATAAAATTCGCTCTTTTTAGTGTACAGTTCTAGGAGTTTTGGGGAATTCATAGAGTTGTGTAAACAGTACCAAAATCACGATACAGAATAGTTCCATGGCCCCTCTGGAAAAATTCTCTCCTCCTACCTCTTTGTTGTCAAGTGCTCTCTCTTTTCCAGCACCTCGGAGCCACTGATCTGTTCTCTGATCCTATAGTTTGTAGAATGTCATAGAAATGAATTATACAGAATGTAGCTTTTTGAGTCAGGCCTCTTTCATGTAGCATAATGCATTTGACATGCATCCATGTTGTTGTATGTATTGATTATCTCTTTCTTTTTGTTCCTATTGTTACTGAGTATTATTCCATTGAATGGATGCACCACACTTCGTTTATCCATTCTCAAGTTGAGGGACGTTCCAGTTGTTTCCAGTTTTGCTTAATAGCTGCTATAAACATTTGCATGTTTTTTTTGTGTGTGTGAACATAGGCTTTCATTTCATTTGGGTAATTATCCAGGAGTGAGATTGCTGGGTTGTGTGGTAAGTATATATTTAACTTCATAAAAAGCTACTTAAAGATAAAAAAGCTAAGAATAAAAAAACTTTTTATAGTGGATATGCCGGTTTGCATTCCCACCAGCAACGTATCAATTCCAGTTGTTCTGTATCCTTGCCAGAACTTGATAGTGTTAGTTTATTTTTTGAATTTAGTCATTCTAATAGTTGTGTAGTGATATCTCATTATGGTCTTAATTTGTATTTCCCAAAGGACTAATTATATTGAACACATTTCATATGCTTATTTTCCATCTATATATCCTCTTGGTAATGTACCTGTTGAAATATTTGCACGTTTTAAAAATGAGATTTGCTTGATTGTTTGTTGTTGAGTATTGAGAGCTCTTTATATATTTTGAATACAAATCCATTGTCAGATATGCAATTTAAAATTATTTTCTACAAGTCTATGGCTTTGTCTTTTCTTTTCTAGCAGTGTCTTTCACAGAGCAAAAATGCAAAATCTTGATGAAAGCCAACTTATCAATTTTTTTCCTTTTATTGATTGCACTTTTGGTGTCATATCTGAGAACTCTTTGTCTAGCTCAAGGTTGCAAAGATTTTTCTCCTATGTTTTCTTCTAGAGGTTTTACAGTTTTGGGTTTTATATTTAGGTCTATTATCTACCTTGAGTTAATTTTTGTATATGGTACAAGGAAGGTGTGGATTGAAGTGCATTTTTTTTGTGCATATAGATGTCCAGTTGTTTCAGCACCATTTGTTGAAAAGACTTCATTGAATTGCCTTTGCTTTTTTGCTAGAAATCAATTGACCATGTTTATGTGGATCTTTTTCTGGGCTTTCTGTTTACTTTCACCGATCCCGGTGTGTATCCTTTCTCCAGTGTGAGTGTGGTAAGCCTTAAGTTAGGAAGAGACACTGAGAGAGAGGGAACATTTGAGAGAGGACATAGGAAGGGCAGGAAGGGCTGGAGACTTCTCAGGGAACGTAACATTTAAGCTGGGATCTATACTGAAAAAAAGAGTGGGACAGAAGAGGATGGGCAGATGATGTTATAGTTCACTTCAGGCCTTGGGAAGCTTATGGGCAAAGGCTGGAGGGGAAGGGAGAAGTAGGCGGGGGCAATTGTATGATTCACAGTGTGGCTGGAGCAGAGAGTGTTGGAGATAGGTTGGCGTTGACCCAAGCCAGGGTCAGGTCAAGAGAGGTGTCCATCTGATCCAAGGGTAGGCTGGATGCGCTCATTTCAGAGGAGGACATTTAAATAGGTCAACAGGATGAGCAAAAACACACATTCAGAAGCAATCAGTGCATCTTCCCTATCTCTAAAAGATTCTCAAAACAGCAGATCCCAGGCCCAGCTGCTCGCTCACCTCCCAGAGGGAACAGCCCACTCAGCCCAGGACTGACACCACCCTGTTGATAGATCCCTGTGTGAATTGAAACCTGCTCGTCATTTTTCTTCTCGCCTTGGCTCTGCAGTGAGGCGTTGGTGAGTTGCGGTGCACTTCCCGGGCCGAGCAGCAGATGGCAGCAGAACCAAGGCTCACGGAGCGGAAGCCGCCCAGTTCGCTGCCTTCCGTTCAGAGCGGCGTTAGTGCTGCAGCAATTTCGATGTCTGCATAAAAGCACGATTGTTCCCCCACCCCCCACTCCCCAGCCTCCTGGAAATAATATTCTCTGAATCTTTTGGAATTAAACCTGCCAAACAGAGTGTAACGTGTTTCTTAATCATTTGGGCCACATTCTCCTTTTTCAATGGGTGTTGGTTTCAGCGGGGATGTTTTCTGAGGCTGTGGATCATTGAGAAGATGGTGCTGATTTGCTCTGGTGAGCTGAAGAAACAGCCAGACACGTGGCATGAAGTGAAATAAGGACAAACGCAGAAGACACCCCAGAGTCAGGATAAAAGAAAGGCCACAGGGACTGGGTGGTGAACCAGGTGCCACCTGCCCAGCGTTATTCCTGAGGCACATCTCAGCCAGGTAAGCCTCTTCCTCACAAAATGCTCCTCCCCTCTGCTCCTGACTTCCAGAATGCCATCATTCCAGAAAAGTTTTTCAGAGTTCAGATGTTACTTCATGAGGGAGTCATAGCCCTTCCCTCCTCCCCCAACACCTGCTGGACCAGGCTGTAACACTCGCGAATAGCGCAGTGCAACTCTCCCTCAGGGTCCTTTTCACAACATGTAATTATATAACTGAGTGATAATACATTTGGTTATCTCTATGCTTTCCTAGATGGTAAAACCCATGAAGGCAGGATAGTTTTACTTTCCCTAATTCTGTATCCCATAGGTCTGACATAGCTCTTGGCACAACTATGGCACAATTATTTGTTGAATAATTCCATTATTATATAAAGAGAAGCAGATGTATAATATAGAGGCAGAGAGCCAGATCGATTGGGGTGGAAATCCGGTGTCTATTACTTACCTATTGTGCGTACTTGGATATGTTGCTTAAGTGCTCTGAGTTTCATTTTTTTCAGCTATAAAATCGGGATACCAATACCTATCTTACAGAGTAGTCATGAGTATACAATGAAATAATCTATGTGAAGTATTTAACACAGTGTTTGAAACGAAGTGCTCAAACATGATAGCTACTTTAATTTTTATGGTGGAAACTTCATATGCAATTTGCCCAGGGAAACAGCATTGATTTGATTTCACAAGGTGATGAACTGACTAACACGAGAGCTTGTCATATAGTTTTGATAGGAAGGAGGAAGAGGGAATTGTTGGAGGTGATGACGGTGCCGCTGTTGCTGCTGAAATGAGTGATTTGGAAGTCATAAAACTGTTAAAATGTTCAGCGTTAGGGTGTTGTGTGGGAAAATACTGCTCTGAGTCAGAATAAATAATAAGCTGACTAGGTGAAGCCATATCTTGGTTTAAAAAAAAGAATGCAGTGGGATCATTGATATGAACGTCAAGAATGTTAAGCTGAGCAAAGCAATTAGACATTTAAATTCCACCAACACAGGTTGAAAAGAACTGCGTTCAGTTCTGCACACCCCAATGGAAGCATGGTGAGGTTAGAGGAAGCTGCCGAAGAGAAGGGTGAGTGCTGGTGTTCTCTTCCCAAGAAATGCTTTCAAACTGTTGTAAACATGTTTTATATTACCTAAGAAAGCAGATCATTTCAAAGCGCTTTTAAATAGTTGGGATATTCATAATAGCCAAAAAGTAGAAACAAGTCAAATGTGTATCAGTTGATGAACGGATAAACAAAATCTGGTAAATCCATCCATATAGTGGTATATTATTCAGGTGTAAAAAAATGAAGTTCTAATACTTGCTATAACATGGACGGACCTTGAAAACATTATGTTAAGTGAAATAAGCCAGATACAATAGGACAAGTGTTGTGTGATTCTACTTATATGAGGTACCTGGAGTAGTCACGTTCGAGAAGCAGGAAGTAGAATATTGGCTGCCTATGGCCGGCGGTGAGAGTAGGGTGAGGAATGGGGAGTGACTGCAAATGAGTATGAGTTTCATTACGGGGTGATGGAAATACCCTAAAACTGGATTGTGGTGGTGGTTTTAAAAGTATACGAACATGCTAAAACCCATCAAAGTGTACAAAGTATCCACAAATGGATACATTGTGTAGGATATGAATTATATCTCAATAAAAATGTTTAAAAAATATTAGGGATAGATCAGTGGTTCTCAACCCTGGTTACACATTACAATCAATTTGGGGAGGCTAAAAAAGTACCAATTCCCAGGGTCCCAATCAGAGCAATGAGAATATCTGAGGTGTGGGGCATGGCTCCTGGGCATTTGTGAAGCCAGGGTTGAGAGGCTGATTGAGGGAGTCGATTTTGACATTTCTACCTCTAGAGAACTTGCTATAGGCAATGTAGAGGCACTCAGTTTTGTTGTTGTTTTTAATGCTCTAAATCTGTATATCCAAGGTAATTTCCCTTTAGTTTTTCTTGAAGGCAGAAGAATAGTTGAACTGTATGGCCTTGCTAGAAACTTTCCAGTTTTAGGATTTTGTAATTAAATTCATCTGTTGCGCATGTCCTAAAGAGATGCAAGCATCTGTTCTAGTAATGTCTGGAGCTTTAGTACAGCTAGAAACATTCTGTTCGTTTATTTTTCTTATTTTTTCCCCCTGGTTTTATTGAGGTATAACTGACATATAAAAATTGTGTATATTTAAGGTATATGATGTTATGATTTGATATACATATATATTGTGAAATGATTACCACAGTCAAGTTAATTACCACATTCGGTCACCTCACGTAGTTACCATTTTTTTTTTTTGTATTGAGAACACTTAAGATCTACTCTCAGCAATTATCAGGTATACAATACAGAATTATTAACTACAGTCACAAGGTTGCACATTAGATCCCCCAAACTTATTTTTCTTATAACTGAAAGTTCGTACACTTTGACCAACTTCCCCCCATTCTTCCCTTTGCACCCCACACCCAAAGCCCTTGGTGACTACCATTCCTCTCTTGCTTCTATGATGTCAACTTTTTTAGATTCTACATATAAGTGAGACCATATAGTGTCTGTCTTTCTGTGCCTGGATTATTTCATTTAGCATAATGTCCTCCAGGCTCATCCGTGTTGTCACAAGTGACAGGATTTCCTTCTTTTTTATGGCTAAATAGTATTTCCTTGTGTATATATACCACATTTTGTTTATCCATTCATATGTTGACTGACACTTAGGTTGATTCTCTTGGATATACAGTCACAATGTATATCCAAAAGTAACAATGTTTTAGTCAACAATGGACTGCCTATATGATGGTAGTCCCTTAACATTATAATACTATATTTTTACTATACCTTTCCTATGTGTAGATACAGATATTGTGTTACAATTGCTTACAATATTTAGTACAGTAACCTGCTTTACAGGTCTGTAGCCTAGAAGCAATAGGCTATACCATATAGCCTAGGTGTGTTGTAGGTTGTACTATCCAGGTTTGTGTGTGTACACTTTATGATGCTCACACAACAACAAAATTGCCTAATGATGCATTTCTCAGAATACATCTTTGTCATTAAGTGATGCGTGACTGTATACCCAGAAGTGGGATTGCTGAATCATATGGTAGTTCTATTTTTAATTTTTTGAGAAAGCTTCATACTATTTTCTATAATTGTTGTGTCAATTTACATTCCCACTAACAGTATACAAGGGCCCCTTTTCTCCACATCTTTGCTAACACTTATCTTTTTTGTCTTTTTGATAATAGCTATCCTAACAGATGTGACATGATATTGCATTGTAGTTTTGATTTGTATTTCTTTAATGATTAGCAGTGTTGGGCACCTTTTCATTCATATATCTGTTGACCATTTGAATGTCTTTGGAAAAATGTCTATTCAGGTGCTTTCCACATTTTTAAAAACTTTTTTGTTGGGTTTTTTTTTTTTTTGCTATTGGGTTGCTTCAGTCTCTTACATATTTTGGATATTATCCTCCTATCAGATATATGGCTTGCAAATATTTTCTATTATTCCATAGATTGCCTTTTCATTTTGCTGATTATTTTATTTGCTGTGTAGAAGCTTTTAAATTTGATGTAGCCCTACTTATTTATTTTTGCCTTTGTTGCTTGTACTTTCGATATAATATCCAAAAAAATCATTGCCAAAACTAATGTTGAGGAGCTTTCTCCCCCTGTTTTCTTTTGTTTTTTATTTGAGACAGAGTCTCACACTGTTGCCTGGGCTAGAGTACCGTGGTGTCAGCCTCGCTCACAGCAACCTCAAACTCCTGGGCTCAAGAGATCCTCCTGCCTCAGCCTCCCAAGTAGCTGGGACTACAGGCATGCGCCACAATGCCCGGCTAATTTTTCTATATATTTTTAGTTGTCCAGCTAATTTCTTTCTATTTTTAGTAGAGACGGGGTCTTATTCTTGCTCAGGCTGGTCTCGAACTCCTGAGCTCAAACAATCCTCCTGCCTCTGCCTCCCAGAGTGCTAGGATTACAGGCGTGAACCACCGCACCCATCCTCTTCCCATGTTTTCTTCCAGGAGTTTTATAGTTTCAGTTCCTACAATTATATCTTTAATCAATTTTGAGGTAATTTTTATGATAGATCATATGATAGTTCTATTTTTAATTTTTTGAGGAAAAAGGCATATAAGAAAAGGGTTCAATTTCATTCTTTTGCATGTGGATATCCACTTTTCCTAGCACCATTTACTGAAGAGACTATTTGTTCCCCATTGTGTATTCTTGATATCTTTGTCAAAGATTAGTTGATTAATCTTTTTTTTTGTTTTTTGGGTTTGTTTCTGGGCTCTCTATTCTGTTCCATTGGTCTACATGTCTATTTTTATGCCAGTACCATACTCTCTTGATTACTATAGCTTTGTAATATAGTTTAAAATAAAAAAACATGATACCTCCAGCTTTGCTATTCTTAGTCAAGATTACTTTAGCTATTCAGGGTCTTTTGTGGTTCCATACAAATTTTAGATTTTTAAAATTTCTGTAAAAAATGCCCTTGCAATTCTGATTGGGATTGCATTGGATCTGTAGATCACTTTGGGTAGTGTGGGCATTTTAACAATAATAATTCTTCAAACTATTTAAAATTGGATATTTTTACATTTATTTGTGTCTTTTTAAATTTTTTTCATTAATGTCTTATAGTGTTCAGTGTACAGATATTTCATCTCCTCAGTTAAATTTATTCCTAAGTATGTTATTTTTTTGGTAGCTATTGTAAATGGGATTGTTTTCTTTATTTTTTGGAGAGTTCATCATTAGTGTATAAAATACAACTAGTTTTTGTATATTGAGTTTGTATCCTTCAACTTTACTGAATTCATTTATTATTTCTAACAATTTTTTTGGGGAGCCTTTAGGGTTTTCTATACATAAAATTTTGTCATCTGCAAACAGAGATGATTTAACTTTTTCCTTTCTGATTTATTTCTTTTTCTTACCTAATTGCTTTGGCTAAAACTTCCAGTATTATGTTGAACACAAGTGGTAAGAGTGATCATCCTTGTCTTGTTCCTGATCATAGAGAAAAACTTTCGGCTCTTCACCACTGAGTGTGATGTTAACTGTGGGCTTGTCATATATGTCCTTTATTATGTTGAAGTACATTCCTTCTCTACCAAGTTGGTTGAGCATTCTTATCATGAAAGGATGTTGAATTTTGTCAAATGCTGTTTCTGCATCAATTGATATGATAGTAATTTTTATCCTTTATTCTGTTAATGTGGTGTATCACATTTATTGATTTGCATATGTTGAACCATCCTTGCATCCCAGTGATAAATCCAGCTTGACCATATATGATCCTTTTAAAGTACTATTAGTGTTTTATTGAGAATTTTTGCATTAATGTTCATCAGGAATATTGACCTGCCGTTTTCTTTTCTTTCTTTCTTTTTTCCATTTTCTTTTCTTGTAGTGTCTTTGGCTTTAGTATGAGGGTAATGCTCACCTTACACTATGAGTTTGGAACTTGTCTCTCCTTTCAATTTTTGGGAGGAGTTTGAGAAAGATTGGCATTAATTCTTATTTAAATGTTTTGTAAAATTCACTCAGGATGTAATTGAGTTATGGACTTTTCTTTGTTGGGAGGCTTTTGATTATTGCTTCAGTCCTCTTATTCATTATTTGTCTATTCAGATTTTTTATTTCTTTATAATTCAGTCTTGGTAGTTTGTATGTTTCCTGGGATTTATCCATCCCTTCTAGGTTATCCAATTTATTGGGTAGTAGTTTCTTACGGTCCTTTGTATATTTATGGTAGCAGTTGTAATGTCACCTCTTTCCTTTATAATTTTATTTATCTGAGTCCTCTTTCTTTTTAGTTAGTTTAGCTAAAGCTGTGTCAATTTTGTTTTTTTTCAAAAAAACCAACTCTTAGTTTTGTTGATCTTTTCAATTGTCTTTCTAGTCAATTTCACCATTCCTGCTCTAATCTTTATTATTTTCTTCCTTGTGCTAACTTTGAGCTTAGCTTGTTCTAGTTTTATCTAGTTTCTTGAGGTCTAATGTTAGGTTATTTGAGCTCTTTCTTTTTTCTTAATGTAAGTATTTATTGATATAAACTTCCCTTTTATAACTGCTTTTGTTGTATCCCATAAGTTTGGGTATGTTGTTTCCATTTTTTGTTTACCTCAAAATACTTTTTGATTTACCTTTTGATTTCTTCTTTGAGCCATTGGTTATTCAGGAGTGTGTTATTCAATTTCCACATATGTGTGAATTTCCAGTTTTCCTCCTGATATTGAGTTACAGTCTCATACCACTGTGGTCAGAAAAAATACTTGATACAATTTTAATCTTCTTAAATTTGTTAAGACTTCTTTTGTGGCCTACCATATGATCTAATCTGGAGGACATTCTGTGTGTGCTTGAGAAGAATGTATGTTCTGCTGCTGTTGGATAGAATGTTCTGTGTATGTCTTTTAGGTCCATTTGGCCTACAATGTTCTTCAAGTCCTCTGTTTCCTTAAGGATTTTCTGCCTGGGTGATCTATCCATTGTTGAAAGTGGGATATTGAAGCCCCCTAGTATTATTCTATTGCTTTCTATTTCCTGCTTCAGTTTGGTTAATGTTTGCTTTATATATTTAGATATGCCAGTGGTGGGTGCATGTATATTTACAATTGTTATATTCTCTTGATGAATTAGCTCCTTTATCATTATATACTGATCTTCTTTGTCTTTTGTGACAGATTTTTATTAAAAGTCTATTTTGTCTAATAGTAAGTCTATTTTGTCTAAGGTAAGAATAGCCAAGCCCACTCTCTTTTGGTTGCTCTTTGCTTGGAATGTATTTTTCCATCCCTTCACATTCTGCCTATGTATGTGTGTGTTTATGTCCTTAACATCTCCTGTTGTATGCATATTCTTTTATCTTGTTTTTAAAATCCATTCAGCCACTCTGTGTCTTTTGACTGAAGAATTTAATACCTTATATTTAAAGTAATTATTGATAGGTAAGAACTTACTATTGTCACTTTATTAATTATTATACCACTATTTTGTATATTAGTTTCTTTTTCCTTATTTCCTCTCTTTCTATCTTCGTTTGTGATTTGTTGATTTTTTTTAGTGGTATGCTTTGATTCCTTTCTCTTTACTTGTTGTGTATCTACTACAGATTTTTCTTTGTGGTTACCATGAAGCTTACATAAAACATCTTATAGTTATAGCAGTCTATTTCAAGCTGATAACAACTTACCTTCAAGTGCATACAAAAACTATGCTTTTACTTTCCCTTCTCCCATCTTTAAGGCTGTTGATGTCAAACTTTTCATCTTTTTATATAGATGTTTTGAATACATTTATCTTTTAGCCTTTATACTAGAATTAAAAGTGATTTATGCACCACCATTACTGTATTAAAGTATTCTGAATTTGACTATATTTACCTTCATCAATTTTTATGAATTCATATGTTTATAAAATGAGTTTTATAAATTCATATGTTTTTATGTTGTTACTTAGCATGCTTTTCTTTCAACTTGAAGAACTCCCATTAGTATTTCTTGTAAGATGAGTCTGGTGATAATGAACTCCTTTAGCTTTTGCTTGTCTGGGAAAGTCTTTATCTCTCCTTCATTTCTTAAAGATAGCTTTGCCAGGTATAGTATTGTTGGTTGACAGTTTTTTCTTTCAGCACTTTGAATATATTATCCTACTCCCTCCTGGTTCCTTCTGGGTCCTTTGGTGGATAGTGCTGGTAGCAGGATCAGTGCCAAATTGGGCTGTAGCCAACTCCACAAGGGAATGGACTATTTCTGGGTCTGCAGCTGGGACCATGGTCAGTAAGCATGCCACCTGGGCACTGGTTGGTCTTCTCCAGATGGCCCTTCTCGGTTTTACAACCTCCTATCTGGATCCCAAAGCTCCCACAAAGCTGTCTGTGGACAGCTGCCAAATTAATGTTGCTGTGAGGGGATACAAGCAGGGACTTCCTATTTTGCCATCTTGCTAACATCAGTCACTCTGTTCATTTAAATTTAGTTAACAGAAGTGATGACATGGGTAATAATATTAAAATTTTCATGTCAAAATCTTATTCCTAATTAGACATATTAAAATGGTTAATGTTTAAGAAGAAACTCTTGTTTTGTTTCTGTTGTCATCACTATCAATATCATGATCAAAAGCAATTAATTGTGTGTTTATTCTCCACACTGGCTGGAGCAAGTCATACCTGTCTTGTCAGGCCAACCACTGTATTTTCCAAAGACTAGTGATGAAAAAAAAGTCCCTGTCAAAGTCCTTATGAAAGCTAACTAGAACTTGTTTGAGTTGCAATCACCTTTTAAAGAATAGAGAGGGTCACCAATATCTTGAATTTTGCAGTGCAAGAAATAATATTGGAAACTTTCAAAATAAAGACATTAGATAATGCCATCCTATTAAATTGGATTTTGGCAGGACAACTCTGGTAGCATGAAAGTAGGAAGAAATAAATGTAGATTTATTGAGCTTCTACTAAGAGTCAGATTCAAAGTTTTATGTTCTATACACACTATATCATTTCATTCTAGCCCCAATCACCTTTGTAGGTAAGCATTGTCTTTTTGTTCGGTTGTTTTTCAGATGAAGAAATGAGGTTGGGGAGGCCACTTAATTTGCCCTAGGTCCCAAGCTTATAAGTGCAAGTCCTGAAATGTGGCCCAGCAGATGGAAGTCTGCCATCCTGTCATTCTGAAGAAAGGCCAGATTGTTTATGTTTTATAGCTTTGTATAGGAAAAATAACTATATAGATCCCAATTTCAAATTCCGTATGGTCTTGGGCAAATCACAACTTCTGCATTCCATTTTCCTAAGATATGAGGGCAAAAATATTTGTCTCATGGGATTGTTAAGAGGCAAATGAGTTAATGTAGGTGAAAGTGCTCAGCATTTTGCTTGGCACATTATAGGTGGGGCATTACAAATATCAGTCCAGTGACTTGAACTTTGGGTTTCTAGGATGTGCAGTAACTAAAGTGGAGAAAGTGGCTCATTTTGGCAAAATCCCCAGCCTTACTCTAATTGTCATCTTTGAAGACCATCTGAATGAGCAACAGGCATGAAAGCCCAGGTTGAAAGAGGCTCCCAGTGAGTTCTGTCTGCCTGGGCAAGTATTTTTATTTTCAAAAGAATTATTTTCCTGGCTTGAATTCTTTCAGAAACTCATTAATTTATAAACCAATAGGAATATATCCAGCAGCTGCTTTGTGCTAGGTTCCCTGGAGACTATCTCTGCCTTCTAGAAACTTAGTATGTAGTTGCAGGGGGCAAAGAAAACACATACAAAACAACAGTAATACCAATGAGATGCTATTCATATTTTTAAAACACATAATAAAAATTCAGAAGTACTAAAGGTAGAGAGTAAGTTGCTCTCTCACCTCACCCTTTTTGCTCTGGTTCTATTTCCCTCTAATCAGTTTCTTAGTACTTTCTGAGAGATTCTTTCTATATACAAGCATATATGTACATATAGCACCTTGCCTTTTACCAAAATATCAATGAGACATGCTATGATATTCTTCTGTGCTTTGCTTTTTAAAATTCATAAAATATCTCAGATATTGTGCTGCATCAGTACATATTGATCTCCCTCATTCTCTCTAATGGAATTCTTTTGTATGAATATACCACATTTTATTTAATAGCCCCTTATCAATGGTCTTTTAGGTTGTTTCCAGGCTTTTGTTACCTGAACAATGCCGTAAATTCACCTGACAAAGAGCTATAATTAAGGGCTAAATTGTGTGGCTTAGACTATAAGCGATTCTGATTTTGTGGTGTGGGTGCTAATGGCATTTTTGGTGAGACAGTTTTTTGTTGTGCAGAACTGTTTTGCCTATGGCATGATTTTTATGTCACCCCCCCCAAGTTCCAATATGCTTTCATTGTGACAACCAAAGAAAGCTGCCCCCCCCCCCCATTTCCCAATACCCTCTAGGGGGATGATATTGCCCAGGCTGGGAACCACTGCAAGTGCAGCGAGTTAGAGTTGGAAGCCTTCTGGGAAAATAGGGAGTCTGAGCATGCCATGGATTGAATGTTTGTGTCCCCTCCAAAATTCGTGTTGAAACTGAATTCCCAGTGCAGTGCAATAGTATTAAGAGGTGAGGCGTTTAGGAGGTGATAAGACTGTGAGGGCTCCACACTCATGGATGGGATTAGTGCCCTTATAAAAGGAATTTGGGGGAATGAATTTGGCCTCTTTTTATCCTATCCCTTCCACCATATGAGGACATAGCAACAAGGTGCCATCTTGGAAACAAAGAGCAGCCCTCACCAGACACTGAACCTGCTGGTGCAGGTTTGTGGATTTCCCAGTCTCCAGAACTGTGATAAATACATTTTTATTGTTTATAAATTGTTCTATTGTTTACCCAGCCTATGGTATTTTTTTTATAGCAGTACAAAAGGACTAAGACAGAGCAGGACTTTGAGGATTTGCATGGGCTTTGGGACACAGCCTGAGAAATGACCAGAGGCAGTCACTTTAGTGGGAGATTTTTTTGTCTCTTTACACCTACTCATTTATTTCCAGAGAAAAGGTGCAGTGTTGTAAAGCAGATTGGCCTGGCAAGTGTTCCTTAGCCTTTAATGTGGATCCTGGAAGCACTCCTCGGTCCTTGCTTTAGTTGTTCACCCAGGCTGCCATGTTGGCTCTGGGTCTGCATGGGACTAGGTCACAGGTGTGGAGGTGCTGGCCTGGTGATTATGTTCCCCAGAAGAACAGGAAGGGCCATCAACACAGCCACTGCTGTGGCTTGGGGCAAATTATACAATGCTTGAATTTTCACTCTACCATTTCAGTGCCAGTGAATCCTAAAGTCCTACAAAATTAAAGCTGGAAGGAAATTTTTATATCATTTAGCCTCTCTTGGTTAGAGAGGGGGCTTAGGTTAATGTGCACATCAATGTCTGGCTTAAGGAAAAATGTCATAAAAGAGCCTGCAGGTAAGGGATGTTATAGACTTGGGAAGAAGAGTAGTGTTGGCTGACAATGATGAACTCCAAGCCAAGGGAAAAATGATCCAAATCAGTGTTTTCCCAAATTGGTTTTACATCAGAATTACTTGGAGTACTGGAAAAAAAAAGCAGATTCCCAGGCTCTACCCTAGCCTAAAGAAATTAGAATCTCTAGAACTAGGATCTGGGAATCTGTATTTTTACTACGATCCTCAGGTGATTATTATGCCTGGTAGTGGCCTGACAATCAGGCTTGGGAAACTCTGATTTAAATAGACTCCATTCAAATAATTCCCACATCATAAATACGAGTGTCACAGGAGCCTGGAGTGCTGCTGTGCTAGATAGCTGCCCTATTGGTGAAGGAAGTGAGCAGATAATATGCTAGATGGTTAATTATGTTGCCATTTATTCATTCTGAAATGTTTACAAAAGTAATTAGAAGTCAGATGAGGTGTGATGCTCACTGACCTTTAAGGAGAGCTTGGCCTCAAACAACTAAAAAAAAGGAAATGCCTATTTCAAAGGTTAATCAGAACAAAACACCACATGATTAGCTGGGGATCTCTAGCTTGCAAAAGGAAGGTTTTATTTGGTATCAAGAATGAGAATTAGGAAATGAAAGATCATCTCTTCTGAGTTGTGGTTTTTCTGGATTCAGAATGATGTTCTGAGAAAAGATACGGATTAGCACTTTTCCTGGACTTGAATCTTTCCTGGCTGGCCTAGCAGTTTTTAATTTTTTTGTCTGACATTGTTGGGAAGATTTTTCCAATTGTAAATTGAGAGCTCTTGATCCAAGTGGTTACACAATCAAATGGCACCATTGACTATTCTTACCTCATCTTCTAGAGACTGTAACCCTACTTTCTGATGGTGGGAAATCCTCCAGCACCCTGGAGAACTGTTCTTTCCCTTGCCTTTAAGTTCTTCTCCCCAGCTAGGGATGTGTATTTGAGTTCACAGGGTGTCACTTTCTTGACAATGAGGTGAGGCTAACTGGCTGTGTGACCTTAGGTAAATCTCCCAACTTTATTCCAACCTTTGTCCTTCCAGAATCATTTTCTACCCTGCTCTGCGCCCTGGGAGGCTGCCTCCTGCAGACCACCTACCTCACTGGGGCTCTTTGCTAGCTGACTTCCTGCTAGATTCTGCCATCGGGGAGTCCCCGGCAGGAGGTGCTAAGGTCTTTTCTGCTTTGTTCCTCACCATGGCCCTACGGATGGCCCAGGCCTCATGACTACAGCTATACCTGCGCCCCTGTACACCTGCCTCTGGGCCCTCACTGAGCTCCGTGGTCCTATTTCCTCCCTCCGCACCTTCTTCCCACTTACGGGCTGCAATAGCTCCCCCTGTTGGTAGTTGCTGGATGCTTCATCCACATGCGCTGTTTCCCTTTTCCTTGCACACATCTCAGTAAATAATTCTTTTATGAAAGTCTTTTTAGTTGGATACCCTGAGAGAAACTGTTTTTATCCCTGCCTGATGAGTTTTCTTTTTTTAAGCTGTCAAACGGGGAAGCAAACCTTCCTCTGCCTGTCTTAGTGTAACTGTGAAGATAAGGTGAGCTAGATCTCTGGTGGAGCACTTCAGCAGTAGAAAGCATTCAGCTGCCTGGTGGCATCACAGTTACTGCTATGGCGATTATTAACAAGGTCTGAGACATCTTCATAACCTTAAGGCATTTTGGACAGTTTTCAATATTTGATATTTGCACAGTAAATACTACTTGATTAATTCAGGGAGCAGGAAGTAGGGAGTGATGACAAGAACATCTACCTACTTTCAAGTGTATAGACTCACTATATTTATGGAAAATACAAGAAAGTCTAGTTTTGTTCTCTTTGTTATTAGTGGAAATTCCTCCAAGATTCTGGTAACAGGTTGACATATAGCCCTAGCTTTCAGAGTTACATAAAGTTTTCATGTATGTCTGGGTTCTGTAAGTATTTTGTTAAATGTTAGTAGAAGCTATGTTTGGGGTTACTGGCAAGATTTCAATTTAGCCTGGAAAGCGTTGAAAACATAAACTTTTAAAAACTTATATGGCTGTACACATACGTATAATTTATTTAACCATTGCCTCATTGTTAGGCAACTGGATTGTTTCCAGTTTTGCTCTTTGACAAAGCGAAAGTGATAGAGTGATCATCTTTGCACTTACGGTAATCTGCACATCGTTCAACAATGCCAATCCCTGCTCAGGTCAGGTGCTGGTGTATACAACAGGAAACACAGCAAAGTCGTGCACTCACGAGCTTATATTCTAGGAGAGGAGACAGACAATAAACACAACACAACACACACACACTCACAATGAGTAAACAGGATAAAACAGGGTAAGATTGACAGGGGATGGAGGCAATGGAGGTTGCTCTTATAATTAGGGCAATCACAGAAAGCCCTTCTGATGAGGTGACATTTGAGTGGAGATCTAAATAACATGAGGCAGCAAGCCAGGCAAATATCTGGGGGAAAGGCATTCCTGGCAGAGGGAACAGCATCTGTAAAGGCCCGGAGGCAGGAACATGCTCGGCATGCTTGAGGAACAGCAAGGCAGTCTGTGGGACAGGAGAGGAATGACTGAAGGGCATAGTAATAAGAGGTGAATTAGAGGGGGACCTAGGGGCAACCGAAGCGTTCTATAGGTCATTACAAAGACTATGACTGGTCCTTACAATGATTGAAGACCCTGGTGGGTTTGAAGTAGAAGAGCCACATGAGAAGACTTTTATATTATAAGGTTCTTTTTGGCTGCTGTGTGAAAAATGTTCAGAATGGGGAGGGGTAAAGTGAGGCTGGCCTGTTGGGAGACTTTTGGAGTAATTCATGGAGAGATGATGGTGGCTTGGACTAGGGTTGTCACAGTGAAGGTCATGAGAAATGGCTGGATTCTGGGTATATGTTGAAGGTAAAGGTAGCAGGTTTTAATCATGGATTGGATGCAGGATATGAAAGAAGGGAGTTAAGGATGACTTGGGTTTTGCCCTGAGTAATGACTGTTGAAGGATAAAGAAATGAATGTCTTGTTAGGGCTTGTAAGTTTTTAAGTTGGGGCAGTTTTGCCCCCGCAGAGGACATTCGGCAATGTATGAAGATGATGTTGTTTGTCACACTGGGACGGGGATGTGTGCCACAGACTTCTAGTGGGCAGAGGCCAGGGATGCTGCGAAACCTCCTACAATGCACAGAACAGCCCATAACAAAGAATTACCCAGCCCCAAATGTTAAGAAAGGCTGAGAAAGCTGAGCTTAGGGAGATCACTACTTTTTTTTCCTTCAGCCTTTTTCTTCTCTTGGCTTTGTTCTCCTCTTCCCTCCAGATGCCTTTCTTTGTTGCTTCTTGTATAAGTTAAGAGATGGCTGGCCCGGCTCTTCCCCCTGCCCTCCGCCAAACGCGACCTTTAAGCTCCCACAGCTGAATTCAACTCACTATATATAGTCTTTTTGTCCCAATTCCACATTTTCAGGAGAGAGACATTGATTGGCCCAGGTGTTTGCTTTGCTTCAGCCCAGCGAGTCAGAGGGTGGGCCCCTGGCCACTTAAAAAAGACTGCAGCAAAGAGAGTCAGGGAAGGAGTGAGGGTCAAAGAAGAAAATTCACTGGTGTGTCTGCTGTATGAACTTGGAGAATTCGACCTAAAGATCTTACTCCTGGGGGTTCTAGCTTAGCCCACAGAATCATGCAGGCTCTGCTAATTCAGCCTGGTCCTTTTGAATTACAAGAAAGGGAAACGGTGAGTGAGGAGAGATGGCTAAAGATCTCCCGGGCCATATTCGGAATCTGAATTCCCACTGGGCTGGATGTGAAGAGAAAGCTGTTTGCTGTGTTTTTTCTTTCCCTTTTTAATTGAATTTGAATCCAGCATATCTGTGGAGGAAATCACTTAAAGCAACAAACACTCGTAACTAGTGACCGGCATGAAAAATAAGAACGAGGAGAGAGCACAGAAGGCAGTGTACGGTTAGTGCGACATGTGGCTCTCCTCTTGGATTTCCACTGACTGTATTACCCAGGCAGGAACTTGTGTTCAGAGAGAAGGATATTCTGCAGATGGTAGCATCCTGGGATCATTGTCAGAAAGAGGAGAGATCGTATCAGACTCATATAGAATCAAAGGTTCATTTAAGAATGAGTCTGAGATCATCTTTCCATGCAGTAATGAGGATTTTAATATTTCCAGCCTGCTATTCCACATGACTAGGGCACTTCTCACAGAGGTGTCCCTGAGGGCCTCAAAATAGTGCTAATAAAAACTGTTGTAGGAACAGACTGATGATGGTGAGGAGAGAGGTAGCCTGCTCAGGCCCTGGGAGGTGTTGGTGGGCTCCTGATATGGGCAAAGCAGATGACTCTGGTGACCAAAATGTGTCCCTTGCTCTTCATGCTGTCAAACATACCTGCATTTCTCAGATGGTTGAGGTAAAATGTTTTGTTTTTTGAGACAGAGTCTCACTCTGTCTGCCCAGGTAGAGTGCAGTGGCGTCCTTGTAGCTCACAGCAACTTCAAACACTAGGGCTCAAGCGATGCTCCTGCCTCAGCCTCCTGAGTAACTGGAACTACAGGCACACACCACCATGCCTGGCTAATTTTTCTATTTTAGTAGAGACGGGGCCTCGCCCTTGCTCAGGCTGGTCTCGAACTCCTGAGCTCAAACGATCCTCCCACCTTGGCCTCCCAGAGTGCTAGGATTACAGGTGTGAGCCACTGCACCTGGCCTGAGGTAAAGTTTTGCAAATCCCTGTAGAATGGCAGTTATCAATGAATGAATAAGCTATAAGGGGCCATTTGTACTTTAAACAGTTTTATTGAGATATAATTCACATGCAATTTACCCATTTAAAGTATACAATTAAATGATTTTGAGAATATTCACGGAATTGGGCATTGATACCAAAATCAGTTTTAGAACATAGTCATTACTCTCAAAAGAAAAAACCCTGTATCCATTTCCCCCAGAACCCTAGCCCCAGGCAGCTACTAATCTACTTTCTGTCCCTATAGATTCTATTCTAGAAATTTCATATGTATGGTATCATGCAGTATATGGTCTTTCATTTTTGTCTTCTTTTACTTAGTTTTCAAGGTTCATTCATGTTGTAGCATGTATCAGTACTTCATTCTTTTTTATGGTTGAATAGCCTTCCATTGTATGGATATATCACATTTTGTTTATCCATTCATTAGCTGATTGACATTTGGATGGTTTCTATTATATTTTTGGCTATTATGAATAATGCTGCTATAAATATTTGTGTACAGGTCATTCGTGGTTTAGCATTAATTAGTTTATCAACCCAAAAGTCAACTGCTCTAGGAAGTCTGCCATGATCTTCCCTATTCTTTCTTTTGCCTTTAGGCCTATTGAATTACTCTCCCCCTTCTCACAGCATCTTCTACGTCCAGTACTAGCACTTGCTCTCTGGAGTGATGGCTTGCTTATCATCTCACCTGTCACCTCTCTGACAGCAAGAATCACATCTTATTCATCTTTCCATTCCCAGCACCTATTAATATTAAGTTTACAACTATCCCTATTTCTCAACTAATTGCTGAATTTACACTTATGGCCTTTATGTACAATGAGTTTTTATATCTTACTCTAAAGAATTTCCAACTCTCAGTTTATTCACATCTTTTTCTTTAGCCTCCCACTTATCTGTCACTCCCTGGGTCCTTTTTGGTCCTTTAGGCCAAACCCAAAGGTGGCTGGAACCTGTCTGCCCTGGTCATTCACAGTGAACCAGAAGGAGGCACCAAGGGGATTCAGAAAATCAGATTTTTTTTTTTACTTATCTTGAAAATGTTAAGCTTTTTGTGTCTTTTCTTTTCTTTTTCCTTTTTGAGCTATAAAGGGAGGAGAACACCGAGCGGGGCCCTTCCTGGCAGTGTTGATTCAGTGCAGCATTGGGGTGGGTGGATAATAACCCTCATAAGCGTGTGTGGGCTGCAGCAGGGGAGGCTCCTGGGCCTCTCGGAGGTTCATGACACCGTTGGGGCTTCTCTTGAGCATCTGCTCAGCTGGAGCTGCCATCTTTTGTGTATTTTACAGGAAATTTTTAGAGCCTCCTTTAGGTCCCCAGGGCTCCGTGTGCTTGATGTGACTTTTGAAGATGGTTCAGTCCCTCATAGCCAAGAGACAAATGTTACATCGACAGGCTGGCTTCCAGGCTGCTGGCCGAGGCTGCTGTTCCTTGATTTTAGGGCTCCTGTTTCCGCTGTTGCTCCCCCTCTCAGACCACTCACCTCCTGTTCTGGGACTGATCATTCCCTGGCCTGTAGCTTCACTGTGTACAGCTTCACTCTACAGTCCTGGAAAATCAGGACTTGGTTTCAGTTCTGTGTTCATAGTGCTTCGGCACTTTGTGGGTTCTCAGTGACTGTTTTCGACTGGGCCACTTCCTGGCATCCTTTAGAGCCTGCAGAGGAATTAGGTACAGGAGGAAGGGGTTCTCCGGGTGTGGGAAACAGGCATCTATGAGTGTAGAATAAGACTGGAGACCTTGGCACATTTTTTGCTTGGAGAGCGTCAATCCTGGAATTTAAACCTTTGTTCTAGCCTGGGCATGGTGGCTCACACCTGTAATCCTAGCACTCTAGGAGGTTGAGGCAGAAGGATTCCTTGAGGTTACTAGTTCGAGACCAGCCTGAGCAAGAGGGAGACCCCGTCTCTACTAAAAATAGAAAAAATTAGCTGGGCGTGGTGCTGCATGCCTGTAGTCCCAACTACTCAGGAGCCTGAGGCAGGAGGATCGCTTGAGCCCAGGAGTTTGAGGTTGCTGTGAGCTAAGCTGATGCCATGGCACTCTAGCCCGGGCAACAGAGTGAGACTCTGTCTCAAAAAAAAAAAACAAAAACGAAAAAAAAAAATAAACTTTTGGTCTAGCAAGCTTATCTAATTGGCCTTTTATGTCTTCTAGCCAGATGGTATCTCTCCATCTACTCATGGGGTGCTAGACTTTTGCATAGGGCTTTCTGGACTGGTTTCAAGCTCTGAACTTTCAGAAAAGGCATGTGGCTCCAGAATTACCTTCCTTTCCTGATCTGGGATTGTCTCAGTTTGCTGAAGCCACCTTAAAAGATCTGTTTGTTTCCACCCTAATAGTAAATCCGTTGGGCATGTGTATGTAGCATTTGGTACATTTTCCTAGAGCTTTTAAAGAATTCATTCATGGGACCCACATGGCCCCATGGAGCTGGGGCCAGGTCTTACCCTTCCAAATGCTAACGTGAGGCTGCCTACCTGGAAGATGCTCATATAGCTCACTTCAGTGAGTATGTGGTAAGGATTTACTTTTCTGTTTTTACAGATAAGGCAATGAGGATGAGAGAGGCAACAGCTGTTTAGAGGCAGATATAGGTTTTGTCTTTTTCACTATGCCGTACATCTCTGATCACTTTGTTGATAATTAATTTGTGTCAGTGACACGTGACTTTTTTAGATAGATGGTGTATTCTGGTAATAAACCCATTCTTATCTTTTCTTTGGGCTCATTCTTTGGATTTTCTTTGCCTTTCCATTCTGTTGTCTATTCTTTGAGAATGAGCAGTGAGGCAACCTAATCTGTGTGATATCTGTAGAAAACAAAACAAAACACCCAAGGGTGATGTGTGTCTACAGGTTTGGAGAGAATCCAACCACAGAGGTGTTAACAACCCAAATAATATGGAATTCCAAGGCACAAAAGCTCCATTGTTCTATTGCATAGCAGCACCAAGGGACGTTTCAAACATGTGATACACTAGGAACAACTAATGTGGATTTCCCCCTCCTTCAAGTACCTATGAGTGACGGTCACCTTGCAGTTAATCAAGTCCTCTTGAGGGGTCATGACATCTCCTCTGAGGTATGCTTATGTTCACTGCCTCCAAAGATTGCAAACTCCGTGAGGTCATGTCTTCTATGTGTAGGCAACTTGCTCAGTGCCTCTCACAGGCTGAAACCCGATGAAGAGTTGAGTTTGGACATTTACATCCCTTCCCTCCCCTCCCCTCTCTTCCCCTCTTCTCCCTTCTACTCCTCTTCCCTCCCCTTCATCTAAAGTGTTACTAACACAAATTAATCATCAACAAAGTGATTAGAGATGCATGACATAGTGAAAGAGACAAAACTTATATTCGCCTCTAAATAGCTGTTGTCTCTCTCATCCTCATTGCCCTGTTTGTAAAAACAGAAAAGCAAATCCTTACCACATACTGGATATTTTCATCCATATATCCCATCTTCTGTCCAAACTCAGTATGAGTTAACTTAGTCCCTTCTTTGTTCAAAAAGGATTTAAGTGAGCTTACATGTCATGTGGTGAGATAGAGATGGGTAGGAAACATAACATAAATTAGAGATGGCTAGGGAAAAATAAGAAAAACAAGAATAGGGCCATAAAGTGAGTCCCCAGAGGTACACATGCTGCAGAAGGACCAGAGATTTGGCTTTACGAGACTAAATAGGAAACCTTGTCAGTTACACAGTTCGCTGTCCATACAATAAAAGCAAGTCAGCTTCTCAACAGTAGCATAACCACTGGACCCTACAACCTAAAGGAGTTTCTCAAAGGATTCCCCTAAGAGTCACAGCTCTCTGCTGGCCTTAGCTGTCCAACGGGTAGATTTTTGAGTACAGAGAGGAAGGATGGACTGTATAGCTTTCAACTAGTCCTTCATGAATTTTATTTCTCTCAGCTGAGCTTTTGCTCAAATGCAGTTTATTTTTAAGAGAACATATCCATCTTGGTCCCACACTAACTTTCCCTTCTGCTTCCCTTTATTTGAAAGAAAACTGTAACTACACAGTCACGTAAGTCTGAGTGGTTATAGTCGTATAGGACTCCGATGCTCATTTGTTCCCATGTCCAACCAGTCATCGTAATCTGTTCCTTTCCTCCTCTCTTCCCTTCTCCTTCCCTGCCTCCACCTCTCCCTTCGTTCTACTTTCCTCCTCCTCACCCTTTCTTCCTTCCTTCACCACTTACTATTAATATGGATCAGGAGCTGGGCTAAACACATGAAGGCAGGATATTAAACATGTGGAACAATTGGCAAGGGGACTGTCTAATCCAGGAATTATATCAGCTTTAGCACTGAGCAAGATCCTCAAAGCCTTCTCTTGTGCCAGGCACAAACTCTTCAGTTCCTGCATTGGGAAGAGGGGTTGCTTTGTGGAGTTTCAGGAGGGGGCTGGGGTGCTGGGGTAGGCATGGGGCTCGGTGGGTGGTGGCTGCAGGAAAGGGGTGGTTTCTATACTCACAAGTGTTTCCGTGTTTTAACAGCTGAAACAGCTGCACTGGTGATGCTGGTTGCCCATCAGCCCTGGGTATATAAAGTCACAAAGACAACGTGGCCATATTTCCTACCCTAAAGGACCCTGGAGTTCACCACCTTCAGAATGTGTTTCAAAAACATCTTTTCCTCTCTCTGTCTGTTGCCATGACTATAGTTTAAAACCTCATTATCTCAGGCTCCATGAATTACAATTGCCTCTTAACTGGATTTTAATTTCTTTCCTCTTTTATTTTCCCTCTTTCCAATGTTTCATGTCTGTGATCCCAGAGAAAATTCCACCCCCCTAATACTGCTTTTTATCATGCTATTACCTTCTACTCCCAAACTGTCAGTGGCTCTTCTCTCTTCTTTAGAGTAATATGTGAACTCTTTACCTGGGCACGTGAGGCCCTCAGTTTTTAACTACACCACTGCATCAGGCCATATGATGTCACAGAAGAAGGAAAAGCTATGGTCCCCCTGTTCTTAAGTAGCTTAAAATGGGTGGTGCAGGTGTGGAAGAGATGTTTGTCATGATTGTTATACAGTAAAAGCAAATGTGGGGAACAGGTAAGTGACAGGGTGTGGGTTGGTGCAGTCCGATGGTGCTGGCAGGGACAGTGAGGAAATAGTCTCTGAGTCTGATTTGTCGTGACAAGCTGCAAACAACTGATTCCTAGTCAAAGGCCTCTGATTTCTAGGTGGGTGAGCCGGGGATGGATGAGGGAGATTTGTCAACCACAAAATGAAATTTTTTTTTATACTTTCTGAGATGCAAATCCAGGATGTGAAGGCTTTTTGAAGTTTAAGCACTCTGAGTAAATTCCAAAAAAGGTTAGTGCAAGTGACTTTAAATTCACTGTCGAATATCCTACCAGCTTCCTCTGAAGTTTTGCCATCAGCTTTGAATGAACATCTGGCAGTTCTAGACCTGACTGGATTCACAGGTTGAGTCTGGGAAAGAAGTGTCTAGAGTCCTTTCTCTGAGCTGTTCTTGAGGAGAAAGCTTGGCTCCGTAATCCCTGGGTTTAGTCTACAGTCCTCTGCTCTACCAGCTGAGCTATCGAAGGGTGAGCAATCCCTGGGTTTAGACGAGGAGAAGTCATTCCTACAAGTTAGGCATTTTGCTAACATTTTCATACACGATCCCATTTAATCTCCACTATTATCTTGCAAGGTAGATGTTATGAGTAAACTGAGACCCAAAGGCACTCAAAGGCTAATTTATCCAAGGTTGCCCAGTGGGTAAATCCTAGAGTTAGGATTATAGGACTACCAGAATCTGTGTTCTTTCCACTCTATCTGTTGTCTTTATAGAGTTAATACTTTTGAGGAGTGTTGGAAGGACAAGAATTATGAGTTTATCTGGCACATTGGGAATGAAACTTTTAAGCCATTAGAACCCCACTGCTATTCCCCTTTATTGATAAGTTCAGTTGAATGTTCATCTTCCCTGGGGAATACAGATCCTCTCCTTCTTAGGCAGAGGGGTCTTTATTTCATGGTTGAGTGACCACAGCAAGACTATGTCAATCTTTCAATCATATGCCTCTGCATTCACTTTGGTGGCTTTTTGGATTTTACACATTGAAGTTCCTTTTAGAGAGAGCATTATTTTCTGACTTGCCAGTATTCCCACCATAATCCCTGGTTTGTTTCCGTCATTTATGCTGCTTCAGCTTGGAATTTGATGGGAGTTATTGTGAGGTTTAAATAAGATCATCCATGTCACGTGCTCAGTACAGTGACTAGCACATTTTCCAAGTTCAGTAAGTGGTAGCTACCACAATGGTTCTCACTGACTTGAGAGCACCCAGATAAGCCCCCAATTCTGCATTACTTCTTCAGATGAATGTTGGTCACCTGGCGAGACTCAAAGAAATGGGCACAGGCCAGATAAGTTTTCAAATAGGGAAGAAAGTCAGGAAGGGCCTGATTTGTGTGATGATGTGCTCCTGAGGATGTCCTGAGTGTTCCGAAGGACTCTTTAAGACACAGTTCAGCAAGTTATGGTTCGTGGTCCAAATCCGGCCTCCTACCTATTTTTGTATGACCTATGAGTTAAGAAGGTTTTTTTTACTGTTTTAAAAGGTTAAAAAAATTCTAAAGAAGAACAATATTTTGTGACAGATGAAGGTGATATGACATTCAAATTTCAGGGCCCACTAATAAAGTTTTATTGGCACACAGCCATGCCCATTTGTTTACACATCATCACTGGCCACTCTGCCTCTATAGTGGCAGGGTTGAGTGGTAGTGACAGAGACTGTGTGGTTCACAAAGCTGAGAATATTTACTCTCTGGCTCTTTGTAGAAAAGTTT
Organism: Cheirogaleus medius; assembly: GCA_008086735.1. Lineage (NCBI taxonomy): Eukaryota > Metazoa > Chordata > Mammalia > Primates > Cheirogaleidae > Cheirogaleus > Cheirogaleus medius. The sequence continues at coordinate 37,694,961 of VBSM01003143.1, forward strand.
GCCTTGGTGTAAGGTGGAGTGATTTAGGAAAGAGAGATGAGGGAAAACTCAAGCACGCATAACTCAGTTTACAAAGCTTCCAAGGAGAGGCCCTACTGACTGGGGCCATGAGATTAGATTCTGCCTAGTTTCGATCCAGTTCGGTAAATACTTTCTGAATGCTCCCTGTACGACAGAAATATTTTCTGCCCATAGAAACCTCACAGTCTTATAAATGCATAGAATTGTGGGAAAGAACGCAGAACCACCTGGATGTAAGTTCAAACCCTGGCTCCATCACTTACTGGTTGTATGCACCGCTGGAGGTCTTCCGTCTGCCTCTCTCAGTCGACTCTTCCCTCCTTGCTGTCCTGTTCTGGGACTGCGGAGGCTGACTCCCGGTTTCACTGATGAGCTCCCTTGCTCTTCAGTGTCCATGTGGATTTGGCCAATGGAAGGGAGGAGAGGGAGCCGAGATAGTTATTCTCCCAGTTCTCCTCACCAGTTTATCGTGGTTGGCTGCAAACCTCTACTGAGGGCCACAGCTCTTGCTGGAAGGCCTTTTCCTTATGGCTGCTCTCTCTGCTGGGTGCTGCTAACTCTTCCCTCCTCTCTCCCTTGGGCTTATGGTTGTAATAGGCTCTGATGTTGATAGTGTCAGGCTGTTGCGATAGCTCTGCTTGGCTTTCAAACATCACCCCAGCATTTATAAACAGTTTGAGTGAGCTTTAGCATCCTCATCTGTAAAATTAGGATATCATATGAATTGTGATCACAGTACCTATAAACTCCCAGCACAGTGTCTGGATGTGTAGTAGGGGCTTTGTCGACGCGATTTCCCTTCTGCTTTCCTTGAGATTGCGTGGTTTCTCAAGGGGAGCAAGTCAAATGGCTACAGAAAAGTTTAAACCAAATTAGGGCAGTGGTTTAGGAATTATTAAGAAAGGATGCATTTGGGAAATAATTTGAAAGTAAAACTAGCAGAGTCTGAATGTATGTGATAAAGGAGAGGGAGGAATCAGGATAAGTTTGAGTTTTCTGCACAGGTTATCCTGTGGGTGGTGGAGTCATCAACAGACAGAGAAAATGCAGGTGGAGTTTGCAGATTAGAGAAGAGGACGCGAGTTCATCAGGACAAGTAGAATTAGAAATGCCTGTGGGATGACCAGATGACGATGTTAAGCAGGAGGTTGGATGGGTGGCACCGGGGAAGGGTTTGGGGAGGACAGGAGCATTTGAGAATCATCAGTGTATGTGGATATAAGTAAGAGAGTCAAAGAGACCACTGCGTGTCACGGGTTCAGTGGGAAGACATACTCTGATGGCAAAAGGACTAGACTGGAAGTTGAGTGGTTCTATTCCCTGACCTGGTTTGACATTCACTGGCTGTTTAACCTTGGAGATGTCACTGACCTGTGTTGATATTCTGTATTCTTCAGCAAATGTAAAATGAGAGGGTTGGACTAGGTAGTATCTGTGACTTGCAATCTGATTGGGAGGCAAACTATGAAATAGCTAGAGATTAATGATTATATTATCAAGTGCTAAATGGACAAAAGCCCCCAGAGACCATGGCCATCCTAATCAATGGCTATTGTTTAGTGAGAAGAAGGTACACAAAAACTGTCTAAGGCACAGTTTCATGGAATAATAATAACAACAACAATAGTGGCCAATATTTACTGAGCATTTACTGTGTGCCAGGTACTGTTTTATGGGCTTTACATCTATCAATATTTAATCTTTACAACAACCCTATAAAGTAGGGGTTATTATGAGCCTCCACTTTACAAAAACTGAGACAATAAAATGGCTAAATATCCCACTCAAAGTCTTAAAGGGAGTAAGGATTCAAACCCAGGCTGCCTGGCTCCAGAGCCTAAGCATTTAATCTCAGACTATCTACTCATGGGAAAAACTGTGCTCTGGGGAAGTAAGAGCCAGAGGCACACACGTTGGAACTAGGAGTGATTTTAGAGCAACCAGAATTTTAAGAGCAGCAGGGTCAGGAAACAGACTCATCAGTTATGATTCTATTTATCAGTTGTAGGAATCTTGGTTGCTGACTAGCTTTTTACTGTACTTGCAGATAGCAGACATACTCTCAATCGGTGCATTTAGGTAACAACTTAAAAAAAATTATATATGAATACCTATGTAATATGCACTCTGATATGTTAATATATACAGAATCAGTCTTTTGTACATCTTAATCCTTCCTCCTCCCACTCCAAGAACTACTCTTTCTGAATTGTGCTTGTCTATGTTACCATCATCTACAATGAAGATAGGCGAGAGATGAATCTTATCCTTGTGAGTATTGGTAAGGGTATTGTTGAGCCCATTGCTTATTCACATTCTATAATGTCCCTCTTATACGGACTCCCCAGTTGAAATTCCCTGTGGTCTTGTTCATATTAATCGTACTTCTTAAAGCAACCACTTTAGTTTTTTATTAGAGACCCTTTAGCAAAAGCAAATGATCAAGTTGTTCTTTTTGAAGTGGGTTCTGGAAAACATAAGAGTCAAATCTGTGGCCAATGGCAGCACATGTGCTTTTGCAGTTTTCATTTTATCCCTGGTCCTGCTTTATGATCCTCTGTTTGCCTTTCTTCTTTTTTTCACCTGCTTTTCTTTTACAGCATCTTGTTGTAATTATGGAATCATAACCAGAAACAAGGCAGAATTTAAATCAATATCTGTATGCATGGAAACCCACCCACATACACACAGGCACATCCACAGTGCACTGGGGACTCTCCAGGAGGTTGGCTCGACAGCAGAGGTTCTGTAACTGCTCAGCATACTGGCTGATAACAAGGAGGTCATCAAAAAGAAACTGATAATTAGGAGGATTATCACAACCATCAATTTACAATCCCTTTGATGAGTGTTGGTTGCACTTAATGACTCACTGAAGATCAAGTCACACTCCCTTTCAGCAGTAATGTGGGCTTAATAAGCATTACTATGATGATGGCAATAAGTAAACAATCATCTTTATAATGATAACAATTTGGTCCAGGCAGGAGGGAAAATACTCCTGACTGGGCTTGCTTGACTGTGACAGGAGGTGAAGAGGCAGAAGCTGGTAGAGTGGAGGAGAAGGCTGGTGGGGTCAAAAAGTGTCAACGGACCGGGCACTGTGTCTCGCGCCTATAGTCCCAGTACTTTGGGAGGGTGAGGTGGGAGGATTGCTTGAGGCCAGGAGTTCAAGACCTGCCTGGGCAAGATAATGAGACCCAGTCTCTACAAAAAATTAAAAAAAAAAAGAATTAGCTGGGCGTGGTGGCACATGCCTGTACTTCTAGCTACTTGGGAAGCTGAGACAGTAGGATCACTTGAGCCCAGGAGTTCCAGGCTGCAGGGAGCTATGATGACACCACTGCACTACAGCCTGGGTAACAGAGCGAGACCGTGTCTCTGGAAAAAAAAAAATTGTCAAGGAAATGAGCTTAAAAGACAAAGAGTTGGGGTGGGAAAGGGAATGTATGTACAGGGTGGAAGGAAGTTATAGTAGGTGCTTGGTTCAGAGCAAAGAGTGAGGGAAGTGGTATGCTGGTGTGTGTGTGTGAGTGTGGGTCAGATTGCTAGCTCTGTTGCTTATTGACTGTGTGCCCTTGAGCAAGTCACTTGACCTTTGTATGTCTCAATTCCTCAGCTGGAAAATCAGGATCAAAAAGTACCTACCTCTGGCTGGGGTGTGGTGGCTCACGCCTGTAATCCTAGCACTCTGGGAGGCTGACGAGGGAGGATCGCTTGAGGTCAGGAGTTCAAGACTATCCTGAACAAGAGCAAGATCCCATCTCCTTTAAAAATAGAAAAAAAATTAGCCATGCAACTAAAAATAGAAAAAATTAGCCGGGCGTGGTGGTGCACGTCTGTAGTCCCAGCTACTCAGGAGGCTGAGGCAGGAGGATTGCTTGAGCCCAGGAGCTTGAGGTTGCTGTGAGCTAGGCTGATGCCACGGCCCTCTAGCCTGGGCAACAGAGCGAGACTCTGTCTCAGGGAAAAAAAAAAAAAAAAAAAAAAGTACCTACCTCATGGGGTTGGTGAGGGATAAATGGGATAATTCATGTAAAGTACTCCGGTTACTACTGCTGGGTGTGTTTGTGAGTGTCTGATAATTGATAGTGCTTATGCTGTTGCTGCTGCTAGACCATAGAATAGAGAATGCAAAGATTCTTATCTCAGACTTATAAGACAATTGTGCAGCATTTTGAAAGCGGAAATGTAATTCTGGGAGCCATATTATGTTATTTAAGCAACATAGAGATTCATTTTTTGTACTATGTATCATATGCTACGTATTCCATCTGACACTTCATTTATACTGTGTTCTTTTCATTTCATAACCCCATCTATTTCTGTGCATTAACATATAAGCCTGGACAGATGGTAGACAGTCACTAAATGCTCATTGTGTTGAATTGAGGGATACCCTTAATAAATAATATTTTGGAATAATGAAAAAGCCTTTGTGATCTGGAAATTGTGAATGAAAATATTGCCAGGAAAATACCAATAATAATAAGCATAAGATTGTATAGGGGTTTTGGCTTTTCTCAACCCTTTCATAAACATATTGACCCTCATAAACACTGTGAGGTGGACAACATGCTGCCGTCAGTCCCATTTTACAGATGAGGAAACACGTGGCTCTGAGAAGTTCAGTCTGGTGCCCAGATGCCACAGCTGGTAACTGATGGAGCTGGAGTCAGGATTCAGGTCTTGGGGCACCTCCAACAAAGAAATTGTTGTTCGTACTATTCGGAGTTAGGACACCAGGGATCTGTTATTAACTTCTTAGTAACCTGTGTGGAGTTTCTCTTCTTCACCCAATGTGAAGGAGCTTACAAACTCAAATTTTCCTACTGTTGAAAAAGGTCAGGTACAATCGTGCAGCTGGCTGACGCAGAGAAAGTGGGATGCTGAGAACTGCGAATGCCTGCAGTTCCCTGCCCTACCAGAAGGGGGAAGCTGCTCATCCCAGCATGACCAACACTGACAATTTTTTTTAAAAAAGCCCCAAATTTGGCCTTTTATGTGAATCCTCCAATTTTAAGCATTGATAACTAATTCACTTTAAAAACAAACACACACATCAGAAGGGTCAAATTAAAAAATATGTGGGCCAAATCAGGCCCAAGTTGCCAGTCTGCAACCTTCATATCAGATGGTTTTTAAGGTCCCTTCCAGCTCTAATATGCAATGAAAAAGGCCAATAGCTTCCTGCTGAAAGGCGGGAAATCATTTATCTCCATTCGTGGTCAAAACTCATCATCTGTTTCCATTAGAGAATATCCATTGGTACCAGGCGGTGACACCACCCTAAGCCTCCAGATTCTCACTTGGTGCAGAGGAGATGGAATTACCATGCCACACTGCAGTAAGTGGCAGATGTAGATGCAGGGGAGAGAAAAGCAGACCTGGGTTTAATTATGTAAATCTATGGCTATGCTTTAATAAGGCACCGCAATAAAACTGTCATAACTGCCAAGTTTGGGAAATAGGATGAGCGAGGTTTTCATTCTTGGCACTATATTTGGGAAGGAAAAAAAAAAGAGAAAAATGCAAAAGCGCTGGTTCATCTTTGAAACCCTTCAGAAACATGTCAGAGATTCCTGAGCTTCTTGCCCCTGCCAAGCGGCATTTGCGGTGACAACTGGTGCCGAAACCTCAGCAGCCCACACAGAACTCCGTGGGAAAGGAGAAAGCTGAAGTTTCAAGGTTGATATTTTCTAATGAGATCTCAGAGAGACTGAGCTTTCCAGCATCACCTGCCAACTCGTCCTCAAACTAGTCAGCTATCTCTTTGCCTCCCAGCCTTGCTGCTGCTGCTTCTGCTTGTCGCTGGAATGTGACAAAAGGTGGCTGGGGTTTGGTTGTTTTTGAAAGCTGGTGGTAGCGAGCTTTTGAAAGTGGTGGTGGGTATTTCCTTCCCCACCAGGTGATGGGGGCTGGAGTGCCTCTCCTTGTGTTTTAACTGTCCCAAACATGTGCTTGTTGATTTTGATTTTTGTATATATCTTTGAGATAGGGTCTCACTCTATCACTCCAGCTAGAATGCAGTGGCATCATCATAACTCGCTGCAGCCTCAAACTCCTGGGTTCAAGTGATGCTCCTGCCTCAGCCTCCCAGTAGCTGGAACTACAGGCATGCACCACCACTCCTGGCTAATTTTTCTATTTTTTGTAGAGACAGAGTGGGGCAGGGGGCGGTGCTCACTCTTGCTCAGGCTGGTCTCAAATTCCTGGCCTCAAGCAATCCTTCCTCCTCAGCCTCCCAGAGTGCTAGGATTACAAGCATGAGCCACCATGCCCAGCTTGATTTCCAAAAATCCCCATCTTTATATTGTAGGACCAGGATTTTCGTGGCCAGGGCTCTATTATCATGAGCATCAGATGCTCACTCTGAGGAGCTAGGCCACAAGGATCTATAACAGTGAAGTTCCTAGAGCAGATGTTTTGTACTTTATGAACATCCAGTTCTCTTAACCAGGTTAGATCTTTCCCCCATACACTCATTTCTGCAACAAATAAACAAATGACTTGCATGGAAAAAGAGAGAATGATAGCAAGAAGGAGGAAGAAAGAGAAACAGGGAGAGAGAGAGAAACTATAGACTAATATGAGTCTTAATATGAGCCATATCAATCAGTGAAATGTTTATGAATCTTATTTGCATCTTGAATTAAACAAGTAATTAAAAATTTATATATCAATTAGGGAACTATTAGGGAATATTATGGAATTATTATTAAATTTTTAACATGTGATAGTGATATTGTGGTTTTGTTTTTTGAGTCTTTATCTTTTAGAGATACATGCTAAAATGTTTATAGATGAAATGATATAACGTCTGGAATAAAAAAAGAATAATTGGAGATGGAAGAGTGCAATGGTGGGCTGAAGCCAGCTTGTATTTGGTGGCAAGAGCTGATTGTTAAATTTTCAGGAATGTTGTAAGCTGGTGGTAAACAGTCATTATTAAAAATTAAATTCTATAAACTTATAATTAAATAAAATTGCCCCTGAGTTGATAATTGTCTTGAAGATGAGTGAAAGAACATTGGACGCTCATTACATTATTATACTCTTATGTATGTTAAAATTGTCTGTGCTGAAAAGCTTAAGAAATATGCTGGTTCAAGCATTCCCTCGAATATATAAACGGTGCAGTATTGAGGAATCAAAGAGGTAATGAAGACCCCATGGTGCAAAGGAAAGAGCAATGGGCATGCGAATTCCTTGACTAGCTTTGCTCCTGGCGAGCCATGGGACTTGAGGAAGTCAGTTAGGCACTTGGTGTCTCATCATTCCTAATGCATAGTTTGCACTTAATAAAAGGTTTGTGGCATTCACAACTATCAAATGAGTGGGAGCATGAATTATAATAAAAGTAAAGGTGAGATTGTGGAAACATATTAAAGAAGGTTGCAAAACAAATGTCCATCAGCTGATGAATGGATACATAATGTGGTATATCCATATAATGGAATATTATTTGGCCATAAAAAGGAATGAAGTACTGATACATGCTATAATGTGGATGAACCTCGAAAAGCTTATGTTAAGTGAAAGAAGCCAGGCACAAAAGACCACACTGTATGGTTTCATTTATATGAAATGCTCATAATAGGCAAATCTATAGAGAAAGAAAGTAGATTAGTGGTTGCCAGGGGCTGGAGGGAGGGAAATTGGGAGGTGACAGCTAAGGGATGAGGGATTTCTTCTGGGGGTGTTGAAAATATCCTAAAATTGATTGTGGTGATAGTTACACAGTTCTATGAACATACTAAGACCATAGAGTTGTATATTTAAGATGGGTATGTGAATTATATCTCAATAAAGCTGTCAAAAAAAGTTCAAGTTGCCTGGGTTCAAATCCTGGGTCAATTTTCTTATCAGCCATGGGACCCATGGCAAGTTATCTTAACATTTCTCTGCTTATTTCCTCATCTATAAAATGAGGATGAAGATGATGCTTACCTCATAGGATTTTTATGAAGACCTGATTTAATCCTTATATAGAAAACATCAAAATGAATATGGTGTGCCTTACAACATGTGGAAAGAAGGCAATAAATGTCAGCTACTAATGTATTCTTGTTATAGGGGAAGAATTTAATAGTGAAGAAGAGGGGGAAATAGTCTGCTGATGTTTTTTCATTTTTCTTTCACTATTTAATCTTGACCTGGGGAAAGGAAAAAGTAACTGAAAAGCTTCAGGTAATACCAATGTAGTGGATTCAATACTGACCCACCAAAAGACATGTCCAATTCCTAACCCCTGAAACCTGTGACTGTGACATTTGGAAAAATGGTCTTTGCTTATGTAATTAAGTTAAAAGTCTTGAGATGATGGGACTGCAAACTAGTACAACCTCTGTGGAAAGCAATATGGAGATGCCTCAAAGAGATACAAGTAGATCTACCATTTGATCCAGCAGTTCCACTACTGGGCATCTACCCAAAACACCAAAAGACATTCTATAAAAAAGACATCTGCACTAGAATGTTTATAGCAGCACAATTCACAATTGTAAAGATGTGGAAACAGCCCAAATGCCCATCAATACATGAGTGGATTAATAAAATGTGGTATATGTATACCATGAAGTTCTATTCAGCCACAAAAAACAATGGTGATATAGCACCTCTTGTATTATCCTGGATAGAACTGGAACCCATTCTACTAAATGAAGTATCCCAAGAATGGAAAAACAAGCACCACATGTACTTGCCATCAAATTGGTTTTAACTGAGCAACACTTAAGTGCACATATAGTAATAATATTCACTGGGTGTCAGGCAGGTGGGAGGGGAGAAGAGGGGATGGGTATATACACACCTAATGGGTGCAGTGCGCACTGTCTGGGGGATGGATGTGCTTGAAGCTCTGACTCAGGTGGGGCAAGGGCAATATACATAACCTAAACATTTGTACCCCTATAATTTGCTGAAATAAAAAAGAAAAAAAAATCTTGAGATGAGATCATCCTGTATAATCCCAGTGGGACCTAAATTCAGTGACTTATAGTGAAAGGCAGAGGGAGATTAGACACATAGAGGAGAAAGTCATAGAAGACGGTGACAGAGACTGGAGTTATGCAGCCCCAACCTGAAAAATGCCTGGACTTACTACGAGTGGAGGAGGCCAGGGAGGATTCTCCTGTAGAGTCTTTGGAGGGAGTGCCCTGCTGCTACCTTGATGTAGGACTTCCACCCCCCACCCTGTGATACTTGAGTTTCTATTACTTTTTTAAAAAAATTTATTGTATATATTTGGTGTTTACAATGTGATATTATTCGATACATATAGATAACAAAATGGTTACTCAATAGCAGAAAAACAAATAACCTGATTAAAAAATGGACGAAGTACTTGAACAGACATTTCTCAGAAGAAGACATAAAAGTGGCCAACAGATATATGAAAAAGTGCTCAACATCACTAATCTTCAGGGAAGTGCAAATGAAAACCACTAGGAGCTATCACCTCACATCCATTAGGATGGCTGTTATCAAAAAGATAAGAGATAACAAATGTGACCAGAGTGTGGAGAAAAGGGAACACTATTACACTGTTGGTGGGTATGTAGATTGATACAGTCATTATGGAAAACAGGATAGAGGTTCCCAAAGTAATTAAAAATAGAACTACCATATGAACCAGTAATCCCTCTTCTGGGTATATACCCAAAGGAGATGAAATCACTACCTCATAAAGATATCTGCATTCCCATGCTCATTGCAGAATTTCTGTTGTTTTAAGCCACTAAATTTACAGCAGCTCTAGAAAATTAATGCACAGTGAAAGGTTACACCTCCAAAAACTATTTTGGAATGACAGCACTCCTTGTAACATTCCCTCTTGATTGGCATATGAAAGACAAATTTTCATTCAGAAAATCAAGTTCTTCTTCATAGACCTAATTTCTTCTCCTCCTCTCCCAAAGGCTCTTTCAGGCTTTTGCTCTCCTGGTTCAGAAAGCCTTTTACTGAGGCAGATTCAAGCAATTCTTCACCCTGGGCTCAAGTTCTACTCTGTGCACTTTCCTCTTTCCCTTCTTTCTCCGCTAAAGTACTTTCTGTTGGTGCCACACAATGTGCTATCTTTTAGGACAATTTACTTATGTGCTGTCTTTTAGCATTTTCTGATTATTTTTGTATATAATGATGTCCCTACAACTGGACAGTTAACTTATCAAGTAGAAGGAATCTTATTAATAATATTTCTTTGGATTTTCCCACAATACTCAGCACAGTGAAGGAGACATAGTAGATGAGTGGATAAAATGACTCAAGGCAAGTTGAACATTCTGAAATGACAGGGAGAATTCTTCTTTCTGCCTTCTTTCCTGACCCTTGTTTCTTCCCTGCTCCATGTCCAGGGCTAGATCACATTCCCAATGGAAGGTGAAAAATATTAGGAGCAAATGTTGGGTAGATCTTTTTCTTCAAGGACAGGGGTCTGGAACTATAATAGATTCTCCCTTTGCCAACTTTTGCTTTACTTGACTAGGTCTCTTAAATCCTCCAGTAAGGATGACAAAGGATAGCATGTCAGGTTTCTTATTACCTCAGCATTCTTTCTTTGTAAATATGTAAATAGCTCTATAAGAGAGGCATGCTGGATAGAACAGATCAATGGTATGAAACTGGAAATTTGCTCAGAACATCATCTTCTGTTGCCTCTGAGTTCAGGAGCAAGTACTTGGCACTTTGTAGGTGCATCAGAGAGAACACTGGGCTGGGAGCCAGGAACCTGAGACTCCAGTCTGGGCCAGTCACTACCAGCTATGACTTGGAGTGAGTCAGCTTCTCTTGCATTTTAGTTTCCCCACTGATGAAATGTTACAGTTGACCTGGGTGATCCCTAAAACCTTTTCATATTTGAATATACTGTGATTTTTGGATCTCTTTCTTATTCATCTGAATCTTGTATGTCTAACATAGGTTGTATCAGTTAGGATCTAGTCAGGAAACAGAAACCACACTAGGTATTTCAACAAAGAGAATTTAATACAAAGACTTGGTTATACAGGTGTTGGTGGGCTGAAACAGTAAACAGGGAACTCTGAAGTAACCCAGAACTGGTAATTGCAAGAAGCAGCTGCTATTTATGTGGTAACAATGGAAAGATGGTGGGGTTACCAGAACCTAGAAATATGGAGGAGGAGCCTCTCAGTACTGGCACTCAGATATCTGAGGAAGGCATTCTGCCTTGCTGATGCTGTTCTCTTAGGAGCTCAGAGGAGTGGCCTCCCAGAGCTGCAACTCAGACTTCTGAGAAGGGGACACTAGTACCTCTGAGGGGGCATGAAGAGGCTGTTCTGGAAGTGCCAAAAATAGGCAGAGGCTGGGATAATTGCTGCTGCTGGGGGTGAAGGGTCATTGGTGGTGTGACAGTGTTGAGAATAGCAAGTACTCCCTCTTTCTGTCCTTTGGGGTCCTTCTCCCATGTTAGCAGAACCTAACATGGAGCCAGCTGGCAGAAGAGAAATGTATTATCCAGAGTCCCAGCCTCAGCATCAGGAGGCAGAATATAGAAAGAGGAACTTGAAGCTGGGACAACAGTGTAAACACAGGCACATAGGTGTTCAATATGTGTGTACTAAAACATGCTGCCCCTGCAATAGCAACTTTAGAGTCTGTTTTGGGGGCAAGAATGTGGAAAGACTTCACTGAGTCAACACATGAGTATTTGCTAAGAAGAGTAAGAGATGTGATGGCTAAAGAGACAACGTGAGGAGGTAAAAGGGAATGGTGGGCCTGTTTTCTACCTGGCTTGATCAACTACACAGAACTCTTATAATAATGTGACTTAGGCAGTGAGAGGCTGGCTCAATTTTGGACTTTATACATACTTTTGGTTGTGCAAGTGTTTAACTCTAGAATAAGAGATTTTTACCTAAAGGAAACCCTTCTCTGGCCCCGAGGAAGAAGACTCCAGCAGCAGAATTTGTGTTGTTGGGGACCTGTTGTAGGCAGAATTCTAAAGACCTCTACCCAAGATTCTTATCATCCAGTTACTTAATCAAATGATAACCTAGGTGAAGGAATTTTGCAGACATAATTAAGATTATGGTAGAGAGATTATCTTGGATTATCTGGGTGTGGGCCCAATATAATCACATGAATTCTTAAAAGTGGAGAAATTTCTCTGGCTGGAGTCAGAGAGATGTGCCAGAAGATAAAAGCAGTTTTCCTATCTTCCCAATGAAAACAGAAGGGTCAGAGAGATTCTAAGTGTGAGAAGGATTTGGCCCATTGTTGCTGGCTTTGAAGATGGAGGGAGGGCCCATGAGCCAAGGAAAGTGGGCAGCTTTTAGAACCTGAGAATGACCCCCAGCCAACAGCTAGCAAGGAAATAGTGACCTCAGTCCTACAACCTCAAGCAACCAATTCAGCCAACAACCTGAATGAGCTTGGAAGTAGATGCATCCCCAAAGTCTCAAGAAAGGAATGCAGTCCTAATGACACCTTGGTTTTGGCTTTATGAAAGCAGAGAACCAACTGATCATCCTGTGTAGATTTCTAACCTACAAAACTATAATACATGGATGTTTCTTAAAATCCCTAAATTTTTGGTAATTTGTTACAATAGCAATGGAGGACAAATATAGCACCAAAAAGGTAATCCAAGGAAATCTCTGTTTTTCTTTTCCTGGTGCCTCATATGGCTCCTTTCAAATGCCCAGTCATTGCTTCTAAAAGGGAATCCACTGAGTCCTCATAGAAATGGAACTGGTAGGCTGCCACTGGGGCTGTCCTAACCTGTCTGAGTTCTACTGTGGCTCCACAGAAAGGGGACACTTTGGAGATGTTCCCTCCACTGCCTCAAGGACTGGTACAGGGAGAATTCACACTGCTTTCTCTGTGTATTGCCAATCTACTCCATAGGCAGTCTGCCTGTCAAAACAAAGAGAACCGATGGAGATTGGGATGGACAACTGATGTAAATGTTGAGAGCACAGTTGGGTTGAGCCAAATAATTTAAAGACTCTCTGGCCGGGCGCGGTGGCTCACGCCTGTAATCCTAGCACTCTGGGAGGC
>VBSM01003143.1:37708101-37719396 GCA_008086735.1 Cheirogaleus medius
CTCAAAAAAAAAAATAAATAAAATAAAGACTCTCTTTTTCCTTTTCCCTTTAATCATGTTGGGCTTCCATGTCTCAGGGGGAAGCATCACTTTTATTGGCCATTAAGAAGGAGAGATTGTGTGATCAAATTGCAGATGTAATTGTTAAGCTCAATTAAACTGTCAGGAGCTCAATGGAGGCTTCCCTGTTGATTGGAGCTCAGTTTGCTCAACAAGCTGAATATACCTCTGTGATCTTGCCTAGATATTGGACATGCCCTGTATGGAGGAAGTTAGCCCTCACTATGTTTTGTAAAACCTCTTTGTAATAGAGGATGAGTGTCAGGCTGTATCTATTTCTTTTGACTTGTGGTTCACAGGAAAACTATGATTGCAGAGTTTTTCTGCTCTTGGCCAACCTCTGTTTCATTAAGTGACTTCTGAGATCTGGATGGCAAGGGGTTAGATGAGCTGTCAGGAATTTCATACTAGCAGAAAATGGAAAGCTCTTATTGTTTTATTTTTTCTTACTAAATTCCATAACACATTGGTAGCAACTCTCAAGGCAGAGCATTTCAAGGTCTTGTTGTGCTGCTCTGGTTGTTAGCCATCTGATCTTTGGTCTCAGGCCTTCTTGTTCCTCACTAGTTTGTGTTCGTCATTCCCTGGGAGAAGTTCTATAATTTTCAGGTGGAGCTTTCTAAGTGCTTTGCTTCACATATTTTCCCATTTTTTAGATGAATAACAATGCTTATCATCTTTTCCTCCCATAGACCATATCTGAATTTATAGCATCATGACAAAGGAAATAATGCCTTTTCTCTTTGCCTACTAAGAATATCTCATTTTAAGTTAATGCTTTTATGATTTCAAAGGGCATCACATCTGTATTTTCCTCATACTTGATCCTTCTATAATGTGTGACATTCCTACAGAGACTTAAGGTGGGTTCAGGCCTCATTTTGAAATGAATGCTGCCTATCTGGTCAACCTTCCCTGGGCTCAGTCATGGGACTGTGTGCAAGTGGGATCTCTCAGGTTAAGTACCTCTCTTTAAAAATACCTGAAGGCTTCTTTTAGCTTGGTATTTTATACGGAAGCTAAAAGAATTAGTTGAAAATGTATGGAATTTATATTAAAATGTATCATTATGAGAGCTATGATCTATATGGGAGCTAAGAGCGCCTTGTCTCTTAAGATCTCCATACAGTGTGATCTACATAAACTGTGACACCCGTGAAGGCTGGCTGCCTTGTCGTAGAGATGGGTGGCCGTTGTGAATTCAAAGGGGTACAAGGTTTCCTTAACCAGGTTGCCCACAAGTTGCCCTTCCCAGCAAAGGCCGTGAGCCGAGAGACACTAGAGAAGATGTGGAAAGATCAAGAGGAACGAGAATGTAACAGCCAGAACCCCTGGATCTTTGAGCGCATAGCTGCTGCCGACATGCTGGGGACATGGAAAGTGTTGAGCCCACATGACTTGACCCAGAAGGGGCGATACTGGGGCAAGTTCTACATGCTTGAACGTGTGTAGTGAGTGTAAGAAATAAAATGTACATAGGCTAAAAAAGAATGCTTAGAAGGCGGCATTGTCTATAGTTAGAATGTAAGCTTTGGTTGTTGAGACTGGGGCTGGGTGGGAGGATACTAGCATCTAGTGGGCGGAGATCTAGTGGCTTGAGTGATCTTAAACCATAACCAAAGCTTATATCCTAATGCCACATTCCAAGCCCTCTTTATGTAGATCTTACTCTATATAGATCTGCCCACTAGATGCCAGTACCCGCCCCCTCCCCGCCCCCGAGCGGCCCCACCCAGCCCGAAGGTCTGCTTGTGTAGATAGGGTCACCTGAGATTCACAATCTGACAGTCCACATCTCCCCCTGGCCCGCATGTCTGTTCTGCTAGTGTGAGTCTCCGTGAAACGTCAGTGGGCAGGGAACTCCCAAACTGGGCATGCTGGGTCCACTACTAGTCCACAGAGGAAGAGGCCTGGGCCCCACTCTCTGTGGATGCCTCAGCCTGGAGTACGTGCCTGCTGGAGAGAGGGAGCCTCTGCCTACTTCTCTGCAAACCGCTCTCCCAGCCGGAATGGGAATGGGTCAGCGAGGGGCCTCATTGAACTGCGCCTGGTTGCTATGGCACCCTGGGCTGTGCTCTAGGCTCTTCCTTACCCTAGAAGCTGCCCTAATCAAATAGGGTGGTTTTCCTACAGGGGAGCCGGAGTGGGTGCTCTTCCAGGTCACCGAGTCTCAGAACCCCACAGTATTCTACTATCAGATCTGTCCATGTGGGCTTCCTCACCACCCAATTCTAACTCTCAGACCTCCCCCACTGTGTCCCCAGCAACCCGCTTGAATCTGGAGGGTATGGGGTCCAACCTGGTTGTCTCAGGTGTCCAAAGCTGTCTTCACTGGTTAACCTTTGTTCTCCCTGGTAGGGGTGAGGGGGCACAGGATACTTTTTGTCCTTGTACATCCATGTCCTGCTTTTAGGCAAACGGAGAGCTTTCCTGCTGCTTCTCAACTGCCTTCAGCTCAACAATCCTTCACATCTTGGGGTGGTACATTCTGGTCTCCCACACTGCCTTTGTCCTGGGAGACCTGCCATGGGCCCAGCCTCACTTTATTCTCCTCCTTTTTTCCCACCTGCCAGCCCCAACCTGTAAGTCAGGTAACAGCCTGAGCATCCTGTGCAGTCCGTGTCTCCTGCCGTCCACACAGACCACAGGGAACTGGTTTCTTCTTCCTACCAGAGCTTGTATTCTATCTGTAGACAAGAAGGGTTGTTCTGTGTTTGATTGCCCACATCAGACTTTAGAACACAGCGTCTTCATCCCCTGTGTTTCTGTTGCTCTAGCTGCTGCTTCCCACTGGATTTCTGCAGGAATCCAGCATAAAAACACTGGAACCGGGAAGGTGGGGCTCGAAAGTAGATGCCTGCAAAGTGTTTCTCAATGATATGATTTAGCCACAGCTGATGGGCCATGAGGCAGAGCCTGAAGGAGTCTTATAGACTCCTTTGATTTTTGGTGGGAAGAGAACAACACCAAAAAGCTTTGCTTCGTAACTCAACAAACAATTATTCTGTTATTTTTTTCCTGTCACAGTATCAGGTATTCTGGCAGATGTGGGGGGATATTTGCTCTTTAAATATTTATGCTCATTCATAACAATCTTGGGTGATGGATTAAATCATGGTGCCATAACTGTACAGAACAAAGGAGGAGAAACAACAGAAAAGAAAATGTCCTGCAATAGTCACTGCTTTAATGCCTCCTTCCTCTACACTCTCCCATCACTTTGCTTGTTCACTGAGCCACATGTTTAATTTTACTTATCATCAATTATTTACTGTTTGTGGATAGGAAACATTTCTAAGACAAGTGATTTGACTAAAAGGAGGTGATAAAATAAGGACAAATATTTTACAGGGCATGGGAAAGTTTTCAGTTATGATTCCTAATATTTTCCTGTGATATTTAAGGAAGACCCTTACCAATCAGATTAGATTTAGACATGGATTTAACAAGCATAGAATGCAGCACTGGTGGGGAGACAGGTACTTGAAAATGCTTGTTAAAGGGATGAATGAATGAATGAATTCTGTCATGTAATTCTCATGAA
Organism: Cheirogaleus medius; assembly: GCA_008086735.1. NCBI lineage: Eukaryota > Metazoa > Chordata > Mammalia > Primates > Cheirogaleidae > Cheirogaleus > Cheirogaleus medius. Next base: position 37,711,706 of record VBSM01003143.1, read on the forward strand.
TTCCTTAGGAGGTGATATCGTTCTAGACATGGAAGCAAAGCTCAGAGAGGGGAAGTGACTTGCCCAAGGTCCCCCAGCTAGTAATCGGCAGAATCAGCATTCAAATGCAGATGTTTGACTTCAAATCCTTAACTCCTTGGTTACTGACATATCCTCTGCCCCTTACATCAATTAATTAGTGAGATGCTTGCCTCACAGACCTTTGTTAAAAGGATTTGGCTAAGTAAATAATGCTGTTATAAAGACAGAGCCACATTAGCTGTATTCCTGGTAACCCACATCTATCTGACTGAATCCAGTTGGTATTTTAGAAGCAAACATAATCTCCAGGAGAACCTGCACATGCATGGCCTGAGAGTTTAGTAACTTTTGTGGTAGCATTGAGGATGGAGCACAGCAATTCCCGCCTCTTGGTGTTCACACCCTTGTGCAGTCCCCTCGGACTAGCACATGGGAGAAGAGATGGTCTGTCCTTTCCAATATGAGGTTATAAAAAGGACTGTGGCTTCTGCCTTGGAAACTGTCTCTCCAGGTCTGAACTGGAGGAGGTCTGATGAGGGCCTCCTTAAGGTTTTGCCGAGGTACCTCACCTGCACCACTTGTCCCTGCCTTGCCCCCTTTCTATAATCTCTCAGCTGGGGCAAGTTGGTTGCCATGTGTGAACAGTGCAGTGAGCAGGACTATGTGGCTAGGAACTGCAGCCTCTGGTCACCAGCCAGTGAGGGGCTGAGGCATGGCAGGTACCACGTGGGTGAGCTTGGAAGTGGACCCTTCAGATGGTACAGCCTGGTGAGACCCCCTGAGCCAGGACCACCGGCTAAGCTGCTCCAGATTCCTGGCACAACAATCGGCTCTCACTAGCCTGCCTTCTCCACTCACCACCGGGTCCACCTGTGCACATCTGGGGGCATTGAGGACTCACTCCTCATTTCGTTCTTTTAGCAGGATCCCTTCGCTATAAGAGGCAATTGTGGTCTTAAATAATAATAGCTATTTTTCCTTATCCTGATTTGGTAGGAATTTGTGCATACACCAAATGTATAGAGAGAAAGCACCTGTGATCTAAGCTTTATATTTCTTCCCTGAATGAAAGTCACTGATGTCCTGCGCTGTCCCTCCAGGCTCAGTAAGCAGGTCAGGGAGGGTTGATGGTGCCATGTGCGCTGTGGCATTTGAGGAGGCACTGTGCCAGCCCAGCAGCGGCACCGGGAGAATCTAGGGTGCAGATGGGGCCCCATTTCTGATCCCAGGTCTGTGCTCAACCAGCTCTGTGACTTTGATCAAGTCCTGCTACCTTTCTGCCTCATTTCTCATCTGTAATAGGGAAATGAGATTATTATGAGGATGCACTGAGATAATAAATGGGACAACGTATTGAAAAGTACAAAGGGTAATTCTAATGCTGTGTAGTATTAATCAGGGTTCTAGTTATTATGACTGTGTTAAATAATCCATCACATGATAGATAGTTTTAAGTGGAAATAAGGGATCTCCCCCCCGCCTCCCACACAGGTGGATTTACTTTACAAAGTGAAAATGATTCATCACCCCCAGGTCATGATGGATGTGCCCATTCATTCATTCATTCATTCAACAAATATTTACAGTTTGCCTACAGTGTGCTAGGTGCTATCCTAAGCTCTTGGGACACTGAAGTGAACACAGCAGACAAAGTCCCCTACCCACAGAGAGCCTTCCCTGAAGGGTTAAGGGGAAGGACTTGCCCCTCCTTCTCAGGTTGGCTGTGCTTGGGGCTGAGGGAGAAAGGCTGAGGGCTGGGGTTACCAGTCTGAGGCTGAACTTCCTAATCCAAACAGGCATCGCGCTGGAAGAGGGAGCTGGGGTGCAAGGCCAAGGGATTCAACAAAAGAGAGGGAATGAGTAAGGGGGTTCAAGGGTAGTACCTAAATAAGGCAAGAAAAAGGAGGAGTTCCTGAGCTAAGAGAAAAAGTGACTGCTGCAGTCACATTTTTTGGCAGTCCAACATCCTTTAAGGAGAAAGGATCCTGGTAAGAGAAAGCAATGGGGAGATGGAGAGGGAAATAGAGATGGTCATCAAGGGATACAACGTTTCAGTTATGTAAGATAAATGAGTTCTGGAGCCTTAATGAACAGCAGTGTGACCATAGTTGATAATAATGTATTGTATACTTGAAATTTGCTAAGAGACTAGACCTTAAGTGTTCCTTACTATATATATGCACAAAGTAAATAAATAAAAAGGTAACTGTGCGAGATGATGGAAATTTTAGTTAGCTTGATCGTGGTGATTATTTTACAACGTGTACATATATCAGAACATCTAGTTGTACACCTTAACTATATACAAGTTTTATTGGTCAATTATACCTCAATAAAGTTGAGAAAGAAAGAAAAAGACAGGCAGAAAGGAGAAGTCAAAGCCCTCTGATAAACCATCAGGAGGCCCTGACAATGAGTTGAGGAGTACAGTTGGCTGGAGCTGAATTGCTCTGCATCAGAAAAGAAGAAGAAATAGCAGTTTCTGGAACAGATCAGCTTAGCAGGAATGGGAGGTCATGCCAGGGGGAAGACAGGTATGAGGCTGAATGGTGGGCCTGTGCCACAGAGTAGAGAGCCTATTGGAGCAGGCTAAGATTTAGAACATTATTTTTCATGCAATGGGGGTTATAGATGGTTTAGAGTAGAGGAATAATATAATCTGAGAAGGTTCATCAGGCAGCGGGGCATTGAATCGACTGGAGAGGGAAGAGGTAAAGAGATCATATGGGAAGGAAAAGGAGTTTCCAGTTCCCATTGTTAGGCACTGAGTTTTGTCCTCTTCTCCCCAAACTCACAGGTGGAGGTCTCAATTCCCAGAACCTCAGCTGTGACTGCATTTGGAGATGAGGTTTTAAAAAAATTGATTAACTTAAAATGAGGCTGTTAAGGTGGGGCCCTCATCCACGGGTGGGGAACCTATGGCCTTCTAGATCCAAATTTGGATTAAGTCAAAAGGCCTCACTTAAGGATCTAGAAGGCCACAAGGAGATACCAGGGCAGGATGGCGGGGGGTGTGCATGCACAGAGGGGTGACCAAGAGAAGAAGCAAGAGGGGGGCGTCTGCCAGTTGAGGAGAGATGCCTCACAGGAAACCAACCCTACTTACACTGTGACCTTGGACTTCCAGCTTCCAGAACTGTGAGAAAACAAAGCAAATTTCTGTTGTTTGGGCAGCCCAGGCTGTGGTATTTTGTTGTGCCAGCATTAGCGAATGAATACAGATCCCTCTCTCTTCAGAGGAACACGGGTTCCCCATCCTATAACGTGAAGCAGATCTCAATCTTAACTGTGAATTATAGTCCTCTGGAAAATGTTTTTAAAAATTCTGATTCTTAGGACCCACGCGACAATCATTGAATCAGAATCTCTGAGCTCATTTCCTGGACATCATTCATTTTCTTTTTAAAACACCCCCGTATGATTCTGATGCGTAGGCAGAGTTGGGAACCACTGCTGTACGGCAATGGAAAAAGTGAGTCAGATTCTCATGTTTTCTTGCCATGTCTTCACAAACATTTGAAAGGGAAAAATGTCCTAACTGCAGGCTTAAGTAAGCTTTTAATCCTTAACTAGATGGTAGCGGGCCCTCTCAGAGTAAAAGAAGAGGGTTGTTAGGAACGTAAGGTGGGATCTGATGTGGGTCATTTGGTTTATGGAGGGTATAGACTATAGCATGTAGTTAAGTGTGGAAACTGCAGCCAGGTCTTCCTGCTTGGCCCATTTTCCAGCCAGGTTTAAACCTTTGTTCAGTCTTATGAGCTGTGCAATTGTAAGTTGCTTAACTTCACTTTGCCACAATTTACTCCTGGCACATAGTAAATAGTCAATGAGTGTTAGCTCTTATTAGTGGTTCTGAAGAATTTCAGTGCAAACCCATGGATTATGATTTGCTTGTTTGGGCTGCTACTGATTAGTTTTCTAGTTAGTTAAGCTAATGGTAGGTGATGATTGATCAACAGACATCCCGCTGGTTCAGAAGACAGTTCCAGACCACTTCTGTGGATTTCTGTAGAGGTCTTGAGTTTTCATCAGAATTTTGGAGATTATTTTAGTACCTCAGAAGGATGCCAATGCACAAAACAAAAAATGATATAATAAAAAAGAGCTTCAAATGGTCTCACAATTCATAGGCATGTTATCATAGATATAAACATTTCTTAGAGAGTTATGGATTACCATCAGAGTGAATTGCTGGGACAAATTTTCAGAAGTGGCTCTTTCATGTCCTCTAATCTAAAGGGCCTTTTGAGCTAAAGGGATTGAATTTTCTTGTCCATTCTTCTCGTATTTAATCCATGGGGGCATCTAGGAATCTTTCTGGAGAGTGGTAAAGGGAGTTTTGTGGTTTGGTGCACTTTTTCTTCTGTGCCCTAGTGGGCTCCCAGCAGGGCTTTAGGTAAACTCTTCTACTAATTCTTTTAAGCACAAGATATTTGATGAGAGAAGGGACCACCCTCATTGGTACTTATTTCCTCTCAGCAAGTGATTTTTGCTGTTTTGAGCTATTGAACTTGGGGTTCTGTGTCTTGCTACTGTATCCACCTATCTTAAGGTTTTTGATTGAGTTGGTTGGTTTATTTCTAAGGTATGACTAGGTTTATTCCCTTTCATCCTAGTGTCTAATGAAATTGGAAAATTTCTCTCTGGTCTCTGAAAAGGAGATGCAAACTAGTGTGGGCTAGAATGGACTGGGCCTGGCGCAAAATCTTGAGGCCACCCTGGGAACATGGGGTGGAGAATTTTCTCTTCTTGAGTGGTTGGACTGTGAGGCTTTGGAAGAAAGAGACCTGACTTTATAAGCCTTGTATGTTCACAGTGCCTGGCATGGGTATCTGTATTTGGCAATTGACCAATAGAAATGTGTTCCCTCAAAACCTTGTGCTTGGTCTGGTTGTCTGACCTGCAGCAGACACTTCAGATACAGTAAAGAAGACCCAGGACTATTTTGGGGGGCCTCCTATCCTGCATCAGAGGTACGAGTCTTTAGGGGATGAGCTAATCATCAAAGAGGAAATTCAATTCAACTCCCTGTTCAAAGGCTTCCCCATTAGAATAAGAATAGTAGGGTAAGAATAATTCCACAAAAGAATAGTACAAGAGAACCAAATAGGCGACATGCTCTTCTATTATAATTAGAGCTTTTAGGCCAGGAAGACCCCAAAGGTTGTCTCCCTGTCTGCCTCTTGCAAGCAGACCAGACTAGACTTATGATAGCCTAGATGTGTAATATGTGATTGCACCTGTTTACATTGGGGCCTTCTATGTCTTAATTTACGAGTTTGCCTGTGTACTAAATCATGAAAGCTTTCTGTTTGCATTTCAATGAAAACATTTGACTCCCTTCCAAATGGAAGCACATAATGAGTAGACACACTCCTTCTCTCCCCAAAACCCAGCTGAGCCACTTAAATTTACTCCTCTTTTCTCTCTTTCCCTCTCTATGACTCTTCTCCTTTGCTTTCTCTGTTTCTAAAATAGGCCACGAAAGTTTAATTGCTCAGTGCCTTGCTAAGTGTTTGAATTCTCTTGGGGGAACTTATGTGTTTCCTAATATGGGACTGAATCTGGATGAGTTTCAAGCAAGTGGATGATGTGGTTTGGCAGGAAATAAGGGAAGCCTTTTATTCTTTGAAGGTGCCAAGATAGCATCACTGTCAGCTCAGCAAATTTGAATAGCTCTGGAGCACTGGGGAATGGACAATGTCTTGCTGATGATGTGGGTAATATTGCAGAATAGGTGATAATTACTAAGGTGTTTTGAATTTCTAAGGAACTTACAAATCACTCTGTAGGGGCATTTCAGCAGGAAAAAAAGCTGAAGAATTATGGAAGCCACATTAGAAATGTGGGGACAATGATGCTCCTCAATTTTATTTAAGACAATAATATTGCTGCTATTACTTCTACCACCAATGCCTCAACCACCACCACTACCAGCTGAAAGTTACTGGTTACTTCCTGTGTTGCAGGCACTATACTAACTGCTTTCCCTCACTTTCTGTGCATTGCCCATATCAATCTTATGAGGTAGCTACTGCTATTATTCTTATTCTGCACTTGAGGAAGCAGATGTTAGAGAGATTAAAAAAATTGCTTTAGGATCTCCAGCTGTGATGTGCTGGAGCTGAAACCTAACCTGTGTTTTATTTGTTTAGAGCTCATATTCTTAACTGATATGCTATATATAAATATAGCCACTGTAAATATATATGTTGATTCAATGTTAGAAATGCTATTGATCAGACTAGATCACTTTACGTCATATTATGAGCATACGTGGTGTGCACATGTGTGTTCGAGTGCACTGTGCTGGGAGGAAGTAATTTACACAAATGGACAGAGCGATGAACCTAGGCTTGGGCAGGCAAGCTCCATCAGTGGGGATTAAGGATGCCTCTCCCCACTATCCTGAGAATGAATTGTAAATGTGGTGTCCCTAAATCAGAAAAATCAAGTCTGAAAGGGTGAATGTTAGAAGGCTGAAGACATTTGATTCATGGAAAGTGGTTCTGGCATTTGTCCTTGATTGGAGCAAGTTTAGTTAGATTGCAGTCCTGTAGTAAGTGACAAGATGCCTGTCACCGTGGGGAGGCCAGAAACTGGAAGCAGCAAGCCAGGTGCCTGTGAACACTGCCAGCCAGACTGGAGCCACGGCTAGTTATTCACCATGGTGGCTCTCGAGCAGTTTGGTTTTTAACTGTAGTAATTACACTCTGTTTGTTTTCACTTATTTTTTCTATCCATCTTCCTTCAAACAACAACAACAGTAACAACTTTTGAAAACTGCCAATATGTATCAGTTCTGCTGAGAGAGAGAGAGAGAGAGAGAGAGAGAGAGAGAGAGAGAGAGAGAGAGAAAAGAAGTATAGGCCCAATAAGAACCCAGCTGGGGAGGCATTGAATCTCTGGGGACTGGAGTGGCAGTATTAGGGGACAAAAAGGGAGTAACTCAAAGGTAAGGGGGGAATTTCAAGGGGAAGGTGTCAGGAATGCTGATGCAGCTGCTCTCCTGCCATTGAATTTCCTCGCCAGAGGTCTACTTTGTTAGACTCGTGGAGGATTTTTGCTTGATTTCTTTCAGGCATGAATCTTTAACAGAATTAGAATAAAGAGATGTTAAGGTTAAATGGATCACTTTGTCTAATAAAGGATAAAGAAAACGAAGATAAATTAACTTGCTAAGCAAATGAAATTTAGAGAAAAACTTTAACATGAATCTTATAGGTAATAAATTTTGTTCTGGTAAATCAATGATTTTTAACTTCATTGGTTTTTTTTTTAGATTTGATATGAGAGGCATTATAAGTCATTTGTTCCCGATAATAAAGAAAATAAGTTTGCAAAGATCTTAGTTATATTTTTAGAATAAATTAGAGTAGAATCAAGGTTGTATCAATTAGGATAGGATAGGCTTTGTCTAGGACAAACCCCCAAAGTCTCAATTGCTTAAAACAATGAAGTTTTATCTTATTCGGACCATGTATCTATTGTGGGAAATCTGGGGGCCCTGCTCCAAGTTATTCACACTCAGGGATAAAAGCCGATGAAACCCAGTCATATGCATCATCTCTAGTCACTGCTGCAGGCAGAAAGAAGCAGGCAAATCACCCATTGGCTGTTGAAGGTTGGAGGAGACATGTATCACTTCTGTTTACATTTTTTTTTTTTTT
>VBSM01003143.1:37719496-37895766 GCA_008086735.1 Cheirogaleus medius
CAGGCTGGTTTCGAACTCCTGACCTTGAGCGATCCGCCTGCCTTGGCCTCCCAGTATGCTAGGATTACAGGCGTGAGCCACCATGCCCGGCCGAGATTTAAATTTTATTGACCAAAATAAGACATATAGACTTGCCTCACAAGAAGCAAGGAGGGGAAGTGCGATCCTACCACGTGCTTAGAAGGAGAAGAATTAAAATATTGGAGAATAGCCAATGACTATCCTTGAGGTTAATCCCCTTACTAATGTGAATCTCACTCCTCTGCATTCTACAAGGGCCAAAAGAAGGTGGAGGTGAGGCTCCCATGCAGGAATTGTGCCTAACCCATAGACCTTCTACTGTTGTCAAAGTCCATGGTGGTGTCTACCCTGGGGACTAAGGTTATAGACTCCTGCCTGTGCTAAGGAAGGGAGGCTGAGCTGTACTCTCCAACTGCTGCAGTTTAGAAGAGTCCTGATTTGTTCAGTGGGAGAGAAGAGTGGACAGGAGGACCTCCCAGCACAGAGCTTCTGGGACCCCCTCCAGAACTGACATAGGCTTCTAATAGCAATAATCTAAACCCTTCTTTGAAGGATTTTTCCAAGCCTCATCCCCAGCTACCCAGCTAAAATCTGGTGATTGAACATCTAACATTCTGATAAACTCTCTATCTCTGCTCTTTCCTAATAGTTAACATCTATTGAGAGCTTGTTTGTCAGCCACTGTTCTAAGCACTTGATACGTATTATTCATTTAATCCTCACAACAACTCAGGGAGGCAGGTACTGTTACTATCCCCATTTTACAACTGAGTCTCGAAGAGGTTGAGGGATTTGCTGGTCAGTAGGGGAAGTGGGATTCAGTCTCAGGCAGTCTGGCTTCAGAACCCGCTAATGGCCTCTTGGTTATGAGCGAAGTATTGTATTTGGAGGAAATGAGCTCTATTTGAATGTGGATATGAACAATGAAATGCTCAATGATGCCAGTAGCAACTCACAGAGATTCTCAAGGACTAAAATCCTCAGAATCTTACATTCTCTGGGTAGGAGAATGTCAATAGGATAAAACCGATGTAGATGTACCAGTGGCCCAGCAGGCCCCTTCTCGTCTGCAGAGCCCAGGCAGAGCAAATTTACATGATTGAGTGCTAATAGAGCCTTCGTCATGACCAGCAGATGACAAATTTCTAAAGGTCTGAACTCATTATCATGTGCACACAGGGCAAAGCTTATAGGCTTCTGCAGGAAATCATTATTGCAAAAACAAACTTAAATGTTCCTTAAAGCAAAACAGGGCTGCCTAAGAATCAGTGCAAAAGTCAAGACTCTCTCTCTCTTTCTCGCCATGCCCCCTTTATGTGTGTGTAACTGTATAAACAAACAAATAAATATGTGGAAAACTTGTCCAGTGGTGTGCTGGTAAGTGTTTAACAACTGGGGTGGGGGGAAAAAGTCTATTTGGAGTGGTTGCCAATTTCTGTGATGTAAATATTCCTACCATGCCAATTTTAAGTTACCAATGTGATATCACCGAATGCAGAGTTGGAAAGAGATGCTAAGATTGACTCTCATGTGCCGGTATGTGCTGGCTACAGCCCACAAGTGACATTAGATGGAAAAGAAAAGACACCCCATAGCTCAGAGTTGCAAAAAACATGTCAGATTTAAAACAGCTTCACTGATAATGAATATGCCATCATATCAGAGTTCTCTAATGACAACTGTATTATTTTTGTTTCTAAAATTAGTGAAACAAAAAAGTTTTTTTAGATGCATACTAGTAATTCCTTTTCTATTGTACTTTGGTGCTCTGGGAGATGTACTGAAACTGCAAAGGAGCCGCCACCTTTAAGAATTTCAACTCTGAAAGAGAGAAAAGGGCTGGGACGTGAGACCTTGGGCGTCGGGAGTGCTGACGCTGCCGGTGGCCCTTCTGGTGAGTAGCATGACCTGGCACGTCATTGACCTCGGAGGGCAGACACTCTTTTAGATCCTTCTGTGCTGAGTCTGTGGTTTTAAGTGCAATTAAAGGGGAGAGTGAGAAGGAGAAGAGTGTAAGGTGAATCAATGGAAAGGGAACATAAAGTGGAGAAACAGGAAGGAAAAAGACTGAGTGGAGCTTCTGGGAAAGAGAGGTGGAATCAAGGGAAAGACAAAAAAACATGCGCCAAGAACCTCCTAGGTGCCAGTGATGATGAGATTATGAATGATTATGATGATGTGATTATGAGAAGCACTTTATTTATGCTAACCCCATTTCCATACCGATCTCATGACACAGGGATTATTTTCTCTATTTTATAGATGAGGAAAATGAGTCCAGAGAACAATTATTCACCCAAAGTCACACTGCTGGTGAGGGCTGACCTGGAGCTCCAAATAAGGTCTACATATCTGTAAATCCTGTGTTCTTTGCCCTGAGCAGTGCTGCCTAAATGGGCAGGAGGTTTGAGGGGAGTGTTAGATGAAAATCGCTCCCAGGAAGGCATTTGGGCTGCGATGCTTATGAATTATTCTTCGGAAAGTTTGTTGATCTTCAAATATTTATCTGTTCAAATCTTTAAATCTTAAGACGTTCCAGTCTGAATAGGATGATTTAAGCCATCCATTAAGGCAGAAATTATTAGGCTGATGTATCCATCCCCAGAACATCTGGGGGCTGGGTAGCTTTGGCTTTGAGTTGGAGGTTGCTCTTTGGATCTCTCTTAGGCAAAAGTGGCAGAAAGTAGGTATCTATTAGGCCTTGATTTAAACAACAAATCCAGAAATTAGAGAAGAATAAGGAGAGGGAGAAGGAAAAGGAGAGAGGGAGAGACAGTGATGAAGCAATGGGCAGGTTTTGTTGCCCAGTAAAGACTACACCATCAGAATACTGATTCTCAGTCTTTGAGTCTGGCTTAAAATCAAAAGTTGAATCAGACATCTGCTTTAATGAGTAAGAAAATATTGATTAAAAGGGCCAGACTCCCTCGGCTCCCAGCTCTGGAATCTTGCTGCTTTGATAGCACAAATCGATACCCTCTTGAGAAGGTTTAAGCTCTGATTTGTGAAATAGGAACTGCACCAGGGTCCAATAAGAACTGCCATCCAGCAGAGAAACTGCAGTGGGCACTGGCTCAAGGCCAGCACATTTACCACGCCAGCTGCTTTTATTCAGGGCACAGAGCCCTGGGTCAGAGTTCTGGGCAGCTTCACAAATGACCTCTTGCTGCAAACTGACTGGGAAGGGATCAGATTCCACGTGTGTTATAGGTACATGCATATAGCCTTATATTATATAGAGAGTCATGAACTTGAATTACGGGCAGGGCCCTGAGTGTATTTGCTGTTGAGCCATTTGTATCACACAGCCTTGTCCTGCCTTTTCCTTCCTGTGGGGAAGTCCTAACACCGAATGAATCTGTTCTGGTAATAGATGTGTGTGCATCTCCTTTGTTGTTGCTCACTGGAAGTGAAGGTTAAATATTTTCTTAGGCTGAAGAATGAACATATATTTGGAGTCAAGCAGACTCATGTCTGAATCCTGTCTCTGCTATCCATTAGCTGTGTGACCATGAGGAAATCATTTAACCTTGCTGAGCCCATTTTCTTGACTGTGAAATGTAGACAGCAACAGATTCTACCTCTGCAGATTGTTGCAGGGATTCGGTGGGATACTGCAAAGAGGATGTTTAGTGGAGTGCCTAGTATGTACTAAGCACTCATAAATTGAGCACTATAATACTCCCAATAATTCACTTATGTTTCTAATGACATTATTCACATATATAAATGTCCAGCACTAGTTGGGGACTGCATAAATGGGGACGTAAATGTTACTTTATCCAAGTGACTCTTATTTCTCATCCATCTTCCATGCCTGGCTTCTAGACCCAAGCCAGCGTTAACTAGCTTGAGGATGGCCACTTGTCTGTCCATTTCCTGTCACCAAAAGTGTAAAACAGAGTCACAGGATGTCAGCTCTGCATTGGCTGTGTGACTTTGGGGCTAGAAGCTTATGCTCTCTGGCCTTAGTTCTGTTATCTTGAAAGGGAAGGTGGGATCATAGGGAATTTGACATCCCAAAGGCCCCTCTAGTGAGAACATTTCTGGGCAGTTCTATGTTTTGTTTCCTGGCTCTGTGCCCTTTCCTCTTATCTGACTATGACTTGAAGAACTTGTCTGCTTTTTCTACAGCTTCTTTCTCCTGCAGACTGGGGTCTTCTCTGCCAGCTGCTGCCTGTTTCTTTCCATCATCTTGGGTTCTATTATTTGGCTCCCACTGACCACTTCTGTGATCTTGGATCACTGAGCAATTCTTTTTCTGTCTCATCTCCTCTAGGCCCCACTCCTTGCATCTCCTTCTCCAAATTCTGCCATGGTGATTACCCATTTTGGAGGTTAAATGACCCTAGACAGTGCATTTGTTGTGTTAGTCAATGGGGGAAAACAAGGTGTCTTGCAGATGTTCAAACCAGGTCCTTCCCTCTAAGCTGCCTATTAAATTCTGCATGACTTCTTCCATGAAGATCAAAGAAAGAAATTCCTCAGCTGACAGCACCAGGAATAGGTGTTCTTAAAAACAAACAAGCAAGCAAACATAAGACTACTGTGGATTACTTGAGTGATCAGATCTTTCTCTTTGCTTTGGTAGCTACAAAGCTGACAGCCAGATTTTGTGGCTCACTTCCAGCAAGATTGTGTGGCAGGCATGTTGTGTCTTACTCTTTACCTTGAGTTCATTTTACTTTTCCTCATTTCATTTTCCCCTCATTCAAATTTCTCTTTCTTTTATTCTTTTAGAAGTTATGCTATGCTTCTTTGGAATAGAGTGAGACCTAAATAAATAAATGAATACATTCTGTGCATTTTGTATAGTTGAGGGCTTGACCCAACTTCAGAGAAAGCTTCCTAGAGGAGAATGCTTAGCATGCATGCACGACATCAGCTTTGTGCAGTTCAGCCTGTCAACTGAAGAATGGCAAGGTTCATACATCTGGAAAGGAGAACTTTATTTCTCATAAAGGGTTGCAGCCTGCAGGCAGCCATGCTGACTGGCTGGGAAGTGAAGCCTCTGGGCAGAGGCCAGAAACAGGCACTTGGAGGGAGGGGTAAAGGAAACAGGAATTTATGCTAAGTGGAGTGGCTGAATATACATACTTAATAAGCTATAGGAGGAGTCATGGATATTTATGAAAGGAGAAACAATTGAGCTTCATGCCTCTTTATGGGTCACCTGTTCAAAAAATGGTGGCATTAGTATGATCTGAGGGTGGAGTTTTTGGCCCTCTAATGTGAAGCAAAGACATGAACATACTCAGTGTGCAACCTTTGAAGACTGGCCAGAACCACTCCATGGTTGATGGTCTCTTATCAGGAAGGAATGCTGATCACCTGCTGTGTTGAAACTGCAAAAGGGAGGAGTGGTCACAAGGTTGGTTGTGATCAGTGGAGGAGTAAGTCTTTCCAAAGGGCTGGTTTCTGTTTAACCCGTAGGGAAGAAAGCCTAATCGTAGTTAACGAGGGACGGATATGATGAGGTAAGTCTGGCTTCTCATCCTGTCATGGCTGGGATTTTAGGTTCTAAGGTTTCTCTGGGGTCCCCTTTGCCAAGGTGGGGTGGTCTGTTCAGTTGTTTTGGGGGGCTTAAAATTTTGTTTTTATTTCTCAAGTCAAACATGAAATCCCCAAAGTGGCATGTGACTTGAGAGCAGAAGGGGTAGGGATGAAAATTAAATATAGAAAACCTCATAAGATATTTATATTAGGGTGGGAAATATTTGCCATATAACATCACCTAATTATGGGAGTAAAACTCATCCACACTCAAGGGGAGGAGATGACACATTCTCTCTACCACAAATAATTAATGTAATTTAATGTCAGATTTTGTCTTAATAAGAAGAACTTCCTGTATGGCGACCTTGTTTTGACTACCTTTGCCATATTATGATCCCAGGGAACCCACCTTGAGTGAGAAGCACATCAGGATTTCTACTCACCAATTCTGTGATCTTAAACTCTATGACCTTAAGATCTAGTCAATAGAATTAGCCTATTGCCTATTCTGACGTTGGGCACCTATCTGGTCCCCATCACCACTAACACCACCTCCACCTGCTACCCTTAAACAGTGCTAGAGTCCTTTCCTGGTCCATACCCATTTTCTTCTCTTGTTCATTCTCTAACACAAAGGCAATGGATGCATTTTGGTAATGGACTTTGAAGTAATTAAAAAAGAGATAATGGTATCGTAAGGTTGATAGACAAGATGATTAACAATTTTGTCAGGGCCTTACCTGTGCCTTTCAAAGATTTCCAAGTGGGGTTCCAGCTACAGAATCTACTTACAAAGCTTTCTTTTTTACTAATATGAGCAGGATGCTTTCTATGTGCTAGGACTTTCTTTGCTTTCAGTGACTGCCTTTAGAGAACATAAGTTTCCTTCCACCACCTAGAGCTTTGAGGGCATCAGGGCACTGCATAGTCATTGCAAGTCTTTACTAATGCCAAACCCACAAAATCTAGCTTTACTCAGAGAGAGAAATTGTGAACATCACTTATTAGTGGTAATTCAAGCCATCAGACTTAGAGGCATTTTTTATAAGCAAAATCTTGCTTTCAGAATAATACAAATCCTCCAATAGTGGGACTTTTCATCCTGGCCCTCTTTTGCCTCAAGTTCATAGGACCTCCTGGACACCACCATATCCTCCCCAGAAATTTATAAAATGCTGGTTATCAGTGGCTGCTCATATTCTAGATCTGGGATTACATTAGGGATTTAGCCCACAACAGACCCAGACTATCTGAGGACAGAGAGCTGGTTAGAGGCCATACATACCAGCAGACCCATCACAATATCATATTAGTCAGAGAAACAGAACATACTGTGTGTGTGTGTGTGTGTACATCTGATATATATATTTATTACAAAGAATTGGCTCATGCAATTATGGAGGTTGAGATGTCTCACCATCTGTTGTCTGCAAGATGGAGACCCAAGAAAGCCAGCAGTGTAATTCAATCTGAGTTCGAAGGGCTAAAAACCACAGGAGCCGATGGTGTAAATCCCAGTCTATGGGCAGAAGACTAATGTCCCACCTCAAGCAGACAGGCAGGTACTAAAAATGGGTGAATTCTTTCTGCTTCCACTTTTTATTCTATTCATGCCTTCAACAGACTGGATGTCTACCTCCAGAGCCCACAAACTAAGTCCAGTGCTTAGAAGCTAACAATATAAGCTCTTAGATCTTATAAGAATTCTTTTTTTATTGGTTATAATTTTTCATTATTTTTTAATGGACATATAGTAATTATATCTTATTTTGGGGGTATAGTGTGATATTTTAATACATGCATACGGTGTGTAATGGTCAAATTAGGGGAATTAGTGTATCCATCATCTCACACATTTATCATTTCTTTGTGCTGGGGACGTTCAAAATCCTCTCCTATAGCTGTTTGAAAATATACCATAAATTAGAAACTATAATCACCTTACATTGCTATAGAACACTAGAACTTATTGCTCCTATCTAGCTATAATTTTGTCTACATTAACTAACCTCATCCTATGCCCCACTACTCCCCTATCCTTCACAGCCTTTGGTAACCACTATTCTACTTTCTGCTTCCATGAGATCAATCTTTTTAGTTTCCATATATGAGTGAGAACATGCAGGTTATATCTTTCTGTGCCTGGCTTATTTCGTTTAATATAATGTTCTCTAAGCTCATTCCTGTTACTGCAAATGATAGGATTTACTTTTTTATGGTTGAACAGAATACATTATCTGTATATACCACATTTTATTTATCCATCCATCTCTTGATGGACACTTAGGTTGATTCCATACCTTGGCTATTGTGTACAGTGCTGCAATAAACACAGTAGTGCAGATATCTCTTCAAAATACTGATTTCCTTTCATTTGGATATATAGACCCAGTAGTGAGATTGCTGGACCATGTGGTGGTTCTATTTTTATTTAATTTTTTGAGGAACCTCCACAATCACTGTACTAAATTTACATTCCCACCAACAGTGTGTAAGAGTTCCCCTTTCTCTGCATCCTTGCCAGCATTTGTTATTTTTTTGTCTTTTTAATAATTGCCATTATAATGGGAGTGATATGATATCTCATTGTGGTTTTGATTTGCATTTCCCTGATAAATGGTGATGTTGAGCATTTTTTCATATACTTCTTGGCCATTCGTATGTCTCCTTTTGAAAAATGGATATTCAGATCATTTGCCTATTTTTTAATTGAACTCTTTGATCTAATTCAGGTTATGAATTATTCACCTGGTTTTGTTGAATTGTCTAGCTGTATTCTCCTCTATCTTGCTGAGTTTCCTTAAGATCATTATTTTGAATTCCTTTTCAGGCACTGCATAGATTTCCTTTTCTTTGGGATCTGTTACTGGAAAATTATTGTGATCCTTTGAAAGTGTCATGTTATCGGTTTTTTTGTTTCTTATATCCCTATATTGATATCTGCACATCTGTTGGAACTGTTGTCTCTTTCAGTTTTATGGAGAAGCTTTTGTAGTGAAAGACTTTCTTGTAGGTGTGACCTATAGTTTTGGTTGGGTAGGATGCTTTGGTTCTGGTTCTGAGTGGGTACAATAGCGTAGTCTCTGTGTGATTTCTTTGGCTACAATCAATGTCAGCAGTGTCTGAAAATGCCTCAGTGGCCTAGACTGAGAGTGTTTGTGGAGGCAATGGCATAACTTTGTAGGACATGGGGGCCACCAGGCAGGCTGGTCCTCAGGCACTATATGTGTATATGTGTGTGCGTGTGTTGTTTTCTGCAGTCTTAGGTGTGGCCTCCTCCCCACCCCATGCTGGACTGCCTGTTTCTTAGGCCCAGGATGCTGTGTGAACCTAGGTGCTGGGGTCATGGTTGTACTGCTAGGTCTAGCTGGGGTTGTGGCATCACAGCCTTTTGTATGGGTGGCAGGATTATGTCAGGGCCTCAGGAATGTGGAGATGCAGGGATAATGGCCACCAGGGCAGGATGCACATTAGCAGTGGCTCTGTTCTCAGAATGGCATTGTGCCATTGAAGCTTGGGTCCCAGGGAGTAGTCGGGGGACCCAGTGTGGCCTCCTTCTTTGGAGGAATGCAGCCATGTGGACTCTAGGCATGGGGACTACTGAGAATATTCTACTTACCTTTTATCCACAATGGGAAATATATTTTGGCCCTGAGCCTATCTCATCTGGGTGTTTCTCTTCCCTCTATATGCTGTCATCCTGAGTTTCTGTGGCTCAGAGGGTTTTCATCACTGCCTTGTGAATTTAAGTGTTCTCCCTTATGTGTCCTATTTGAAGTGTAGTGATTTGTTTGTTGTTTTGGTCCTTGTTTGTGAAGGAAATGAGTATTAGGCACCTTTCATCAGCCATGGATCTTATAAAAATTCTTATTAAGAAGTAATGAAATGATAAATATTTGAGATTTGTCCAATGTTAATCCAAAGTGGTGGGGGTAAATTGAATGTGTAAATAGATAAAATAAGCTTGGTAACATATCGATTCTTAGTGAAACTGGGAGATGGGTACACGGAAGTCATATTATTCTCTTTCTTTTTGTATAGGTTTGAAATAAGAAAGTATGGCGAATGGATATATAGTTATATGTTTTAAGTTAAAATAAACTTGTAAGGTTTGAAAATAAAGAGGAATTTCAGATATTTATGTATGACCTTTCTGACATCCTGTACCTTTAGTCTAAGAGCTCCAGCTAGAATCTTGCCCTCAGCAGAGAACAATGAGGCACAATAATGGTTGCCAGTCACCTTTCTTGTATTTTCTCTTAAATATGGTGACCACACTTGCCTTTTTCAAATATCATGGCATTTCTTCTGTTTCCATATATGTAGATAGTCACACAGCCTCTGCCCTTTCTACTTGAAAACCTCAGCAGGTTTTTCTGTTCCCCACAGTTAGGCAATGGTACTTCTAAGGAACACACAAAACATCCTGAAAGATTAGGAGCAGATAGCAGAAGGGCATTGAATTTAAAGAGCCAAGACAGTCAGTAGCTGTTATTTAGAGACCAGAAACTAATGTGAAAGTGGGAATTGAAAAAGGAGAAAGCAGAGACATTAGTAAAGCTGTTTAAGGGAAAAAGAGCCCAAAGTACATCATAAAGGATAAAAATGTGGGCATTTATATCTTCATTAAGGAGTTTATTAATTAGACTTGAGTTGTTAACTAGTTTATAGTTCCCTGGGATTAGGATGAGCCTCTGAGAGGAGCCCAGGCAGAGACAACCAGCCTGGATAATTACTATAGCTTGCCTTGGGGGTTTGCTCCAGCCTGGTAGACAATTTAATATCTGTCAGGTAGGTGAATAGGCCTGGAATACTTTACCCCATCAGGCAGGACAAATTCCCAAGCTCTTGGCCCATTGCCAAAGTGGGCTCGTCTCTTTTATTTATTAGAAGTAAGAGAAAAGCTGTAGAGTCTTACCTGGCAATGGCCCAGGGCCTTCAAGGGCTCCTTTCTTGATGTGTGCAATGTTCACTCCTAGCTCCTAGGTACTCATACTGATTCTGTGTTTCTAAGCCAAAATGATGCACCCAAGTATCATGCTCTTCTGGTCCACAACAGCAAAGAGTGCCTGTCTCTTTCGATGTCATGTGGTGTTTGTGATAGTTGGAGTGGCGCCTTCTACTCTGATTTACTTCTTTTTGTTTCTCACTCTTAGCTATGTCTTTAACTTATGCTCCCAGGCTTATCCAGTGGGCTTCATGATTTTATTTATTTTCATTGGCTCTGGACTCTTTACTTATCCCTTAAGAAGGAAAAAGAACAGGCCAGAGGTGAGCATGATAATAATGTCAATGTGGAACACTGCTGGGTAAAACAATAATAGAAAAAGGTGAGAGTATGTTGAGAAGTGGAAAGTGCATGTCCTCTCTATAGGCAGTCAAATTATAGTTTCTAAACAACCCCTGGCCTGGGCAGATAAAATGTCAGAGAGTGGATTTGTCCTGTGCGTCTATAGTTGAAAACTACTGGCATTGACTGCCATTTTTGAGATCCACCCTGTGTTCTTATGGGAATGTCATTTGGGCCTACTCTGTTCTCGGGTGAGGGTATGCGTGGGGCATCTGTGGTTCATGTCTGGGTAGGGAGTGTCCCCTGATGAGGGCACACAGATCATGTTCTCTCATCCTGATCCTGATAAATCCCAGGGCCTTCTCTGCCACACCAGCGTAATCCTTAATTGCAAAGAAGTGGAACCATGTTTTTAGTGCTCAGTTCCTGGCCCCTCCCTATACCACATTTATATTCTTCTGGTTCTGAGTCTCTCTTCTTCCCCTATGTAAAATCTGCAGCTTTGGTGAAATTGGAATGTTCCTAACACAAAGAAATGATAAATTTCTGAAGTGTTGATTACCCCAATTACCCTGATTTGATCAATTCACATTGTATGCCTATACCAAAACATCACATGGACCCTAGAAAGATATACAACTATTATGTACCCATAATAATTAAAAAATAAGACATAATAAAACAAATATATGCATATAAAAAAAGAAAAATTAAGGCTTAGTCCAAAAGAAGCCTCTCTAATCGTAGATTTCCATACATTTTAGTTCTAGGGAAGTGAATATATTTTAGGAACATTGTAGAAGTCATTGGTGAATTATTTTGATTGCTTTACTCAACTTCCATTTTACTCTCCTTTATGAATAGGCTAAAAAGCCAAAAACTACATTTTTAAACCTCTTTAAAACTAGGGCTCTGGCTGCGAAATAGATTTCTTCCAGTAAGGTATACCTGTTCTAAGATATACAAGGTAAGAGGGAGGTAGAAGCTCTCTTCCTGCCCCCTTTCTGTCGCTGCTGGCAAGCGAGGAGGGGGAAATGTGTTGTTTGACATCATTATTCCAATGTCTCATCTCCAGCTTTCTGTGTATCGAGAGACGGACATGGTAGCGATGTTTTCTTGATTCTGCTTCCTAATTCTTGGGCTCTAGCTACACAGATGTAATTTTGCATTGTATCTCGCTGGCAGTCTCAAAGGTGGGCCTGTTTTCTATTGTTCTGGCGATCGTTCCTGGAGGCCTGTCTTGGAACCTGCTCCTTTAGCCCTTCCGTTAATTTTATTAAATTCTTTGTGTGAAATCTCTTTCTACTCAAAATACTGAGAGTTTTTCCATTTTCTGTGTCGAACCTTGAGTGATACAGCTCCTTCAAGTGTTTTATATCATACTTATCTCCTGAAGGTAGTCCTGTTTCCTACCTTCCTGTTTGACATGAAAATAAAGATGGAAAACAAGGCACCTTTCATAGCGAAGCCCATGCAAGTGTGGAAACGAAGTGCCACAAAGTGTGGCATTGACTTGAGTCCAGCTCAGTAATTAGTTTTTACTAAACCAGGTGTTCCCTGCTATGAACGTCACCAATGTCTTGAGAGGTTTCAGGTCACTGAAGATTGTACTGGCAACCAGGGCTCTTAAAAAAAAACAAACAAAAACAACTCTCTTGGTGCTAGAGGTAAGGCTTTTTGCCAAGCAGGTAAAGGTAGCTTAAATAGGTGATTGGTATGTGTTTGCCTGTTGCCCTGGCCTTCCTTAATTGTTGAGGTAGATCAGTGAGGGTAATGCAGTCATCTTCCCTAGTGGAGAATGCACTTTGGTGTGGGGATAATTGAATTGATAATACGAAAGTGGAAGTGTTGTTTTCTGTCAAAATATTCATTTCTCCCATAACTATTGAGTGAATGTAGCCATTAGTGTATGCATATAATTTTCCTTAATCCTCTGAGCATTCAAGCAGCAGGTAGACACTTCCTGCTGAGAAACAAATTTGAGTATAATGAGCATTTTTAAAAGGAGCATGAATTTGTTCACCATCTGGGGAAGCCGGAATTTTTCTTCCGCGTTCGACATGAATTCAGGTGACTTTGGAAGATGAGGAGCAGTGATGTTGCCCTAATTTTTGGCTACCTACCGAATTCAGTTTTCCTTATAGCAACTGCAGCTGAAGAGTCTCCTGATCAAACAGTAGCTTAAAGGTAGAACATCTCGGAAAGTGGTGGGTGCCCTTGAAGTCTTTCAGACAAGGGAGTCATGGTGGCATCAGTGTTTGCACTAAAGGCTCATTCTTTCTAAGATGGTCCTGTAACCTTTTTTAGTTTCCTGTAGAAATTGCTTCTGACAGGTTTAGTTGCTTTATAGCAAATGGCCTTGCCTTATACAGAGAAAACAGCCCACTCGCTCTATACTTTAACTCTATTTTGTTTAATTAACACTTAAGTAAGTGATGATTACCATGCACCAAATATTAACTCAATTCTTATAACAACTTTTTGAGATAGGCACTATTATTTTTCCCATTTTATAGATGGAAAAACCAAGGGACAGAGAGGTCAAATAACTTATCTACAGGCATACAGCCAGTAAACCAAGATTCAAAACCATACTGTGGCTCCAAAGTCCCTGCTCTGAACCTCTGTGGCACAGACTGCCTGTCTTGTCTTCTTCTTCATCTCAGAGAACTTGCCATCTTGCCTTCTCTCCAAGGCCAGGGCTGCTACATAATGTACAGATTGTTCCCTTGCTAAGGAGGCCCAGGTAGGGGGCGTGGGGACTGAAGTCTAGCCTGTCCTCTGTTCACTGTGCTCTGTGTTCTGCTGTGCCGCTGCTACCCAGAGGCAGAAGAGTCTTTATCCTTCCTGGACACAGGTGCTGTTTGAGATAGCCTCCTCGCTCTGAGGCTCACCCCTGCCCGTCTCTTCCAGTACCTTGTGGCTTCATTGATTTCCTGAGTGCGGGCAAGAATTTGACATGAACAACACAAAACTATACCTCTTGGTATCTGTTCGTTATCTGCATTAAAGCCTTTAGTATGTTGGAAGCAGCTTTAGCTTCTCTTGCCTCTACCACAGAACTAATATTTAAACCCATTCAGTATCTTCATAGCCCCTTTCTGGGAGTCTTTTGAAGTGTGGTAGGTCCCTCTTAATTATAAAACTACTCTAGAATGAAAAAGAAAGTCACTATAAAAGGTAAATTGAAGTACTAATGAAACTATGGAACCTAACTGCCTTTTACAGTGTTGTTTCTGTGGGAAAGTGTGCTCTGAGTTTCATTTTAGGGCGCCTGGAAAGCTTTTCCCTCTAACCTAAGGGGTTGATCACATCAGTAGGAGCTGGGAAAGGGCTGTGGTGCTGACAGTGAGGTGGGGGCTGTCGGTGTGACTTGGCCACCTGCAGCCAGATGTTTATGGGCTGGAATACCTTTTCTGACTGGCTCCCCAATCTGCTTTTGCCAGCCTTCAGCTCACTCCTGACATAGGCAGCCAGGCTGATCTTTGCAAAATGCAAATGTGATTGACACTCCTTTTCTTAAAACCGTTGAATAGCTTCTAATTGCTATTAGGATAAGATTCTTAGCATGGTCTATGAAATGACCTGGCCCCATCCAATTTTCTTCTTGCATCTTGGTCTGTTCTCCTGTGCTTCAGCCACTCTGGTCTCCTTTTAATTAATTCTAATGTTCTAAAGTCTCTCCCATTATAGTTTCTTCTTATGTGCTTTTTCATTTACCTGAAATGTTTTATTCCATTCTCTTCATCTGGCCAACTACCACTCATCATCCTTCAATTGTCACCTTACATGTGACTCTTTCAGAAAAACACATTTTTGTACTGAAGATGACAAGTAACTTTCCATGGTAGCACTGATTACAGGTTAAAATTAAATGTATTTAATGTATCTTTTCCTGGGTGAACTTTAGGCTCTATTATTAGGTAGGGGCCATGTTTGCTTTATTTTTTTCTTCTGGCACCTAAGTATTGAATAAGTGTTGAATGAATCAATGAGTGAATGAACCAATAAATGAACTAAGCAGATTTAACTTCCACATGTGACTGTTTTCCTTCCCCACCTAGATTTTACATTTCTTGAAGGCCAAGAGCAATGTCTTTACTCATTTTCATAGCCCTTAGACTGTCTAGCGCAGGGCTTTGCAAATGGTGAGCTTCAATAAAGATTTGCTGGTTACTTAATTAATTAATCTGCCAAACTCAGATGAATTAGTTAAGGTATGGCAAAATAAAGAAAAGGTCAGGATGGATACATTGGATTATTCTGATGAAAGAGTGCAGTCTGGTGTTTCGAAGTACAGTGAATACTGGTTTCTTTTTATGTCTAATGAACAATAAATTAGCAGACTGTGCTGTATGTTGAACCCTCTATTCTCAACCTGACTGCTTGTTCAATACTGATGACTTTTGTTTATACTAAAAGTGTTTGGTTAACATAGGTAGAGGTCTTTGAGCTAGGTTAGTAATAGCAAGTAATTGTATATACTCTTTTGTTTTTGAGAGTAATCTTGGTATTATTTTCATCAACTTATTGATATGTCAAGGTTCACCTATAATAGGTAGCTGATTAACCACTTCAGTATGGCGCTCGCCGGCCACGAAAACTTGCCCACAGCTGGCACTCATAGTCTGCATGATAGTTTGTGCTGTGCATTGACGACGAATCGGTTTTGCTCTTGTGTGATGAGGAAAGCTTTAAAGCACTGAAAGCTTGTTTTACTTTACAGGCAGCTTTAGGAAAATCACTATAATAACTCCTACTAAGGACTTGTTAAAAGGTCACAGATTCGTAGTAACTTATTAGCTGAACGTACACACTGCAACTGCAGAGATAAAAAGCTATAAAAGTAAAAAAAAACTTTTGGCTGTCGACTAAAGTCGACGCTCGGTTGTGCGCGTTCATCTGTGGCTGTCGACTATAGTCGACGCTTGTACCGAAGTGGTTAAACAGATTGTGATGATGAAAACAAGATGTCTCAGATTTTATATTTAATTTATTGATTTTGGATAGGGACTCATTTTCATGGTTACGGACCATACTTGTTATCTCCATGGTTATTCATGTTAAATTCTTCCTATTGGAAGAGGTCAAGGCAGACTCATGAGCCTTTGGTGCCTATTGATTTTGACTTAAGGCATTCTCTTATGCCTATTGATTCTGGCTTAAATTTGTGAAGTCCTCTTCTCTGTCTTCTTTTTCTTCCTTGTACATTAACTGCCCCACCCAGCCCAAGCTGGGAAGAAAGACAGGAAAACAGAAAAATAATGGCAATAGATTTGGCATTTTCTCTTGCTCTGTCTGAATGATCTCATCCTCATCCTCATTTTCATTGCCATCCTGGATTTCCTTCCTCATGCATCACAATGCACTTTCAAAGCCCTTTCACACAAGTTTATCTTATATTATGCTTCCCCCACCCCATTGTCGCTCAATTTATAGCTCAGGAATCTTGGGCTCACAGAAATCAAATGACTTAGCCAAGCTCATATGGATAGATAGTGAGTAAAACTAAATATATTTGCCAGGACTCTTCCTGATTTTAAGGGACAAAAACCCCATTTAAACTAGCTACTAGCTTAAGAGAAAAAGAACATACTACAAAGAGTTTAGAATTATTTATAGAATGGAAAAAAGAGATGTATGAGCCAGGTCAGCCTTGGAGACTTTTGGAACTGGAACCAAAAACCTGAAACCTACAGGATTTTCTGTCTTTCTCATATGCTTCTTTTGGGGGTGTTGGAATCATAGGGTCAAACTTCTCCAGGTAGTAGGGGACCTGGTTATCAGTGGGGCTGCCACATACAGTGTGCAGTGTGCAACTGTGCTTCATCTAAGGGTCACAGATCATGCCATAGGCAGCAAAGATATGGATGTTTATTATGGCAAATTTCCAGCAGATGGCACTCAAGTGATTTTGTTTTTTTCTAACAAAACTCAGTAAATTGATTTGAGGAAGAGGCACATTTTTCTATTTTGCACAAATGCTCCTTTGGGGGTACTGAAAACCCTGCCTTTCAGGAGCTCTGAGGTTACATTTTTCCTGATTATAACCAAAGAACAAAGAGAAACCTTCTCCACAAGCTCTAGCAGAAAGAACCTAGACAATAACTTTGATGGACCTGGCTTGGATCCCATCATGGACCATTTCTATGGCTGGGGTGAGGTTCCATGATTGATTCTCCCAGACATCACAATCCACACACACTTGTCTTTCCATATAAAATTCCAACTGCTGCTACAAAAGCAGTAAATCCATGTATAATCACAAATATACTCACTTTCCTTCAAGAGAAGTGTTCCAAATTATCACCCAGCTGTTGCATTGATTGCCAAGTGCAGAGTCTTGGGTAATATGGTTGTTATGGTTTGAATGTGTTCTTCTTCAAAATTCAGGTATTGCCAATGTGATAATATTGAGAGGTGGGGCCTTTAAGAGGTGATTAGGTCATGAGGGCTTCTTCCCTAATAAGTGAGATTAAGGCCCTTATAAAAGAGGCTTCACATAGTGTTCTGGTAAGCTTGCCTCTTTGCCTTCTGCCACATGAGGACGCAGCATTCCTTCCCTACAGAGGATGCAGCAAGAAGGATCCATCTCGGAAGCAGAGACCAGACCCTCATCAGACAACAAACCTGCTGGCACCTTGATCTTGGACTTCCCAGCCTCCAGAACTGTGAGAAATCAATTTCTGTTATTTATAAATTTCCCAGTCTGTGGTGTTCTTTTATAGCAGCACAAATAAACTAAGACAATACTTATCTGTCAGTCAGGTAGGATATGGCTGCTTGAGATTCTGAAACCTGTGGGCATTGGGACTGATTTTACCATTTGCAACCCATTTAAGAAACAACAGCAAAGGAAAAGAATAACCACAATAAAAATTCCTGTTTGGAAAAGTAGAAAAAATATAAGCAACATACAGAGGGACAACTCTGGAGAATATGCCATACTTCACGCAGCAGGACTAGTAAGGCATATGCATTTTGACTCTCTGTCCTGACTACAGTTAGGTCTTTTGCATTCTTTTCCTCAATCATTTCCCTCCATGGCCACAAAAAATAGAAGGATGGTTCATGGAAAGCTATATTCTTAGAGAAGCCCCCTTGTTATGGTGGTCATTGGGACCCAGGGATTACTTTAGAGATTAAGCAATTATAGGATTACAGTTTAGGAGTTTCTCCAGCAAAACACCTCTTTTAAAGAGCTAGTTGAATGTCAATGTTGAGTTCATTTTGATGGGTTCTGTTGACTTATAACCAACCAGAAACATTATTGAGTCATAATATTTGTCTCTGGACCATGTGCCTTTAAAGTTTCTATTTTCAAGAAACAAACTATAGGATTTTCCCCATGCTTCCATGGCTTCTTAATAACTTCTCCTTTGGCCCCTACCCCAGGCAACTGAAACAATGGGCCGGGTTGGTAAAACAGAGCTCATCTGCCTTCTGGCCCCTGGTATATCCCAATTATTTGCACCTTCCGATGGGCAAAATTACTACCCTTTCTCTGGGGGAAGTACACAGCAGGAATTGTTTGGGAGAAGCCTGAGTGATAAGGCTTTCTCCACTTCTGGATTACTCCTGGGTATCCCCTCTTTTTAAGTCAGTGAAATGACTTTACTGTGGGGCAGAGGGCTCATCTTTGATGGTTTTGCAGACAGCATGGTTGTCTGACCCTCAGCCCCTTTAGATCACTAGCCACAGACAGAATGGGCCTCTGTTTCAACAATACCATGTGTCTAACTTATTTTTTCCTATCCACTTCAAGAAATGCCAGTTTGGATTGAGGCTTAGTTTCCTCCTGAAAGACCTTACCGAAGGCCTTAAGAAGTATCCAACATGCTCTCCTTTTTAATATTTTTATACCAAACCACTAAAATGGTATTATGATCTGTCTGCCAGGATATAACAGGTAATAATTAACATCTGCTTTGTTTTCATATAAGGAGGATTTCTGACTTCCCAGCTAGGAATGGAGTGATCTTCATTGCCTCTACCTTATATCAACTAAGCCCATTCTATTTTTAAAGGTCAGTCATTGTACTGCCCCACTTCTGGATACTAATTTCTGTGTTAGTCATCTTTGTATTGCTAGCGACAGTAATTCGACTGTAATAACTTGCTTGAGAAAAAACAGAGCGGGGGAAGGATTACTGGAAGGACCCTGGGTAGCTTACATAAGACCTACTGAGACAGGCAGCTCTGGAAACTTTTATGACTTGAATTGGGGAATTGACTCTCTCCCTGTATCTGTCTCTTATTCCAGATTCTCTCGGGATGCTGGCTTTGTTGGCTCAGACTCTTCCACGTGGCTGCAGGAAGCTCTGGGTTACATCCTTATATTTCACGATCAGAGCAGAAAGAGGCATTCTTCCCTTCCTGCTGCAGAAGGAAAATACTGGAAAAGGACTCTGATAAAGCTAGTTGGACCAGTCACTGGGGCTGAAAGGTGGGGTTCTGTAACTGGTTCAGCCTGGGCTACATGGCTTCTCTCGAGGCCCCTGGGTGGGCAGAGTTGGGGTACAGGCAGAGAGGAAGCCACCACACCAGCTCACTGGGTTCTCAGCACAGGGCTTTGCCGCCTCATCTTGCTGCCTTTGGCATTGCACAATTAACTCACTGGCCTATTTTCTAGGTACTGGGGACTCTGGTATCCTCTGTGTACTGCAGTGACAGTTGCTTAATTCCTGGTTAGCAACATGTTTGTTTTCATGGGTGGTCAAAAGTAAATACCCTTGTACTTTTGAAACCACACCTGAGGAGCTGCTGATTTCCTTTTAAGAGTAAAAATGCAAACCATTATCCATTATCATCCGAAATAACCGACTTTCCTTTAAAGATACTGTCCATTTTTTCTCGCTGATGCTATCTATCCCTCCAGCTTTGGAAAAACAGTCATGTTCCTCCCAAATTATGCTTCTGATGAATGTGGTCCCTGGATATTCAGCTGGGATGGTGATCTACACAGACAGCAATTGAAATGGCCAATCACAGGAGCTACTAAATCACGCCTGAGTGCAGGTGTGTGATTAACAGCAGGTGCTGGAGATGTCAGAGCTGGCAGATTGGAGTCTTCCTTTCTCCTCACCTTAGCGATGCTTTAGATTTCCTTGGAACTGAAATTTCTGCAGGAAGATAAACTTTGTCACAAACAGCTGCTCGCTGGGTACTTAGGATATGCTGCTTTGCAGTGGGAGCTGCTTTTTAAAGGAACAGCTCCTGTCTTTCTAGCTAGACTGTGAACCCCCTGGGACTAGGGACTGGAGTTTATATTTCTCCATATGCCCACTCTTCCTAGAGCATTTTGTGTACACAGAGGGTGTCTAGCCAGGGTTAGAGGGTTATTATAAAGGCAGGTAAAGAGGTGAGATGTTGGCACCACTGGTTTTAAAAAGGATGTAGAAGAGGCTCCCCGGTCTCAGGTGAGTGGAGAACTATGGCTGTGATCTAGGAGTCAGTAGGTGTCTGGGTTCTGGTTCTATTTCTGATTCTGACTAACTTTTTGAGCAAGAATACTTATTATATCAACAGATTTTTTTTTTTTTTTATTGAGACAGTCTCATTCTGTCACCCGGACTAGAGTGCAGTGGAGTCATCATAGCTCACTGTAACCTCAAACTCCTAGGCTCAATCAATCCTCCTGCCTCAGCCTCCTGAGTAGCTGGGACTACAGGCACATACCACCATGCTCAGATAATTTTTCTATTTTTTGTAAAGACGGAGTCTCACTCAGGCTTGTCTTGAACTCCTGACCTTAAGTGATCCTCCCGCTTAGGCCTCCCAAAGTGCTAGGATTACAGACATGAGCTACCATGTCAGCAATCAACAAACATTTGATTGAGTGACTATTATGTGCTAGGACCTGGGAGTAACAGTGAACCTGATAGACAAAATCCATTTCCTCGTGGAACTTTTATTTTAGTGGGAGAGTACAGTATACAAACAAGATAATAAACAAGATAATTAAACAAGATCAGAAGTCCCATGAAGGGGAAGGAGGAGGAATATAATAGAGAATAACTAAGGAAACTTTTAGGATAGGGAAGAAAGGGGTAAAATTGCATGAGAGTTAGCAATGCAGGCTTGGGGGTAAGACAGATCTATGTTTGAACCTCAACCTCTTCCACTTAGCATCTGTGTGTCTTACTACACTTGATCTTAGCCAAAAGGCCGAGAAGCGATGCATCTGTGTGTCTTAAGCAGAATTATGTGACCTCTCTGAGTCTCACTTTTTTCATCTGGAAAATTGGATTGTGCATCTACTTATGAGGTTGATGTAAACATTAAATTAAAAATATATATTAAATCCATAGAAATTACTTACTATGATATATTCTGGCCATTGTCCTCAGGGTTGTGACAAAATGATTTTGAATGCCTTTTTTAGTTCTAAATTTCTGATTTGTGTGGTTGGTCCAATGTTATTTTTCTTTAAGAAGAAATGAGAAAAGAAAAATAAAAAGAAACCCTTCTGATTACTTTCCAGGTTCCAAAGGCTTTCAGTAAAATAGAAGATGGGTAATTGTCATTTCTACTTAGCTTTGCAATCTTCTGAGCTGAGTGTCTTTAAATAGGAGGAAGCAGCCATAAATCTTGCAAAGTTCAAAATCCATTACCTAGGGATATGGTTAATGCCTCCCATCTCAAAGCGTAATTATCTTTTTAAGAACAGAGCTGGCTAAAGGAAACATTGGTTGATTTTAAAAAAATTCTGAATTAACCATTAAATCAACAGTTGTTCTTAATTTAATTCATTGCATATCGTCCCAGGTGTGGGCGTGACAAACCAAAGGATTTGTTGGATGAACAGTGAGATTTCTCATTTCTCTATATTTCCATGTGAGCAGATTAGAATGAATGGCTTCTTACATCAGATGATTCAGGAGCCCTGAAGCACACATCACCCCCACCAGTGGCAGGGCTAAAATGCCTAGTCCCAGTGGTCTGCAAGGCAGAAGCACGTTGTAGAGCTTGAGGACCAAGAGGCAGACACCGTGTATCCTACTCTTGACCCTGCCACTTCCTTATTATGTGAAACTGTACATCCTTTATCCCTGCCCCCTTGCAAATATTTTAGGCATTCTCTATCTTTAGATGCTATCTATGAAATCAATTCCACAGAAGCTGAAATCTCCTCCTTATAAAGCCTCTTATTTGGTTTGAACACATTATCCCCAGAAGAGCTTGGCTTAAATGTTTAGGGAGGGAAGCACTTGTAAAAGAACTAACCTCATTGATATACTTCAGTTGGAATTTAAGGGCACCAATTGCTCACCTTTGCTACTACTGTATTTGAGTTGTTGCCAATTAAGAACAGACAATCTGGGCCATGTGGGCTTGAAATGCAGATCTATTAGTTGCCCAATAATGGCTCCTCTCACATATGGTCTTAATGAAGCTGGCCTAACTCTGTTGAAGTACATAACTCAGACCCGAAGCCCAATGGGGCTTCCTAGTCCTCCTACCCTCGCCAAATCCAGGGAAGCTGGACACAGATTAGGGCTGGTGTGATTTACCAACTTATTTCACCATTGGCGTGGAAGCTGGGAAATGGCAGACCTCACTGGCAAGGACAGTTCCCAGTGGGCCAACTGCATAGTGACAAAAAGGAAAGGAGAGGGAAGTGCAGATATGAGAGAGAGAGAGTGTGCGTGTGCACTCTCTTTCCTGCTTCTGAGCCATCCACTAGATCATGGAGTTTCTGATGAAAGGAAGTTCACTTGTCTATGCCTATGGGAAGAGTTAGCTCTTGACAAAC
Organism: Cheirogaleus medius; assembly: GCA_008086735.1. Classification (NCBI taxonomy): domain Eukaryota; kingdom Metazoa; phylum Chordata; class Mammalia; order Primates; family Cheirogaleidae; genus Cheirogaleus; species Cheirogaleus medius. The sequence goes on from VBSM01003143.1 coordinate 37,742,059, forward strand.
TGTCCATTCCCCCCCCCCCCTTTTAATTTAGCTTTCTTTCTAGGTGTTTATACCTTCAGGTAGTCAAGCTCCTAGGTGGCCCACACTGTGGCATCCTTCCTGGGTTGGCCCTTTGCAGTCGTCTCATTCTCCAGCTACTTTCTTGACCTTCCCACTCTCCTCTCCTGCACCTGCCCTGTGATCTATTTCCTCAGCCTTCTATTTAATCTCAATAACTAGTTTCTTCTCTGATGTTCCTGTTTGATCATGGCATAAGATTTGCCTTTTCGTAGTAATCTTTGATGCCTTAACACAGAATTGTGCTTCATATGAGAATTTCAGGTTTCAGTGTAGGCAAGCGGGGAAAATGTTTTATTCACAGAAAATTTCTCTGCCCCTCAAATCATGTAGAACAGACAACAGCCCATTCTGCGTATACATAAAACTGGCCTGGTCATGCTTGTCTCCCATAGATAGAGTTTATCCTCACCTGGACCTCTCATAAACTGAATCTAATTGATTTCAAAGTCTTTCGAGGAACAACAAAAAAAGCTTCTTTTCTCAATATGACAGTGTCTAATTTAGTGTGAGAAGGATTGAGGGATGGTTAGTGTAAAGAACAGAAACTATCTGGAGGGCATGATAACCATTTCTCATATTTGAAAAGCTGTTATTTGGAGAGAGTTTATTCCTTCATATCCAAAAGGTAGGAGTTAAAGAGAGGTGGATTTGGGGGCTTTCCAAAGACTGATTTGCAGACGTGGAAAGCTCTTTCATCTAGGGAATAGGCTGTTTTCACTTCCTGACTTTGAAGATGGTGAAGCAGAAGCTAAGTGCCTACCTGCCAAAATGCTGCAGGCTGCCTCCCGCGTGTGGACTATGGTGACTAATGACTTGTAGGGGTCCCTTCCCACGCTGAGATTTAATAGCCCTTCCCTGCCCTCTCTCCTATACTAGCCGTCTCTACTGCTCAAGGTCTGGAGGGACATTTGAAGAAAATGACTAAAGTTTCAGACTTCCGCAGTTGCCAGATTTCTTAGCTTTGTCAAAAGCAAAACAACTCCAGGAGGCCTTAGCTCTGAGATGCTTGAAAAAGCTTCTAAAGAAACTGGTGAACCAAGGGATATTGTCCTAATTTTTGAATGATGCCTTAAGATTGTAAGACTTGCAGAAAATTTGTCAGTCTGGATGATAGTCTGACTGGTTTTGATGACTATAGTGCTCTACTTCGTAGTACTTGTGGTTAAATTTTTAAGTAAACTTTTAATAATTAAAGTATACACTTTAAAGTATATATGCACAAGGGTTAAGTATGGAGTTTGATGACGTACCACAAAGTGAACACAGTTGTATAATTGCCGTGCAGATCAGAAATATGATGCTACCCCAGGAATGGAACTGTACCCAATAAGCCCCTCCTTCCACCTGGGTTCTTTCCCAGTCTTTATCTCACCATGTTCTCCCCAAAGGGGACCATACCCTGATTTCTAACATGATGGGTAGGTTTTGCCTGTTTTTGAGCTTTATATATTCACACTGGCAGCATGAGCATCTCAGTTGCTCCAAATTCTTTATAGCACTTGGTATTACTAGGTCTTTTTATTTTAGTCATTTTAGTGGGTGTTTAGTGATCACATTGGTTTTTAAATTTGCTTTCCCCCGATGACTAATAATGTTGAACACCTTTACCAATGCCGTTGGAAATTCAGATATCCTCATTCAAAAAGTACCTGCTCATGTATTTTGCTCAATTTTCCACAGGATTGTCTACTATGTAGACATTTTTTAGGTATGTTGAATATGAGTTCTTTATTGGTTATATACTTTGTAAATATTTTTCTACTATGTGTTTTGTTTCACTCTTTTGAAGGTATATTTTAATAAAAAGAAATTCTTTTTTTCTATTTCAGTTATTTTTTCTTAATTTTAATATAGTCTAATTATGAATTGTTTTCTTTAAATGCTTTTTGTATACTATTTCAGAAATCTATGCCTACCCCAAGGTTATAAAGTTATTATTCTATGTTATCATCTATGTTATCTATCATCTGTTGAATTATTATTCTATGTTATCATCTATGTTATCTATCATCTGTTGAATCTGTTGTTTTAACTTTTATATTTAGATCTAAAATTCACCTGGGATTAATTTGTACCTATGGTGTGAGGTAGGAGTTGGGTTCTCCCCCCTCATAAGAATATTCAATTTACACAGCATGATTACCGAAAATAAATGCCACCCCCACAGCTGTGTAGTGCCACCATAGGCATGAATCCATTCTCCATAAAACTGTGGGCCTGTTTCTGGGCTTTCTCTTCTGCTCCAGTAGTCTATTTGTATATTTTGTCTTAATTCCTAAAGATTTATAAATCTTGATACCTGGTAGTATAAATCCTCTAATTTTGATCTTCCTTTTTATATTTGTCTTGGCTATCCTTGGCCTCTTGCATTTGCACACAAAGTTTTGAATTGATTGTCAATTTCTATAATTAAAAAAATTCTGCTGAGATATGGAAACAACTGACATTTCACACAGTTAACTCTTCTATATTTTATAGGTTTCTATGTAGAGGTCATATACATCTATTATTAGATTTATTCCTAGGTGTTTTAAGTTTTTGAAAGACAAATGTAATGGTATTATTTAAAATATTATTTCCTATTTACTTGCTGCTACATAGAATTATTACAGTTTTTATTTTGGCCTTTTATCTAGAAAACTTGCCAAATTCAATTATTAATTTCCATACATTTCTGTAGATGCTTTTGGATTTTTTACTTACACATTATAACTTCTCCAAAGAGTGACAGTAATTCTATTTCTTTATTTCTTGTTTTTTAATTCTCCTGCCATTTTTTTTTGCTTTATTGCATTGGTTAGAATCCCTAGTACAGTGTTAAATATAGTATTAAATGCAAATAGTGATAGAGGCCTTTCTTTTCTTATTCCCAATCTTAGAGGGAAAGCTGTCAACATTTCACCATGAAGTGTTAATATTTGCAATAGGTTTTGGGGTCTTTTTTGGTAGATATCCTGTTTCAGATTAAAGAAGTTTTATATCTAATTTGTTGGAGTTTTTTTTCTTTTTGCCATTATGGTCATTGAATTTTATAAAATATTTTCTGCAATTCTATTGAGAAGATAATCGATATTTCTACTTTATTCTATTAATATGATGAGTTACATTACATTTCTGGAATAAATCCAACTTGGTTATAATGTATTCTTTGTATATGTCATTAGATTTGATTTGGATATATCAATGACCTACACCAAGAAATTAATAAAACATTTTTGTAAAAATTTTTATACTCTGCATGAACTTTTGAGTAGGCTTGAAGACCATTTTTTTCCTCTTAGATGGATTGAATATTTTCTCTGCAGTCATATTTACCCTGACGACTTGATCAGACATCATTCTGTTTGAATATAAGTAATATATTCTCTTGTGGATGAAGAGCTCAATATATTTGCAATTCATCTTCTCTGGAAGAATTTTATTTCCTACTAGAGCCAGAAAGTAGGATTTGTGTACATTTGTACCTGGCTAGAAATTATAGAGACATTACTTTATACTTTATCAATTGGGAAGGTTGTTCACTCACTTATGTTCTATGTTTTTGTATGTTCCCTAATTAATATAAATTAATCATTTAAAAAGTTTAACAGTTTTTGGTGTGCTTTTTTTTAACCTCCATTATGTAATTTGATCTTCACAATCATATGAAATATGTTTTAATTGTTTATAAGAAGCTTAAGGCCGGGTGCAGTGGTTCATGACTGTAATCCCAGCACTCTGGGAGGCTGAAGAGGGTGGATCATTTGAGCTCAGGAGTTCGATACCAGCCTGAGCAAGAGCGAGACCCCGTCTCTACTAAAACTAGAAAGAAATTAGCTAGACAACTAAAAATATACATAGAAAATAGCCAGGCATGGTGGCACATGCCTGTAGTCCCAGCTACTCGGGAGGCTGAGGCAGAAGGATTGCTTGAGCCCAGGAGTTTGAGGTTGCTGTGAGCTAGGCTGACACCACGGCACTCTAGCCAGGGCAACAGAGTGAGACTCTGTCTAAAAAAAAAAAAAAAAACTTAATAATGAGGATTTATGGATATGACTTTGAAGAAAGCACAGGCAACAAAACCAAAAATAGACAAATGAGATTGCATCAGACTAAAAACCTTCCACACAGCAAACAATTAACAAAGTGAAGAGACAACCCACAGAATGGGAGAAAATATTTTCAAACTATGCATCTGACAAGGGGTTAATATCCAAAATACATAAGGAACTCAATGGCAAGAAAACAAATAACCCAATTAAAAAATGGGCAAAGGACTGGAATAGACATTTTTCAAATGAAGACATACAAATGGCCAACAAGTACATGAAGAAATGCTCAGCATCACTCATCATTAGAGAAATACTAAGTAAAACCACAAGGAGATATTACTGTACACCTTTTAGAATGGCTTTTATCAAAAAGATGAAAGGTAAGTGTTAACAAGGATGCAGAGAAAATGCATCTTATCGATGGGCATGTAAATTAGTATAGCCATATGGAAAATAGCACGGAGCTTCCTCCAAAAACTAAGAATAGAACTACTATATGATCCAGTTATCCCACTTCTGGATATATATCCAAAGGAATTGAAATCAATATGTCAAAGGGATATCTGTACTCCCATGTTTATTATTACAGCATTATTCACAATAATAAAGATATGAAATCAACCTAAGTATCCATCAGTAGATGAAAGGATAAAGAAAATGTGATACATATACACAATGGAATACTACTCAACCTTACAAGAGAAGGAAATTCTGTCATTTGCAACAACATGGATGAACCTGAAGGACATTATGCTAAGTGAAATAAGCCAGGCACAGAAAGACAAATATGGCATGATCTCATTTATATGTGGAATCTAACTAATAGAAGCAAAGAGTAGAATAATGGTTACCAAAGGCTGGGTCCTCCTGATTATTAAGAATAATTAATCCAATGATTGAGAATAAATAATACCTTACCAGCTACCTGGGTATCCCTTAATTCAGTCAAGTTGATGCCCCAAATCAATCATCACAGACACAATGTTTTTTGGGACTATGGAGTGTTGAAGAGATGAGGCCCTGGGAAGCTTAACACCCTCTGCCCTTGTGTTCTCTTCACTGGGGAAGGTGGGGTGGTTATGATTATAGGAAAGGGATATTAGGGTGAAGACTTGAGAAGATACTAGAAAATTGGGACATGTGAAATATTTGTGATAATTTTCATTTCTGTGTGATTCCTGGAACAGAATTTAGCACACTTCCATGACCTCCAGCCAACATCTTGATGTTTTGCAAACAAGAACAATCTCAGCCTTCTCTGGGTCATTCAGACTATTGCAGGGGCATGCAGACTATTAAGAGAGAGGACTCTAGTAACATTAACAATTGTCTTTAATTTTCACATCAGGAAACCTAAAGACAGACTTGATGGTCTGAACAGTTAAGAGCTGGGATTGGCAGACTAGAACCGAGGTCTTTTGACTCCAGTCTTTAAAATATTTGATTGGGATTTTGACTTTTATATAATTTTCATTTGTCTATTATAAACACTATTTAGCATTTGACAAGCTTCAGTATTTGCAGGTTTTTTGGTAGCGAGATGAGGGAACATCAATATTTGCATCTCTAGGTGTTACCTGCCATCGTGGGAGGAAGTTCAGCCTGCCTGATTTTGTTAAATCTCTCTTCCTCTCTCACTTTTGCCTACTCATGTTTTCAAAAGTAGGTTCCAACTTTCCAAATGTTCTTTGCCTGAATTCCATAACTGTATATTTGTGTTAACCCTTTTTATGCTCTTCTAACATATGAGGTTGGATAGGTCATTTTATTAATCATTATAGGTCATTTTATGTCTAGAGATGCCCAGGCCCAGTGAAATGGAGAGAACTTCCTGGGTCAAAGTACAGGCGGTGCAGAGCTGAGAGTGCAAGGCGGTGGCTCCTAACTCCCTGGCCAGTTCTACCTCAGTGCTGAGACATTGTCCCTGATAAGCCTGATAGTTTTCCTCACTTTTTAAGTTATTAAATAACAGTCTTATAAAAGGCATTAAATATATATTTATAAAGAAAAAGAAAAAAAAATCTATAATTCCTCCATCGAGAAGTTGCCTCTTTTTTCATGTTTGTATGTTTCCCTCTAGTCTTTATTATACAGTTGTTAAATTGATGTGCTCTAGAAATAATAACCCTTTTGGACAGGCTAACAGTGATAGAAATGTAATAAATATGGGATTTGTTAGAAAAATCTTAAATTCTGGTTTTCTTTCTTTGGAAAATCATAGTGGTGGTAGCTATTGGACTGTCCACAGACTTCTTTCTATTTTGATGCAGTGGTTGTGGTGTAAATTATTTTATCTTGATTTTACTCTAGGGCTTTTAGAATTAGATTTTGCTGGAGTCAGCTTTGATTTAACGCTTGTATGCATTACAGGTATTAGAAAAAAATCCTGTTTGCCCAAAAGTCTTTGGAGTAGCAGCAAACTAATTAGAGCTACCCAGTTAAGTAAATTCGTTTTCGATTATCAGTAACACAGTGAGTTTTTTTTAAACATAAAGTTTGCTCATTACTTGAGGAAATAACCCCAATCTATCATATACAATGTTTGATGTTCACTCAAAATGTGCCCTTAGATTTATAAATGTTTCACTATATTTTTATTTCAGAGACCACAGATTAGCTCAGATGGCTAGAGTAAGGGACAAAAGAGCCCACAGACATGAGTTTGAATGGTGGGTAGACAATTAATTGGCTTTTTGTGTTTTATGACCTTACAATCACATGAATGAATCTGTCAGTAGTCATTGAATACATAGAATTGTGACATGGAAATATTTGATGTGATTTTACAACATAATTTTATGTTCCTTAGTCATTAATCAAGCAAAAGTGTGGATGGGCCATTGCGAATGTGTCTTCAAGTTTAGGGAAAACATTTTAATGCTCATGACACTGGATGGGGGTTTAGTGGCAACACTCATATGTAAAGGGTCAGGAGACAGTTGTGCCAGTTCCTGCTTTGTCACCAATTAACAAAGTAGGGCAAAAACTTTCTGAACCTAGGTTTTCTAACCTGTAAAATGAGGTTAATAATACCTGCCCAACTTATCTCCCAGGTTTGAAGTGAAGGTCAAAATAGAAATTGTTAAGTACACATGCTCTTGATCAGGAGTCTAATGATAGACATAGTTTTTTTTTTTTTTGCTTTTTAATAAGCTTTTGATAGTAAAACATTTATCTTGACTTCAGTAAGCATCTTTTCTATCTTATACAGTCCAGGAATTAGTAGCTGCATATATTGGGTTCCATACTTGAAACTGGTTGTCAGCTGACTAAGGTCTAGTCCTAACTCTGTTATGCAGTTTTGGCCAAGTCTTATAGCCTCTCTGAGCCACAGTTTCCTTACCTGTAAAATGAGGGAGTCAGAGCAGGTATCCTCCCAGGTTATTTTCAGCTCTAGCATCTATAGGTAACATTAATAATCACTGCTAAACAGCATAAAGCCAGACGCACAGAAAAAGAGGAGAATCATTTTCACAAATATGTTGGAATTAAACTCTTACCTTGTCTTTAGGTACTATGTTAAGGAGCTCTGGTGTTAAAATAGGACCAAAACCTATCTTTGAATTACCTGGATTCTTGTCCCATTTCTGCCTATAAAATGTCTGGGCAAGGCTGATTTTTCAATTTTTCATCTGTAAAATGATGAAGCTGCCTTTAGAATGACAGGGCTTCATTATCCAGCATGTGTTCTGTGGAACCCTAGTCTCATAAGATGGGCCTTGAAAAAAAGGCTCTGGAGTTAAATGACTGAGAAATGTGGCACAATCTGACCTCCTCTTAGTGATTCATAATACACATTAGTGTTAAAGTTTCACACAATCACATAGTAAAGAACTCTGCTTTTCGTTGCTTAACAGTTTTCCAAATAAGTGATCATTCTTGTTTGACTGAGGAACTATATTCCCAGGTTCAAGAAATACATGTAGGGAGAAGTTGCTTGCTGTTGTGTGGCTTCCGAGAAGCCTTGGGTATTCCCATGACTAGTGGTATTTCTGATATGGTGACCTCCCACACCATTCTTGGGGTGCTATTGCTACTGAAGTCTATATCATCCCTTCTGTGGGTCTTTCATTTCCCAACCTCAAAACCCAAAGTTTAGGAACCTCTCTGGTTGATTGTAAGCAATTCCAGGGAGACCATAGATCACTTGGTCGGCCCCTTTCAGTTCTGCTTCAAATATTCAGCTGCTCTCTTGATTCTGGACACTCTCAGCTTTTTATCATCTTCTTTGGCAGCCATGCTCGGCATATCATGTGCAGCAAGTGGAAAAGAACCACCTACTGGGATCAGGAAAAGGTTCGTGCTCAAGTCTCCTGCCCAGCTACGATGAGCCTATGGCAAAGAGACACTTCAATTGAGCCCAACATAAATTTTCCCTAAGCATTATTAACAGTCGAGTCAGTTAACCATTATTACATGTCTAGCTCCCTATTTTGCAAACTGATAGTTTTGAATAAGTTCTATTACTTTAAAAAAATCTATGTACCAGTGTATGTATGTTTATTTTTATTTATTTGTTTATTTTTGATGTTAATATTTTATATCTCAAAAGTTGTCATTATGGGATGAGCAGAGTTCCGAGTGAGAGGACTTGTTAGCAGCCTTTCCAACATTGTCCATGCCCAGTGACGCTCAGAATTTATTTCCATGAAAAATTATAAGTTCTTTTTTTTCCCTTTTTTTATTTTTTCCAGTATATTATGGGGGTACAAATGTTAAGATTACGATAGACATAGTTTTGGTCTTCTATCTTCCATATAATTTAATATATATTTGGCGACTTAGGCTTAAAGTGACATTTAGCTATGTTTATAAACTAGCAAATAGGTCAGAAACTAAGTACCTCGGAGATATTGCATGTTTGATTGTAGACTACTGTGATAAAATAAATAGCATAATAAAGTGAGTCACACAAATTTTTTTGTTATCCAATACATATAAAAGTTATGCTTACACTGCATTGATGTCTATTGTGTGTGCAATAGTATTATGCATAAGAAACAATGTATATACTTGAATTAAAATGCTTTATTGATAAAAATGCTAACAGTTATCTGAGCCTTCTGCAAGTTGTAAACCTTTTTGCTGGTGGAGGGTCTTGCCTCAGTGTTGATGGCTGCTGACTGATCAGATGGTGGTTCTTGAAGACGGGAATGCTGTGGTAATATATTAAAAGAAGAGACAACAAGAACCTACAATGGACCCATTCATGTCAATTACAGGAATAAGTATCTCAGTCTTTAATCAAATGAGGGAAATAAATTTATAAATATTTCTCATGCTCTTCATAACAACTCTGTTTTTTTTTTTTTTTTTTTTTTGGTCTGTGTAACTGGAGTTGATGTCAACTTCCTATCTTTAGTTCCCTTAATTTCTGACAACAAAGCCTCATATTTCCTTTGGGAATCCACGTTTGTCCTTCAGCCATGTAGTTTGGGTAGGACTGACCTATGGCTATCATTTGTCTCATTAGCCTAACATGGGATAGAAGGAACTCAAGCAGTATCAATGAAACATTGATAAAATATAAGCAGATATTTTTCTGGGGCTTCTGGGAAAGAGAAACTTTCTTGTTCAACTCTGGATGTTGTGAGAAAGAGGATACATGTTCTGGAATGGCTCTAGCCATTTGCTAACAAGATGGGCATGCCTGGAGTTACCAGAGCAGCGGCAGTGTAGAGTTTGAATATGAAATCAATACCCCAGAAGGCATATAAGAGAGAGAATGAAATTAAGTACTAGTGATGTTGTCTGGACTGCTGGATCATCCCTCATCTGAAGCAACTTAACTTTAAGTATTTCAGTTACATAAGCTGCTAAATTCTCAGTAGCTTTTAAAAACTGCTTTATTGAGATATAATTCACATACCATGCAATTCACCCTTAATAATGTTTTTACAAATAGTTTAGTCTTAAAATGGTATACAATTCTATGGATTTTAGTATGTCCACAGAATTATGCAACCTTCACCATAATCAATTTTAGAATATTTTCATCACTCCAAAAAGAAGCCACATTCCCAATGACAGTCACTCTCCATTCCTCCTCAACTGCCCCTTCCTGACCCTGGCCACCACAAGCCCTAGGCCACTGCAACCACTAATTTACTTTTTGTCTCGATATGTTTTGGACATTCCATACCAGTATGAATATGTGGGCTTTTGTGACTGGTTTCTTTTATGCACATAATATTTTCAAGGTTCATCCAAGTTGTAGCATGCATCAGTACTTCATTCCTTTTTATTGCCAAATACTATTCTATTGTGTAGATATACCACATTTTACTTATCCATCAGCAGTTGATGGACATTTGGCTTGTTTTAACTTTTGGCTGTTACGGATAATGATACTTGAACATCAATGTGTAAGTTTTTGTACGGACATATGTTTTCATTTCTCTTAGGTATGTACCTAGGAATGGAATTGCTGGGTCATACAGTAACTCTTTGTTTAACATTTTGAGGAACTGCCATATTGTTTGCTAACATGGCTGCACCATTTTATACTCTCACCAGCAATGTATGAGAGTGTTCCAGTTTCTCCACATCTTAGCCAAGTCTTATTATTATCTGACTTTTTCATTTTAGCCATTCTAATGAGTGTGAAGTGATATTTCACTGTGGTTTTGATTTGCATTTCCCTAATGATTAATGATGTTGAACATCTTTTCATGTGCTTTTTGGCCATTTGTACATCTTCTGTGAACTCTTAATTTATTTTTTTATGTGAGTTTGAATTATATTTTTCTGTCACTTGCAGCATGGAGTCCTATCTGATTCAGAAGGTATGTTTCTCCCCTGGGAAGAATTTCAGTGCTATCTCCCTTAGTTATCCTTTAATAAACATTAAATATTGAATATAATGTTCATTCATAGAAGTATACAAGCCACAAGTAGTCTGCTCACTATGTTTTCACAGCAACAAACCCATGTAAACATGACCCAGATCAAGGAAAAAACATTAGTAGCATCTCGGAAGCCCCCTGGTCATTCTCCTGCTAAACTTTAAAAATTGTTACGTTTGCCTGTTTTTAAACTTTATATAAATGGAATCATACAGTGTGTACTCTTTTGCCTCTGGGTTCTATTGTGCAACACTGTGTGAAATTCATCCAGGCTGTGCTTTCATGCTGCGGTATAGTACTCTACTAAATAAGTATACGATAATTTATTTATCCTATTTATTTATTCTATTGTTATATTCCAGTTTCTAGTTTTTGGATATTAGAAGTAATACTACTGTAGACATTCATGTGTATGTGTTTGGGAGTACTTCCCACGTTAACGAAGATTTCCAGTGATATCGACTAGAAGCTTTATTCTTAACCTTTCACATTTAGATCTACGATTCCGTAGTTTTGCACATCTTGAGATTTATTCCTAGGTATTGTTGTTTACCGGTGCTACTGTAAGCTCTTTGGAGAGGATTTACTTTTGTGACTGGCAGGCAGTTAGGGTGAGGAAGCTGACCTTACTTTAGCCTGGGATTGATCTAAATCAGAGTCAAGCTTTATTCTTTTTGAGGATTGGGTGTCTCCCGATATCCTTATTCCGAGAGTATTGTCCTTCAGAAATCCCAAATGAAAGCCTGAGTGTTTATCAGGGACACTCCTCTTCGGTAGGTCTGAAAAATTTATATTTTTGTCTCTCTGGCCCCTGAAACAGCTGAAAGCTCTGTTCAGCTCCTCTGCCTGTTAGCCACTACTTTATGCTTAGTGGCTCACGTGCTGTTGAGGAATCAGCAGACGCATCCAGGGAGTGGTGCCTAACACCAGGCTCACTTCTCGGCACGTCTTTCTCTCTAGGATCTTAGCCCTGCAAGTACTGGTTGCCTTGGTAGTGCTTAACTCCTTCAAACAAACTTAAAAAAAAAACTTTACACAAATTTTCTAGTTGTTCTCAGCAGAAGGGTTAGTCTGATGCTAGTTTATCTGCCATAGCCAGAAACGGAAGTAGTGGAGTGCTGTTAAATGTGTAACAACTGGCACTGGGTGGGGGTGACAGGAGTTGAAGGGGCTTTAATTTGTTGCATTTGCTTATTTCCATGGTATAAATTCTCTCACCTTGGTCAATTTCAGGCAATCAAGGTGACATCACTGAACATGCTGTCAAGAAAAGAAGTGCACAATTGGCTCTTGTGAAGGGGTAGAGACGTGTTCCAGTACACCACTGAGTTGAAATCCGTTCCACCTGGCTTAGCTGTAGCTTCCCAGTACAAGTGAGGGGAGCTGTCTACTCTATACCATCAACACCCCCATATCTAGTATTGAGGGCCCTATCCACTATCTGGGTGTTTTTGTACAGGGGCAGTTTATGAGCAGATGGGGTCATTGGACAGATAGAGCCCCGAGTCTGGGACTTATACTCAGAAGAAGTGAAAGAAAGTTGTTTGCATTCAGAAAGGAGAGATAGAAGCATGAAGAAGTCTGGAGTGGACATAAAAAAATTTCAGAAACCCTAATAATAACCATCACAAATATCAAAGAAACAAGAAACTTTCCCCTTTCAAATTGGAAACAAAGTTAAAAAATATATTCAGAGTACAAAATTTTACAAAGAAGAGTATGGATAGCCCTAAACTCTCAAATACTGTCGTGGAGAAGAAAACTAGTATAATCATTCTGAAAAGCAATATTATTTACCAAAAGATTTAAGAATTTTTTAACCCATGACCAAGTGACTGTGCTGTCTTAAGTAAATCCTAAAAGTATTCAAACAAAAGAAAACAAAAAAACAAGAACCCACTTAAAACGGAAAAAAGATGAATAGTGGAATACATTTGAAGTGATTAAAAATGTTTATCAAGAGTTTTAAAAGACGTTAAACATGCTGATGTCAAATTTTAAAAAAAAACAGGATATAATGGTGTTTATATTTTATTGAACTTTCTAAAAGTATGAATGCCTATGTATAGACAAAATAGCTTTTTATTTATTTTTATTTTTAGAGACAAAGTCTTGCTCTGTAGCTTGTGCTAGAGTGCCGTGGCATCAGCGTAGCTCACAGCAACCTCAAACTCCTGGGCTCAAGCAATCCTCCTGCCTCAGCCTCCCTAGTAGCTGGGACTACAGGTGTGCACCACCACGCCTGGCAATTTTTTTCTATTTTTAGTAGAGATGGGGTCTTGCTCTTGCTCAGGCTGGTCTGGAACTCCTGACCCCAAGCCATCCTCCCGCTTCCGCCTTCCAGAGTGCTAGGATTACAGGTGTGAGCCACTGTGCCCAGCCAGAAAATAGATTTTTAAAAGAAGCTGTTATCCTTGGTAGTAGGATTATCAGTAATTTTTGTTGTCTTCTTTTTACTTTTCTGTATTTTGTTAGTTTTCCAAATGAGCTTGTGTTACCTTTATGTTCTCAAAAGAGCCAGTAAGCATGACAGTGGAAAAAAATTTTTAATGATCTATGAAAAATTTTCCTTCTTATGTAGGCAAGGGGTATTTTATGTTTGAGATTAATAACCAGGCTAATTTAACTAGGGCAATCTCATTCAAATCAAATGCTATTTTTTTTGCAAATGTGCCGGTTATATTTTTTTCTGTCTCTAAGTCTAAATTTCTTCTGGTGCCATATCAAATTTAACAAATAAATGTTAGCTATCGAACAGAGAGAGATGAAAAAAGGCAGTTCATGGGTTTAGAGTGAAAGTGAAAAGATATTTAACAACTAAGTTATTTTAAACTTTAAATCACTTTAACAGACTTTTGAACTTCCTTGGGTGTCCATAGAACCGTCACACCTGGTCTTGAAGAAAGCCACCTTCTGGCCTTGTGCTAACGCTCACAGGCCCTGAGCAATCAAGACCTTTGAAAAGAAGACAACCCAGCGTGTCTTCTGGAGAGAGCACGTCTTTATTTCTGTAAAGTCTATGTAGACTTGCCAGACTTTCTTTTCCTCGTTTTCTAGTTATCTTTCTTCCCAAGTGATTGCACAATAGAATTCTTTTATATTTCCGGGGATGTCTTCAACTGATCAGCAAGTTTCCCCTGTTTGCTAAGTAACACTTTGATCTTGTCTGCAGGATTCTCAGGAATTAAAGAGCATATACGTCAAAACAAAAATAAGTGAAACTTACTGATTATTTTTTTCCCCCTTAGCACCAAGAAAAGGGTCTTGGGTTTTAGAGACTTAAAAATAAATTTTTTGGTATTAAATGTTTGATATTAAAACAAAAATAAATGTTTTTGGTACATAAAAATACACGCACATATGTGTATATATTTCTTAGTATGTTTTGAAATAAACATTTATGTTCATTTTTTTCATATCGTAACCAATAAATTATTCTGGCGCACCTTGATGAGTAGTCTGTTTTTTTAAAACTGATCTGTATTGTCTGCTATATATCACAATTCCATATATGTATATATTATTATTCACTCTTCTCTGAATTAGTTTCTTCTGGAATACTGATAGATGTAAGATGGCCTTACTCCATCCTTTGTCTCTCTTTAATATCCTAACTTCCCAACTATAACCATATTAAAATAATTACTTTATATTATATTCAATAATTCCAGTGTCTTAAAGCTGGTCAGATTGCAAATGTATGTTTTCTTCTATGTCTCAATTGTGATAGACTATTTCCCCATGTGCCTAGTGATTTTTTATTATGATATTATTCTTAGAACTTTACCTGTTAAGAATTACTTAAGGTTTGAGTTTAAAGTAGATTTTTCTAGAAAAGAGTTGGTTTTGCATTTTCCAGGGACCTGGCCAGGCTTATTCCTAACATTTCTAATGAGAGCAACATTTGCAAGAGTACAAATGGAGGTTCACATGCCATATGTCTGAATTTTAAAAAATAATAAATTAAGCCAAAAAACTATTAAATGCAATGTTCTATCCTCCTGCTTTGATAAATATACCTTCATAATGATGACATCTAAAATCCTATGATTTTTATGGGACTGGAAGTTGTCAAAATATCAGAGATTATTAGTGAATTTCATTATTATGCATGTCTAGGTGTTCTCTTGATGGGCTGAAGTAGCTATTGTCTGTATTGTGTGATGCTGTCATTTTCATACCATGACCTAAACCTTTAATAAAAGTCTGCTTTCCTTAACAGACTTGTGGTAACAGTTCCTGTGAGAATTGAAGAGATTAGAAAAAAGTTTTGGATGGAGTAAAGTGGTTCAGAAAGAAGATATGACATGTACCACATTGGAGAGCAATGCTAGTAATAATGACAAGAGGAATAAAAGCAGTTGATACTGTGTGTGGATAATATGCTTTATGCACATTTAAAAAATATTCTTAAAGAAACCATTGGAAGGAAGAGGTATTGATCCTTTTACAAAAGAAGATTAGAAAATGTTCTTTAGGTACAGAAAAAAGTGCTCAATACCATTAGTTATCAGGGAAATGGAAATTAAAACCACAGTGATACCATTACACATTTACCAAAATATATAAAGTTTAAAAAGTGTCTGTCACTTCAAATGTAAGTAGGGGTGTAGAACACCTAGAACTCTTCTATCCTAAGTAGATTTGAACCTAACCACATAAATAATTATATCAAGTATAGTGGACTAAACACTCCATTAACTGGGAGAAAAAAGCAAAACTCAACCATGCAGTTTAAATGAGGCACTCCCTAAATATAAAGACGTAGATATGTTGAAAGTAAAATAATAGAAAAGGGATATCATGCACATACTAGATAACTAGGTTGACTAACCATCCATTTTGCTCAGGACTGAAAAGTTTTCCAGGATGTGAGGTGTTCAGTGCTAAAAGAAGGATAGTCTTTGGCAAACCATGATGGTGGTCACTCTGAGTGAGCATAGCAAAGATGGCATGGCTAAATTAGTATCAGACAAATTAGGCTTGAAGACTGGGATTGCTAAAGGAAAACATGTCCCAGTAATAAAAGGGCCAATTCATTTGGAAGGTATACATTTCTTAAATGTTTATGCACTTAGCAGAACTTCAAAATAATGGAGGCAAAAACTGATGAAACTAAAGCAATAAATAAATAAATTACAATAACAATAGGGGATTTTATTTTTTATTTTTTTGAGACAGAGTCTCACTCTGTTGCCTGGGCTAGAGTGCCCTGGTGTCAGCCTAGCTCACAGCAACCTCAAATTCTTGGGCTCAAGCAATCCTCCTGCCGAAGCCTCCCGAGTAGCTGGGACTACAGGCATGCACCACCACGCCTGGCTAATTTTATTTTTTTGTATATATGTATATATTTTTTAGTTGTCCAGCTAATTTCTTTCTATTTTTTTAGTAGAGATAGGATCTCGCTCTTGCTCAGGCTGGTCTTGAACTCTTGAGCTCAAAGGATCCACCTGCCTTGGCCTCCCAGAGTGCTAGGATTACAGGCGTGAGCCACCACGCCCAGCCACAATAGGAGATTTTAATACCCCTCTCTCAGCAATTTTTAAAATAAGTAGATAAAAAATAAGTAAGAATATAGAAGGTTTATCTCGACCTAATTGACGATCAAAAATACTGTACTAAAGAAGAGCTAAACCCACTTTTTTTGTTTTTCAAGCACACATGGAATTGTTCATGAAGATAGGGATATGTTGGGCCAAAAATATCTCAAAAAATTTCAAAAGATTGGAAGCTTACAGTATTTTTCTGACCACAATGGAATTAAATTAGAAACCAATAACCATAAGATATCTTGAAAACCTTCATATTTGAAAATTAAGCAAAACACTTTTATATAATGTGGGTCGAAGATGAAATAACAAGGAAAATTAGCAAATATCTTGAACTAAATTAAAACGCAGTAAATAAAAATTTGTGGGATACAGACAGAGCAGTGCTTCAGGGAATGTTGTAGCTTTAAGTTCTTATATTAAAAATAAGAAAGATTTAAAAATCAATAATTTGTTTCCATATTAATAGGCAAAAAGGAAGAGCATGTCAAATTCAAATTAAATAGAAATAAGAATTAAAGTAAGAAAATATACAGTAGAGAAAATTAACAAAGCTAAAATTTTATTTTTTCAAGAAAAATTAATAAAACTCAATCTCTAGTAAGACCTATCTTCACATTTGTAATAATTGGAGGGAACTCAATTTACCAACATTAGGCATAAAAAAGGCGAGCATCACTATATATCTTCCCAAAATTAAAGGATAGTAAAGGACTATAAAAACTTTTCCAGGAAGAAAATGGCAGCTCCACATGGGTGTTTCCTGGTGGATTCTGTCAAATAAATAAGGAAACTATCTTGCCAGTGTTACACAAGCTCTTTCAGGAAATAGAGACAGACATGACTTTTGCTAACTAATTTTAGCGTCTAGCTTTATGCTAATACCAAAACCTAACAATCAAAGAAAATTACAGACTAATATCCCTCATGGGTATAGCTATAAAAACCTTTACCATCATGTTAGCAAATCAAATCTATCAAAATGTATGATGTAACACAACCACATGGGGTTTGTCACTGGAGTACAAGGTTGGTTTAACATTCAAAAATAATAAATCAATGTAAGTCATCATATTAAGAGAATAGAGGAGAAAAGCCATAAGATTATCTCCACAGCTGTGGAAAGCAATGGACAAAATTTTACACCCTTTTCAAAAAAAATCTCTCAGCGAAGTACGAATTCATGGAAATTTCCTTAATGTCATAAAGGGCTTCTACAAAAACCCTTCAAGCTAACAGCATAGTGAACGCTTTCCCCCTAAGATAAGGAACAGGAAAAGGATATCCATTTTCTTCACTTGTTTTCAACATTTTACTGGAAGTCTTAGCAAATAATAAAAAAAAGCATAAATAAATAAAAATAAATAAATAAATAAAAAGGCATAAATATTAAAAAGGAAGAAGTAAAACTGTCGTTATTTATAGAAAACATGTTATGTATGTAGAAAATCCTAAGGAATCTACAAAGAAACTACCAGAAGTAGGACGTGAACTTAGCAAGTTGCCCATATACAAGGTCAGTATATAAAAAGCGATTGTATTTTCTAGATGTGTCCTTAGTGTAGCGGCTGGTGATTGCTCTGGGCTCCTGCCTTTACAAGCGTGGGGTGGAGGGTGGGGGGTAAACTGATGTCGTCTGCGATGACGGATGGAAAGGGAGAGTCTTGGGGTCCCCTCCCCACCTTAGCACGTGCCCTGCGGCAGTCATCCGGGTCCCCAGGCGTGCCAGGCACCACACAGACCGGGAGGTCCCTTGTCTCCTGGCCTCCCCCTCTTCCTCGACACTCCCCGCACGCCCGCCTCCACCCGGGCAGGAGATGGGGTGCTCGCGTGCTCCGGCTTTGAGCAGGCTCCGGCTCCCAGTGACCCCGGGAAAAGAGCCGGAGGACACACAGGCACTGATTTCCGAAGCTGCCGCCCCGCTCTGCGGGCTCCGGGCCTCTGCAGTCCTGACCAGTCCCCGACAGCGCAGAGCCCACCGGGGCACCGACCCCTGCCCCAACGGCGGGGAGTCGCGACCCCTGGAAAGCCAGCAGGGGGCCCGGCCCGGCTCGCCCTGTGCCCCTCGCCCTCGCCGGCGCGCTCCGGGGGGCGTCCCAGCCACGCGCTGCGGGCGAGCCGGTAGCTAGGCGACCGCTCCCACTTCCGACTGCTCCTCAGGGGCAACGTTCCCTGCGACCTTCGCCCGCCGGTTCAACTGTTAACCGCCGCGGTGCTCCGAGTCTGGCCGGGTCGCCGTTCCACTGCGACAGCGCGCTCTAACCGCCGTCGGACAGATGGGCCGCTCCGCAGAAGCAGGCGCTTCCAAGCCGTTCGCCACTTAGAGGCCACCCAGGAACGGTAAACATCCCTCTTCCCGGGACCAAATAGACCTTCCTCCGATTGCCACCCTAGCAGCTGGTCGCCTCTTGAGGCCGGTGCCATCAGTCATCCCACAGATTCTCGCCTGAAGGAGACTGAGCTAAGGGCCCCAGGAGAGCACAGGAAAGGCACAGCGAGGGAGGAGGACTGCCAACTAGTGACCAAAGGCAGCTAGAACGGGAGCAGAGAAGGGCCGGGTGGCGGCTGGGGTGTGCTATCAGCATCTAGGCCTTGGGAGAGCGCTGGAGTGTCACTTCCCTCCCGTGCAGTCCTGGTTCTCTACAGGGAGGCCTCCAATCCAAGCTCCCGGAAGACAGCTTGAGTAAGGAAGCCCGTCCGTCTTCTGTGAGTTCTTCACCTGCGGGAGGTGTCCTGCCTCTGTAGAGCAGCGATCCAGAGGTCAGTGATCCTCTTCCTCCTCCCTGCGGCCCAAGAGGTTGACAAAGGCAGTGCTTGATGAAGGCCATCTGCCCAGGTCTCCGCTCCATGATGTTGGAGAAGACTAGCAGGGAGAAAAGCCTTCAGACACTGTTAGACACTGTGAAGGAGAAACTCTCCACCCACACCTGCCAATTGCCTGTGGCTGCCGCAGCTGCTGTTGTGGAATGGAGGTGAATCGCCCTCCCCTCGGCGGCGGCTTCCTGTGCAGTCATGGCTGAAGACCTAAGCTTGGAAAAGACAACTGAGTGCCAATGGCTCAATAGCATCTTGGAGGATAAGACTGAGGTCAAGTCAGACTGCAGTGCCCCTGCCCCTGGCCACTTTCACCTTGCAGCTCCCGGCTACTAAAATATTACCAGTCACTGACTTAGCTCACCTGTGTGCCAGACCCCCAATCCTGTCTGCCCCTTGACCTTTGCACACTCCAGAGATAGACTGCCAAATGAGGCAAAATTCCGCTCCTAATTCTTTTGCTGTTTGTGCTGACTCTTTCTCCTTTTAGATGCAAGCTCATTTTGGGGTTTCTACTTAGTAATAAGAATGGAGGTCCTTGCATTCCCATCCCTCAGTCAGAGCTGCAGCATCTTGGACTACTGGCCTCCTCATGCCTCCTGGCACCTCCATCCTTCTCTTCTAGCCTGCCTCCTGCAGAATGGAGTCACCTACACCTATGTGTGTGGATTCATACAGACCCCCCTCCAGGGACCGCCACCAGAACCCAGTCTTCACCTGCCAACCCATCATTGCTTCTGCAGTCATGTCCACCATCCCAACAGCATGTCTGCAAGGTGGGGCCCCCTGACTGCTTTGGACTCTGGTGTCACTGACATCCTATAGCACCCTTGTTGCAAATGGAGAGTCCACATCTATGGAGAGCAAATCTGTCTTGGGAGAGAGTTCCCTTCTTGCCTATAGTCAGAGCACTTTGCCCACTGGGTGAAAGCACATCTGTTATTATTGGAGGAGTCAGCACTGATGAGAAGACATGACACTTTTGTTCCTACTTGTGGTTGTATCACCTGGGACCCATTGACACTTGAGGCCCACCTATTCAGACCAAACCTGTTACTATTGGATGAGCCAGCACTCCTGAGAACAGGTGCTCCCAGGCTCCAGGGTGAGTGCCCTCCAATTTTCTGAGGCCTGTTGCATTGTGGAGTGGATATTTCCTGCAGAGCCACCCCCTCCACCAGCTCATTTGCATTTATGGTCAGCAGTCCCACCACAACCTTCAACTTTCCCCTGGGCCGGGAGCCACCACTCAGCCTACATTTGGGCTTTCGAGTGGGCAGTGGTGGGAGCCACTCTCCCCAGTGCCTCTGTTCTTTTCTGGCTTACCCATCATTGTCTCTGCAGTTGCCTCTACTCCTGAGTCAGCACTTCTGCAGACTGCACGTGCAAACCTGCCTTAGACTCTGATGAAATTGCTATGGATACCATGCTTCCTTTCCAGGCTTTCATCTCTGGTCTCCCATTTCCAGTGAAAACTCCTTCCCATTTTCCATGGAGCTCCCTGGTTCTGAGAACACACCACCCAGAGACAGCATTGCCTAGCCTGTTTCTACCAGTTTGTCCACACAGTTGTTCAGTGTCCCAAATGCAACTTTCAAAGTTCCTTTGACCCAGGAGCCACCCCTCTGTCTACATTTGGGGCCCCTGATGGGCCACAACCTGGAGTTACCAGCTTTGACAGCCCTTTCCTTTTTGGAAACCAGGCAGCCCCCATATGTGGTCTAGACCTAATCTCTGCCCTGGCCCAGTCACTCACTGGCAGCACAACTCAATCTGCTTTGTGGGCTTTACATCCCCGTTTTCCATCTTTGGGATCCCTGTCAACACTTAGCTGCTGGCCTTTGATACACCTTGGGCATTTTACCAGTTGATACAGCTACTACTTCTGGCTTTAGAGCCACCACCAGGATGCCCAGTGCTGGGGACCATAGTTGCAGACACCACTGCAGACCCATTTGTGTTTATGGGATCTGTAGTTCTTATGGGTAGCAGCAGCTTTAGGGTGATTGTGGCTGCCCCAGGCCCAAGACCCATATCTAGAGCACTTAACTTTGGTGCAGAAGTGAGGGGGACACCCAGCACCAGAGCTCATATTGGGAGAGACTTAAATCTGAGCACAAGGGTCCTACTGACCTATAGCACCCCTGTTGCAAATGGAGAGTCCATGTCTATGGAGAGAAAATCTGTCTTGGGAGACAGTTTCCTTCTTGTCCATAGTCAGAGCCAGCTGGGTAGAAACACACTGGTTACTATTGGAGGAATCAGCATCACTGAGAAGAAATGAGTGCCGGGTAACACTTTTGTTTCTTCTCGTGGTCAGATTAGCTGGGACTCATCATGCCAGAGCACATCTGTTGCAGTCACGGGGGCCAGCACCATACCTGTGTTGGCCGATGCTTCTCTTCCCACCTCTGTCAGGGATGTTGGGGTCCTGAAGCATGTTTGTTGCAATGGGAGGGGGCAGTACCCTTCCCATGCTTTGAAATACTTCATGCCTACAATATGCCTGTGGCATTCCTGACCAGAGTTCATCTTTAGGAGTAGTGGCAGCCAGGGCCCTACTTGTGCTTGTAGGCTCTTATGTGCTCACCTACAGTCAGAGCACCTGGGGCCCATATGGCTAAAGTCTAGGTGTTGTGTCTGGGGAGAATTCTCTTCCTACCATCATTCTGAGCTCTTGGGGTGCTCACGGACAGAGAACATTTCTGTTACAGATGGGACAAGGCCGAACACAATTAGGGAGATATTTCTACTTTTGCCTCAGTCAAAATACCTGGTCACCCAGCCATGGCACTGACTTTTGAGGAGGCAGCAACACTGAGAAAATACCTGTGCTTGGAGGCACTTTTGCTCCTACCTTTGGCCAGAATACTTCCAGTTCTGGCAGGGTCACTGCAAGCCTCATCTTTGACTTGGGGCACTTTCCTTACCACCAGGAATGGTGGGAGATAAAAGTGTAGGACCACCAACCCTTCACTTTCTCCTAGTGCAAGATGTAGTATGTCAGCAATTAAGAAGCAAAATTTCCTTTGAAAAAGGGGGGAGAGGTGACCACTGTCCCCCCATAAATGGATACTACTCTGTCGGGAAGAGGCTCAGTCACATGTAGTTTTGACGAACAAACATAACCTGCTCTCTGTCTTCCTACAGCAAGCTGGAGGCCCAAAACCTTTGGGGGTTTGTGTGTCAGAGGGTGTGGGGCAGGTGAGGCTGGCCAGAAGTCAACACACTAGACTTGAGAAGTTCTCCTATAGAGAGTAGAGGGAAACTGTACAAATCATACACACCATCAACAGAGCTGTCCCTGGCTGTGGCTGATGGCCTGGCAGTCCCCAGCTCTGGGCCAGTTTTCCTGTTGTCTTGGAATTGGCAGGATACCCTCTGCTTCCTACGACTGCCCTGTTCACTTTATTCTTTGTTCATTTGTCTCAGTGGGCCCTTATCATGGCTTGTTCTTGCTAATTCACGTGTCTTTGCTCTTTGATTCAACTTTTGAAGAAGAATCGATTTGTATAAATGATATATTGAACCAGAATGAACTGTGCAAAGTTTTCTGTGGCCAGCAAAGAGGGAGTGGAAGTACCCACACTTTGTGAGTGTGCATGCCGACTTCTGAAGTCTGCATGCTTTGAGCCTAAGGGCCGGCAACCCAGGAGGATGTGAGGTGCAGAGGGTGGAGAGATGACAGACTGGCCCTGGCCTTTTCCCTCCTGGCTTCTCACCACTCTGACCTCCCTGTAGGCAAGACCATCCCAGAGGTGTATTTGGAAACCACACTATAAAATTTTTATCATTTAAAAATGTTTCAATGTCTTTGTGTGTGTCTATGAATTTTTAATAACAATTTAGACTTAGGCCAATGTCTTGGTTCACTCAAGCTGCTATGGAAAGATACCTGGGACTGGCAAATTATAAGCGAAAGAAATTTATTTCTCATAATTCGGAAGGCTGGAAAGTCCAAGGTCAAGGTGCAAGCAGGTTCAGTGTCTTGTAAAGGCCCATTCCTTAGAGATGGTGCCATCTAGGTGTCCTCACATGGCAGAAGGGACAGAAAGGCAGAAGATGAACACGCAGAAGAGCAGAAGAACAAACCCTTTTATAAGAGCTTTAATCCGAATCATGAGGGCTCCACCTTCTTTATTTACTCTCCTGCTAACGGCCCCACCTCGTAATGCTATCACTCTGGCGATTAAATTTCAACATATGAATTTTGGGGGGCACATTCTGGCTATGGTGGCCAGTTCCCCCCAAACTTTCACACTCCACACAGAAAAGATGGACTTGGCATCCAGTCTCATTGCCTGGAGGAATGAAGGAAGAGCTGAGCCTGCTCTGTAATGGTGGAGAGTGTTAGCATATTACATGTTACAGTTATCGTGCTGCTAAAAAAATCAGAAAATATCCTCTTTTCAGGGAAGTATCTAGATAGGACCTATTTGGAAAAATAACCAGTCTGGTTCTAGTCCACCCCTAAAATGCCGAATCACAAGAATGACAATTTCACTTAGATCTGGCTGACGTCAACGTCTTGCTGTGTCGCCACTAGACTTAACTGCTGACATTGCACTCTTTTGGGGGAGAGAGAAAAGTACAAGCATTTCCCTCAGTTCTGTGCATGTTATTTCATTAGACATTTGTTTAATTATGACTCTACAATAGACTCTGTGCTAGGCCCTACTTATACAAAGTTGAAAGATATCTCTTTCCCAGAGGGACTGACGATGTTGTAGGGGAGACAGATGAATAGACCAATAATTACACCTGGACGGGTCAGTGTTAGGGTAATGGGAATGAGTACAAAGGGGTAAAATCAATGCTGGGGGAGAAGAAACTTGAGTTGTGTCTTAAGGAAGAGGAAGCAGTCAGGTGGAAAAGGTCTATTTCCGGGTTAAGGAAATAGTATGTGAAAAGTCCAGGAGGCCAGTGAGGTCCTGAGCCAGCGGGACACCTGGCAGGTAGCCTGGTGTGGCTGCAGCATGAATCCACGGCTGGGAGAAGCGGCTGCAGAGCTCAGCAGGGACTGATCACAGGCAAACTTATTACCACGATGGGGCATTTATCCACTGCCTCGAAAGTAAGGGGAGTCATGAAGGGATTGTAAGCAAACGAGGGACAAGATTATATGTAGGTTTTAGAGAAGCCAGAATCAATGGGGAGCCAGAGCAGAGGCAAAGAGGCTTATGGGAGACTCTGCAGTAACCCAAGCAAGGCCGAGGCCAGGAGCCCCTGGGTTGGAGGAGCGCAGTGGGATGGCAAGGAAGTGACGGTGGAGGGAGAAGACTTCGGTAGCTGCAACGAGACCAGGCCTGTTCTAACCATCTTGTGTGGGTAAGATGGACGTGAGTAGTCTTGGCAAAAATATAATAAGTTCAATGTTAACAGTTAACAGGATGCCTGTGGAAGATCCAGGTTAATATTCAGAAGGCAGTTCATTCCCTCATCAGCAATCTATCACATTTATTGAACATCCGGGTTGTACTAAGGACCACTTTAGGTAGCAGAATCAGTTACAAAAAGGAAAAATCCCTGCCTCTGTAGAGTCTACATTCTAGTTGGATAGGAGGAAATAATAAAGAACAAATATAACAAGTAAATTACCTGATGGATTAGCCAGTAATGAATGCTATGGAGAATAAAGCAGTGTATATGAGGATTGCGAATGAAGGTAGAGAGAAGCACAGGTTTCAGTTTAAACAAGGTGGACAAGACAAGCCTTCCTGGGAAGGTGAGATTTGAGCAAAGTTCAGCAGGAGGCAATTGAGAGAGCCTAGAAGGGATCTGAGGGAAAAGCATTCCAGATAGCAGGAGTAGCCACGGCAAAGCCCAGAGCAAGGGCACCTGGTGTTCTCAGAAGCAGGTAATAAGCCAGTGGGTCTGGAATGGGGTCAGCAAGTGGAAGAGTGGGAGAAGAGGAGGACAGGGAGGGCTGGGGCTACCTAGGCCATGTAGGTCTTTGTGGAGTCTTGGAAGATAGTTGCCTTTTATTTGGAGATGGGAATGTTTGGAGACAGCAAAGAATGACATGCAAAGGATGATGTGATTTGATTTAAGTTTTAACAGGATCATGCTGGTTGCTGGGGTGATAGGAGAAACAGGAAGACCAGGCAGGAGGCTAAGGCAGGAGTCTAAATCAGGGGTCGTGATGGCCTGGACATAGCACCAGTGGTGCAGGTGGTGAGAAGTGGTTAGATTTTGCACATATTTAGAAATATTTGCCATTTGATTGAATGAGAGGAGTGTGTAGGTGAGAGAGAGGAATTGCCATCTTTGGCTAGAGAAGGATTTTGGCTTCATCAATGTATACTTGGTTATTGGAAAAATGGAAGTAGGTGGTGGAGAGAGAACTCATAGAAAGGAAAAATGAACAGGAAAGTGGGGGAATAACAGACTCCTCAATACATGTGGTTGAGATCCTAGTTGTATGTCTGGGGGATATGCTATGACCACAAACCACCTAAACCATCTGACAAATGGACGAATTTAAGACACTAGATGTTAAAAAACAAAATTATGATTTTGATAAAAGTGTAAGAGATGCTATTTATAATCTTGGAATATGAAGAATTTCTTAAGATTAAAGAATCAAAATTGATTCTGAGAAATGTGACTCCATTGAAATTAAAAACCTTTTAATTTAAAAACCACGAGCCAGATTTAAAATCAGAAAACAAACTTCAAACTTCTTCTTATCAAAAGAATACAATTCAGAAAACAAAGTGGCAAGGCAGAAACTGGGAAAAATATTTGCAAAACATATATCTAACAAAGGATTAGTGTGCAGAATATATGAAGAAGTCCTACAGCACAATAATAAAATGCCAAGCCACCCAGTAAAATATGGGTATAACATTTGAACAATCCCATTACAAGGGAGATTCACAAATGCCCAGTAGGCACATACAAAAGTACTCAACATCATTAGTCACCAGGGAAATGACAATTAAATCTCGGAGTGAGATACCATTACACACCCGCCAGATGGAGAGTTTGAAAAGTCTCACAGCTCAACACGCCAGCGGGGAGTAAAGCACCTGCAACTCTCCTAAACTTCAGCTGAGAATGTAAAATGATACAACCACTTTGAGAAAAGTTCATGCAGCTTCTCATAAAGCTAAACACTTACCTATCTCAACTCAATAGTTTTATTTCTAAGTATTTATCCAAGAGAATGGGAACTTACGTATACAAAAAGTCTTGTACCAGAATGTTCATGGCAGCTTTATTACGAACAGGCAAAACTTGGGGATGTCTCCGTTCTCCACCCATGAGAGAATGGAAAACAAACCGTGGTGCATTCACACTACTCAGGTATCGTAAAAACAAAACAAAACAAATCCTTATAACAGGTAACAACAGGGAGGAATTGCAAGGACCATGCTGAGTGGAGGAAGCCTTGCACAAAGGCGTGTATCTGTCTGTTCCCACGTGTGGGAAGTGCTAGAACAGCCAACACTAACCGGAAGTGGAAAGAATCTTTGCAGGGTCCTCTCCACGTGCCAACTGCCCGCTCCAGATTTAGCAGATCATTTAATAGGCCGGATGATTTAATTCCCTTGTTGTTTAACTCAACAGGACAAAGTGAGTAATGAACAGAAATGCTGGGTGACAGTTTGGTCAGTGGGATCTCAGGCATGTGCATTTCTCTACTGCAAACAAGCTGCACTTGGCCGTTATGGGAAGGCAGGAGCAAAGGGAAAACTGGAAGTTCTGGACTCTGCCTTCTTCTCCTTTAAGTGACATTTATAGTTTTTATCTGACTTTATTTTTCTACCTAACTTGCTAAAATGAGCAAATATATGAGAAACAGTTTAAGGAAGATAAAACACAAACTACATTTTAGATATATTAGACTCACTGTGGTAGGTAGAATTCTAAGATGGTCCCTAAGATACCTGTCCCTTGGTGTAGATACCATGTCATCCTCTCGCCTTGAGTGTAGGCGGGAGCTTTGAACATGATGCATATCTCTCCCATTCGGATTACGCAACTCTTTGTGGTAAAAGGGAGATTACCCTACTGTCCTGGTGGGCCTGGCCTAGACAGGTAAGTCCTTAAAAGGGACAGGAAGCAGCAGCAGCTACTCTCCTGCTGGCCCAGAAGAAACTAACAGCCACACTGTGGACTGCCATCTGGGGGGCATGTGGATGGGGCCTGAGGGTGGCCTTTGTGAACCGAAGGCAGCCCCCGGCTGACAGCCAGCCAGAAAATGTGACCTCAGTCCTACCACAGCAAGGAACAGAATTCTGCTATCAATCTGAATGAGCCTGAGAGGACCCTGAGCTCTAGACGAGCCTGAAGTCCCAGCTGATGCCATGTCAGCTTTGTGAGACCCTGAGAGGAAAGCCCAGATCCATTTGCCTGGAATTCCAATCTGTGAAGCCATGAGATAATAAATATATGTTTTAAACCACTATATTGTGATGATTTGTTATGCAGCAATTGAAAATTATTATATTCACATATCCAATGCCTTAGGTAGATCCTGGGAAGTTTTCCAATTCTGGAAATGTCACTAGAAGTAAGGCAGGAGGGTAGCAGGCAGGGCAGTGCTTAAACCAGGCTCCTTGGAAACCTAACAGCAAGGAGACTTGGAAAGAGCCTGGGAAGGGTGTTCCCCGAGGTGAGCCTGGAAACGGGGGCTTTATCCTCAGGTGCGAGCTGCTGTACGCGAGCCAGACGTGAAACCACGTGCTCTCTATGTGGCCATGGTGTTTGTGTGTCCTTAGGTGAGATAAAGAATCTTTCCTTAAGAAAGAGGCTGGTTTTTGTACGAATGAGTGTAGACATAGTAATATTATTTAGTTAGGGTAATTTACATGTTCACCATCACTTATACTTTCCCTTTGGCTTGGTCTCCTGTTGATCTTTATTCCAAGGAGGGGATGGTGTGGAGAGCATGTTGAGCTCGTCCACCTTGAATCACAGACACCTAAATTTAGACTCATCCTTAGGAACTCACAGCACCTGCCACAGAGGGTCCTTCAGGCTCACCTTTCACTTGCCCGGCGAGGCCAGCGTGGCTTTATGAGACCTCCTGCTCCATTCTTGGGCAGCTTGAGTGGTTTAGGACAGGGATTTTAAAGATAGGTTCCTTCAGAAATGTGAATGTAAGTATTATCTGCTCTCAATAATCTCCCTTCTCCTCATTAAACATCTTTTCTTCCTTCACATATTCTGCCTCTGAAAAGAGTTTCAGAGTTTCAGAGTCCCCAGCGTTCCCTTGGGAGATGCTATAGTAACTCTACATCACACAGTGATGCTCTGTGGAAACTAGTTGTCAACATGGCTCAATGCCACCGTCCCTCATTTGCTATGATTGATATGAGTTAATGGCTAATTATTAAGTTAGTTAATTCAAATATTCTGACAAGCTTTAGTGAGATCCTTTATGCACCTGGAGTTTTGCAAGGATCTAGGGTATAAAAATAAAATGACGAGATTGTCCCTTACCATCCGAGCTTAAAGTGCAGTTGGAGAAATGGCAGGCAAACAATTAATGAAAGGCCATATGATGACTATGCAGTAAGTGTGAATTAAGAGCTTCCAGGAAATTTCAAGTTCTATGTGCTCTATATTCTTTGTTTTTCTTTATTTATACCAAATGTCATGACAGGTTACTTTTGAGAATGCTCAAATTTTCTGAGGAGATTTGTAGAGTATTCTCCTCCCCTGGTGACCACAGTGCCACTTGCTGCAATGCAGACTTCAGCTGGTCGTAGTCCCCATGCTATTTCCTTGTTCGCATGCTGGAGAGGACTTGGATTAAAAGAAAGTACTAGATCTCATGTGAAATGGTGCAGTAGAATCCCCATGCAAGCCACTTGAAGATTCTTCTCTTGGTCTGTTCCTTAAGAAAAAATAATTTGTAGACCAACCATCAAATAAAACTTAGGAGGGGGAAATCTGTATTTGAACAGAAAACTATAATTGTACCTTCTGTTTGGAATGTTGATTAATATTCATGGTCATGAGTTTAAGCCCTAACAATCGCCTCTAATTAAGGGGAGAGCCATTTATCACCAGATGACCTAAAGCAAAGAATATGTGTGAAGAGAGCTCAGGAGCCTTCAGCCCCATGCTCCGTAGGTGAGCAGGGATGGGGAGGTGGGGGGCGGTGGAGAGTGTGGCTTCCTGCCCGGGGCTCTGCAATCTTTCACCAAGATGCTGAATAGCACCTTCAGAGAGCCTAGCTGGGGAGGTAATATTGAGAAATTGAGGGGAGCAATGCCACGTGGATCCAACATTTGTTCTGGAACATGAGAGGAGCCCAACTGTGCAGCAATGCTGCTAATGCAGCAGGAAGTTAGAACATTCCTGCTCTCCTCCACCTCTCAGGAGTTGGTGCCTTTGGGGTTCTGTGGGTAAATGTGTTCTTCGGATTTCTGAAAGAGGCTTCTTCCAAATTCTAAAAGCTTCAGCCTCCCTAAAACCTAGATCCACTTCTGGGTTCCAGCTGCTGGTGATGTAGGTTGTGCTTTCAGGATAATTAACACCACTATAGGGGTCCTGCATTTCTCTGGGGGCTGCCTGGCCTGAGAGAGAAATAAAGTTGGGCAGGAAACTGCCCTTTAGAAGTTCCTGCCTCCATACTGCAAGGGTGCCCAGGTCTCTCTTTATCTGATATTATAGAGGAATTAAGGACCAGAGGGGAAGTTTGAGTCCCAGGCACCAGACCAAAGATGGTAGAAGATGGGTGGAAGCAAAGTTACTGGTGACAGAGGACCTCGGGTAGGGAAGTACCTCAGGCAGCTGGGAGCCAGGACTTTCCTTTCTCCTCTTTCACTTAAGAAATTGTATATTAACCTATTTATTTTTTCATTGTAAAATATGTGCTATGTATAGAAAAATTAGAAAATAATGAAAGGGAGAAAGAAAAAAATTACTGCTCCTACCACTTGGACATAAAATATGTTAATGTTTTGGTGCATTTCCGTCAACTGTCTTTTCCTCTGTATGTGTGTAATAGTTATCATCAATTCATATATTTTTTCAATATTTAATATGAATAATAATTTTCTATATAATTACTTTTTATAAAAAGATTATTTTATTGGTTGTCTGATATTCTCACAAGTTTACATCATACTATACTTAACCAATTGCCTGTTATTGAGCATTTAGGTCTTCATTCATTTTATTTAGAGCAATTATTTATAATTTTCATTATAATTATGTTGCATTGAATATGTTTGTGCACATAATATTTTTCTGCATTTAATATTGCATTTTAAATCTCTCTCTATGTGTGCATACATATATACTTATATATATATAAAACCAAATTGCTTATGATGAGGATTATGGTGAAGATTTAGTACAACGGTTGTTACCCTTGCCTAATCTCGGCAGTTTGTTATAAATAAATCCCAGGCCCTACCTCAGATTTACTGAATTTAAATCTTCAAGGATGAGGTCTAGGAATCTGTGTTTCTAACAAGAGCCACCAGGAGATTCATATAACCAGGTAGGTATGGAAAGGCTTCTTTAAGGACTCCTCAAGGTTCTTCCATCCTCCACTCAATACCCACTCTTAAGGTCAATGTCACATGTTTTAGATTTTTGCTATTGTAGCTTCTTATTTCCAAAATCTGCCCTGTCAGTCAGTGTTGTGTATCAAACCACAGTACAAACTTAAAGCATTTGTTGTGCTTGCAAATTCTGAGGGTCAGGAATTTGGGCAGGGCATGGCCAGGTGATTCCTTTGTTCCTCCTGTCATGGACTGTTGCACTCATCTGACCAAAGGGCTGGTCTGGAGGATCCGAGCAGGCTTTACTCAGAAACCCGGTGATTTGCTGAGGATGAGGTGGAGGCTTCTCCAGCTGGCTCTGTCAGTGTAGCGGGACTTCTAGCACGACAATCAGCTTCCCCAGAGTGAATGTTCTCAGAGCGGGGGCATTTGGAGAGTGAATGAAAACACCCCGTCAGAAGCTGAAAGGACTTCTATGACCGAGACTTGGAAGTTACGTAGCATCCCTTTTACCTTTCTGTTATTGTAGAAGCAGTCACAAGCTCACCTAGATCAAGGTGAGAGAGGGGAGAATAGACCACAACTCTCTGTGGGAAAAGTGTTAAAGCAATTCAGCGGTAATTTTTAAAACCATCCTCAAGGTGTATCTTTGAACTGTCTAAAAAGGTATACGCTAGTCATATGTGGCTACTTAAGTTTAAAATAATTAAAAGTAAATATAGCAAGATGAAACATTCAGATCCTCACTCTCGCTAACCATGTTTTAAGAGCTCAAGCCCCATGCATGGCTAGTGGCTGCCATCTTGGACAATACAGGTATGGACATTTCCATCATTGCAGAAACTTCTATTGGACAGTCTTGGTGTTCAATATACTAAGAATGAGTGTGCCTTTCACTCAGATGGTAGACTCTAAGAACAATACCTCACCAGAGATAACCAGGAATCTTTGGAAAATGGGTAGGTATGGGTCTTGGGCAGGAAATAAGCAAGATAATATAGAAAAATCTTGTTATAATTTAAAACAACCTATCATGACATTTGTGTCATGTCCAGAGGGCAAAAGAGCCAACTTAAAGATGTTTGCATTTCCTACATGGGAGATAATTTAAGCACCAAAATATTAATAATTTAAGTGTATTATCAGCATCAAATATGTTGTTCAAAAACAGACATACAAGGAGAAAGTATCAAACATTTCTTCTGCTCTTCATGAACAGACTTAATTTTAGGGAAACCAAAGAGTTGACAAGGGAAAAATATTTTTATTGAATTCCAGCTAATAATTGCAGAAATAATGCTACCTTTAAGAAAATAATATACCTAATTAATGATCATCAAAAACTAATAAGATGATTTGGTGAAATGTTTAACAGATGAAGAAGGCTGATGACATTTTAAGTCAAGAATCCATTTTAAGAGCACATACAGACAAGAAGATCATATGTGCCTCCTAATGTGACAAAACAAAACCACACAGCAGCCTGTGAATTACCCTTGCCAAACTGGAACCTGATTCTGATAAAGCCTTTAAGTTTATTTTTGCTTTTACGGAAACTATATGGATAGAGGAATGTGTTTAACAATGATTGATTGCAATATGCTAAATATGGAATTCGGGAAATTCTATGGACAAATGAACTAGTTTCCTCAACAAATAAATGGAAATAATAAAGAGAGGGAAGAGAAACTTATATTATAGATTAAAAGATAATTAAGAAATATATGACATTCTGAAAAATCGGCAAACTGGCAAAAAATAATAAAAAAAGAATTATATGACATATCCCAATTAAAAATTGGTAAATTTTGTTTAGATCTAAATTTAAATGCACCAAGTGTAAAAGCCAACCCTTTCTGAGACAATTGGAGACATTTGAGCAGTGACTCTATACTTTATATTAAAAAAATTGTTATTTTTATGTGTGTTAAGAATAAAGATATTTTGGTTATCTTAATAAAAGAGTTTTTAATATTTAATGATACACACCAAAGTATTTGTGAATGAAATAATACATTTCTGGAACTTGTAAAACAGGTAAAAAATGTAAAAAAATTAGTATCTATAAAGAGAGTGGAAAAATTGAGAAAACCAGGATGTCCATATTGCCTTAACTCTATGTTGAAAATGGATAATGGATTTTTGGTTCTTTGTATTTTTCTCTTTGGTTTTGTATGTCACAAAGTTTCAATTATAAAGTGTTAAAAAAAACCATGATTT
This sequence comes from Cheirogaleus medius, assembly GCA_008086735.1. Classification (NCBI taxonomy): domain Eukaryota; kingdom Metazoa; phylum Chordata; class Mammalia; order Primates; family Cheirogaleidae; genus Cheirogaleus; species Cheirogaleus medius. The sequence goes on from VBSM01003143.1 coordinate 37,775,046, forward strand.
TATGTTGATTACTTAAATGATAAGATTTTCTGTTTACCACAATGTCCTGTGTTTGTCAGGATAATATACTTTGTAAATTTTTTTGTAACCTTTTATTTTCTGATACTGTCTTGAAAACTGTTTTCTTTATATTGTAATTCTCACTTTTTATTTCAAAGACAAGGCATATAATTTGAAATGACTCTCCTGTCTAAAGAGGAAAATTACACTAGTAAAGTAAGCATGTGTAATCTGCCCTGACCTAAACAAAGAGGCTGCTGCTTCTAAGCTTCTGTTGATTACTGACATGTGTTACCAAATCATTACTTTTTAAAGTGAGGAGTCTGATTGTACATGAAATCCCCAATTTCAAAAGGGACACATAATATAAATTGATAAAACTCTTTGCAGAACAACAAAGGAGGTTTGCATTGGGTATTTTCTATGTGCTGACTGTTCTAAGCACTTTGCATGCATTAACTCTGTAGTAATATTAATAGGTAGGAATCATCTGTATGGGTAGGAGGCCTAGAATGCAGAAAAATTGGGTTGGGGGAGTCCCATGCCTTAGATAGATCAGCTGAGACCCTCAGAGTGGATGGATGACCTGAGCACTGTGCTGTCCTCTCTGCCGAACCCACCCAGAGCCCCCTCTGCACACTCGGCTGACGTCAGCAGGGAAGGTCTCCTTTCTCCAGCACTATTCATCTATCTGCTTTCTCTTTCCTCTTTTCTCTCCTCTCCTCCTCTCTATCCCCTAGGTTTTAGTTGTGGGAGGTGGAAGAAGAATAAAACTCTCTAGTGAAAATGCTAAGTTATAAGGCAAAACTCTCTGTTACAACAGAGTAACTTAATTAGTAAATTGGGCTTCCATTTAAAACCTATACAGGGATCTATGCAGTTCTCTCTTGATCTGTCATTGCCCTGGGGCTGTTACAAAGAAAGTGTCACTGCCCAAATGAGAGATCCGTGTTAGGTTCTTAGGCAGAGAGAGACCCATCAGACAAGGGGGCAGGACTTTCTGACCCTGTGGGGAGAATGCAGCCACCAGAGAGGTCTCAGACCTTGGAGCACAGAGAGAGAAAACAGCCACGTCATTGAGTGGCAGCACTTCATTCAGGGAAGCTTGGTAGAGCCTCCCACAGAGCCTGCCCACAGGGCTAAGGTCTTCAAGATTGTGCTTGGCCAAGCACTACCTCTGACCAGTAATAAATAAGAGGCAGAAAGGAGGCATCTTCTGCAAAGACTCACAGAAGAGGGTCCTAACTGAACCAGAGAAACTCTTCTATATTCCCCAGCAAGAACAGGGGACTGGTAGAGCCCACTGTCTATGGTTCAGATACACAAAAAAATCTTAGTGTGGTCTGACGCTTTAGGAACTTCAAAAGTGTAATGCAAAGAAGTTACAAAAACATAATTTGAAAGTTAAATTATTTACATTTCTTATATACTTACTGAGATTTGTGAGTTTAAAATAATAAATGATTTTATTTTTTCAGGCTGTATTCAAGTGACAAATATTGACTGAAACAAAACATTGAAATTAAAAATTTATTTTTCAAAATTCACAAAACTATGTAAACTTATAAAAAAGTTAAATAATTTAACTTTCAAATAATGTTTTTTGTAGGCTTGTGGCTTTATACTTCCAAAGTTTTAAGTTATTAAATTTAAAACTAAACTAAGACTTTTGGGAAACCCTGTTATTATAGATCACTGGATAGATGCTTATATAGTATTCATACAGCATGTGTACAATAATACATACATTGATTCATTCAATGTCTATATTTTCAATATTTATTAGGCATTATTCTAGACACTGGGAACACAACAATGAACAAAATAAACAAAAATCCCTTTCCCCATAGGATATATACATTTTTCTAACACAGTCTTGTCACTTGACGACTGGGATATGTTCTGAGAAATGCATCATCTGACAATTTTGTTGTTGTGTGAACATCATAGAATGTATTTACACAAACCTAGATGGTATAGATATTTTTATTTTTATATATATGTATTTCATATGGAAAAACCAAATGTCTCAGCACCATTTCTGATATCAATCGCTTCCCTTAGTTGATCTGCAATGCCAATATCAAGTGCCACATATCAGGATTCTATGTATGCTCCATTATAATTTATGGGACCACCGTTGTATATGTGGCCCGTTGTTGACCAAAATGTTGCTATGCAACACATGACTGTAGTACTTATAGTCCTTCTTTTGGAGTTTGAGTTCCATCATTATCAATAAATGCTTTAGAAATATTCATAAAGTTCAAAAATAAGGAACTCTAGTTTTTTAAAAAATAAGATTTCTTAAAAAATATTATTATTTCAACTTAGAAAGAGGATCCATGAAGGTCACAGGCTAACAGAATTTGGGTTCGCACTATTTGGGTACATTCATGACCACAAACTTCTAGTAGACGGCCCGGAAATCCTACTACATTTTCTAGTCAACTCACTCTATTTCATACCTCCGTCTCCTCAAACCACTAATCCTCTTTCCTCAGCTGGCACATTTTATTTTACTGAGAAAAAAGGAAGCCATCAGAGGAGAACTTCCACATCTTCCCATATGGAACCTTCTAATCAGCCTATATTAGCACCCATATATCCTGCCTCACCTCCATCTCCAGAAGCCCTTGGTCTGCCAACTAAAGTTAACTCTACCACCTGCACACTAGAATCCAATCTTCTTTGGGCACTAAAGACTTTGTTTCCAAAATTTTTCCTTTCTCTTCTGTATCATGAGCTTTTTCCTCTCTACTGACTCTTTCCCATCAGCATACAAACACACTGTAATTTCTTCCATAAGAAAAAAGCTTCCTTGACTCGACATTCCTTTCTAACTATTGCCCAATTTCTTTGTTCCCATTTATAGTAAATCTTATGAGAGTTATGTTTACTAGTTGTCTACACTTCCCTCTCATTCTCTCTTGCTCTCTCTTAGATCAGGCTTTTGTGCATTGTCACCCACTGAATAAACACAAGGCAAGGTCCAAACCCTTGAGTACCACCGTAAGTACAAGGGTCAGTTCCCACTCTCACCCTTGATTTTCTAGCAACATTTGATCCACTGAGTCACATCCTCCTTAAGGAAATCCCATCCTCACTTGGCTTCGCGAATGCCACACGGACTGACTGTTGCCACTTTGTCTACTTTCTCATCTCCTTACCATTCAGTTCTAAATGGTGGCGCATCCAGGGCTGGGTCCTGTGGACCTTTGCTCTTCTCTCTCTAATCACACCCTAAACCCATGGTTCTAAATACTGTTTTTATCAGATGGCACAGATTTGTATGTCTGGCCCCAAGGTTTCTCTTCAACTGGTCTATATAGACTGGTACAGCCACCAGCCACCTTCACATGTCCTCTTGAATGTCCTATTGGCATTTCAAAGCCAACATTTTTCCAAAAGAACTCATGTGCTCATCACCCCCCAAGCCTGCTCCCTTCTATGGTAGTAAATGGCAGGACCCTTTACCAGGCCAAATACCTTGCAGCTGTTCTTAGATTTGACCACTTTTTAGCCTCTCCAATGCCACCACCCTTGTCCACTCCTGTTCACTCCTGGACTGCTGCAATAGCTTCCTCACCAGCGTCCCTGCTTCCAACTTGCCACAACACAGAACTCTCCATAGAGCAGTCAGAATGATCCTTCTAAACCATTGCTTGATCCTGCCAATCCTCTTCTCAAACTACTCAGCTTCTTACAATAGCTGGAGTATATTTTTTTTTATCATGTGCTGCAAGGCCCTTCCTGATCTAATCCCTGCTTACCTCTCTGGCCTCATTTCCCAGCACTCTTACCATCACTGCCCTGTAGCTTGCTGGTCTTTGACATCATTCCCAGAAGGCCCCTAGCTCAGGTGCTGGGCCAGAAATGCTCTTCCTCCATGGAGCTTCCTGGCTGGTTCCCAACCTTATTTGGAGAGGCCCTCCCTCCCCATCATGGGTAAAGCATCATCCTCTCTCTGAGCTCAGCACTCACACTCAATCTCCTTAGCCTGCTTTGTATTTTTATAGAACATAGCCCTCACTTATAGTGGTTTATATATTGATTTAACAAAATTACTAACTACCTCCTGCTGTTAGAATATAAGCTCCATGAGTGTAGTGTAACTGGCTCCATGAACAAATTTCAGTGACACTTATATATTTTTTAATAATTCTCTCTTAACTAACTACTTGACCTTTTCAGTTGTTTCCCAGAAATGGGGGGATTTTCTGCAAGAAAATGGAGTTGAGATTCGGCCCCAGGGCAGACTTCCAGATGCCAGGACTCACCGTTTCCCAGACCAGTCCAAAGGCATGTGGCCCTTTCTTAAAAATTCTGTGATCTCTGTTATTTGGGAAGACAGATTTGAGGCAGCTTCTCCTGACATCTGTCGTATTAAAAATTCTTTTCTTCTTTGGCAATCCTCATTGTCTCAACAATTGGATCTTTGTGTGATGAGCAACTGGACCGAGGCTGAAACTCCCTTGTGGTTTAGACAATTGTCAGGGCTCCTCTGGGATGGTGTTGTTCATGGTTTCGTGGCTGTGGATTGGGAAGAGACCAAAAGCTTTCCTTAACAGCTGTCTGTCCATATTTACTGGTGATTGCATTGGCGATTGCCCCCTGATTGTCTGAGAAGAAAGGAACTCTGGATTTTGACATTTGGGTCTGGATATGTGAGTGCTCTTTGAAGGTATCACACAGGGGACACCCATCTCAGTTTGGGGAATTCTGAGGCAATCCCATTTATGTTGTGTTGGATAAGTCCCCAACCATTTGTGAGAGTGGGAACTAACCTAAATGTTTGGATTTGGCATTCCCAGGGCTTAAGAGGTGAAACTGCAGTTTATTTGGAATCTCTTGAATTTCTCTTTCTGTTGAGTGTTTATCTGTATTGGTGTGTGGCATGTAAATATGGGTCTGTTAAGCTCTTTGTCTCTTATTTTCTTTTTAAATTAGCTATTGATGGTATTGTAAATGCAGTCCAAGATCTGAGAGGTTAAAAAGATATCTCTATCCTAAGGTCTGAGAGATTAGAAGACATCTCTGTCCCAAGGTCTAGGAGACTGAAAAATATCTCTGTCCACGGAAGCGACTTGGTGGAGATGCAGGGACACTCACTGTTGGAAAGGGAAAGAGGAGACCAGAAACATAATGTATACAGATTTATGTGGCACTTCAGAGGATCTCATGGCTACAGTTCTGAGACAAAAGCTACTGAAACTTTGTGTGCATATGTATGCGTTTAGATGTGTTTTGTGTATGTATGTGTATTATTTTGTGTATGTAACAAAATTGGTAGATTTCTAAAGATATTTTAGTTTTGGTCTCTTAATTCTAATTGTTGATGCAGTTTCTTCCATTGACTTTATTGTCTGTGGAAAGATACACACAAAATCTGTTTAAATCAAATTGGGGGCTTCTATTTGGTCTAGCTCTTGATTTGTTCTGAGTACTGGTTGCAAGACAGTCTGTTATGCGTACCTTGTGTTGCCATAGCAAAGGCCCTTTGTCTAATAAAACTGAAAGAAAATCCCTGAACTGTGGTTGATTTTTGTATAGTAATTATTCTTAGAATCCAAAGAGATTCTCAAAGCAATCTTACTCTTTGGAAGTATTACATGGATTTGAATTTGCACTTAAATAAAAGAGTGGTTTGAGACCATTTAGATTGTTTTTAAAGTAGCTTGATCTTGATTCTTACATAAAAATGTTATGATTTTATGTCATTATTTGAGATGCTAAGGTTTAATGTTAGAAGTTTATTCAGTCTATAGTTAGGTGATGTCATATCAATAAATTTTATTTGGGGTGTTGATAGTTTTAAAAAACATGATTAGTTAACATCTTTAAGCAAGATGCATTAAACTTCTACTACTTAAAGATGTTATATTATTCAGAATAGCAAGTTTTACTAGAATACTTATGGCTGTTATCTCAGTAGGTTTAAGTTTAAAAGTAATAATTAAAACTATATTTTGTGATTGTTTCTTGGTCTGTGTTTTAAAATTCTTTTCATTTACTTTTCCCCCAGTTTTGTTTAAAAATATGTGTTTAGATATTGAATTTGTTTAGACATTAAATGACTTTACTGAGGGCACAAATTAATCACGTTGATTGTACATCTAATATTCACAGGCTATAAAAATGGTTAACAGAAAATAACTTGAAATGATAACTGGGATCTAAGTGGTCTGCCTCCTAGCTGTACTGGGACTAAAATTATGGGCTTTCTTCACCTTGTTCCTTTAAGGGGCTCCACCCAAAGCCAGTAATCTAATTAAGAAACAAACAAAATTGAGAAGACCACCTATCAAACTAAATCAATCTACAGTTAGCTGAATATTTTAAAGCTCTATAAAAAGAAAATCTCCATTTGTAAGGGCCCCTCTTTCTTTGCACCTACACCATGAAAAACTTTTAGGATAAAAAGGACAATGACTCAAGGTTTACTTAACAAACCTTACCTTTGTTTAAGTCTAAGTTCTGTGCCTTGAGATATAAATTTTCTACCTGGTTTCATGTCTTTGGAAATGCAAATTTTATGTTGCCTAGCAACAATTGTTTAGGGCAATAAAACAAGTAATCAAGAAATCTCTAAAGTGGGGGAGAGAAACTATTTGAAAAATGGCAAATAAAAAAATCTTATAAATCTGTAATATCTGCTTCTCACTGTGTGTCTGTGTGTCATAGTTTCACGATTCTTTGCCGTAATTTGAGGTCTTAAAGTAAATTAAATAATAGATAATCACAAAATATCTGAACCATTTCTGGAAACATAAGTTTAAGTGCAACAGTTTATAATCAGCTATGGTCTAAGATTTGCTTTTTTAAGAAAAAGTCATGAAAAGAATTGACATTTTAAAATAACTTTTTATTTAAAAGATTACTGATTAAGTAAATAGCAAAATTTACCTGATATCTCCAGAATTTAAAAAGTATCCAATTGCCAATGCTCTGTTGCTAAAATTACAAATATCCTCCCTTTAGGCCCAGGGACTACTATGGAAGAGGGGGACATGTGAGATTGTAAAGGCTGATTTCGAGGGTGGTAATTAGTTCAGACCCTCCAGATCAAGGATGGACACATAGATGCCTAAACAGCTGGCATAATGAGGAACTTTGCCTTTTCAGGCCACGTAGTCCAGGCATCCATCCCAACCATAAAGAATTTCCTAGGCCGGGCGCGGTGGCTCACGCCTGTAATCCTAGCATTCTGGGAGGCCGAGGCGGGAGGATTGCTCAAGGACAGGAGTTCGAAACCAGCCTGAGCAAGAGCAAGACCCCATCTCTACTAAAAATAGAAAGAAATTAATTGGGCAACTAAAAATATATAGAGAAAAAATCAGCCGGGCATGGTGGCACATGCCTGTAGTCCCAGCTACTCGGGAGGCTGAGGCAGGAGGATCGCTTGAGCCCAGGAGTTTGAGGTTGCTGTGAGCTAGGCTGACACCATGGCACTCTAGCCTAGCAACAGAGTGAGACTCTGTCTCAAAAAAAAAAAAAAAAAAAGAAAGGATTTCCTGCTTCCCATGGACATAAAAGAAAATTACAGAGAGGATATCAAGACACTTGGTGACAGAATTTCTTGAGTATCGTTGTTCCTGGTTATGGGGTTTATGCAAATAGACATATAATTAAAAGTTTATTGGGCACCCTAGGACTAATTACTAAAGTGAGTGATGTTTTATCTAACAAATTGTTAATGAAAGTTCAGCACCTGTCCCTGAGGCTGTATCAGAAGATCAAGGATAAGTGGTTTGAGGAGAAAGAAAGAGATTTATTAATTTGCTGGCAAATGAGGAAGATGGAAACTTCCATCTAAAATGCCATCACCCTAATCATAAGCAGAAATACGGAGATTTTAAAGGAAGGTTTTCAGCTTTTCAGCTTCAGGCAATTGCTGTTCATCCCATCTCCTATGAAGACAATCTTGTGATCTCCACCTGGACCTCCTCTTGCCTGGACCAAACCTCTCTAAAAGCTTGTTGTTCTAGATCACTTTCTGGACTCTATCATATCTATGCTGCTTGGCCCATGGGCTAGAGAATCCTCTGCATTGCAGTTGGTATGCTAAATTATGCTAAATTATGATTGGCAGATTCATAGGATGTTCCCTCCACCCCCAGGCATGACAGGGTTAGGGTGGGACAGGACCAAGATGGGGGCTTGGGGCCCACCCTTGTCCTTCTTTCCCAGGGAGGCAATTGCACCAAGGCAAGGCACCTACTTTCGTCCCTAGGAGACCCATAATCCTTCACTATCAACCTAACAAAAGGAGTCCCCCACTTCTGTTCTCCTTCCTTCCTCCTCTTAGCACGTCAGTCCTTTTTTGTCACTCCTATAAAGTTGAATTGAATTATTGAAATGATATAGAATCCATGGACTTGTCAGTTCTATCCAGGTCACAAAAGGAGAGTTTTCACAGGCTCTGGGAGCCTTTTGGCTTTCTTTCTAGGGAAGTGAGAAAATTGGGATTAAAAAAGGAATCTTCATGGTCTGTGAAGAAAGTTCTGTACTTTTTAAAATTTATAAAAATAATCTATTTGGCTGACAGAATTAATCAGAAGGGGATTTAGTGAAGAGTGCCTGAGTTTTAGTTCAATTAAATAGTACCCACTGTCCAACTGAGAATTGAGCAAATCTGCTCTTTGCATTCTTTTGTCAATTGATGTGTTAACTTTTTAATGGGTTGATTTTTGTCAAGCAGAGAAGCATAGAAATCTATTCTGTTTTACTCATCTCCAGCAGCGTGTGTTAAGTAGAGCCCAGTGGTATGATTTTGAAATTTTGAGAGGGGTGGGGAAGCTCTGAACATTAATAAACATGAAGGTCAAGAAACCCAGAATACAGAGGGTTTTGTTATTCCTTCAACATTTGTCACCAGATGCTTGTCTCAAATAAGTCTGGCTTTGAGAAATGGATTTTAAGACTTGCTTAGATGTGACAGCTGTAAAAGTCCCTTGTGAACTCTGAAATGGCAATCTCAGCCCAGCTGCTTGTGTTTAGGGCTATGCTGTTAGCGACAGATTCGTTTCTCCCCCTCTAATGGCTTTGACAAACATTCAGTGGCAAAGATAAGAGTTTCTTGTATTTTTTCTTCTGTTTGGACTTAACAATGGTCCTGTGTTCTTGACTACCAAGGGTATGTAAAAGTAATAATAAACTTTGTGTGGATGAAGTGTGTCACAGTGAAAAAGTGGTAAGTATATGATGGATCTCAGTTTGGAGAAGTGAGTTCCTGTGACTACCTTGCAAGACAGACTCTATAGAGGATCAAAAGAAAGGGAAATACACCAAATTAACTAATTACAAAATTAGCACAGGAATTTGACTACACATCTCGTACATGTTGAGGCACCCTTGGAAAATTTCCTTGAGGTAACTGACCGGTGGAAGGAGTGGTCCAGGGTCACTTTCAATACATTTAAGATTGATGCATTTATTTGTGAATAGGTCTGTCTTGCCGTTTAGATTGTCAACACATTGAAGACGTGAGTCATAGCTTATTATTTTCTGTATCCTTTGTAAATTCTAGCATCATGTCATGCACATTAGTTCCTCAATTAATTTTGTTTTTGTGGAGTGACTTATTGAAGTTTTGGCACTTGGTCCCAACTATTAATAAAGGGTAAACCATGTGAAGATATGAGACTGGGGATGGGGTCAGGGGAAATGGCTACTTACTACCTGCCAACTCCATAAAATGGTCTGCTCTGCCTGTGTGTACTTTGCTATAGAGGCCAAGCAGGGACCCCAGGAGTGGTTTCTTGCTCTTTGCACCCCAATATGTCAAATTCTACTTATCGTTCAGGGTCCAGCTCAAATATCACTACCTCTAAGAAGCTTGCCCAAATCCCTCAGTGGAAATTAATTTTCTCCTCCCTATTCCTGGAGCAGAGTTTCTCAACCTTGGCACTATTGACATTTTGCACCAGATAATTATCTCTCTCTCTTTTTTTATTTTTGAGAGTTGTGTGCGTCTCCTGTGCATTGTACGACATTCAGCAGCAGCATCCCTGGCCTCTAACGACAGGATGCTAGCAGCACCTTCCCAGTTGTGACAACCAAATACATCTCCAAATAGAACCAAATTTCCCCTGGGTGGGGGGGGGGTCAGAATTTTCCCTGGTTAGGAGTCACTGTTCTACAGCAGTGTTCTACTTTGAATGTTTATGTTCCCCCCAAATTCATATGTTGAAATCCTTACCTCCAAGGTGATGTTCCAAGGAAGTGGGGACTTTGGGGGGTGATGAAGTCAGAGGGGTTGAGCCCTTATGATTGGGATAAATGCCCTTATAAAAGAGGCCTGAGAGAGACCCCTCCTCCCTTTGACATGGAAGGTTAGAGTGAGAAGACCACTATCTATGAATCAGGAAGGAGCCCCTCTGCAGACACCAAATCTACCAGTGACTCGATCTTGAACTTTGCAGCCTCTAGAACTGTTACAAATAAAGTTCTGTTGTTTATAATCCATCCAGTCTTTGGTATTTTGTCATAGATGCCCAAGCAGTTTGTTTGGATGGACATTATGGCACTTGTAACATTTTCCTTTTTTGTTAGTATATATACTTGCCTGTTAGATTTTAACCTCTTTAAATGTAGAGGGTAAAATACTTTTTGATTTTGGTACTCTGCATCAAACTCTTAGCACATTGTACTCTTTTTATTGCTGCATAACATTTTGCCAGATTTAGTGGCTTAAAGCAACACCCATTTATTAGGTCACAGTTCTGTAGGTCAGAAGCCTGGATTGGCTTTGTCGGGTTTTCCTCTCAGGGGCTCACAAGATGTTGGCCAAAGTGGGCTTTTACCTGGAGACTCAGGGGACAAATACCCTCCCAAGCTCACTCATGTTGTTCACAGAATCCAGTTTATTGAAGGTGTGTATCTGAGCACCCTACTCCCCATTGCTGGCTGGCAGGTGAGGGCCACACACTGCTCCAGAGCCGCCTGCATTCTTTTCCATGTGGCTCCCTCCATTTTCAAGCCATCAGCCACATGCCACATGCTCCTAGTGCTTCATATCTCCCACTGCCACTTGTGCCTTCTCTTCTGACATCACTCAGAGAAAGATCTCTGCTTTTAAAGCCTCCTGTGATTAGATCAGCCCCACCCAGATAATCTCCCCTCTTCAGGTCAGCCATGCCAAATAACATGACAGACTCACAGGAGATCTTAACATACTAAAAAATGTCAAAGATTAGGATTATTCTTTTGAAGAAGAAGGAAAGGAGGGTGGCTATGAGGAGGAGAGACCTGCATGGGTTCAGTCTCCCCTCTGGTGCACCTGGGCTTTATTATTGGCTTACTCAGATGTCGTGGCAGTTTGGGCTGCTATAACAGAGTGCCATAGACTTGAAGTCTTACAAGCAACAGAAATATATTTCTTGTAATTCTGGAGGCTGGAAGTCTGAGATTAGGGAGGTAGCATGATCGGTCCTGGTGAGGTCTCACTTCTGGGTTGCTGACTGCCAACTTCTAGCAGTGCTGACTGCCAGCTTCATATGCAGAATAAGAACTAGCAAGCTCTCTCACCTCTTCTTAGAAGGGCATGAATCCCATTCATGAGGGTTCAATCCTCAGAACCAAATTACCCCCTAATTATCCCCTCTCCATATACCATCACATTGGGATTAGGGTTTCAACATATGAAGTTTTGGGGAAAGCCAACATTCAGTCTATTGCACCGGAGCCGGGAAGAAGGGGATGAGGGAGGGCTGGAGCTTAAAGGCTGTCATCAATCAAACATTAAAAAATGGATCAGATTTCTTATAACATAACCAGTCATTTTATAAGGCACTGAGCAGAGATTTTTGTCAGACCTTTAAATGACAAAAATCAATTAAATGTCTTTTTCAATCAACTCTCTTTAATTTTTTACTTAGCATATTCTTAAATAATAATGAGGTATTACTCATTCCAGTTGTCAGGTGTTTTTCTTCTGTTTACAGTTTGGACAGTGGTGACCTCAGCACTCTCCCTCCCTCCACCTTAGGATGGTAGGAGAAGAGAGGTCTGTCAACAGTCAGTATCCATTGTCATAGCATGGTCAGTGCTGCCAACAGGTGAGATGGCTGGAGCTTTTCTTGTATAAGTGATTAACAGTGGTTGACACTCAACTTCTGCTATTATTGGGGATGTTGAGAAATAAGCTTCCTATAATCACTAATATTACTATTATAGTAGAAATTACATATTATTTCTCTGAAGGAAAAGGGTAATATTGTGCAAGGCATTTTTTGCTTCAATTCATTCTTGGTGTTTTGATTAAATTAGTTTTGGGGATGAAATGGTCAAGATCTTGTGGCACCATGCTCTAAAACCACAAGTGACAAGTAATTGAACCCATCTACCTTCAGATAAAGAAAGGATTGCCACTATGGAAAATGGTCAAGAACTGCCCCCAATCTGCAGTGCATAATTTCCGAGAATCTCCTGGCAGAAAGCATGAATAACAGAAGCAAGATTAAAAATGATCTTGATAATTGGAATGATGAACTGAAGCCAACAAGAATGTTACTAAAAGTTTGGTACTTGTCCCTGAAACTGATTGAAGAACGAGGACAAGTGGTTTGAGAAAAAGGAAAGAGAAGTTTATTAATTTGCCAGCAAATGAGGAGGATGGCAGACTCTCATCTTAAAGAACCATCCTTCCCCCTTTAAACAGAAATACAGGGTTTTTACAGGGAGTTTTCAAATTTGGGCTATTGCCGTTTAACTAAAGCATCTCCGGTAAAGACCATCTTGTGACCTCTGTCTGGATAATTTTGTTGAGACATCTCCTATAGTTTAAGATACTAGAAAATAATGAACAAAGAACATTTGTCTGTCCCTGTGATTACTGGCCTCAGGCAGGATTGCAGGTTTTAATTCCTCAAAAAGAGTGGGGGGGTTTAAAGAGAGAACTTGTAAAACATTTTGCCCTTTTTCAGGCTTTTACCTGTTATAAGAATGTAGTGGGATATTAAGAAAAACTTCTCAAGGGACCTATGGCATGTTTCACCTTCTAGTGGGAATAAAGGACATTAATCTCATAATAGCTCTTCCTTCACAATGTGTGATACCCTTTCACCTAAACACATCTCTGTGTCTACACTGAGGAAAGATGAATAACTTGTAACAGTGCCATGTTTGCAGTTCCTTTTGTTTTGAAATTGGGATTCTGTGTGCTAGTCTAGTTGAGCTAAATGTGGTATTGAAGATTTTTAGCTGTAAGAAAGATTATGTGTGCATATTTGTGTGTGTGTATGGTACTTGGTTGGTTGATGTAAACCTGGATCCAAAGGTGGCCTCTCCTAAATTAAGTTGCAGTGCCAGAACTTCTTTGCTATACTAGAAATCATTGGTCCTTGGACCCCTGAGAGTCCCTGAATCCATTTCAGGGACAAGTTAAAAGCTATTTTTATAATAATACTAAGATGTTATTTCCCTTTTCGCTGTGTTATTACTTGAACTGACAGCTCAAAAGAAGTTGTTGGTAAATTTCTAGCTCCTTAACACAAATCAAAGCAGTGGCAACAAACTGCACTAGTGGTCATTGTATTTTTCAGTCCCAGCCTTTACAGATTTTTAGAAAAGCCAGGTTTACCTAAGAATACCCTTGATAAAACAGTTAAAATGTTAATTTTATCAAATCTCAACCCTTGAGTATATGACTTTTGGCATCAGGCATAAATAAGTACAAGAGAATTACAGACTATTTAGCTCCCACCATGGTGAAAAGTGAAATTCTTGTAATAAGTTCCTTACTGTATATGTCATTTCTAGTGGTTCTGTTTCTTTGATAGTATCCTTACTGATACAAATCTTAGAAAGGGAGCTCGATAGTTATCTTCAAATATTTGCATGGCTACTCTGTGACTAAAGTAACAGTTTTATTCTGTGTTGATTCAAAGATTACAATGAAATGCCCATAAGTAGAAGTGAGAGGCAGGATGGTGTTTGGACCCTGGAGACAGATCAATGGTCTAGATTGGTTTAGATTCCAGCTCTGCCATTTATTTGCAGCTTTGGTTTTCTTACCTTTAAAATGGGGATAATAATAGTACTCATTTCATAGGACTGTTATGGGAATTAAATGGGTTAATATTTGGAAGGTACTTCAAATAGTGCCTTTCATGTACTAAGCATTAAGTTTCGGTTAAAATTTTTAAAAGTTACAGGGAGATAGATTTTGCTTCTTTGAATTTTTTAATCATCACAGATGTCCAACAAAGTATAGTTGACCCTTGAATAATGTGGGGGTTGGGATGCTGACCTCCTACACAGTCAAAAACCCATGTATAATTTTTTGACTTCCCCCAAATTTAACTACTCATTGCCTACCATTGACCAAAAGCCTTACTGATAATATAAGCAGTCAACACACATTTTTGTATGATATATGTATTGAATACTGTATTATTACAAAAAATAAGTTAGAAAATGTTATTAAGAAAATCATAAAAAAGAGAAAATATATTTACTATTCATTTAATGGAAGTGGATCATCATATAGGTCTTCATCTTCATTGTCTTCATGTTTAGTAGGCTGAGGAAGAGGAGGAGGAGGAGGGGTTGATCTTGCTGTCTCAGGGGTTGAAGAAGCGGAAGAGGTGAAGGAAGAGGAAGGGGAGGCAGGAGAGGCAGGTACATTCGGTGTAACTTTTATTGAAAAAAATCTGAGTATATGTGGACCTGCGCAGTTCAAAACTGTGCTGCCTTGCAAAGACAAGACTCTCACCAGCGAGGCAGAAGGGAAGAGAAATATGAATTTGTATTCCAAAGACTTAATATAAGCCGTGGCTCAGCCATTTGTTACGTGTGTCATCCCAGCAAGTCATTCAATCTCTCAAAATCTCCATGTCATCATCTACAATATGAGTGAAACAATATGATTGAAGGTGCTTTGTAATCTGCGAAGTGCCCTATAAATGCCAGGCCTTGTTATTTTTTTGAAAGCTTTGAAGCAGAATCTGGTTGGGTTTCTCTTTGTCAATGACACTGGAGAAAGGATTCTTGTATAGAAGAGAAATTAGGACTAGATAATCCCTATAGCTCTTTCCACCTGTGAGAGTCTATGGCCGGTTTCTCAAGTAGCCTGCCTGTCAAAGTTTGTGATCATATTAAAGGAGTTGATAAGGGAAGAATCTTTTTTTTGACAGAGTGAATGAGATGAAGCTGTAATAAATAAAGAAATTACATCAAGCAATCAGTGGGGAAGGCTGGCTCTGTCTACATATAATTGTCATGATTTGAGACGTGGTTGTTATTTGTCATGGCAGAGGTCCTTCTCCATTTGAATGAAAGCCAGTTCTACTTGAAAGTGTGCAACTCCATCTTCTATACTAAGGTTTAGGATAATTTGTGTTTCTTGTTTTCCTTCTTATAGGCTCAGATTGTTATGGTTAAAAATAAAGTATTTATCTTCGGTTTAGAAATCTAATAAAACTTTGACAGGAGTGTGAAATGGCATCAAGCGTCTCTTCAACAAATCCATCTCAATAACACTTCCCGACAATCAAAAAACCTTCAGGGCCACCCCTTAATGACTTCTGAAGTTTTAACGGATTTGTACTGAGGGTGTGAGAATGACTAGAAATGGGTTTTAAAGTAGTGCTAACTTGTTTGTTTTAAAATCCACCCTCTGATTTGGGTTTTGAAAAGGGTTTGAAAATATGCCTCTATTAAAATGTAGACTGATGAAGTGATTATGGTAATGAGAGCACCACTTGCCTCTGGTTTGGAATTACTAGGGAACTGCTCCAAGGTAAAACTTTTGCAAAGGCAGAGACGTTTTTGAAAAGCTAAGAATCAAGCCCCAGAGGAAAGACGGTAGCTAGCAATCTGTCCTGTAAGAGCTGGGTGATTGTCAAAGATGTTGGGCCCTGGGTATCCAGACCTAAGATAGAGCCTAACAATATTGGGCAAGTTTAAAAGACACAGTGTTTCTTACAGCCTGGGCACATTGTAAAAATTAACTAGGAGAGATTTTTAAGATCATAGATTGCCATATTTCAGTCTCAGAGATTCTGATTCAGTAGATCTGGAACATGGACTGGGAATTTATAAAATTCATATAAATAGAAATTTCCAGGTGATTGTAACAATGGTAATGTTTAGAAGCCATTGGAATGATGTGCTCCTTAGGAGCTAAGGTTTATGTAGAAAAGAATGGGATTTTCAGAGCGAATTCTAAGAACTGAGTTGTTTTGAGTGATCTCGATACACTTGAATCTTGACTGTTCTTCTTGGGAAGTAAGAACTCTGTTGGACAATTGTAAACTCTGATGGGCAATTGTAAACTGAAGGGAATTCAGAGAATGGGTCCATTTCTGTGACTTAGTTACATTATTCTGAAACTCTGTGATTACAGGGAATGGCCCTCTGTCCATATCTGACAGATAGAACTAAATGTAACTTAACATGTTCTTCTGATTTGCTGAGGTCTGGGAAGGAATATAGGCCCAGATTTTTGACCTAAGTTTGTCTTGTAACTGGCTCTATGAACAAATTTCAATAACCCTTACATATTTTTTAAAGTAATCCTCTCCCTTAGTTAACTACTTGACCTTTTGTGTTGTTTTCCAGAAATGGAGGATTTTTCTGCAAGACACAGCTGAGATTTTGAAGGCCTCTGGGCAGACTTCCTGAAGTCAAGATTCAACTTCCCCCCACAAATGGACCCCAATGCAAGTAGCCCCTTGTTAGTTACACCACAACCTGGCTTCTCCTTTAAATGCCCATAGTTGGAGAGAGGATTTGAGGCAGCCTCTCCCTTTCTTCCAACAAGATGACAAGATATCTTTCATATTAAAAATTCCTTTCTTCCTTGGCAATCTTGGTTGTCTTAATAATTGGATCTTTGTATGATGAGCACCTGAACCTAGGCCGAAGCCGCCTTGCAGTTTCAACAACAGTCTTATGAAATGTCATTTAATCTTTTTATCATCCATAACTTTATTGTATCTATTGAGGTTTGGCCTGTAGGCCTTGGACTTGGGATGAAACAAAACATAATCGGGGTTAGTACAATTTTTTGAATGAGTGAGCGAATTAAATATAATTTGTATTTAAATTTAATATACCATAGGTTAACTCTATGGTATATTGAAATCAAACCTATGATTTTGATTTATCATAAATACAGTTTTTATAAATACAATATTTACAAATAATTTAAAATCTTAAGTGTGTTCAGAGAATTTGCTGTTAAGAGTTATCTGGCAATAAATTTTTCCAGAAGTGAAGCAGTTTCATGCAATGAAAATGATGTTTCCTAATACATCTGTAGGGCAAGAAATAAATTTTGATTATTTTTTTCTTAAAAGATAAATGATATACTTTAGAGATTTAAATAAATCTCTTCAGGTAGTATTAGCAGTAGGAAAAGCTGCAGTTGCTAATGGGTCAGAGAAGTTCAGAGTAAGGAATGGAAAATAGAAAGCTTGCAAGAGAGTTGAAAAGTCTCTTTTCACTCTGCCACTAACATCCTCTGATGTTGGTTTTGATTTTTGAGGCCCCGAGTTTTCTGGGTAGTGGCTGTTAGCGCTTACCAATATCTGCCTTCTCCTTTTCTACTTGGCCTCATAGCTGGAACACGTTTCCCACCCTGCCCTGCCGTGAGGCGTGGTCATGTGACTGAGTTCAGCCAATAGGATGTGAGCGGAAGTACCGTGCCTCAGTCTTTGGCCTGGCTCAGCATAACTTCTCTTGGGCAACCTCCATTCTCTTCCTGTCTGCAGCCTGGATACGGAGGACAAGGCAGAGGACTCTAAGGCTCTTTTTACTTTGTGGTCCTGCCATCCCCTAGGCAGCAGTCCTCAAACTATGGCCCACGGGCCACATGTGGGTGTTTTTGCCCATTTGATTTTTACTTCAAAATAAGATATGTGCAGTGTGCACAGGAATTTGTTCATAGTTTTTTTTTAAACTATAGTCCGGCCCTCCAACAGTCTGAGGGACAGTGAACTGGCCCCCTGTTTAAAAAGTTTGAGGACCCCTGCACCTAGAGTCTCAGACATTAACAGATAAACTTCTGTGAAAGCCACTGAATTATTGGGGTTGTTGGTTCCAACAGTTAGCTTAGCCTGGCTTATATAGCTTCCAAACACAAGGACAAAAACATGGAGTTGGGTCTGTTTAGGAATTCACTGAGGTAGTATTGCAGAGTGGTTTAACACATGCTTGAGTCTTGAAAACATAAAGATTTTACTGGAGTAAAGTCGAATACCACCTCTGTTATGTAGCTGTGTGCCTTTGAGTCAGTTACTTAATTTCTTTAGGTCTCATTTTCTTCATCTCTAAAATGGAGATGATCATAGTACCCACCTCAAAGGATCATTGTGAGAATGAGTGAAATTGCCCCTCAGAACAGATTATAACTATTAATAAAGTTAGCTATTGTTGTTATATTAGAATTGAGTATAAATACATTCTAATCTATTCAAGCTTGTATTCTAAATGCTTAGTATATCAGGGCAAAGCATTAGGAAAGGATATATAGATTAGCAAGATCCATTCATTCTTGCCTTCAACGAGTCCCCAGTGTAGGAAGATGATTAGAGGGCAAATCAATAATAACAGTATATGAATGGCTTTGTGAGTCTGTTAGCTTTTAAATCTGATGACTATAATATATTAAATATTCCCGTGCTAAAGATATACATCAGTAGGTGGAGGTATAAAAATACTTCTCTTGGAATATATATATTATATATTTATTCTTAAAACATTTTTTTTAATTTTTAAACTTTTTTTTCAAACTGTCCAATGAATTTACAAACCAAGCAGCTTTACTGAAAGACAACTGCTCCTTCAATGAGTGCTAAAAGTAGAGGTTTGGTCATTTCAGGGCAATATTTGAAGACTTGTATATAGCTTCAGACGATTAATTTACTCTAACAGTGAATAAGAGAGCTTTGCTGAAGTGTATCCTCGAGGCTGACTTTTTAGTGGTAATTTTACTCAGGCAATTACCTCTTTTTCTCTCTGTCAATTTCATCTCCACCAAGCCATCACAATACGCAGAGGAAAATGCAGGTAGGCTATAAAACACAGGGTTTGGGAACCTATCCATGCCTTTTGGGACTTTGGGAATTTTACCATGAAAAGGGTATGGCACTCTGAAACACTAATTAGACCTCCATTTAAAAATTTTTGAGCTTGTGTGAGTTTTGAAATCAAAGAGATATCCCTGAGGATAATCCTTATTCAAGAGCATGGTAAACACTTTCTTTTTTTTTTTTTTTAACATATAAACAAATATTTTTTCTAGCTGTTAGTTGCCTGGCACTGTGCTAGGAGCTTTGGGCTTAAAGATAAGTAAACAAGACCCAAAATCTTATGGAAAATTTCTTTATATAAATATTTACAATTTTATAAATGATATAGTAGATAAATATTCTAATAGTCGTGGTGCCATTGAAACCCCGAGCCTTGTTTGCATGATGATGTGGTCAGGAAAGATGTTCAAGGAGGTGATGGCTCAATTTTTTCTTCAAGGGAGAATAGGAGTTTGCAGGTGGAAAAGAGAGTTGCAAACTTTGCAGGAAGTGGAGACAGATTTACTGGTACAGGGCTCTTTTCAATTGTCATGACTTCTTGGTGTTCTGGATTATCTTAAAACAGATCAGGGATCTTTGGCTCAAAGATCTGGGAGATTTTATTAAACATGTGACATCCACTGGACCAAAGAGGTTAGACAAGACTGTTAAACCTAAGTTTCACAAGTATTTCCTAAACCTGCATATGATTATTTTCTCAATCCAGCCTCCTCCCATTACTATAATAACTCTCCCAATGAAAGGAGCAGGAGGAGAAGTTTCTGACATTTTCTTCTCCAGAGACCTTGTCTTCTTTGCTAGCTTATGATTTATAATCATTCATCAAAGTGCTCTGAATATCCCAAGTTACTTAAAATTAACATATCAGTTAATTGGATTTGATACTATTAGAGGGATGGGAAAATATTCTAAAGCAATTGGTTGAAATCAAGGATATAAAAAGAGAAGCATTATGCAAATATTTGGTTATTAAGATTTTCTGCCTAGAGGGGATAAAGTCAGATAATGGGAAATAAATGAGAATCAAAAGTTTCCTGTATGTTTTAATATTAACCTTCTTTAAGAGTAATAGTTGGCCTCTTTAGCATCTTATCTTTATCAACATAAAGGAACAGAGCATAAAAAAGCACTGGATACTTTGGGATGATATGTGGGCATGGAGTTTTGGGAGTGTGAGGTAGGGGTAATAGATAAACGTTCTAATTGTCATGGTGCAAGGTAGAATGGAAATGCTGAGGCCAATGGAGTGGATGGGTTCGATTATGGATTGCTTTGCATATCACAAGGGGCTTTTTTAATACGGGTAATAATTTGTTCCCGAACATCTAATGAGAGTAACAACTTTTTAAATATACCTTTCAGGTTAAAAGGCAGTTTCCCATTCATTATCTCCCACGATTATCACAGCAGTTTGGAGGTAGACTGGTGACTGCCCTAGGGCACACAATAAAGAGATTGAGATAGATCCTTCAGAAGGTGCTTTCTCTTATTTACTTGGTGAAAACAATTGTGATGACAGACTTTTGTTGTCTTTGGGCATTGAGATTAGAATTGATAATCTGGTTGGTAATGAGATTTTGAATTTAAGGAAATTTAATTCTGGGGTTACTGCATGGGATGAAGAATTCTGGCCACTAACTTTAGTGAGAATATTTTTCTGCTCGATTGGGGCTTTGATGGCTTATTTGGTGGGCATTGTAGTCCCTGGGCACCTCAGATATTAATTGAGGGAGAATCCAATGACTCTGGTTCTACAGAACTTTTCTAAGAAGCTTTATCCCTAAGCAGTGTGTGAATAGTCAGTACGTGGGGTTCCATGGACTTTATTCTTTACTGAATCCTGGCAGGGTAAGGCCTATTCATTTTTTCCTAATCCTTTTCTTTGTGGTTTTATGAATTTCCAGTCTGTGACCTTTAAGTGGGAGAATTGAGATGGAAAAGAATACTTAGGTCTGATTCTCATTCTTTTAGCACTGCAATAAACTGTTTTGTTCTAAAATAGCTTTATTTTCTGCGTGTTATCCTTCTAACAGGATTGTAAGTTACTGGAGGGCAAGGGCCTTTCTTCTAGATCATTTGTTTCACACATGCTACTTTTGACCCCTCTAGCCTTTATATCTTGATTTTGGAAAGGCGTAAATAAAACCTTGCATCTTGTGAAAACAGCAGAATGGAGGGGTTAAGAGAGTAGCTCTGGAGGAAGATGGCCTGGCTTTTAAAATTTGTTTCGTCACTTACTAGCTGCATAATTGTGGGCAAGCTATTATATATAACTCTTTGAAGTCTGTTTCAGTTTCCCCTAACTGTAAAAGGGGATAATATTCAGAACTATCTAATATGATTGTTGTGAAATTAAGTGAGATATTAATTACACTTAAAGCACTTGGCACAGGGCTTGACACGTGATGATCAATAAATGTTGGTGGATCATCATAATCAATCATTGGATTAGTCTTTTTTGTGCTATTATAACAGAATACTATAGATTGGGTAATTTATAGAGAACAGAAATTTATTTCCACACAGTTTTGGAGGCTGGAAAGTCCAAGATCAAGGTGCTGGTATCTGGTGTCTGGTGAAGACCTTCTTGCTGCTTTCTCACATGGTGAAAGGCACAGGGCAAGAGAGAGTGAACTCAACCCTGCAAGCCCTTTTTATAGCAACATTAATCCATTTATGGGGGTTGAGCTCTCAAGACCTAAACACCTCCCAACATTGTTGCACTGGGATTATGATTCCAACACATAAACTGGGGACACATTTAGACCATAGCATTCATCACTGTCATCAAATCATTGCTTTTATTATTTTCATAATCCTCATCCTTAGGGATGGTTGATAATAATGTAGTTAGGTGCATCTATATAATTTGTGCTTTTGCAATCATCTTTTTGTCATTTCATTAAAGGTGTAAGCTTTTTTTTCTTAGCTATGGTTAAAAGAAACCAGAAGGAGGGTAGATTGTTGAAAATCATCCAATACTGCTCATTATTTTGTAGTTGATGACTCTGGTGATACGTTTTAGTTTATGGGGCAACATTCTTTATTCCTTTCTCAAGAGAAATTCTTACTTTGAATTTGGTGTGAAAAGCCAGTCTTGTCACTTTATTTTCTGTTTAAGACTTGGGCCAAGTTTCTTTTTGACCTTTTCATTTCCATCTTAGGTTATCCCTCTTTTATTTTTCTCTCTACTCTTCTGGCTGTCAGTACTGCGTCTCTCTTCTGTGCCTCCTCTCACCATGTGCTCCCACTGTGCCTGCTGCTTTCGCTCTTAATTTGATGTCTTTCATGATCCCCATCAACTCTAACCCCTCTATTCAGGGGTTTCCTCTTTACTGCAGCTAGTTCGATACCTTGATTTCACCTGGGGTTTTCATAGCTTAATGATGACTTGCATAATAGTATACCTTTCACAGTACACATTTTTAAAAAATATATAGTGACATTCAGTGATCTAGCCAAAAGGGGATTCATGATAAGAATTTTGGAATTTAAGATATCTGATGCGGGGGAGATAGCTTTCATTAGGGGCCTCATAATTAGGGGCAGCACCTGGTGATTTTGGTCGAGGAGACAGACAAACTGGTATTTCAGCACCCACAAGCTTCCTTTTTTGGATAGGGAAGGGGGATTAGAAATTCATTGGGCAGTGGGGGCCAGGACAGAAAATTGAGGTTAGTTGACTTTGCTTTTATCTTTAGACCAGAAAGGTCTGCTGACATTTGGATTTGATCTCGTTTAGCTTGGGGGTCTTCTAGAGGCAATGACTGGACCTTATTTCCCAGTTCACTGATGGTGACTATTTCAGGCCATGCCAGAGGGAAGGAGGAAAAGTACTGGGCAAAGGGAACTTTTAGAGACAATTAAGCCAGGCAGTTTAGGCTGCAACCTAAATGAGTCAGAGAGTACTTATTATTCTGTGCATTTTCACACCTTAACTGATGCGTAGCAATCTCACTTCGCAGCTATATGAGTTTCATTTTCTTCTACAGTGAGGGGACCTGGGATATCTATTTTGCTATCCCTTTTTACTGCAGAGCTTATACATTTCTTTTGCAGATCTTCGGTGACTTTTCTTGGCCAGAAATTATGTCAGTTATATCATGGGGAGTGATTCATGTAAAAGATGTTAATAACTTCAATGGAAGAAATTTTAATAGTGATGCTAACCCAGTTGTAATTACTTTGGTCATTGCAAAGCAAAATGTAGCATGACCATGTCTTCAAAATGTAGCATGACCATGAACCAGTGTATTCCCACAGTTACATGTCTCCCTTATGCTTTAGGGAAGGGAGGCCACAAAAAGAATGATGAGAGAAAAAAGAAAAAAAGAGTTCTTTCTTGCTCTTGAGTTTCAAAATACAGTTTTGAAACCCAGGGTAGAGGCAATAGTGAAGGAAAAGGCACGAGAAGCCAGTCAAATATTTGCCCTGCCCTTGAGAGGGAAATAGGAGAGCTGTGGGAAAACTAGTGGACCCTAGGAGTCCTCAAGTAGGACTGGAATTCAGCATGAGCATCATGACCAGGGACCAGGTGGAAACACGGATGCAGCAGAGGATGATAATGATGTCCTGGGACTCAGGCAATGAGTTACAGCTCAGGGGTGGCCAGTGTGGGTGGATGACACTCAAAGCCCAGATACCTCAAACACTAGATACTGTGTCATCTCCTCCACCCCTATCCTGTACCAGATACCACTCCTAGAGAAGAGGGATATCCTGAATTGACTGTGTACTCAAAATTGACCACAATTAACATTTTTTTATCCCTGACAGAATAAGGATTTAAGATGGACATTACATTCTGTTTTAGAAAAATAAAATTATATTTTTGCATACCTGTATTTGTTCTCCCAACAAATTGTTAATGTTTTAGGAAAAGTCACTGAAGGTGAATTATTGACTGAATGGGCTGTTTCCCAGTTGGAAAAAGAGCATTGAAGTATAAGTCAGGAGATTTAGAATTTAGCCTTGGCTTTGTTACTGTTCGATCTTGGGCATGTAATTTTCTCCTCTGGGTTTCTCGGTCTCCATCTGTGGGGCTAGACTGGATCAGGACTTCCTAACCTAGTGGCTGAAGTCCCTTGAAGGGGCTGAGGAGTTTTTCAAAGGCATCTTGAACCAATCATTGCTGTAGATGGAATAAGTAATATGTCTAAAAAATTAAAAATTTAATTTTGAAAATGTGTTGAATAAATGTGATCGATTCATTTAAAAGCACTACTAAATTTCCATTCTATTTTTGTAATTATCTTCTCTATGGAGCAATACAAAATGTGCAATTACTATTTAGACATTATAGAAGAGTCTTTTTTAGCCTAAACTTTAGTTGAAAATGTGGTTTTTGTGGGACTAGAGGATCCCTAAAGAACCATTCCAATTCCCATTGGCTACAATTCTAAAATAGGGTTTATGTTAATTAGGGATCAAGATTACATAATTATTCTAGAAATGATTAATTTTCATACTTTATCTGACAGTAGTGCTAATTGATTTATCTTAGAAATGTAGAGTCAATAATAGAGAAAATGTTTTAATCACTGCATCCAAATAATCTCTCTTCTTTGACAATGAAAATCACTCTCTATCTCTAGGAGGGTGTGATGGTAAGGTCTAGGTTTAAATATTGCTCCTTCTGCCTATTGACTATGGGCTCCTAGCTGAATTACCTAAACTTGAGATGGATTACTTCACTTTCAAATGAAGATAAAAGTATTCATCTCAACGGGATATTGTGAAGACAAAATAAGATAAACTGTGAGCCCATTATGTTGTGTGGCAGAAGGAAAGTACTCAAGAATGTGCATTCCCCTTAAGCTCTCCGAAAAGCCTATTTAATGTAAAGACATAAAAAGGTAAAATAAATTAAAACTGGCTTAAAAATGTGTAATTTAAACATTGAATTAGCAGCAATTAAAGTCACACGTTCACTTGCCTCCTGTCCAGAGCTGGGTTGGAATCGTCCCATTCACTCCAAGTAATGAGCAGCGCAGTTTGACCACCTGGAAGGCAATTTGGCCCTGGGTTCTGTCTCTCTCTGAGCATCAGAAGAGCTTTCACCTGCTATCACCCCAAGTCTGTTTTCCTTTCAGAGCAAGTGCTGAGTGTATTGTTCAGCAGCCCCCATTCAGGGGCTGCCAGGAATGAGAATCCTGGAGGTGCCCTCTATTATGAGGTCTTGAAGTAGAACTTGAATGGAGAGAATGTGCTTCCGAAATAATTTATTTTGAATACATTCTCACTTTGGTGGAGAGAGGAGGCACAGATGGCTGAATCAGGACATGTGCCAGTTCTTTCCTCACACCAGGCATCCAGCGAATGCAGGCTGTAGGAAAGTGAGCTTTAGGGGAAGGATGAAGGCTAAAGAAACCCAGGAAGTCCTTGCGTGATGTGGTCCCTGGTCTACCATTAAAAGCAACTGTTTTGGGTAATCGAAGGGCTTTGCTGAGAGAGATTAAATATTTCTTAAATATTTGCAGCGTTGCAGACCCTGAATAGTAGAGATAATTGATATCTTTTAGTTCCTTCAGGAACTGTTGTATTGAAGAGAGTGGCTTGGATGGGGACAACAGGTGGCTGGGAGGCCGGATCCCTCCCCACTCGCAGAAGGCCTGCCAGGATGTAGGTTTCCTAGTGTTACCTGCTCTTTTCCTCCATCTCTGCCAAGCTGTGGAGTTGCTGGCTGGCTGCCATTCCCTGAAGCTGTCAGGAAACTTGTTTCACATTTTCTGATCCTCTGATTTAAGAATCCCAAAGCAGCAGCTTCTTTGCTTCCGACTGCTTCATTTACTCATTCCTAAACACTTCTGAACTTCCACTGAGTTACCTAAGTTCTTCCAGGTTCCAGGGAACAGAGCAGCTCAGGTTATGTAAGGTGATGGGCATTATCTGGACACTTGAGCAAGAGAGAAGAAGAAAGCCTTCTCGGTAGCCAAATAGTCAGCCTCGAGGAACAGAGCAGATGTTTCTGATTTAATAGTAGCTCTAGGTGTCTGTACTAGTTTGCTAGGGCTGCCCTAACAGTGAATCGTAAACTGGGTGACTCAAACACAGAAATTTATGGTCTCCTAGTTCTGTGGGCTACAAGCCTGAGATCAAGGTGTTAGCAGGGTTGCTTCCTTCTGAGGACTGTGAAAGAGAATTTGCTCTGTGCCTCTCCCATAGCTTCTGATAGTTCACTGGCAAACTTTGGGGTTCCTTGGCTTGTAGTCGATCACCCCAATCTTGGTCTTCATCTTCACAGAATGTTCTCCTTGTGCACATATTTGTTTCCAAATTTCCCCTTTTTATAAGGACATCAGTTATAGTAAATTAATTTAATTATTACCCCAATGAGGTCATTTATACTTGATTACTTCTGTGAAAAGCCTATAGCCAAATAAGGCCACATTTCAAAGTACTGGGGTTCAGAATTTCAACATATGAATTTTTGGGTGACAAAATTCAACACATAACAGTGTTCAACAGTCACTTTTATTCTTGTTCCCTTATACTCTGTCATACTCTTGGATAAGCTTATCCTTCCTCAGTTTCTAGAGAAATTTTATTTTAGCAGCTACTGAATGTCTTCTCTTTCTTCCCTCTTCTCTGAGTTTTGGTTTCCTAATGTTTTATGACCTCTGCTTACTGTCTTTTCTCCGTGAGCCTTTGGCTTCCATATCACTCTCTTGGTATCTGACTCTTTTGCAAGTATTGAAACTCCTTGAGAATCTTGTTTGGTTTAGTTGCTCACTGTCTAGCATAGAGCATTCTTCCTGGCAAGGTGGTCCTGTCAAATTATTCCTTAGACCTGCTGGCTTTTGGAGGGTGGCTTGGCTCAGGCACTGATCCCTTGAGCAATCAGCCTTGGCCATGGTAGTGGGGTCTCATGTAGCACAGCATGGCAACCTCAGCAAAAATCACCTCTCATGGCTGTTTGTCTCAGGAGGAGGCAATGAACATGTGGACATACTCAGCTTTCAGAGTGGCTCTGTGATTGGCACTGTGCTGAGCCCTGGGAGTTCAGAGAAAAAGCCATAGTTAGTTCCTTGTATATTCTTTGCTTAGGTCTGCTAGGTGCTTGGCCCATGTAATGGAGAACTCCCTGACCTGGGAAGATCTGATCTCATGATTCTCTTGACTTTGAGAAGGTACTCACAGAGACACCAGTCTTTTTTGAGGCTACTAGTATATTGAAAAATTAAGAATTGACTAAAGAGGGTTCCAGATATAGCAATATAAATGTTTACAGATAATTGCTTTTAACCCCTTTGGCTATTCATAAGACAATTACAGTATTTATAAAAATATTACTCATAGGCAGTCCTCTAAGGGGACATGAGCTTACAAAGTTATATGATGACTGTCTTTTTTATTTTGTCTGTCAGAATATATTGTGGTCATATGTCTCACTTTATTTGGGGATACCATCAAATGTTTAAAATTCAGGACTATTGTGAATGTGACTCCAAACTAAATGGCTACTCCAAATTTGCTTTGCTTTTCTTCCTTGAAAGGATTTGAGGCCAGAGATACAGGGCTTTAAAGGATTTTATTAAATTTACATGGTTCTGTGAAGGTTCTCATTTCAAAGACTCAGTTAAATTATATAAGTCAGGTAGGTAGTCTATGTCCCATCTAAAACTCCCTTTAACTTGATATCAGGATCATTAAGCAGCATTCTGTGCCTACTACTGTGCTAGGCTCTCTGGAGAACACAAACCTGATCAAGGCAGGGTGTGGCTTCTATGAGTCTTCTCGTTGGTGTAACTCATTTGTCTTGATCACCCTGTATTGTTGTGTGAGCCCTTTGTTTCTCAGCTCTGGGTCGCAGGCACTGAGTGGTACTGCCCACATCCCTTGCTCTCCTCCACGTGGACTGATTCTAGAATTCCCTCCCAACTGGTGGATTTTATGGTTTTCACATTCCTTTTGATAATGCCAGCTGTTTATCCTTCCTGCTGCTCTGCCAGCATTGCCTGAGGTATTTGTGGCCTCAACAAAGTGCAAACTGTTTTTAAAAAACTTTTACTTTTGTAATTTGCTTTTCAGTGTTTTCAATTTCACACCCTTATCTCTGGTTTGGAAGCAAATGATTTCTGAGGAGTTCACAGAGAATTTATTTCTTGTGATCTGAGTGAGCCTTGGCAATGGGGTAGGGCTCTGCTGACTAGTTACTATAGGCTGAAAACAAAAGACAACAAATTGGAAGGCCTGACTTGAAAGAAGTTTTGTTTATGTGGCATCGACTGATCAGATAGAACCAGTGAATTTTGTCACTTTATTTTTGGAACACTGGAGTTCACATAGATATTCCTGCTTGAAGAAAAAGCTGTTTTTTATTTGTTTGTTTTTGAAACAGTCACCTTTCTTTATGAGAAAAAAATTTGAAGCTGAAAAGCTTTATCTTTCCTTTGTCATCTTTGTGCTATTTGAAAGATTGGATTCTATTCTATTTTTTCAAAGTGATTTCTTCCTGCAAATTCTAGAAATTCAGGACTCTCGGGATATTTATTTTATCTTATTTTAAATTTATAATTGACACATAATAATTGTACATATTTATGGGTACAGTATGATGTTTCAAAGATGTATACTTTGTGTAGTGATCAAATCAGGGTAATTAGTATATCGATCCCCTTAAACATTTATCATTTCTTTGTGATAAGAACATTAAAAAACCCCTTTTCTAGCTATTTTGAAATACACATTATTGTTAACTTTTGTCATCCTACTATGCAATAAAACACCAGAAATTATTCCTGTTATCTAACTGTAGCTTTGTACCTGTTGAAATGGAAAGGTATCCCATTTATGGACAAAAGAATTTATATTATTAAAATGTCTATAATACTCAAAGTTATCTACAGATTCAATGAAATTTCTATCAAAATTCCAATGAAATTGTTTTTACAGAAATAGAAAAAGCAGTCTTAAAATTTGTGTGAAACTACAAAAGACTCCAAGTAGACAAAACAATCTTGAACAAAAATAAAAAGCTGGAGGTATCACATGACCTGATTTCAAAACACACTACAAAGCTACAGTAATCAAAACAGCATGGTAGTGGAATAAAAACAGACACACAGACTCATGAAACAGCATAGAGAGCCACAGACTCATGAAACAGCATAGAGAGCCCAGAAACAAATCCATACATTCACAGCCAACTGATCTTTACCAAAGATGCTAGGAGCACACAATGGGGAAAGAACAGCTCTTTTAATAAATGGCATTGTAAAAACTAGATATCCACATGCAGAAGTATGAAATTGGACCATATCCCACAATGTATACAAAGGTTAACTGAAAATGAATTAAAGACTTAAATGTAAAAGCTGAAATTTTAAAACTACTAGAATAAAAATAAGGTAAAACTAGCATGACATTGGTCTAGGCAATGGTTTTTTGGATATGACCACAAATGCATAAGCAACAACAAAAAAAATAGACTAATGGTGTGCACCAAACAAAAAAGCTTCTGCACAATAAAGAAAACAATCAAGAGAGTGAGGAGACAACATACAAAATGGGAGAAAATATTTGCAAACCGTACATCTTTTAAGGGGTTAATACCCAAAATATATAAAGAACTCAACTCAATAGTGAGAAAAAAAAACAAACACAACCTTCTTGGAAAACGGGCAAAATATCTGAATAGACATTTCTCAAAAGAAGACATACAAATGGTCAACAGGTATGTTAAAAGGTATTTAACATTACTAATTCTCAGGGAAATGTAAATTAAAATCCCAGTATGATATCACTTCATACCTGTTAGAATGGCTATTATCAAAAAGACAAAAATAGAAAGCATTGGCAAGGATGTAGAGAAAAAAGACCCCTTGCATACTCTTAATGGGGATGTAAATTAGTACATCCATTATGTAAAAACAGTACAGCAGTTCCTAAAGAAATTAAAAATCGAACTAACACATAATCCAGCAATCCCACCATTATATATATATATATATATATATATACACACAAAGGAAATGAAATCAACATGTCAAAGAAATATCTGCACTCCCATGTTCATTGCCACATTATTCACTATAGCCAAGATATGGAATCAACCTAAATGTCCATCAACAAATAAATGGATAAGAAATGTAGTATATACACACAATGGAATACACCATTAAAATGGAACTCAGCATTATATAAAAAAGAAGGAAATTCTGCCATTTGGCAACATGGATGAACCCGGGAGACATTTACTATGTGAAATAAGCCAGGTACAAAAAGACCGAAATACTATACAATGGCACTCACATGTGGAATCTAAAAAGTCAAACTCAACAGAAAGTATAGAATGGTGGTTACCAGGGCCTGGGAATTGAGTAGGGTAAGAGATGGAAATGGGAAGATGTTGGTCAAAGGGTACAAAATTTGAGTAAGGGGGAATAAGTTTGCAAATCTATGGTACAGCAGGGTGACTATAATGAATGAATACTATAATGAATACTATATAGTATATTTGAAAATTGCTAAAATAGTAAATCTTAAATGTCCTTGCCACAGAAAAATAGGTATGTTAGGTAATGGATATGTTAATTAGCTTTATTTAATCACTGCACAATGTATACATATATTAAAACATCACATTGTACATCATAAACACAGGTTTTTTTTGGTCAAGTAAACCTTAATAAATAAAGCTGAAAAAAAGATGGCATATTCCTAAAAACAACTATATAACTTCAAAATTAATTCATTGAATCCATTTGAGCTCCCCCAATTTCCATCCTTACTTTTGAAGGGAAAAATTTTAATATTGTGCTATTTGTAAGCTCTAGTTTTAAGGATAACAATTTGTAAAAGCTTCAGAAGCTAAAGATTTTTGGTGCTCTGTTCAGTTTTTTGATTAAAATATTTGAAACTAATTTTGACAAAATACATACAAAATAAGGAGGACTTATTTACCAAATTGTCAGTACCACTATAGTATACATAGGCTGAATTACAAAACAGTCTTATAAAAGCACAAAGCTTTCTAAAATCCAATTTATGGTATTCAGCAAAAAAAATGTATATTGCCATGCTGAAATTTGTTTTGTTTTTATTCAACATCATTAAATCACAAAAAATTTATGGTTCAGTTACTCTCTATGTATAAAAGAGAAGCAGTGCAGCTTCTATTTTGATAGGTAGAATCATAGGTTATTTGGAAACATTTTTGAATTATGTGTGCAACACAATTAATTCTAAGAACATCTCTCTGCTCTATAGGTTTCTTAATTTAGGGAAAACATTGTTTTTGCCATGTATCAAAACTTGTGTTCATAGTATCTATGCATATATATAAGTTTTTCCTTAAGTAAACTTTTTAGCTGAATATATAATAATATTTGCAAGAATGTCAGATGTTTCATTTTCAATAGAAAGAACTTCTCCATGCTTCACTTCTATTCCATGAATTGGATGAAAAAAAAAAAGAGAGAACTATTAATGGAATTAAGTTGATTGATCTTCTATTTGAAGCACCTGATAATACTGAAATAAAACTAGTATCATCTGTGTGCAAAGCTTTTCTTCTGCTAATGGAATCAATACATTGACAGCTACTGCTCCTTTTTATATATGCACAAGAAAATTTGGAATAGAAATGGAAAAACCTAATTTAAATAATTTTTGACTTAAAAAAGTTATACTTTACATAGTGATATGTAAATATACTTTCTGCAGCTGTATTTGTTAAATCGACTTTGGGTACGGTCCTCTTAAGAATACAACTAACCTTTAAAGAGACTATGTGCTCTACAGCAGAATTGCTTAGACTCAATTTTCATATATATATATTTCTTATTCATTGAAGCTATAACGTCTTATATTTGCCATTGAGCTTTCCCTGTCCAGGCCTGGAAGCTTTGTGTAGCTTGCAGATTTTAGAATAGATCATGGGACTTGTTTACTTACTAGCTGACTGGTGCCAGCAGTGGCACCGGATGCTCCTCTCTCAATACCTGTGGCCAGAACGAGGTACCAGTCTCTGGATGCTAGTGGCAGAACACACTGCATGTTTATAAGTAGACACTCTGCCTGTGCTCCATAAAGGGGCTGGCTGCAAAGGGTCAGAAAATGAGATAAGTTATCACCGGTCATCTTTCAGATTTAGCCAAATAGTAAAGTGGTTATACATTTTTGTTTTATCTATGAATTACATCATTATTGAGATTTTCCCATGCATCAGAGTGAGAACTCTGCTCACTGCACACGTATCTCACACAGTATACAGTATACCAGACCACAGCTGGAAGTACGAAATGAAAACCTATCAAACCCATTTCACCTTTCAAAAAAGACAACTATTAAGAATAATCCTTTTATTATTATAAGATGAAAACTGTGGCACAAATGCCAAACCAGACTGGAAACAGATACACTCTGGGAAATGCCCCAGGGAAATGGACACAAGGTCACACTAGATATGGCAGACATGGTGTTAATGGCTCCTAGCATGGCTGTGCAAGTTCCTGTCTTATTTTGGGCCTGGGACCTGGTGGTAGAGTTGTGCTCAGGGCACCACACTAATAGGATAAATGCAAACCCTACACAGAGCCCCATTCTGCTACTTGAGATGAGATGACAGTCACTCCCAGTCAGCAGTGTGCTGGTGAAGGTTGACAACTGATGGGGGTGGTGGTGGTGGATGGGACGAGGGGGTGGAGAGAAGCCCTGATCTGTAGTGTTTGCTGACTTCTGTGGTCTCAATACCATGGCTGATTTCAAGCTCCCAACTTGATAGTTGCTAAGCTTGGAGTTAGGAAGAGATGTGCACACTCAGCCAGTGCACTGCTGCCAAACCTCTCCCCCAATTTCTGTCCAACCAAGCTGAATATGCTTCTCACTGGTCTCTCTTTCTCCCAAAACAGTTACACCAGAGGTGAGAATTATTTTCTCACATTGATTTCCTTCCCCTACGACCCAGTCATGGCCCAGTGTGGATTTAAATGTATAAATTGAAATATTTTTCTCTTCTATTTTTGACCATTGCATACCATTTTTGTTAACAATATATACTGAGCCAAAATCTGCTATCTAAACCTTGAACATTTGCATAACCCCGGTACCTGTGAACGCCCACCCCTAGTCAACAATGAGGGAAGAGGAAGCACTTGTAGATGAAGATTCCTTTAGCGTGTCCTTTTTCCTGTCTTATCTTCCAAAATTACATAATGACAAAAAGAACTTTATAGAATTTTCTATACAAACTTAAAGACCTAAAGTGTTTAAACCACAGAGCACTTAATTAAGTTTGTTACATTCTAGATGCCACAGAGAAAGTTTCAGTGATTCGAAGACTCTCAAGTAATAAGCCCTTGATATATGTGAGTCTGCTTTTGCGTGTGAAAATAGAAAACTTATATTTTATGCATCAGTTATAGATATTGTTCTGCAACATTTCCTCATAAAACAGGATGTGCCTTATGCTAATTTGCCATGAATATTTCAATATCATTTGGCAAAAGGAGTAGAGATATGACCCATGTCAAAAATACACCCCAACCTTGGGGTTGCCACATTCTTCAGTGGTTTCTTTAATTACAGATTTATGAAGTGAGACCATCCCAGGCAGAACAGAAATTGAATACACCAATCAGCAAGGAAATGTTCACAGCAACCACGGAACACTGAAAACAAATAAACAGATAAAAAGCTACCAGCTCCGAAACGAACAGGGCTTCATGGTTTTCCCCCACGGAGCTGTGGCAAGTTGGAATTCTACCTGCAAAACTGATGGCAACTGAGATCAGCAAAAGTGAACTGGTTATAAAACAACAACGGACATTTATTGATGGGTGTTGCTGAGACACACTCAGTCATGAAGAGAATAGAAATGCATCAAAGTCCTACTCAGGAATTTTTCCTGACCTTTGCTATTTAGGAATTGCCCAACCTCTGTCGTAGGTACTCATTTATCTTTCCCATTCTCAGGTTAGTTTTATAGCACTCCTTTCTGGTATATAATATAGTACCCTTTATGTGTATAAGGGAGACTTCTGACAGCTTCATATATACAAGAGATTCTTCCATGGAGAAATGATTTATTGTAATGGCTTTTATGTTGTTAGAGCTAGAATTGAGACTATGCTTTTGATCCACTTTGTAGCTCCATCCCGCGAAGAGAATTTTTTCTTCAAATGTCAGAAATCTTTGCTATCAGCGAGACCTGCCCCTCCCCAGATTTATTTTTCCTTCAGTGTATTCTATGAGAAGGAGAGAAATAGGCCCACTTTCAATACCCCTTCCACCTCCCCGACTGAACGACTGCCATTTTTCACTCTGAGATGGACAGGAAGGGGTCAAGCCTTTGTAATACCTCTTTCCCTGGGAGCATAACCACTTTCAGGGGATTATTGGCGATTTTAATGGGGTAGGGGAGCGCATCTCTTCTGCATCTATAGAGCCTGCATGGCCATTTCGGAGGCAGCGTAACAGGTGATTACTAACTCCGAGGTGCAATTTTCCTGCATCCTGGAAGGTCACTTTTGCAATACAACAGCATCAAATTGCTTAAAGGGAAGTTAAGGGAAGTGCTGAATATGTAATAGATGAAATCCAGAAACTTAGGTGAGCTTCATCTAAAGTACAAAGATTTATAAACTCTGCTTGGTTTTCTGACTCTTCCAGATGCTGCTGCAGAGGAATGAAGTGGGAGCTGCAGGGAGAGGAGGACCACGATTTAGGGGAATATATGTAGAAGTAAAGCCTGATTTCTGAATGTGTTTAGTTTCTTGCAGCTGGTTTTGCTTAAACCAGCTTCCTCAAGTTGACTGATAGAGCTCATTGCATGAAGCTTCAGCGATGCCTTTTTTTTTTTTTCTGTAGCAAAATGTCCTAAAGGAAGTTCAACTCAATTGCCTTCCTTTGAAAAGACAGTGAACCAAGTGATTGTTCGATGGTCCTGGAAAGAAATATTTGTTTTATTTGAAGTTTCCACTTTAGCCTTAAAACCTATGTTTGATGGTGTGAAGCATTGCCTGTCCTCCTTACTTTCTCCCTGGCTGAGTTATACGGAGTCATTAGGTGCCGATTAGACTAACGTGAAGGCAGGTAGCACCACTTACGGAATCCATGACTCATTTTTAAATTTCATCAGTTCTCTTTAGCTTTGTGCCTAAGTTGCAGTTTTTTCTTGTGACAGCCTGAAACCTTGAAATATTAGGCATCAAAATTCATGACTTAAAAAAATTAAAGTTTTTTTTTTTTTTAAATCAGATAATCCCTGATGTGAGAAGGTAACCAACCTCTTGTCTTTGGCATTCTCTATCAATCACTTTGGGATATGATTTATACCAGTGATCTTACTGAATCCTTTGAACAATATAGCCAGGTAGGCATTATTACTCCTACAGATGAGGAGTCTGAGGACCCAAGAGCTAGTAAGCAATGGAGCCAAGGTATGGAAGCCCAAGTCTTGACACCAGCCTACCACTCAATAATGATAATGAGAAGTTAGAGCCATGGGCTCTGTGAATCTGAGAAGAGGACAGGGTTGCTGGCACATGTCACCATCAGAGGATCCTCATGCCTAGAGGTGGAATAAAATGGCCATTTATTCTCCTCTTGGCTATTCAACTTATTCTGCAATTCTGGGGACACAAGTATCTTTAGGGACAGGTGAAAGCTAATAAAATATAAGCTTATAATTGGACACCAGATACTTTCTTCCTAAAGATCACTTTTTTCTTACACTATTTTACATAGGTTCTACATCTCTTACTCCCAAAGCTGGGAATGACTCTGTGGTTGTATTACTCTCTTCAGAGGAGAGCACGTACCCTGATCCACAAATCCTGGATGTTAATTTGATGATTTCTAATTTAGGCAAACATCGTTTCCTGGCACAGACTGTTAGAAATAAGAAAAACAAAATCTTTTAAGAAAAATTACAAATAATTTAAAACAAAATTTTAAAAAAGGGAATAAGATGGTCAATATGTTAAAATAAAGATCTGTGGTTATGTCAACTTTACTTAGCTTGGGTGTTAGGTGCATGATTCACACATTATTCCACCACTTGAAAGGTGCAGACTATGCCAGCCTTTTCCCCATACATTCCTTTTAGTCCATCTTATTCCCTCTTGGCTTTTCTGATTTGGGGGTTTACAGCTACTGCATATCAATTGCCATTTGTAGATGTGGCAGATGTGATTATAATGTACTCTGTGAATTAGTTTCAATTGTTTTGTTTAAAAAGCCAATTGTGATTCTGGGACCTGACTGGAGAGGAGGAAAATAAAAAGAGTCACAATAAATTATGGCATACTCCCTTTGGGAAAAGGTGTCTGGTGGTAAGCCACAGGGGATGGGTTTAGTTAACACTTTCATTAATAATCAGGGAGAGGAAGTAAACAGCATGGAAATAAAGCAGGCAGGCGCACCTACAGGGATAGTGCTAAAGAAAGAAAAGGAAATGGACGTGATGCAGCTTCTAAATCAAGGTGAATGGGAAGCATGTCCAAGAGTAATGTTCAAATGAAATGGGTAGAGATGCTGGGGGAATGGTTGGAAGTGGTTATGACACAGGAGGTAATATGAAATGTCTCCTTCTTGTTTTATATTCAAATTTATGCTCATAGTATCTGGGAATAATATGCTGACTTTATCTTGGCATGATGCTAATTTTCTCTTTCCCAGAACAACTGTCCAGTTTTGTCACTTGCATCACCATTTCCTCAGTCACCCTGGCTTAAATCCTGGAAATTATTTTTAACTCATTATTTTCCTTTATCTATATTGTGAAAGTAAGTAACTGTAATTTTAACATTTACTATATGAAAGACATTATGCTGAACAGTTTACATGTTTTATTTCATTCAATCCTCAGGAAAACCCTTTGAAGTAAGTATTGTTACTCCCATTTTGCAGATGAGGAACAAGAGATTTTAAAGGGATTAAATAACTTGGCCAAGACCTGATAGTTAGTATAAACCAGTTCTCTGTTTACCTAGTGTACTGTCACCAGGCATAGTGTATTCATCCTTGGTGTGGCCTCTTTCAATCTTTCAATCATGTCTACGTCTCCATTGGCTCATCGCGCAATGTTTATGGAATTGCAATCATTTCATAACTGATATTCCTATAATTAAATAAATCTATCTCAGCTATATGCGCTGGCCATATGTCAAAAACTACTTTAAACATGAAACTCCTGTAACTCCCATACTCAAAAATATTTACTAACTCCCCAGTGTTTATATAGCACAACTAAGTATAATTCTGTGACTTTTAAAGAATGTTTTCCTATTTATTATCCAGTTTGTTCTAGAAAAATTTGTCTTTTTTATAAATAATAAAACAAGATAAAACTAAGTACAAAATACATGGATGAAAAAATGAACACAGAGGAAAATGATCATATAGAAAAATATATGAAGGCAGAAATGAAATTAGGGCATACAAATTTACAAGACCCTGCACATTTGCTACCAAAATGCAGAGTGGCTTCCATATATTTACATGAAGAATTGACACTAAGGTTGTAGTGTCATTCTTAAGATGATAATAGACATAGTGGACTGACTCTGAAATGATCTGTGATGCTTGCTTCCAAGGTAGAAAATGGATATTTCACCCATATTCCTCATTCAGCACCACCAAGTTCTGTTCATAAATACCTTTGTTGAGGAATTTTCCGTTTAGGCTAATATACCTATCTTTAAAATAAAATCCAAAGGAAACCTATCTATTTTTGGATATTTCTAGTAGGGTTAGATTGGATTTACTGTAAGTATTAGTATTTTTTATCCTCCAAAATGGACCAAGTAAATACCTGATAATTAATCAAAGAGACAGCACATCTCACAGTGAACCCCACCATGAGGAACCAAATCTAGATTGAAAGAAAGAATTTATGATCCTTTGAATTAGTGGGCTCAACAAGCCGTCCTAAATTTAATGCTTTGTCAAACATTTCCCACCATCGTTGGAAAGATAAAACTTGCAAAGCTACAAATGTGGAGAGATAAGTGTTTTGCAATCAAGACTTTTTATAGGCAAATAATATTAAAATATCTAAAACATCAACACATCAGTGTTCCTACAACAAACCATGTTTCAGGAGGTGAATCATAGTCGGTATGGGGCACACTCCAGATGTAAGAAAATACATCTTAGCACCTGACGGATGCGGCCACTGAAAGAGGCTTCTCTGGCGACCCAAGGCAGAATATGCCTAACCAGTTTCTGGAAATAAGATTGTCTAATTAGTTTTCTGAGTTTAAGCCTTTCTCTACGGAGATGGCCAAACAAGAAGTATTTTCAAGGACTATAGAGAAGGGTGTCAGGCAATTGGTGAGTGTGGCTAAGGGGTCCAGTTTCTCAGTTATTTGGGAAAGAGGTATGTAGATGGACTTCTCTGAATGGGCAAGACAACTGAAGCTATTTGTGTCTCATGTGAATGCTTACAAAAGAGTGGCCTCAGCAGAAGAGGATGTTAATAATCAAATGGGTTGAATGACCCCTTCTGTGGATACCAATCTCCTTTGTTCCCCACCCACCCTGTCATTGCCCAAAATGCACAAAATGCACAAAATGGCCACGCAGGCAGGGATGGAGGATATACATGGCCCAGCAACACAGACTTCCACTCAATGAGGCTGACAGGCCTACAGCCACTGCTGAGTGCCCAATCTGCCATCAGCACAGAATAATAACACTGAGTTGCTGATATGGCACTTTTCCCTGGGTGATCAGCCAGCTACCTGGTGGCAGGTTGATTACATTGGACCACTTCCATCATGGAAGGGATGGTGTTTTGTTCTTAGTGGAATAGGCACTTACTCTGGATATGGATTGCGTTCTCTGTATGCAATACTTCTACCCAAACTACCACCCATGGACTTACAGCATGCCTTACGCACCGCCATGGTATTCCACAAGCATTGCTCCTGATCAAGGAACTCACTTCACAGCCACAGAAGTGTGGCAATGGGTGCGTGCTCATGCAATTCACTGGTCTTAACATTTCCCCACTGTCCTAAAGCAGCTAGTTTGACAGAATGGTGGAATGGCTTTTTGAAGATTCAGTGACATCACCAGCTAGGTGGCAGTACCTTGTAGGGCCGGGGCAAGGTTCTTCAGAAGGCTGTATATGCTCTGATTTAGCATTGAATATATGATGTTGTTTTTAGCTAGGATTCATGGGTCCAGGAATCAAGAGGTAGAAATAGGAGTCGCACCATTCATTATTATCCCTAATGATGCTCTGGCAAAATTTTTGCTTCCTTTTTCTGTGACCATATGTTCTGTTGGCCTAGAGGTCTTAGTTGCAAAGGGAGGAATGTTTTCACCAGAAGACACAATCATTTCATTGAATGGGAAGTTAAGATTGCCACCTGGCCATTTTGGACTCCTCATGCTTCTGAATTAACAGGCAGGGAAGGCAGTTACTGTACTGGTTGGGGCAACTGATCCTAACTTCGAAGGGGAAGTTGGACGGCTACTCCACTATGGAGGAAGAAAGAATATGTCTGGAATACAGAAGATTCTTGAGGGTGCCTCTTAGTATTACATGCCCTGTGATTAAGGTAAATGGAAAATGACAACAACTTAATACAGGCCAGATTACTGATGCCCTAACCCTCAGGAATGGAGGTTTGGGTCATTTCACCTGGTAAAGACAAGCTGAGGTGCTGGCTGAGGGTAAAAGGAATGCAGAATGGGTAGTGGAAGTTAGTTACAAATACCAGCTCTGACCACA
This sequence comes from Cheirogaleus medius, assembly GCA_008086735.1. Taxonomy (NCBI): domain Eukaryota; kingdom Metazoa; phylum Chordata; class Mammalia; order Primates; family Cheirogaleidae; genus Cheirogaleus; species Cheirogaleus medius. The sequence goes on from VBSM01003143.1 coordinate 37,814,769, forward strand.
TGACCAGTTACAGAAATAAGAACTATAATTGCTATAAGTATTCCTCCTAATTTTGTTGTGAATATGTTTGTGTGTACATATGTGTGTGTATATATATAAATACTCATTACTCAAGGACTTTACCTCTTCCTCTGTATAAGGGGTCAGTGCATTTTTAGCACACAGAGTAGTTGTATCACGTTAGGTAGAGTTATAACCTTGATGCTGTCTTTATTTGGTGATTTAGTATGATTAAAGGAGATGCGTATGGGTTCTGAGTTGACAGGGGATGGACTTGTGATGGTTAATTTTATGTGTCAACTTGACTGGGGCATGGGTACCCAGATATTTGATTAAATGCCATTTTGAGTGTGTCTGTGAGAGTATTTCTGGATGAGATTAAGATTTGAATTTGCAGACTAAGTCTAACAGATTGTCCTCTCCAGTGTGGGTGGGCTTTATCAAATCCTTTGGTGTTCTGAATAGAACAAAAGGTGGGATAAAGGAGAATTAACTCTCTGCCTTTTATTGGACTTAGACATTGGTCTTCTCCTGCACTCAAGGCTGGAACTTATGCTCTTGGTTCTTAGGTCTTTGAACCCAGACTAGAACACAACTTGCTCTCCTGGGTCTCCAGCTTGAGGATGGAAGATTATAAAATTTCTCAGCCTTCATAATTGCATAGGCTAATTTTTTATAATAAATTTCTAGGTATGTATGTATGTATCTATCTAATTTGTCTTTTATTGATTCTGTTTCTCTGGAGGACCCTGACTAATGCTAGCTAGGAATGTGAATTGTAATCAATCAGGTTGTACACTGATGAAGTAGGGTCCATTGATGGCAAAATTCCCCTTCAGTGTCCAGTACCAAGTAAGAATTCAGGTAGAAATAAAGGACATGAAATCAAGAATATTGTCATTACTTTTGAGATCTAAATCTTGAGTTAAAATGTTTCTAGAATTTCATCCTGTTGTTCCTGAGGAAGCAGAAAGGATCCTTGAAGCCCAGTGGCAGACATAGCCTTATGCCCCAATAATTGGCCTAAAGAAAAACCCTAGGCCTTTGGATTAGGGAGGAATTGAGCCTCACTTTTCTCAGAGATTTTAATATTCTGGAAGATCTGTTTCCCCCAAGGCTGGTCTTGGCAAATTAACAATGGTCCCCTTTTATAAAATATCCCTATTTGTGAAAATGCCAGCTAAGACCAGCTTTTCCCTAATAAGCATAGTGAGGAAGTGGCAACCTGGGAGATGCACACTAGGAGCATCATCCGATGACCCTATGAACGTCAGAGATGGACCAATGTGGAGTTAGCAGGCCCACCCACAGGCTCCCCAGAGGGTCTCCTCTTGAGCATGGCAGGTAGGAGGCTCCACAGTCCCTGGCCTCACCCCAGCTGTTCTGGGCATTGCATGGTGAGTTCCTTCTAGAAGGTTCTTTCCTGGAATTTCCTGCTTGCTTGTGCAATACTTTTTGACATATTTTGCCTTAAATCCAATAAAGATGCTTTCCCCTTTTCTCTCCCACTTTCTGGTGCCATTTACTCTTCCTGCCTATCATTTTCTCTCTATATGTCTATTTTTAGCTTTCTTACATCTCCATGAGTTTAAAAACAACAAACAAGTCACTCTCCCTCCCAAACAATAACACAAGAACAATTGCAGAGCCTCATAGATAGCCCAGATAGATCAAGGTAAGAGGAATCTACATAGTTCCGTAAAGTTAAGTGAGCCCACTGTGTGAAAATGAGAATCCAAGAAAGGGTGACCTCATAGGTTTTTCTATCTCTCCAGGTGAGAATTTTCTGAGACTGATAAATAGGACTAGAGGTCTATCTTTGGGGTGCTGGGAGGGGCATCTGGAGAGAAGCCTCCAGTCTAGTTAAGGAGTAAGCAGAAAAATTTCTCGCCTCCCCTGTGTGTGGTAGTAACACTTCTCTGGCCTTAGTTCTTATCAGTCATTATAAAAATAAAAATTTTGAGTACAAACAATTACAAGGGAAGAGGAAGAAGAGGGAACATTTTTTTCATTTTATGAAGAAAGGTAGATATTGAAAGGAAAGTATAATTTAAAACATTGAGAGCAAGGTAAGGAAAAAAGAAAATGAATATAGTGGAAATAGAAGTTAAACATAGAAGAGAATTAAACTCCAAATAAAAGTTCATGGTTAAACATTAAAAAAAAATACATATATATATAAAGTGGATGAGATTTAAAATAAACGGGTGAAGGCCACAGGCCAATGAGATAAAAGGTTAAAACCATGAAAGTAAAAGAGATAAGAGATTAAGATATATGGGAGTGGATGAAAAGTTAAAAGTGTAAAAGTAGATGAGATTAAAAATTTAGCATAGGAAATAACTAATGTGTTAAAAGTGAAAAGGATTTGGGAAAAATAATTCAAAAGAAAATGAAAATCAAAAGCACGAATATATTATAAGACAACTAGATGAGCTAAAAGGGATAAGTATTGTCAGGGCAGACAGGGGCTGAGCAGCCGGCTTCCTGCCGTGGTGAGTCCACGGTGCAAGAGGCAGCCCTAGGACAGGGCTGGGCACCATGTAGCTACCTCGGATCCCTGACATTTGTCACAGCCTCTCACACCTTTGTCTCTAGTGCCAGAGCCTTCCTACTAAGGCAATCAAACATCCTTGGACATCCAAGGTATCCAGCCTTTGCTGAATATACCCAAAATACTTTCTGGTCCTTTGATCTAACATTCTGAAATATTTAAAATCCATCAGAAGTTACCTCTTCCAAGTTGCCTTTCTCATCTTCAGCTTGCATCAAAACACCCATGAGCTGTGAAATTTGGTGCTTGTTTGTGTGTTTCAATATTCTCTTGATTATTTTGTCTATTTTGAAGTTCTTCCTAAAAGGCAAAAGGGTGAAGAGGAAGGAGAAAGCAGATGTTTAGGCCATTATCTTAGCTTAAATGTCAGATTCATGCTGTTGTAAGATTTCATGCTACCTCGAGAAAATACCTAAGAGAATTTTGTAATTGTCAATCTGTTCTCCTGCCTACTCTTTCCCTGCCTGCAAAAGACGTGTTCTTTCTTGCTGGAGGAGAGTTCTCCTTTGTCAAATAGACTTCTTCCTTGACAGGTGTAATGTGCTTACATTCAAAAGATCTGCTCAAGCTGAACTAAACTGTCTTAGTCTTACTTCAAAATTTTTATGGCAGGGAATCTGATTAACTCAATTTGACGCAACTCTGATTCAGCATAGGGGAAGGTAAAAGAAGCAAAGCGGTGGTGAACTGAGCAGTGGAAGAGATTGGGAGGGTGTGGAGATTACAGAGAGGCATGCTCTGGAGTAGCTGCAAGCTTCAATGGAAATGGATTGAGGAGAGGAGGAATTTTTATAAATGGTGCTGTGGACTATGTATCTGAATTTCCTTTGTGCTTTATGAGAAATGCAATCAAGGATTTAGGCTTGAAATTATATTTGGTTGCTGGATTGTGTTTCTTTGGATAGGAAACTATTCTAAGAGTGAAACATCTGGATCTTGCTTTTATCAAGGCTATCATAAGGATTCCAAATATATAAAACAAATTTAGTAAAGTACAGCTTACAATAAAATTATTTTGGAAATGCAATATGATAGAAGTAATGAAGGAATGTAAGAAAGGTAGGAATAAAGTCCAAATAAAGGCAATTTTCTTTTTCCACCTTTCTTTAATTCTTTTTTAGCAAATACCATGTACAATGTAATGTATAAGTGTTATAGGGAATGCAAAAGATAGATAAGAAATTCCCCATCATTTGCTTATAATTTAAGGAGAGAGATAATATTTTAAACAGCAATGAAAAAAAATAAGGAATGAGGAGATAAATGCCAAAAGGAAGATTTATTTAGAATTATATTGTTTTTTCAGAAAGATATTACAGTGAGCTGAATGGGTAAGAAGACTTCAAGAGGAGGTCAACTTTGCTCTGAATCTTATAAGTCAGAGGATTATGGTTGTCGGGGTTGGAATTTGCATGAGCAATAAGGGAGAGGGAAGATATAAGCAAAGTTACAGAAGAAGAAAAACTTGAATGTGGTGACTATTTGGGGAAGAGTAGCAAATGGGTACTTTCGAGTGGACAATTAGGATCAAGAAGGCAAATGGTTGGAGTTTTCCCAAAAGAGTTATTTGGGCCAGATCCTGAATGGTCTTAAATATCAGGACAAGGAATTTGTACTCTCAGCCACTGGGACGCCACTGGGACGCCACTGGGAGTCAGTGACATAAGTGTAGTTATGCTTTGACCTAGCACTAGAGTAAAGGAAGGGTTGCAAAGAAGAGGAACAAGAAGTGGGTAGAAAAATTAGGCTGATTGTGTAAAGAACATAGGCAGGTTACCCACATCCATTTCCTCCTAAGAGAACTCCTTTGATATAAAAGAAACATTTCCCTAAGAGCAATGGAAAACAAGCAAGAGTTCTGTGAGTGGAGCAGAAACTTTTGAGATATTTCCAAAAGATATAAAGCAGAGTGGTCAGAGCCAGATGGGAAAAAAAAAAAGGAGACCAAAGGAGCCAACAGCTCAAAATATCAGCAGAGGATAGGAATGCTATGGAGGTAGGAAAAATTGCAGGGTGGCCACATGTGACAGAACCAGAGTTGAGTCAAGGTGCTCTAATCTGGTTTCCTCTTCTAGAAATTTGGAAGTAAGATTAAGATATTTACTTTAATATGAGCAGCTATTTTGGATGTAAACACCAGAGCTATGGAGTGGCCACCTTCTGGCACTTGGGAGGGAAGCTTATTTGCAGAAAGAGAAAAACATAGGATATGGCAAAAGAAACTTCCTTCCTTTGGCTTTCTGGCTCATGGTCATGGATAGAGGCAACACGATATTGGATGAGGTAGTTGGGTTCCTTGAGACAGCCCAGTGGCTGCTATCACATTCCTGTTTCAACCTTAAATAAGTTGAAGTTGTTTTCTGTTACTCACATCCATGACTTAATCGATACAGTAGCATGAGTTCTAAAGCAAAGGTTAAGTGAGAGTTTTTCCCAAGGTGGCGGGTGAGAAATGACAGTTGTTTTTTTTTTTTTTTGAAGGAGGTTATTGGGAGCGGAAGGGCATTATCCCTTGTTTGATACTGTGTTGAGAGATAATGAAACTAAGGCAACCTTGAAAGGCAATTCATTTAAATAATCATAAGTCAAATTAATGTCGTCTGATTGCAGTGAAAGGAACAAAACCGGCTAGAAAGCATTCTGTGACATCTTAATGCCAGCCCCTTGACTAATAGTCTGAGGTGAATTCCAGTTCCTTAGAACCATAACCTCAATCAGTTTCTGGGAAAATTTCCTTCGCTTAATGTGTTGCTGTTTGTTATATTATTCCTTAAAATTGAAAACGGGTTCAATATTCCCTTTGCAGCTCTTGAATTGACTCCATCTTCTACACAGCTTTAATTTATTCCTTTATATACCACTGAGGTATCTGGTAACTTCCAAAGTTTGAATATCCAAAGTATATTCTTCAGACTGCCTTATTCACCCTGAAATAGTACAAAAATTCTTTGTCAGACTATGGGCCTTCGTTTTCCATTTGGAAATTATAGTCCTTTGGTTAAATTCTCCTTCCTATAGGGCAGAACAATTTTACCTTCTCCCAAGCTCTGATTTTTTGTTGCAGCCTCTTTTCTGGAGTGAACTGGGGTCACTGGTTAATGCTGGTTTTAAAAGAGCTTTTTGTGCCACGGCCCTTGAACAGTTGTGGCTGTGGACGAAATTGTTAGGGTGGTTAACAGGCTTGCTCTTGGAATCCCTTTCTCATGGCCACCTTCCTTCCTCTTGTTTTCATTTCCTAGGTCCCAGCTTCCCTACATGTATTGAGACAGCTTCCTGCCTCCTGGATACTTCTGCACTGGAGAGGCTGCTCCCTACACATTGCCTTCTGCTCCACAAGCATCCAGGCCCCCCACCTCTGTCAAAATATTCCTGCTTCATGGCAAACCCACCCTGCTAATGACTGAAATATCTTAGAGTATTATGCTGCTAGAAATCCAGTGTGCTTAACCAGACTCCTTAGAGTGTTAATTGAAGGAGTGACTTGTGGGACTCTCGGATCTGGTGATAAGATGGTCAATGTGACAGATGAGGTAATGGACTTAGCCCTTAGTCCTAGCTGTGACCTTCTCTTTCTCCCAAATGTCTGCACTGTGTCCTTGGAAGGGGCCCACGCTGCTTGTCATGGGCTCACCTGCTGCTATGGTTTTGTTGATTACACGGAGAGGGCAACTGAGTTGAGCTGGTCCAATCAGATCCTCTTCCCAGAAATTTGAACTTGGGGTTGAGACAGAGAGTTGCAGCTTCATCTCATGAACTTGAAGGTAGAGAATCAGCCATGTTTGCCGAGAGGCTGAGGAGCAGAGAAAGCCAGTCTGAACTGACATGGTGCAAGGCCTGGGCAGAGAGGGGCAGAGTGGGGACAGCAGTGGAGGCCTGGGGGGTCTACCTGGTGCTCAGGTCTCCCAGGGTTCAGCCTCCCGCTCAGGCCAGTGTGATGTACGTGAAAATGATCAGGAGGAGTTTGGGCAACAGTGGTCCTCAAATTCAGGATTTCCTCTCACCTGCCTGCTTCTGACTGTAAGACCTGGTGATAACTTCATGCTTGGAAATTTTGTGTGGGGCAAATATCTTAAAGAAGAATTCTATTTATACTAGTCAGAAATATAAGGGCGTATAGCTGCCCATGAGGAAGAGAGAGAACAGTGTTGGCTAAAAATTTAGAGTGTTTAGGTTGGGGGCTGAGACAGTGTCCTGAGAGAAATGTCTATAAAGTGAAGTTAAAATCCAGTGTGGAGAGGAGAATGTCTGAGCTGAGAATAATGTGTGGGCTGCAGGTGTGATAAAAATAGATCCCTTCAGGTACTAGGGGGATTCCATTTTTTTGTCTATGAGCAACCTGGTTTGCCCTGGTTCCCATGCAAATATTAACGTTTTTTTTTTCAAAATGTGTGTTATGAGATGAAGAAGGTTGGGAAGCTCTGACCTGGGATAATGGCTAATATTTATTGAGTGCTAACTATGGGCTTTGCATTCATTATCTTATTTAAATTTCACAGGAGCCCTATGAGATAGAGTCTCTTATTATTCCTATTTCACCGATAAGAAAAGTAAGGAGTCCATAGGTTAAGTATGGAGCTGGGACACTGACTCAGGTAGGGTGGCTATAGAGGCCAAATGCCATGCTTTTAGCTACTGCTTTATACACCTCCCCTACTCACAAGACCTATCTGCTGGGAGGCACCACAGCCTAGGAGGAGAACAGGGCACCACACAGAGACGTTACTAGTTTCCTCCCTCAATTGCTTCACTCACATAGTGTATCTCTCAAGAAATTTACTACCTAGAGGGTAGGCTATGCTGCAATTTAAATAGTAGATACTATAGAAGCATTAAGCACTGAAAAACCAACCAATCTTTCTTCATCTTTGGCAAAGTGATTCCCTTGCTTCTACTCTGTTAAATAAATAAGCCATTGATAATCAAAATTGGGGTTCTCTCTCTCTCTCTCTCTCTCTCCCCAGGTTTTATCCTGGGGAAAAAGAAGATACCTTTTATTATTGAGTCTTGTATTGATGATTCTCAGTCCTTAGGACAAAGCTGTCACAGAGATAATATATGTTCACCTTATTTAGAATTTTTGAAATTTAAACACACATGTTATCTCCTTGTTTGCTTAACCTTGCTGCTGATTTCTGTTTCTTGCTACCAAAGATTCCACACACACAGGGATCAGGAGAGAGAATTTGGAGGTGATTTATCAGGGAATGGGCTGCTGGGTGCGGACGCAGTCCTTGAAAATGAGCAGCGAGACATTTCTTTCAGTCCTAAATCAAAATAAAGCTACAGACATCTTCCGATATCGGGTAGGGATTACATCTTTGATATGGGAGTCGACATTGTGTTTCCTACTTCATTTCCCCCCACCCCCCACCCCATGCATGTTGCAAGTGTGACTGATCCATGAAAGCTTTTCCACTCCTGGCTTTCATGATTTTTTTTTTTCCGTTTCAGAAAACATAGTTATTACAAAAGAAGCACAACTTCTCCAGCCTCTTCAAAATAGAATAATGACATTTTCATAGCAAGCGATTGTGGGAGGAAGTGCGGGGATGTTGAGCTGGCTGAAATCCAGAGGTTTTTAAAGAACCAGAGAAAGGTCGTTCACCCCTTAAAAAGTGACAGTTGTGAAAACAAGCCAATTTTGGAATTTGTCATCTTGCGTTAACAGTGTACCCTTTTGTAGTTACTGACATGTGTCAGGGTAAATGCCTGCAGTAAAGATCTTGCCTGCAGGCTTTGCTGAGGAGGTAGAAGTCTTGCATTTTAGGCCTTTGCACATTGCCCTGGCTTGTTGGAAGTAGATGTGGTCGAAAGAGCTTTGGCCTGGGAATCATAATGCTCCTTTTGTCCTGGCTGTGACACTGAGGATCTTCTTGACATTGTGGCTCACAAATCTCTCTGGTTCTCAAATCCCTTCATCTGTGACATGAATGAGAGTTAGAAAAGATTAACTCTAAGATCCTTTCTTGCACAAACATTCTGTGATTCTAAGTTCTGGATAAATGCCAGAAATCACAATGGTCTTTGCACTAAGATTATGTTTTTCTTTTTTTCTCCAGCAGGTAATTGGCTCCTTAAAAGTCCTTGCCTAGTTTTTATCACAGGGGACAGATAGTTTGCCATTGGCATTTTGGAAGGAAAGCTCCTATTTGGCAGCATTTCCTTTAAATCTTCCTTGATTAGCAGTAAGGGAGACCCTGGCTGTGGCCAGACTCATATCTTTGCATCTGTCTCCTAAGCCAGCATCCTCGTGACCTAGTACCCTAACAAGCTTTGCACCAACTGCTCAGAGGTGCTCTTTGGTGTATCTGTGTCTGGATATCAGCTCTAAAAATGACACATTGTTGTTCAGGATGATTAATATTAAAATTGTAGTTAAAGCAAACTAAGACACCATGGAGTCTGTGATGGTCAGGTTTACGTGTCAGCTGGGCTGGGCTACAGTCCCCAGTATTCAACCAAACACTAACTGAGGTGTTGCTGTGAAAGTATTTTGTAGATGTGATTAATGTTCATAATCAGTTGACTTTAAGTAAAAGGGATTGTCCTAGACAATGTAGGCACTACCAATTCAATCAGTGGAAAGGCCTTAATAAAACTGAAGTTTCCTGGGGAAAGAAGAAATTCCATGTGTGGCTGCAACTTCAGCCTGTGCCCACGAGTTCCAGCCTGCCTTTCCTGATGGCCTGTCCTAAGGATTTCAGATTTGCCTAGTCAAGCCTCCCAATTGTGTAAGCCAGTGCCTTGCAATAATCCCTTGATATCTATCTCCTACCGGTTCTGTTTCTCTGGTAGAACCCAGGCAGACACAGACCCCAAATCCTGCATTTCACAGAGAAAGAAACTGGGGTTCGGTCTGCAGAGTTCATTAATGGGAGAGCCAGGTGCCCTGGCTCCCAGGTCTGTAAACTTCTCATAGCATCACATTTCTATTGCCTAGAACCCAGTTCTCAATGTGGACATGAGGGCACAGATGTAATACCTGAAGGACTTCTGCCTCCTCACCCCATGCCTCCACATATGTTGGCTGTGACTTGCTAGAGAGGTTCACCAATTTTCAATGGCTTCTGTGCAAAGTGTTGAATGTCCTGGTGGAAATGAAGACATGGTACCCAGAGGCATTACAACCCCTGGGATGTTAGCAATAAAGTCAAGTGCTTAGATTTCTGCTGAGTCACTTAAGATGTTGAGGGATACTGGAGTCATAGAAGGGCAATTGTGGCAGCATGTGTGTGGGTTGTGACATTCTGGAAAGTGTAGGACTGCAAAGACACTTCTTGCTCATACCTTTCATTGAACAAATAAAGCTCTAGGATAGTAGCTCTTTTTTGGAATAGACTGAGATGCCTTGGAGACTTTAATGCAGAAGTGGTAGGGACTGTCCTGTGCATTATCCTATGTTAGTAGCATCCCTGGCCTCTCCTGGCTACTAGAAGCCAGTAGCACCCCCTCAGTTGAGACAACCAGAAATGTACCCAGACGTTGTCCAATAGCTCTGGAGGACAAAATCACATCTGGTTAAGAACCACTGACCTAAGGGAAGCCAGAAAAGTGCACATAGGAAGATAAATTTGCATATGATTTAATGGTGTTCCTAGACCTCCCTGAAACCATCCACAGGGATCTCAGGTTAGGAACCTGTGCTTATTCTAGTGTTTGATTATCTTTTCTATATTGCTATTTGGTATATTTTTATTAAATTGCCAGATGTATATATATATCTTGTCTCCTAACTGGAAGTTCTTTGAACAGAAGGGAGTGTGTCAAATGTCATTTTAGCATATTGAGTGTCTCATAATAGCTCTCAGTAAACACTGATTGATTAATTGGAAGAGCAAGGGAGGCTCCCTGAGGATAAACTTCCTTCCTTGGGAAGCCATGTAGTGAAAATGTTCAAAGCACGTACTGGCTTCCTCCACCCAAGACAGTGGCTTTGCTCCTAATAAGGAGCTCTGCTAACTCTGGGTGAAGTTACATAAGCTCTCTAAGCTGCAGTTCCTCATCTTTAAAGAGAGGAAAATCATAGAGTTGTCGTGGGCTTAAAATGAGATAGCTATCTAAAGCATTTGGCATAAAAAGTGTCCTATAAATATTAGCCATCACTATTATCCTTTTTGTCCCCTAGGGCAGGTCCTGATTGATGCGGTGGCCGGTCAGGTTTGGAAGGCAGCAGAGAGGTTTGTTGCTGTGGATGTGGGTGCGTGGGGCAGGCAGGGGGTGAGTTTCCTGCCTAAAGTTGAATCCAGAACTCGGCCACTGAGGACAGTTCATTGGGCTCCACAGTCCTTGGTGTCCCTATCTGCAAGGGTGCTCCTGGGGGGTGGAGGATGCCGCTGGCCTGGAGCCTCCGTCTTGTGGTCCAGAGGGGCTACAAGGACTGACATGTATTGGTTTCTCAGGGCACCTTAGCAGCAGGAAGCAAGCCTTGCATATTTTCAGGAGCAGTAAGTAAACAGTGTACCTCCCCATGCAGGATAATTAGAAGACCAAATAGTTTGTGCTGTGAAATAAAACAGGGAGCCAGTTGTTCAGAAAATACTCACAACACCCACTTGACAGGGGTCCCCTGGAGGTGTGTGGAACTGGGGTGCTGCAGGTGGAACGATCCTCCCCTCCCCCTTGGAAAAAGTGTAATCTTCAGACAAAATGTACCAACCAGCTCTGGTTCCTTCTGCCAGAGCAGCTCAGAGATGAGCTCCCTGCCCAATTAGGCAGCCTCTGTGGAGATTGCTTTCATCAAGCCTTGTTAAGAGGGAAAATAACAGAATGTGCTCGCTGCTTTCAAATTTACTTTGAAGCTTGCATTTATCTGCCAGAACGAAATGTTTGTCTTTTCCCTGAGCTGGTGGGTGAGCTCTGGAATTAACAGGTGATGTTTCTCCAAATACTGCTCAGTTCAACGCTATCATTATTCCTTTTCATTGCTGCAGATTAATGAACAGGAAAAGGAGGACTTTTTGTAGGGCATAAAGACACAGAGAAAACTCTCAGATCTCATCCAGGGTTTGGAGACTCAGGGCTTTGCATACTACTTCCTAAGCAGTGTGAGCTGCTGCACCAACCACCCCGTAAGCACTGCTTTTATTATGTGAACCTCTTCCTCAAAATCTTTATTGGTTCTTCAGTGCCAATGTATTATTGGTATTATATATTATTCACTATCGTATAGTATTAAATTCCCTAGGTTTCAAGATTGCCCATAATCTGGTCTCATGCTCCCTTGTTGACAACTACTTGTAGAATGACTGATAAATGAGATAATCCGTGAAACACACTTAGCATAATATCTAGCACACAATGGGAAATAATTAGGTTTCATCAATAGTATTTTTATTTGCAAAAGCTACTGGTTTTGTCTGCTCAGTATCCATTTACTATCCTTCTTCTGATCATAGTAACTCTACTGTAAGGAAAAACATCTTCCCTTTCCCAATCATGCATCTTGCAGGAACTGGCCAATCATAGTACCCATCTGCTGGGCCACAAGCTTGGTTTAGAGATAGACATGTTACTTAACCTGAGCAAAGAGAAAACTCTTCCCTGACATTTGTCAAACAGGAGCTGAAAGCAAAGTTCCACCCTTTGTTTCCTCTGGATATGAAATTGTTAAGATATAAGCCCTGAGCTATCTGTGGTGATATTTTTATCTTGTGGGCACAGGTGACCAAGACAGAAAAGCTAAAATATAGAAAAATATCCAAAAATAGATATATACACACATATATAAATAAACACATATGTTTATGTGCATATATATATATATATATATATATATAAAGAGAGATGAAAACAGAGGAAAATATTAAAATCTCTGGTTCTGGTAGTTCCTGAGTCTATCTCTATCTGTAAGTTTCTCTGTATTGGACATGTGGGCCTACACTATTCCCTTTTGTGTTTAATTAATTCGAGGTGGCTTTTAATCTCTTGCTGGCCACGTGCAATATAAGGATAAATGAAGCACAGCCCCTGTCCTCAAGGAATTCCATTTCATGGGGGAGACAGAAACATAAATGTCACAAGTAGTCACAGTTTCATAGCAAAAGCGTGTCCTGGACAGTGGCCTGCATCATGAAAGCTGCCACTCTCCTAACTTGTCCCCCTCTTCCGGACTCCTAGCTTCTAGTCTGTGATGGTCTGAAGTTGTGTGAGGTATGAGCATTCAATGTCAAGGAATATCAACTAGAATTTATTTAGCTTTGTTCTCATGCTTCCTGGAATTCCCTGTGGCTTGTGACCTTTTAGTAAATGCTGATGGCTTTGCAGATGGTGCAGAGCTTTCTTCCTGAGAGTGAGAATGGCTAAGTCTCCCTCAAAAGGAGCTCTCTAAAGAGATTCTTAACTTAAAGTCCATAGACTCTGGGGTGGGGGTGTCCATAGATAGATTTAAGGATAGATAATGTTATACATAGTGTCTAGGGGGGTATAAGTTTTGGGGGGTGATTGGGGAGGGAGAGTCTCAGTCTTTGTCAGATTTTCAAAGAGGTTCATGAGCCAAAAAAATGCTGAACATGGAGATCTCATAGGAGAATTCCCACAACATGAAGTGACTGCAAGGAGGAATGCAAAAAGAATCTTCAAGTGTTCCCTAGCTATCTGGAGCAAATGGGGAATTTCTCCTGGTAAATCTGGAGAGCAGTGACAACCCAGGTAGCTGAGAGTCATGAAGACAGGCGTGTCTTCCAAAGGAACCTCCAAGGCCATTCAAACAATGACCTCTCACTTCCAAGAGGTGGGGGAAGACAGTCCTTAGACTTTCAATTATGTGATAATGGAGTTAAGATGCCAATAGTTGACAGTCCTTCCACCTGGAATGAACTCCCGATAGTCACACAACTGTCTCACTTCCTTTATGGCTCTAGGAAGTTGTCCCCCCTTAATATCAAAGCTTTCTGTCACTACACTCTTTAAAATGGCACGATCACATCCCCACCCCTGGCACTTGTTATTCACCAGCTTTATTCATCTTCTGGTACATATCATGGGCTGAGATGTCATTTATTCATTTATGTAATTTAGTCACATATTAATTTATATATACTGTCTATCTCCTTTAGCAGAATCTAAGGTCCATGAGAAAAGGAACTATGACTTGTTCATATGTTGTATCTCCAGCACTGAGAACAGTTCCAGGTACAAAGTATCTGTTTAATAAGAATAAATAAAAGAATGTCTTCCCTGTGCTCTTCTACCTATCTAAGTATTAATATTCTCTCTTCTTCTTGTAAAGACAGCATAGAATGGAAGTTAAAAGCACAGACTCTGGTGTCAAATAGCTTGGACTGAATCCCAGTTTTGCCCTGAAAATGTCTTCATTGATAACAGTTACAATGATAAACGAGATGAACAAAGTTTACTTGTCTTAAGAGAGGTGTGAAAACATCCTGATCTCTTCCACCCAATTCTACAGATACAGAGGCTCTATTATAAGTTAAGAATCGACCTTGGATTCCACTCTCAGCCCTGCCACATGCTAGCTGTCAAACCTTAGCCAAATTATTTGACTTCTCATGCCTCAGTTTTTTCATCTTTCAAACAGCGAATTTCCCATGATCTTCATAAGATAATGTGTTGAAGCACTTAGCATAATGTATAATGTGTGAATTAGTGCTTACTAAATGTCAGCATTTATTGGTGTATATGTAGTAAGTGCTCAGGAAAAGGTAAATGTCATCACTCAGCCTCTTCTGACCACTCTAGTACTTTTCAATGCTGTCCTATGGTATTTATGATTTATATCTGATCCACACTTTAGCTGTATTGATCACTGTATGTGTGTGTGTGCATATGAGATATTTTCTCAACTAGACTAAGTTCCCTGAAAGCTTGTACTTTTGACCTTCCAGAGGCACAGCCCAGCACTAAGAACATAGTCCTCTTAGTTCATGGTGATTGATTGGAATGGGGAATCCTGTCGTCGTTAGTCCTTTATTATTTTCTCTGTTCTACTCTGTTAAATAGAACAGAATGAAGGAGTCTCTCTTAAAACACACTCCTGTTCCTCCCTTACCCCTCAGAATAGGCTCTGTGAACAGATGGAACCCCAGATATGCCACATCTGTGCCTCTCTGCTTGCTAATATCTTACATGAGGAAGTACCAAACCTGCTAATCAATTTCCTCTTGGTTCTGGACCCACCTAAATGGCTCTGGAGTAAATAGTTCATTTCTGTGCTCTTTTCAGAAGGACGAATGTCATTACAATCTTGATTGAAACTTGACCTCTTTTTTTCCCTGGATTTTTCATCTGTAAAATCGAGATCATAAAAGATCCCAGACAAATTTGCAGGAAGACTAGGAAAATTTCTACCAACCACCCTGGCTGTGGCATCATGTGAGAGAGAGCCTAATTCTCAACATTAGAAACTTGGAGCATTATTTCCTGTCTACTTTAGAGGTTACCTTCCCTTCTGGTTTAGTCTGTTTGAAATACATCAATAATTGGAGATTTCTAGGTGAAAATTGCACAGAGTTTTAGGTCCAAGACTATATTTTGGTGGGGGGAAGGGGAAGGTGCTTGAGAATATTATATTATTTTAGATCTCTGTTTAAATGTCACATCTTTAGGGAGCTCTCCTTCCTCTCTCTTAGGAGAGGAGCAGCTCTCTCTCCTTCCAATTAAGGTCACTTCCCCATCACATATACTCACAGTGCCCTATAGCTTTCCTTTAAAATCCTTATCAAAATTTGGAAACAGTTATTGATCTGTGTGATTATCTGGCTAATGTGTATTTTGTCCACAACACCGTGAGCTCCATAAGGTCAGGGATGATTTTGCTCAACACTGCTTGGTACACAGTAGTAACTCATGAAAGTTTTGTTCGATAGCGAATCAATGAAGAGAAATACTCTTTGCTGGTGAGGAAATAGAAAAGAACCTGGTTCTTTGTAAACCAGGAAAGGACTGGTGGTTCTCCTCTGTGCTTCTTTGGAAGGGCCTGTCTTCTTATTTTTAATCAGAAAGACAGGCCAGCGAATAACTATCAAATGCAGCTGGTCTGAAACTCAGGGAAACAACGTCTTGCTGACACATGTCTGTGAGCTCTTGGTAATGCTGAAGCCCATGCATTAAACCTCATAAATAGTGTCTGATGAGAAAGTAGTGATTTGGATCAAAATAGGAAAGGAGTCAGAGGGCAGTTCCAGAACGTGCGGAAAATCATGTAGCTCTTCCTTTAGGACTGCTGTGTCTAGATGGGCTGCAACATGGGCCATTACCAGATAGAACAATTTCACTGTTGGACCATCACAAACACCTACAATGTCCAGGGGAAACACGACTCTTTTTCCCACCGAGTCCCTTTTAGTCTTTACAAATTCTGGAAGTTTAATCTCACTTATCTTCTTTTCCTCTTCTTTTCTTATATACTTTCTATCCCCAGCTGCACCCCAGGATCCCAGCTCTTTCCTGAATAGCTCCAAGCCCCCTTGAGATTTGGGAGGTTTCTGCAGTCCACTGTGGAGGACCCTGTTGGTATCTAATGAGTGTGGAAGTAGTTCTTTCAGATTCCTCAGGGTGGAGCAGCCCCAAGACAAAAAAGCCTCTCTTTTGCTGATTTTGACTCCTTTTATAACATAATTTTGGTGAGATATTCTGCAAGCAAAGTCTGTCTCTTTATTCTGCCTACCAGCTGGAGGATATTTTCATAGAATACCGCTTCCCAAGTCATGTTTTATGGAACACCAGTTTCAGGAGGTATTTGCTTATTCACCCATCTACGAATACTTAGTTAATATCTATGACGTGGCAGCAGGTACTGTGCTATTTGGGGATGAAAGGGTAAGAAAAAACAGACATGGGTCCTGCTCTCATGGAACTCAGTGTCTAGTGAGGAGACAGCTATTAATAAATAATTAATTAAATGTGAAATTTACATGTGAGCTAAGTTTCATAAAAGAAAACTTTATAGTGCACTATATATAATAGGAGCTGGAAAATTTTTTTCTGTAAGGGGCCATATACCATATATTTTTGGTTTTGTAGGCAAAATGGTCTTTGGTTCATCTATTATACAAAACTCTGCTGTTGTAGTGTGAAAGGGAAAAGCAGTTCATAGACAACATGTAAGCTAATGATCACGATTGTGTTCCAATAAAACTTTATTTCTGGATACCGAAATTTGAATCTCATATAATTTTTATATGCCACAAAATTATTCTTCATTTGGCTTTTTGTTCAACCACTTAAAACTATAGAAACTATACTTAGCTTGTGGGCCCTGTACAAAACAGGCTGTAGGATTCATTAGGCCCGTGGTCCATAGTTTGTCAACCCTTCCTCTAGGGGGTTAAGGAAGGGCTTTCCCGAAGGAGAGATGTTTGATATCAGATCTGAATCTGAGTAAAATAACTGGGAGAGGCAAGGACAGTGGTGGTGGTGATAACGGTGATAGAGGCAAGTGGGCAAGAACTATTCTGGTATGTTAATCTCGTGTTGCAAATAAAAGGGAATTTCCGGTACTACATCCATACTTTAAAGATTTTGAGAACTTCCTGTAGTAAAAGAAGTCTATTAGATTTTGCTTAAACTAATGTTTCCTAAACCTTCTTGTTCATAAAACTGTTCTTAGGCTGCATACCTCCTAACATATAGAGAACACATTTTTGGAAATGCAAGTCTAGGGAATCCTTGGCTATAAAGGAACTCCAAGATATACTTAACACTTTTATACCAAGAAATTTAGCCATGCAAATGACCCTAGAGTCCATATAGTACTTTCCTGTGTGTATTTCTGAGAATTTGTGTCTCTTTTAGGCTAGAATTTGACACCACTGTTTTTGCAACAGTGTAAGTGTGGACTGGCTTGGGGGCAAGGGGACAAACTCTATGGCTCCCAGAGGTCCTTGTCTAGCATTTCATGATGCCATTATAGTTGCAAGAGAATTGAATGTATTTTACCAAATGCTCAATGGGGAACACAATAACAGTAGATATTTAGCTGATGATGACATACAGCTCCTCTGGAGAGCCGTGAGAACCTATTGATTCTCACCTCATAAAATGCTTATTTGAAAACTCTAATATCTGCGAGAGTTTGCCAAGTGGCTGTTCCATTAATATGGTTTTTCCCAGAGCACTCAAGTAAAAAGTGGAAAATATTTTGTCCTACATCTGTATATCTCCAAATATCTAGAAGTTTTGAGTTGATTAGACCAGATGTTTGGATAGCAGGTTGAATTTTCTACCATTCATCCAGTTATTTTGACTATATGCGTTATCACTCTAAATGTTTGCATGCATTATTTGTTATTGCTTCTCAAATGCAGGACAATGTCCTCCATCTAATTCTCTAAAAATCTCTCCCTTACTATGGTCAGGGAAAATTTTGATAGACTTTTTTTGATTAGCACTTTTCCAGCTGTGTTTGCCTCTGGGCCTGGGGTTGCATTTCTGTGGCAGGTGCAGGCGGGGATGCAGGGCAGGTTGGCATGAGTCTTAGGAGGATGCTTGTCTAGGAAGCCAGTTGATTTACCATGAAGTGAAAATTTGAGAACATTCATGGCAGGAATCAAGTCTCTGAGTGTCCCCTCTTTTCTGTCTCAGTCTCTTTCTCTTATGTCTCTTTTTAATTGCTACACCTCAGCCTTGGATCAAAACAAGAGAGAAATATCCAATTAGAGTCTCTGCTCCTTTGTGCAGTGCTGTTGCTGAGGTAAATAAACAATTCTGTGGTACTTTTCCATTACACTTGTAGAGGAAATAGCATTCATTATACATCAGAGCCATTTGCTATAAATGGTGTATTTATCTCATTTCCTCTGGTTGAGCTTAAATCCTCAGTTGGCCTCCATGTAAATCTTGCTTAAAACCATAGAACGCTGAAGCTGAAGGGGCCTTACAGATGCCTGGGCTGGGTCTTCTCATTTCAGTGGAGGAAACTGAGGTACCAAGCTAGTGGCAGAGCCAGGGCTAACTCCCATCTCCTGACTCCGACTTTGGGGCTTTTTATGATCCAGCTTCTGTTGCCACCGAGGAGCTGCAATTCTCTGACATGCTTTTGATTTCCTTTTCCAGTGTAATGTAGACACTGGACCCTAAAACCCTTAACCTTAAGGAATAAGAGGGTCGACCTCCCAAAGAATAAAACAACGAGGTCCTCCCTTCTATATAGAAGGACAGACGTGCTTGTTTTTATGGGAAGCAGAAATAGGACACGCCATTTGACTAAGTGGAGAGAAGAGTGGGGGAGTGGGGGTGGGGAGTATTTTACAGTAGCCAGATATATAGCGTCTCGTAAAAAACTGAGCACAAGTAATAAAGGAACTGCTCTTGCTCCCCACGTACATACGGCCGGAGGGAAGGGTAACCAGTATGGGATTTATGTGGACTGGTTACTGAGCTGCTTTACGGCTCCTTTATGGGGATCTGTATCGGGCAAGGCCACAGCAGGTGGGGCTAAGGCAGTTGGAAAGAAGCATCTGAGTTTTGGCTTTTTAAAAAAAATTTTAATCTGAGAAGAGGGTAAAGCACTTACTCTTCTAGGAGCTGTTGCTCATGGAGCCAGCTTTAGTTTGAGGGAGTTTGTGCCCATTTATCACAAAGTACTTGAGAGCATAGTCGGCATGTGGCCCTGTGCCGGAAACTTTGGGGAGCTTGATAAAGTGACCTTCTGTCTCCAGATAGTTTAAACTGTTTGGTGATTATAGAACATGGACCTATGCATAGGGTTGCCAGATGAAATACAAGACACCCAGGTAAATTCAAATTTCTAATAAACAATGAATAATATTTTAGCATAAGCATGTCCCAAATATTGCATGGGCCTGCTGGGGGCTCTGTACTTTTATTTGCTAAGTCTGGAAACTTTACTTATGGATGGACAACTATTAATAAAAGCTTATGAGAAGGCCCAAAGACTTTACTGAGATTAGAACTGGAATGGGTCTTTGAGATCATTCTAAAAACCCTATCTCAGGTAAGAGAACTTGAGTTTAGAGAAGATGAATGAGTTGCCCTGGTTCACATAGCTGGAAAATGGCAGAGCTTGGCCTTTAGCCCAATTTTTTTCTAACTCTTGGTTTAATGTAGCACACTGATTTTGTTAGTAGAATGATCTCCATGGACTGGTATGTTCAAGAAAGCTCCAGAAAGGAAGTGGGACTTGAGCTGGATTTTGAATGAAAGTAGAATGGTTTGGGGAAGGCATTTTGGTGGAGGGCAAGAATGAGCAAAGGTGCAGGGGAAGGACTGGATTTTTGTTCAATGAAGGCAGGAATTACAAAGATGTCTCTGTGGGGAATGTAGATCAGTCATTGCACCAATGGATTCATGCTGGAAGGAATGGTAGAAGGGAATATTGGACAGATAGACTAGATAGGAGTTAAATTTTGTAGCTTCTTGGCTACAAGATTAAGGATTTGGATTTTATTTGAAATGCCACAGAGAGGAGATGCTTACAGTTTCTGAGTGGACAAGTCAGTTCTATGTGAATGACCAAAACAATTTGTAAAGGAAGAGAGATAGATGTTTCAAGAATTTGAATAGAAATGTTTGAAAGTCTCTAGGGTTAATTTACCACTCGTATAAATAGGATGATCACTGACACAGTTTTCACTTCTAAGGAGGAAGAATAGCAATATCTCAATTTCCTTTAGAAAATGAACTAATGGTGGGGCTGATGGGAATTTCCCTACTATGATTAGAATCACAATTCTGGTGGGGGAGGCTGACAGTGGAGACCTCTGCCCATGTGTGGTGTGTGCATGTGTGTTTACTGAGTACAGTAACCACTAGAAGCTTCTAGAGCAGCATGAAATGCAAGGAATAGGTACAAATGTGTTTTAAGAAGGAATTATTTGAGTTCAGTGAGAAAGGAGCAACTTGATGATTGATCTTATGAGCAAGCATGATCCCATCTGAAATTCTTGGAGTACGGAGACTGAGGAAGAGAAACTAGAGTTAATGGATAGGATTTGAAAAGTCCATTGATAAGATATATACAAAAAAGCCATTGACTCTTCGGCAAGTGAGATCAACTTACTAGTTAAGAAATAGGTCTTCTGCATGTGTAGGTGGGAGTTCACTAAACTTGGAAGAGTAGGAGGATCCCTAGAAAAAAGACAAACTAATCTCCTTTCTGATCTAGTCCCTAAGGAGTCCAAGGCTGGTCAGCCTTTAGGGCCAGCACTAGG
The DNA here is from genome assembly GCA_008086735.1 of Cheirogaleus medius. Taxonomy (NCBI): domain Eukaryota; kingdom Metazoa; phylum Chordata; class Mammalia; order Primates; family Cheirogaleidae; genus Cheirogaleus; species Cheirogaleus medius. Next base: position 37,835,451 of record VBSM01003143.1, read on the forward strand.
AGTAGAGTGACATAAGGAGCAAGGAGAAGCCCTTTTTTACCCTTACCCTAGAATGTGTCCTTATAGACTGGCTGAAGGGATGCAAATTATTTGGATTGAGATAAAGATGAATTACTTTATCAAAGTTAAAAGACTTGACAATGACAGATGTTTTCTAGCAGACATGAAGTATGAATTGTTATGGAAATTCAAGCAGAGAGCAGATCCTTGCTTGTTTGGGAAGAGAACGGAGAGCTGGGTATCTGGCAGTTGAGCAGGGGGTTGCCAGTGAGGGTCAGCAGGACTTGAGTAGGAAGTCTGGAGCTGCCAGTTCCGCTAACATCACAAATGTCTTATTGTGGAGGCTATTTCCATCATCCTCATGTGGTAATCAAACGGTAGATGTTCTCTATTTCCAATTTTGTCCAGCTCTATGAGAGCTGTGCTCTGAGGTTAAATTTTGCATGCCCAAATGAACTGCGCTCTCTGTGCAAAGTCCTGAATAGAGCGGTGAAGGCAGAAGCCCCACTGGGAACCAGCGATGTGGAGGGTTCACACACTGAACACATTGCTCTCACGCTCTGCTCTAGAACATAGGTGCCTTTTCTTAATATTGGAGCTGACGCTAAAGGATAAACATAAGACACCCCATTGCTGAGCAATGTCCCAAACTGAACTCCCGAGAGTCGGCATCTGCACGTAATTACTTAGGGCACATAATTCTTTTATGGGTGCTCACTTAGTAAAGCATTTACATTTACATTCACAGCTCATTAGGTTGCTTGTGAATTTGATTTGAACATTTTAAGTGGGATTGTTTTTAATCTTTGGAGGCACTATAAACCCACAGTCATACTCAACTGCTGCAGACTGTTGGAAGGAAAACCATGTAACTAGTTTGTTTTACTTCCTGGGAGGAGTTTTATAAGATAAGGACAGAACTGACCAGGAATAATAGAAGGAGAAATTTCTTCTTTTCTCTTTCTGAGCCCAAGGCTTATGGAACTATGATGATCAGAAGCAAAGTTACTTGAAACTCTGATGGAGAAAGAACAAAATTAAACGTGACTTTTGAATTGTTATAAAAAATCATAAAATAACAGATCTTTCAACCAGATGTTTAATTTTAAAATAGTAAACACTGCAGACTTTCCAGAGACTGTCAATGGTTTGAAAAAACAATTCAGTCTCTTCCCTTGGGCTCTCGCGCTGCTTGGTAACGAGTGTTGTTGGTCTTTGGCAAGGCAGTCACTACCGGCAGTACGTTCAGAAGTGCACCATCTAATGAAATTTTTTTTTTTTTTTTAGGAAAACAGATACATTTGCAATTTATTCATGGTGCCAGGTGTTCCTTAGCTGTGCACTTTGGGGCCTGAGTTAAGTGCCTGCAGTTTTCCTTTTTCATGGGAAAACTATAAAATGAGAGATTTGCTGTTGCACCATGCTTGACGAAGGCAGTTTCTCCTTGAATGTTTACAGGAACATTTGATTTCAAATTCAAATGTAATCTCAAGGAGACCTTTGTTTTCCTTGATACTTTAGTGTGGGTCTTGGTACTATGGGCTGTACATGGAGCAGGTGCAAATTGTGGTCTGATTTTCAACTTGTGGTCAGAAGGACCAGTTAATCCCTTGCAATTTTGGAAATAATTTGTTAGATTTGATTAGTGTCTGTTTGGATCATCAGATGGTGGGGGAGTATGGGTACAAACACTTTCCAGAGCTTCTTAATCAAAAGCAGTGCTTTTTCAACACTTTTTACTAAGGTAGCTTATTGATATAGTTATTAAGAAAACGAGGAAAAGCCATTGGAAAAGGCAGTGTTAACACAAGGGAATGTCTGCTTTCTACTGGACTGAAACATCAGAGGTCAGACCATAAGGCTTGGAGAAAAGTAGAAAAGGCGTCCTCTTTCCCCACCAGCCCCCCGCGCAGCCCTGCCCTCTGTCCAGGCCTGCCCTCCGGAACCGTCCTCAGCTGTATTTACCCCTTTGTTGCTCTCACACCCTTCCCCTAGTTCTGCATCTGGTTCCTTTGTTCCAGCAAGTGTTAACAGCAAGTGTTACAGCAATTGACCAGGGAAAGAACTGACCGGCACATAGAGACTCAGAGAAGCAGCCTTTATTCTGCCGGAGGGCTCAGAGGTGCATTCTGAGCCCCGCTTCCTTGTTCTCTTCCAGTTTTTATACCCTTGGTGGGATTCAGAAAGCGTCCAATGAGCAACAAGCTTTAACATCCAATCAGCAATAAGCTTTAACATCCAATCAGCAACAAGCTTTAACATCCAATCAGCAATGGGATTCAAAAAGTATCTAATCAACAGTGAGTTTCCCCATGGCCCCCGGGGTAGGGGTTTTTCCCTGTCACCTTTGGTGCCTAGGTCTCTATATAATCCCCCAACAATTCTAATTTTCACTCTTTCCACACCTTAGGTAGTAGCTCTCTCAGTCAGTCTTGGTGATTTCCTCCCCACGGGAGTAGTTACTATTCGTGCACCCTATGGAAGACTGGAGGTGTCCCCAAGGCCTTGGGACTTCCAAGAACTCAATCTAGAGATCACAGCTGAGACTTGTCCCCATTTATGGCGGATCATTTCCTGCCTGGAAATGTAGCTACTTCAATATGGGATTCTTAAAGTTGGAGACCTCTCAGTTTCTGGAAGATGTTAAAGTTACAATTAGTATTTCATTTGGACTCTAAATTGCAGAAATTAGCTGTCTACTAAGGGGCATGTGGAAGGAACAAGTGAGTTTAGCTGTAGCACTGCTCTACCCTAGGAGGTATGATCCTGAGACTCAGCTGGTGCCCCCTGGAGCTGTGTATGTAGCAGGCCCAGGGGTCCTGGCAGGTGACTTTGTTAACTGTATTACCTAATAAGCGCTAAGCATTTTGAGGGTAGGCCCATATTCCCCTTAAGGCTTAGCATAATGCCTTGCATAAAGAACATGTTTAGTAAGTATTGGTTGAAGGAATGAATTTGGATCTACTTTGGGCAGGAAAAGTACAATCAACAAAATAAGATGTAAAGGCAAAAGAGGATCGAAAGTCAGCTCTGTTTGTTTTCTTTCCACACAGCATTTGGAGTCAGAAGATCTAGATCAGTGATCCCCAACCTTTTTGGCACCAGGGACCATTTTCATGGAAGACAATATTTCCACGGACCAGGGAAGGTAGGGAGGGATGGTTTAGGAATGATTCAAGTGCATTCTATTTATTGTGCACTTTATTTCTATTATTATTACATTATAATGAAATAATTATACAGCTCACCATAGGTTGGGGACCCCTGATCTAGATTCAAAGTACTAGATCTAGACTCTAGTTATTATTGGCTGGGTACCCTCTTTGAGCCTGAATTTCCTTATTTGTCAAATAAGCATAATAACAACTGAACTTCCTCTCTCAGAGGGTGGTTGTGAGACTTAAATGACATAATAATTGCATAATAATTGCCTTAGGTGTGTGCTTTTCCAGCTCAAAATGATCTCCTTGACTCCCCATCCTCAGGAATGGGCCTCTCCCAGCCACATTTGTATTATATAACGTGACCCAACACCTACCTGAAAATGAGGGGTTGGATCAGCCATGAGCACTTGATGCAGAATCCCTGCCCTGGGAATTTGAAAATGGACCCCAGAGAGTCAGTCTCCATTGTCTCAAATTATAACTTGGGAACGCAAGACTTGAGGACAGCAATCTCCTTCCAGCACATTAGCAACTGAGTATCAGAAAATATTGGTCTTCTAAGAAATAAGAAACACCTGTATATAAAAAAAAAACCAGAAAGTAGAAATGATGAACAACTGTTCTCTGGGTTCCAGAGACCTTGCCGCGTCTTTGCCTTGGGAGCTCTGAGACATTCTTGAATTCTTATAATAAATTTCCCTTTTATGCCTAAGCCAACTCAGGCTGGTTTTTGCTTTTCTAGATCAAAGCATTAAAGGAATTTTGTGATGCATTTTCTAATATAATAATATTCTTTTCCAATAGGTATAAGTACAGCCTGGGAGCTTTTCTACCTCACATGAGAAGATATCTGTATTTTAAAATTAATAAGAAGCACGGATACTTTTCTAAAAGTTTTGCTCCAAAGCCTAGAATTTCTAGCTATGCGACTGTTTCTTCTTATTCTCTCTCAAGGTAATAAACATCCCAAAAGCCAGCTGCTGTCACCATGGTGATCAGGATTCCCCTATAGTATCCGCCTGGCGAGGGCCACACAACATCCCTGGCTGCAGACGTGTGCAGTATGCTGAATTAATGCCGTGGGGAAGTGTCAGAAAAGCAAGCAAGGCCATTGAGGCTTCTTTTCATGCAATTAATGACTTTCATTTCTGCCTACCTTTTGCCAGTGCGGCAGAGCAAGGTGCAGAAAGCCACTACAAAAAATTAGCTATAATTTAGGTAATATCTCAAATGCCCCGTCAGTCACTTGATTATGTGATTGAAAGGAACATTTCATTCGGAGATTTGCAATTTTCTGGTGCTATTGGCATTACGCAATTACGTTTCCTGTCATTTATCACATTGTGGAATACCAAGACAAATTCGCTTCTCCCTACATTTATCATATTACCGAGGAATGTAGAGACAGATTTAGCCAATTGCTTTGTGCCAATTGATGCCCCTCGTTAGCTGAGGACATTGAGCAGCTTTTCTGTTCGAAGATCTCTCTTGAATATATTCTTCATCAACAGGATTTTCCCCCCAATTACTTTGAAATTGAGATTTTCCCCTTAACCACAGCATTGCCTTCCGAAAGGAGGAGCTGAAGCCTATCTGCCTTTTGCAGCAGGTGCAGCAAGCGAACAGAGAATGACAATGCTGCAAAGGGACTTCCTTCTCCTTAAAGAATCTGGGAACAATGGTGTCAAATGGGGGCATTCAGGCACAAGGCTAGATGAGAGCTTTAAAAATATTTGACTACTGACTTGCTATAGTCATATTTGGAGCTACATTAAAAATTTAGCTTTTAAACAAAGGTAATTTAAATATTTAATTTAGGAAGCAGGTAAAGAGCCCATGGGGACTTACATACATGAAATCCTCTGCGGGCAGTTAGGTACTCTTTCACTCATGGACTGACCTAGATTTGCCTTTCCTCAATAAAGATCGTATTAAAAAGAATTCATTCTCTGCCCCTTAATCTAATGGAGACTTTCAAGTGTTTGTAAGTAGCTTGTCTCTGCATCACAAAGCCTGTGCTTGTCAAGAAATACGGACATTCCTGAGCCTCAGCCTACCTTATAGAACCATATTCCTGGATGCTCATTAGAATAGCCCAGAGAGATTTTGCAACTGCTGATACTCTGGCTACACCGCAGAGCTTCTGGGACTCAGGTGTCAGCTGGTTTTGAAGCTCCAGCTCTCCAGGTGATTCCAATGTGCAGCCAAGGCTGCGAACCCTTCACTGAACTGTGGGAAAGTCACCATCAGGAAGCGAGATTCCTGGATTTCGGTCCTCACTTACAGGACTCCAGGATGTGCGCCCTGAGGCCAGTCGGCTGTCATCTCAGAGCCTTTAGTGAAATATCTTGGAAATGGGGATCAGAGGAAACCTTAGCTCCTGAGGTCTCAGAGTGGTCTGAGGCTTTAATGTTTCTTTAATATTGAGATCTCTGTTTCCGATGAAGCCAGATTCAGGGTTTAACCTCCTGCTTAAAGGGAGGCTACTTTTCCCCGACTCTGACCAGGTTTCAGGACCAAGACTCCAGAGAGAGCAGAAAGCAGATGACTATCCATTTTTCCCCCACAATCACCCTATCACACTCTGTTTTAGTGTTTAGGCATTTATTATGATTTGAGTTGATGTTATTTGCTCATTTATCTGTGCATTATCTGCCCCTTCCTTCTAGAGCATACGCTTCATGAGGGCAGAGCTTGTGTCTGCCTCCTGTCAAGAACACAGAGTAGGTGCTCGACCGATGTTTGTTGAATGAATGAAAAAACTAAAAAAATAACTGAGAGTATGTATCTTATAGGTGGAGGGTAAGCAATGAAAGGGCACAAGAGTTCTGCCTGGAATTCGATATGGACAGGGAAATTAGCTTGGCTTTTACATAAATAGATCAATACCATCATCCTCTTCCTTAGCGACCACTGTTCTCTTCTGCTGTTCCTTCTTAGTCAATAACAGAACTTGAAGATTTGTCTTCAGAATAGCCATGATTGTTAATTAAGTCTGTTACTTGATCCTCTTGGACTCACCCTGAATCCATCGAGGTCTAGGTCGTAGACATCAGTGCTTACACTTGGAGATAACTTCACCCCACCCTGAATCTCAAGATCATGTGTTTGCTTTGGGGATTTAGGAGTCATGGGCAAATTTAAGCATGCAGGAGTAAGGGCAGAGATATAATTCCACTTTTGTTTCCAGAAAACAGTTGGGATCACAAAAGATTAAGAACTCTCCAAAAGGTCTCTCTGGCTTAATGCCGAAGGGCCTGAAATTTGAGACATGTAATAACATCTGATATTTAATTTATAGGACTTGATTGCTTTTAAAAAGCGGTATTAGTGTATTGAGCTGCTAAATAAACTGTCACTTGAGACTTTTGTGAACAAGCTCTATTTGGCTCCAAATAGTGACCATTTTTGCTGTAAAGTTACAGTAAATTGCTTTAGGGAAGGGCTGTGAAACGTCCTGTCTTTCTAGGGACCTGTCATAATCACAGAGCATGTTGGGGGCTTGTGGGAGGTAGAGAACAGGAGGAAGCCAGCACGTGGTGGACAGAGTCAGGGCTGCTGGTCTAAATCACCATGTCCAAAACAGTCGCATACCAAGGTTGATCTGGGCTCCTATGAATATCAAAGGCCTGATTTGGGGGTCTCAGAGGACCATAGCGTCACTGGGGATATTTGTAGTCTGATGATGGCTGGTCCAATTTCTTGAGCAGATGGGGCTAGTTAGGACCAAATTTTTGGGAGCTGGAGCAGAAGCCAAGACAATGAGCATCAGAGCTAGGGTGAGGGTAAGGAGAGACTACAGCTCCGTGACCATGCAACTATCCCATACCTAGGGTTGTCTGAGCTTAGAGATGTAGATGAATTCCATGCTATCTCTGTTGTGGGGCTGGGACTGCTCCATTACTGCCAGGCTCTGTTCTGGGGAGCCTGAGACTGAGCATTTGAGCCTTCCAGCTGCAGGAAATCTGTGTCTCGAGCTGGGGATGTCAGGGTGTATGATTGCTGCTGTGTGCCACTCTAAGTCTCAAAGTCCTTTCATGGTCACCTTGGTGCATACCTAAGGCCCAGAGCACTGGTGCAGAGTCTGAAGACCTGAGATCCCATGGAGACATCCAGGTGGATGACATTGTATGAGCAGTTTACCTCTCTGAGCTGCATCGTTTCCTTTAACGGAATTGGTCTTGGGTTGGGAGGCAAGTAAGTCCCCATAATATTTAAAATTGGTATTAAAGACAAAACATTCTTTTTTCATTGACCCTGTTGCCTTTAGGTACTCTGCAATATTAAAATGAGATTTAAATATGAACCTTTTGCTCAGTATTGTGCATTTCTGTGCCTCCTATTTTTATCTCCACGTAGCCACATCCAATGTATGTTTTCAGGCCTGTATTAAACCAGTATGCCAAGTCCAGATCTCAGGACAAGCACATAATTGGTGATATCAGCCCTCATGCCTTTTTGTTCACTCAGTAAATTTATATTAAACTCTTACTGTGTCTCAGTTACTCTTCTAGAGATGAAGGACATTACTTATCAACAAATCGCTTACAAGATTGTGTGTAGTATGTTGCGGGGAGTTGGGAGAATTAAAAAATTATGGCTTTAGATATTTATTTGGAACTGACCCTACAGAATAATAGCAAACCTTATACCTTTCCAAGTCTTCTCACATAAATGATCTCATTTAATCACTGAACACATCCAGGGGGAAGATACTAAAAGCTTCATTTACACATGGTGGAAATCAAGGCTCAGGAAAATTCAAGTGAATTGCTCCCAGTTACACGGTTAGTGAATGCTAGAGTGAGGACTCGTGACCCCTGCCTCCAGGTATGAAGCACGTGCAACACAGGGCTCAGCCGTCAAATGCAACCATCCATACATACACTCTTAGAGTTATTGATGTGAATATTTACTGGGTGGCCATTCCTGAGGGTTGAGTCGAGAACTTGTTAACAAGATATTCTGCACATTTTGCCAGCCAGAGTTCCAATTGGTCCCATCCCAGAGGATAACAGATCTGAATTTCTATTCCCCGATGAGAGGGCATCTGTCGGCAGCAGCTGAGGTTCATCCAGGCCTCAGTCTGGCTTCTGGCCAGGTGTGCGGGAGTCAAGGTCTATAGCATCCGATCTTGGAACTCCTGCCAGAAGTGAAGTGCGAACTTCCTCTCTCTGAAGACTATTGCCTGCCAGTGAGGTAAAAGTAATTACTTGTCCCTGCTAATTGAATTCTGAACTTTAAAGTAGAGGTTCTGACTTAGGTTAACATGACATGGGCCAATTTAAAATTTTAACTTAAAGGAAAAATAGCAATGAACCTTAGTACTTGGAAAGTGGCAGGCTGAACTCCTCAGGGCTGGAGCCAATTTTCACAACTTCTGCAGGTGCTGGCCTCCCACAGAAGTCTTCAGCCCACCCTGCTTGTAACCTTGGCTAATGCAAAAGGGCTACATTACTGAAAGGCAGGAAATGATTTTAGTCAATTTTTTCTATGAGCTTCTTTTCCCCTCATAACGTCCCATGCTTAGTTTGAAGCTGTTTTTAGTTTTTTTATTTACTATCTTTGGATAACTATTTTAATAGTTAACATTCATGGATTGCTTACTATGTGTTGGACATAGTTCTAGAAAAAGTATATTAATGGATTTCAATCTTCAGAAATATTCTATGAGAAAGGCACTGTTTTCATCATTCAACAGCTAAGTTATATGAGGCACAGAGAGGTTAAGTAATTTGCCCAAAGTCACAGTTAGGAAGGTGGCAGGGACAGGATTTAGACTCAAGTGGTCTGGCTCTGGAATCTCCATATTGAGCCTCTCAGGGTAGTGCCCAGATTGGAGACATTGTGTGACTTCTCCTGCCAAGGACATGCAATGTAGCCAGATGGCCTGGGTCAGTCTGGACTGTACATTTTTTTTGAAACCTTAATCATGAGAGGCTGGAAAGTGCCTGGCTGCGTTTGGCATATCACCTCCCAGCCCAGGATGCAGATGTCCTACATACAGTGTCATTTAAGATATAACCCAGAAATAACCCAGTCTTTGGGGAGGAATTGCTGTCAGATATTATGTGATTGTCTCATGGGGATCTTAGGCCTGTTCATTTAGAGACTGGAGTTCCAGAATATTTTCTATTGATGTAAAGATGACATTATTTATTTTCCAAACTAGCAATAACTGGATACGCAGAGTTACAAGTCTTTCTCTCATTGGAGCGATGTGGTAGAGGCAGATGTGGATGGTTAGGCTTACCTTGCTCAGTCACCAAGGTGTCATTCACTGGCCATTGTAGGAATTGCTATGACTTTGTTTGCATGGAAGGGTTAAGGGTCTTAGAGTGAAGGATACTTCCTGCAACAAGAAAAAGTTTCTATATATAAAAATAGTCTCTTCAAGAGGAATTATTTTTTGGTACCATCTTACCTTTTCATAAAATTGAAAACATTATTATCACTGTTATTTAGAAAAAAAATGAACCTTGGTTATAAGGCTCTGAGTGTTGCTAGTTGAGGGAAGCCTTTGGGGGTTTCATTTCCTACCTGGAAAACGGTGGTGGTAATATCCACCTCGTGAGTTACTGGGAGTGCTCGATCTCAGTCTGACCTTCAGCTGAAAAGAATCTCCATGCCCAGTTAGAGGAATATTGCAACGCTTTCCTCCTAGACAGCCTTTGTAATTTGGTCTCATTTGCAACATCTCCATCGTCTTAAGTACTGTCTCTTTACCCTGACAATCCAAACTGGTTCAGTTAGACATAAAGATGTCTCTGAAGGCCGTGGGACTATTAATACCCAAGCTTAATTGAATGGCAACTCCAATTTCGGCAATACTGATTTACTTGCTACGGGAAAAGTGCCAAACCTGGAGTGAGTTTAAGTGAACTCGAGTGTTACCCTGTTTATTCATCACCTACCAAATGGCTCTCTGTGTGCGTGCGTGTGTGTATAAGTATGCATACATAAAAACTATATAAACACAATGTAACAATAATTATATTGTCAATTTAGAGCATAATTTTCATGCATGCTGTTGAGGATTTTATCCCACTGTTTCCACCTCAAACTGTGGGTGGCAGCAGAGACTTGGGAAATATCTTCTGTGCAACTCAAATGACTTTTTGAGGCATACTAATGGCAAGGAAATGATCGCACTAAGTCATAAGTAAATTGGATCTTTGTTTTTGAACTATAATTGGCATTCCTTTACCATTTCTCATCTCATTCTGGTGATCAAGAGTGGTGAAAGAGTGATGTGGTCTGGGAACCTCACTGACATATTGTCTTTTAAATAGGCTTTTCATTACTGGGGGCCAATAACCTTCCCTTTAATTGGCTACCATAGGCTCTCCCCATGGAATCCTTTTCTTTCGATGATGTTGTCTTGTATCCATCTGACCAATGTGGCTTCCAGCTTCCTTCAGACCCCAAAGTGTTTCCTAAAGCTAATGGTGAAATAATATATCAAACTTAGGCTAACCCTTGAGTCTTTTGTGCACAGACTGTCCCTGTGACATGGGCAGAGACTAAGGTCTTCATAGTTCACAAGATCAGAGAGCTCATGTGACTTTACCCCCACCTGAGAAGGACAGGCACAGTGGCCTTTTGACGTGGCCTCTATTTCCTAGATTAAAGTGAAAGAGACAAACTGGACATGAAAGCCCACTTTTCATCCTCTAAGTGTTCCTCCTTGAGCCACAGGAGAGCAAGGGATGCCTTCATGGGTTCAGAAAAGAAGGTCAAAAGTTAAAAATGATGACTACTATTGCTGGTGAGGATATGGGGAAAAGTATACTTTTATATACTATGGGAAACATCTAATTAAATTAAAATATACACTGACCCCTTAACCTACTCCTGAGATGCCATGTCACAAAAGGAAAATGAACAGAACCAAGTAAAAGAAAGAAAAAAAGGAAAGAAAAAAATACCAATCAGTAGGAAAATGACTGCATAGACTATGATTTATCAACTCTGCTCAGTATCTTTCAGCCATTAAAAGGAATAAATTGGGCTATGTTGTTGTCTTAGAAGGTGTTTTGACATAATGAGTGAGATGTGCAACGTATGGGGGATGGTCATGCTTGAGGCTCTGCCTCGAGGGGGGAGGGGACATAGGCAATATACATAACCGTAATATTTGTACCCCCATAATATGCTGAAATAAAAAAAAGAAGGTGTTTTGAAAGCTATTATTAAATGAAAATAGTAAGATATAGAGAAACATGAATAATAGTCACCTTTATACAATAAACCCCACAGAATCCATGTATTTCATATATTTGAGACTTTCTCATGTTTTAATTCACTGCATCACAAACGATGGTCTCATAATCACTGTCAACGCCAAAAGAGTTTGTGTTTGCTTCTGTGGGTCACCTATAGGGGGTATCACTAAAACTGAGGGCACATAAAATTAAATTCTATTGATGAGGACTTATTTTTTAAAATCTCACTGGTTGTGTGAATTCGGGCCACAAGTCTGTGTGATGATTAGTTTCTGATCAAATTCTCAAGAGACACTTTGTTTTCTCCTTTCTCTCAAAGTCAAGGTAGAGGCATGGAGATTTCTTTGCTCTTTTTCATGGAGAGTTTACTTCTTGTTTTACCTAATACTGAGATATAGTCCTTTGGTTTCCTGCCTTTAAGTTGGGGGCTTCTATTAGACTCCTTTACTTGGATAATTTTCTTTCTCAGTGGTACATTACAAAATGGTGCATCTAAAAATGGATGGTGTTTATTTGTCTATTCATTTGTATTATAGGACCATGAGGAAAAGTGCAGAAGAGTACATATCTGGATGTTAACACAGATCAATGTGGTGGAGGAAGGGAGAAGATGGGAAAAGGGAGAGACAGGGATTTTAACAAAAAAGAAAGAACAAAAGAAAAGAAAAGAGGATACCACTGCATATTATGCTAGGATCCCATTTATGTGAAATTGTGTTTTTGTACATGTGTACATTCATAGAGGAATTAGAATAAAAGATAAAGAATTTAGTCTAATTTGTAAGATTGCTTATGATCTATTGTTTGGTGAAAAAAGCAAGTTGCATATTAATAAACATGAATCTATTTAGGGAAAATCAAATGAATAAATTCTGCTCTATGTATTAATGCTTGAGTGCATTTAGATAAATGAATATAAAGGTATGAAGTGACACATACCAGCCTGTTAATACGATTCTGTTTGGGACAAGGGTGAGGGTTAGATGGGGGTGGGGTTGTGGTGGTGCTGGGCAGATGACGAGCTGTTTATAGAACTCTATGGTTTCACCTTGTAAACACATGTAGATTGATTTTATAATTTGAAAACCTCACATTGAATATAAAATCCAAGTGACTCATGTGACATAATTTGATGCATCCTTCCCTTCCCAGTCTCTGAGGTTTAAAAAGATTGCTTAAAAACAGGCCAACAATATCTCCCGGATGGAGAGAGATTTTTTTCTAAAAAATCAAGTGAGTCATCAAGGGCTGATTCAAAGATCCTCAATTTCCTTGGTATTTATTATGCCTGAATTTTCCACATCAGGTTGGGTTGTACATAGTTATTTATCTTTAATGACTATACATACTTAAGAATGTATTTATTGATTATTTTGCTATTTATTCCTCCAGATGTAATTCTTTTGGTCCTATAATTATCTATGACAATTATCCTGTTATCTGTCTATGGAAGTATCATAGACATTTCTAGGTCTGAAGCAGCCATGGAAAAAAACAAATAAAGGCTTATGAGCAACCATAATGACCACTGCAGACATTTGATTTTGAGCTCCCACCAGCCAATCTCCTTCCCTCCTTCCCTATCTGTCTCAATTCCTCATGTATCTGTTAAGCACTTACTATGAGCCAGATGCTGTGCTAGATCCCAGGGATACAAGACTCAGCCTGGAGTTCTCCTGGCCGTGCCTAGGGGTGCAAGTAGGGTACTCAGCTCTCTCCTTTGTGGCCTCATTAACGTTTTCCTTGTAGCCAAAGCACTGTGGCCCATCCTCCTCCTTGGCCAAGCCAAGCTGCTATGTCTTCTGCTTTTGCTGGGGTCCTATTGATGAGGACCACTCAGTCCCATCTGGCAGTGGCTCTGATTGTTGTTATCAGTTTCAGAGTTTTCCATCCACTGCAGCACCACTAGAGTAGGTGGCCGGGGCTGCCTACGCTGTGGCGCTGGGCGGTCACAGCTCTCTACCTCTCTGCCTGGTCTGGCCCAGTCTGCGCCTCACCCTCTAGGGGAACAGATGTCTCTCATTCACAGGTTGGAGAGTCTCTTCCCAGGTCCATAGAACTACTTTGGTCTCATCACCTGTGTTGTCTTGCTTGCAAATCCATTATCATTTCACCATTAGGTGCTCTCTGATATTATCAATATTCATCAGAGATATTGGTCTGTACTTTTTTCTTTTTTTTATGTATTCATGGAGTACAATTTTGTTACATCGATAATAATGAATAGATGTGAAGTCTGTGTTTCAGTATAACCATTATCCAAATAGTGTACATTGTATCCATTAAGTAATTTTTCACCCTTCACCCTCCCACCCTTTTACCCTTTCATGTCTCCCATGTCTATTATTCTGCACTATGTCCATGTGTATACATTATGTAGCTCCCACTTATAAATGAAAATATAGGATATTTGACTTTGTTTCTGAGTGATCTAACTTGAGTAATAGCCTCCACTTTCACCCATGTTGCTGCAAAAGACATGATTTCAATCTTTTTTATGGCTGAGTAATATTCTATGGTGTGTGTATGTATACATATATGAGTATGCGTGTGCGTGTGTGTGTGTATATCTCACGTTTTCTTTATCCAGTCACCCTATAATGGGCACCTAAGTTTGTTACATATCTTTGCTATTGTGAATAGTGCTGTGATAAACATACAGGTTTAGGTATCTTTTTGATATAATGATTTCTTTTTCTTTTTGTGGATACCCAGTGGTGGGATTACTGGATGTAATTAGTGTGCCTTATCAGCAGACCAGTTGATAGGCGGGCGCTCCATTTGTTTCTTTACCAGCTGACTTTTCATTCAGTTCCTTACTTCTTAGGTCTGGAGTAAGGCGTGAAGATTAGTGAAATATGCTATCAGAGGAAATTCTCTTGCCTTCAGAATCTGCTATCTTTTCCTAAATTGGCAGTGGTTTTCTAATTTCCCATTTTGTCAGATAACAATCCTTCTGTGGGGTTCCGGTTTTCTCTGGTTTCTTAGTGCATATCACATATTTATTCATTCACTCAACTACTGTATTTTGAACATAAAGTGCAAAGCACAATGCTAGGAATGGGATGAAGGTAAGAGAGCAGCAAGATACGTCCTTGGCCCCAGCTTCCCTGAGCTTAAAATTTATGTCCATCGACTGTATAAGTAATCACGGAAGGTTATATGTGATCTACGGAAAAAGTGAATGATGCAGACATTGTTGGTGAAGTTAAGAGAACAGGGAAAAATAATTTAGGTTAGGGCATTCAGGAAAAGCCACAAGGAAGAGAAGAGACTTAGATTTGGCCTTGTAGGATAGGAGGATGGATTTGAATTCTAGGCTATTCTAAATGATAAATACTTTTAATAATATCTGTGATTCTTATCTAAAAACTCTGGAAAGAGATAAATTCTGGGGGTTTATGTGGGAAGAGAAATTCCAGAGTAGTTATTTCTTCTGAAATAACCAGTCCCTCTAGAACTCTTGTGCTATTTTTGAGAGGGTTGCCGGAACCCTGGATTTTGCCTGAATGGATACTTTGTGTTCTGTGAAAAGTTCCATCATGTGGAGGCAGGGCCAGTGATTCTATAGGGATTCCAGGTAGCTAGACAGAGACGTTCAAATTCAGGGGAACTTTCTATTTTTCTTTTTTTCCCTTTAGACATGTTAGCTATGGCTTAAAAATTAATCCTGAGTCCAGAAAAAGTATAAACACTACATATTTTCTAGTCAGGAGCAATGTGAACAATGTTTTCTATAGAATTCCAGAGACAATATTTCTAATGAGGTGGTAGAAGAGGAAGGTGTTGGCATCGCAGTGGGAAGGGATGAGAAAATAAAAGAGGCTAAGGAGAAGGAAGGAAGAATACAAATTCTTTTGGGAGAAAGTATGTATTATTTTCCTCTTTCCAGGTCTGTCAAGATCATGGTCTCGGAGAGACTATCCTTCTTGGATAATGTTCGTTAATGTACTTCTTGTATTTCTTAGAAGAAATATTATAATCTTATTGAGCATTTATCCCCAATTGGGGACTACAGATTTATGTCCATATTTCAGGCTCACCCTCGGGTATGTACTCATGGAGTACAAAAGCAGATGTATTCCTGTATTATTTAAATTGTTATTTCTCTTTTGCAGTGTCTCTCTTTCTGCTAAGTGCATACAGCTGAATTTTTATAAGTAAATCTGTATTAGATGCACTTGTAGTGCAATCAATTACAATGTGGTTATTGTTTCAATTTTGGGGGGGGGGATCACTGACCCCTTTGAGAATTTGTAGAAAGCTGTGTATCTTTCCCTGAAAAAAATGTATCTATGCATCTGCCTAAACAATATGGCATGTAATTCCAGGGTATCCATCCATATCTCATTTGTAGATACCTAGGCAGAGAGTGGTGTCATGTCAAAAGAGGAAAATCTTTTTCCTATTTGGCTCAGAAAGCTGAAGGAGAGATGGAGCTCATTAGCAATGAGAGATGCTAAAGCACTGGGGAGGTAGGGGTCAAAGTGCATTGGCAGTTCCAAAGGCCTGAGAGGAGGCATGGTGCCAGGAACCCCAAATTGCTGGAGTGCCTGAACCCCAGGAAGTCCTGACAGGCATGTTATAGCAGTGATCCCATTTCTGCAAGCCAAACCAAACCAAAACAAAATGCTTTAGCCTGTCATCCAACACGTCCTTTTTTTCACAGCCACAAGTTTATTGCCTCTGACATTTGGGGCAGGAAAGGCCATGCAGGAATTTTTCTAGCACTTGAGCCAGATCAAAATGAGAATGAATGAGTTGGTGTTTAAGCAGCAATAACACTGCGTGAAGCCTGGGCCAAAGACCTCTTGGACTGCAGTCTGGGCCCTTGGTATTTTCACACAAGTGATTTCACGTAGGGTCCCGCTATCATTCTACCACAATCATTAAGAGAATCATACCCATTTCTTATCTCTCACTTTGTGTTTTGTTTATGAGATTAAAACATGTGTGTGTTCCTTATTTAATGAAATTGCAAGGTAAGATATATCAATGTTACTAAAAAGGGGAATAACACATTCCAAAAGGAGGTTGCGAGCCGTTTTTATCTGAAACGGGAGAGAAACAGAGGGAAGTAACCAGGGCTCACTTGAACATTTTTTCAGAGAATGAGTATTAGTAGTAATATGCTATAGAAAGCTATTTGAGCCTAGTGCCCTTTAGTTTTGAATCACAATCAACTTCCCTTTCTCTTGATAAGAGTTTTTCACTATGGCCTGCAGGTTGAATTTGACTTGCAGTTGGGTTGATATGACACAGACCATATGGCTCACAAAGACTAAAATATTTATTATCTGGCCTTTTATAGAAAAAGTTCTTCAACCCTTGTTCCAGATCGTCAAGCAACTCTCTAATATTTTGACTTTTCATACAAGGGTAGAATGTTCTTGTTAGGCCAATGCAAATGTCCAGTCGGCTTGACCATTACAGTCTCATCTTAAAATGATATGTTGCCATCCTGGCAGCGCACAACACTTTCTGGGGAACTTTTTAAGCTTGAGTAGGTAATGTTAAGCCTGATCATCGCTGGAATACTAAGTTTCTGAGTATGACGGTGAGGGTAAGACTAAGGCCTGAGACGAATTCAATCCCACACCTCTCAACCACAGTGACTGCTGTGGTTTGAATATGGCTTGTCCCTTCCAAAACTCATGTTGAAATTTGATTTCCAATGTAATGGTGTTAGAGGTGATGGGACCTTTAAGAGGTATTTGGGTCAGAACGGTGGGCAGGGATTAATGCCTCTTAGGACTGGGTTAACTCTTATGGGACTGGATTACTCCCTTGCCCTTCTGCTTTTCCTTCATGTTAGGATGTAGTACGAAAGCCCTCACCAGAAGCTACCACCATGCTATTGGACTTCCCAACCTCCCAAACTGGAAGCCAAATAAATTTTTGTGTTTTATAGATCACCCCATCTCATGTGTGCTGTTATACCAACAGCAAATGAACTAAGACAGTGACTCATGGGAGTGGGGGTGCCTGGCTCTCTGCATCTCTGGGCATTGCTAACCTTTCTCCTGTAAAGGTCTACAGCTACACTTTCAACTTTCCAACTACTTGCTTTAGCAATTTAGACCAAGTTGAAGAGTCTGAATTAACATATTTAGCCCTTTCCTTTTTTTAAATAATCTCTCTCCTTCCTCTTGGGAATATTTAAATATAGCCAGTATCTTTTGCAGTTGTATAAATCAGTGCTAGATTAGAAAAGTCCAATATATGAGTTTCTCCACGTAGGGCTTGCAATTACTCTTCATTTCCCTCAGCCGTATGTTTCCCCAAACATACCTCCATTAGCTTAGTGTAGTTTTGAGGACATATGTTCCTTTGATCACAATTAACTGAAGTGACTATGGGATATTTACATGGAGCTTTTAAAATATTTATGTACATAACACTAATGGCATCTAGTAGTTTACTTATTGCATTTTAAAATTTGAGCAATGTATTATTCCTAGCTGGTCAGAAATCCATTATGCATGAGCCTCCTCCAGCACACTCTTGCTTGTGTATGTGTTTGGCTTTCCAATTTCCTGAGGTTGTCCCTGGGAAATGCTGTCATCCACTGCATGCATAAACACTTCCCAATCACATGGCCTTTCTGTGGGTGGTATGGCTTTTTCTAAGGAGCTCAGAACAGTTCCCAGGCATGATCCCATCAGTTCTTGTAAAATTCCGGAGAGAGTGTTAGAAGCAGTTGCTGCCACCTGGATTTTATAGCTTGGGGGATGGAGACACAGATAATTTAAATGGGAAACATCAAGTGCATGGCTTCTCAGCACAGTGGGACAGGGAACGAAACACAGGTCCCCAGCACTAGATCAATCAACCAACCAATCAGTATTTATTGAGTGCTCATTTTTGGCTCAGCATGGGGCTAGTTGTTGTGCTAGACCATTTTGTGTCTTGCTTATATGATTTGGATCTGCTGCCATCTTGAAAAAAGTATTATCTTGTCAGTGGATTTTCTTGGATATCAGCTGTACATTGGGAGGGAAAAGGAAGGAAGTAATTATGAGATGGGAAAGGTGTATGGGAGAGAATAGAGAGTCCTCCAATGTGATGATACCACAGATTTCTTACTCTATTCCCAAGACCATTTTCAGGGCAATGAATAAAAAACAGCAATGTTCCAGTTATCAAATTGGTTACAATAATTAGCAAACTTCTGTGTACTTAGTTATCTCTCATTGATTCTCTGGCTGACCCTATCGATAACCAAACCATGACCACAGCTCACCAAAGTTCAGATCAGAAGATGTTTTTATGTATTTTAAATGTACCTGGAAATTAAACAATTTAAACTTGTTGCTGTTGAAAAGATGATAAATCTTGAACCCAGAGGATCTTAATATAATGTCATTTGACCCCTACTACCATCTAACAAAAATACTTTAAAGGACAGCCCAGGACAGGACTTAAATCATAGAATTGTGTGACTACCAAAAAATTATTTAAAGTACTCATCTATTTTTATAAACTGGAAACTGAAGACCAGAGACATGAAGTGTCTTGACCCAGACACACAGCTAGTTAGAGGCGAAGCTAAGAGTAGAAATCCAAGTCTCCTGACTCTGAGTCCTGTTCTCTTTCCATTGCTTCTTTTGAACTTTCACCCTCAGTAGAGGAAGCAGAACAATCAAGTTGATGTCCCCACCCCCATTATTTGGTTAATTAGTGCGAGCTTTGGGAAACCATCTTCTTAGAAGCATGGGTTTCTCTCACTCACATAGATGTTCTTTATTCAGTAGCATAAATGTTCTCAGAGACTGTGTTTTGAGTTTGAGAGAGCCAGAATTTCCTGCTGCCAAACTCTCCAAAAAAAGAAAAGAAAAAAATTTATAGGCATTAACTGGAACCTGGGATGATGCTGCATTAGCAGCTATCCCAACTGCTTAATGAGGTGCCCGGTACAGCGTGATCAATAGAGAATTCGGTTGGGAACCTTATCTCCTCAGAAACTCCCCCACTCCCAAGACAAATGCAAAGGGCACGGTGGGCAGTCAAAGAGGCAGGGTGAATTAGTGTCAAGGAACATCTTTAATTCATGGGAGTAATACATCAGAGGGAGCTTAGCATGGCTTAGTTTTGCCATAGGAATAAAATGAGAAGCACTGGAAAGTTGGCACTTTGTCAAAATGCCATTTATGCGGTGTGTAGTATGTATGCTGCACTTTGTTCAAAACTGTCTGGTTCACTTACGAGTTTGTTTATGAACTCCAGGGGGTACACATCTGTGGAACCCCCCCCTACAATGGGGCATGTGTTTAGGCAGCTTAGCATTTCTTCTTTTAGAGGTGAGAAGACTGGAGAGTGATTTTTAAATTCCCCAAACAGTAGGGGAAACTACGGGGAGGGTAGCTATTTTTGGACTGGTGATCTCCCAGCATTTAAAGTGAGGCACTTGGACCAATGAATAATGGTGGAAATCTTTCTTCCCAGCTGGGTGATTGGCAGTTCCAGAACCATCCCCACTCTTGTCGGGTGGTGACCTGGATGTTGGTGTTAATAGATAGATACACCGCTGTACCTGGGAGGCCCTCCTAGCTCAGTAACTCCCAGCCGAGTCTCAGAGAGACAGGGACTTCATTCTTGGTTCTACTATTCATGACTCTGCACCCCTTTTCCTCCTCTCTGAAATGGTAGTAATAAAACCTGTCTCACAGTGCTGCTATGAGGAGAAAATGAAGTATGAATCTATGTCAATGTGCCTGGCACATAGGAGCGCTGTCTCATGCTAAGTCCTCTCCGTTTCAGATCATTAATGGTGTGGTTCTTGTGTCAATGGTCACCCCTCTTCTGCAGTGCTAAGCGGTCAGCTGCTAGTCAACTCCTTATAAACTTTCCTTGGCATAAACAGCCTCATTTCCTTACATGTAAATTGGAGACAAGGTGGAATTTGCATCATATACATATTATAACTAAATGAGCTTTGCAGAGAGAGAAGGGGGGGTGGGGGTGGGGGGAGAGTACTGAAAAAGTGTGAATGCCTCCACTCACATTCCCCCTCAGTGAGCATACCCCACAAAGTAAGCATGATGTGGGAGGTGTGAATCTGACGTTCCTCTAAGTAAGTGGGTCTCGACTGCGGCATGCCACACATGGTGGGTGTAGCCCGTGAGCAGTATGACTCTGGTATAGAATTTTGTGTGTATATGTATTTTCTCAACAACATGGCCCCTAAACACAACCAACTACCTAGTTGGGTATTTCATCAAAGAAACAGCCCCCTCTTCTAATGCTGTGTCACCTTTATTGAAAGATGGTATTATGCTGGTCTTTAGCAAAATATCTTCCTGGAGGGTGTCTTCCAAGATAATTTTCATGATGGGTGACTTTTTCCCTCTGACACTGTCATGTAATCCCCAATGAGAAAACTCCAGTGTAAACATCTCCCAGCCAACCAGGGTCACTGTGGGGGTCAGGTGAGATAACAGGTATGAAGGAGCTGTGAGAAGGGGAAAGCTGCAGGCAGATGCAAGATGCTATTGTTAATAATGACTGCTTGCTTTAGGCTTTGAGTGGATCAAAGTGGAATATTTTGCTTCTGTTTTCTAGGACTTGATTTCCTAACCAAGGCTACCAGAATGCTCGGTGAAAAGGATTATGGGAGATCTTTGCTGAAAATGGCAACCTTGCTTTCAGGTGGTCACGTCACTATTAGCAAAGAATTGGAATTAGAGACACCTGTGAAGCGTTCTCATTAAGGACCTAGGGTAGAGTTGAGATCTGGAAGTTTAGTGTGCTCAGTTAGCTCCACAGGTGAATCTGATATCAGAAAAATCACAATGAAAAGGAATAAAATTTGTGTGTGAGTGTGTGTGTGTTTAAATTAGAATCAAAAGAAGAAAATTCAATTCTTACATGGAACTTCTGAGAATTCCCTTTTATTGTTAATGTCTCCTATTTCTGGTGGAGAATTGCAATGTTTGAGACAGACAGTGTCTTTTCCGATCCCAGGGCCTAGGATTTATTATTCATTCACAAATTTCTAAGTCTTAGTGATTCTAGTTACTAGTAAGGAGCTTACAAACCTATTTGACAAATACCAGAAAATTATTGCTTGCTAATTTTGGAAGTTGTAGTGGAAATTTGAAAGTTCTTTATCAGTGAATGCAAAATATATTACAATAGTACTTTTTCAGAGAAGAGCAGGCAGGTGAGAAAAGTGATAATTTGGATTCGGATGATTTTGGAATTTCCTTTTTTTTAATACAAACCCTTTCCTAAATCTTCAGGATTCTGATATTTAGCCATTGCAGATCATCACTTTCAGGGTTGATGGTTTTTAAGGAGTTCGGCTAAATTCTGGCTGCTAAGTTGGGCTTCTAAGGGCTTAGGCATTTTGCTATTGAAAGCTGTTTTGTTATCTATGATTCCTCCTTGATGTAATTCTTTCTTGAATAATTTCTGGAAAGAGAATGGATTTTCAAAGAATATGGTTTAAACCTGATAGGGATTTTGGTTGGTTCCTACAATATTGGCTTAGGAAATACCAAACCAAAACTAAAACAAAACCTTTGAGAAGGAGGTATTGTATTTCAAGGCCATTGTAGAACTGAGCCAAGTGCAAGAGGGTATCCATGATGAAAATGGGGATTATGAAGACGAACCGAAGCCACACTGTGAGATAAGTGGAAAGCAAATAGCGAATATGGGCCAAGAATCCAACCAAAGTGTGTGCCAGTGTCAGAAACAAGGGCCAAACCAGGAGTCCAACAGTAAAACCAGAGCCTAGGATGCTCCAAGGCTCATGAGGCCTCTGTAATGAGCTTCATAGTAGGACAGAGCTAGGTTCACATCCTGGCTCTTCTACTTGCCAGCTGTGTGAGCATGATTGAGTTACTTAACCTCTCTGATCCTGAAATTCCTTATCTATAAATTATGTGAATTATGAGGTGTATGAGAGAGCTGGTAGTATAATTATTAATAATATTCATGTTAGTGTTATTACCACATGCTCCTCTGCCTCTCCTAATAGGAAACTTTGACTAGTTTTCCTGGGCTTGTGGGTTAGTCCAGCCCAAGAGGCAGACATGAACTGGTCGTTTCCTCTGCCCTTGTTGGGGTTGGTTCTCTCACAGGTGCCTACTGCACCCCATCAGTAAACCCCGGCCGGATCCCCCACACTAGTGAAGCTTGCATGACCGCGCCCCCATTTGACTTCGTTTCATCTGCATCAACACCAGCTGGATTTCCTCATTATTGGAACATTTGCTTATTTTCTAGAGGAATTTAGCCACTAATCCCCATTATGATAACAAAATCAACAAGAAGCCCCTCTGCCAGTCAGGGTCTCAGCAGGAAACAGATGGCATACTCAAACGGGATAATTTGTAGAGAGTTTAATAAAGGAATTATTTAGGAAAGCAGGGCCAAAATGTAGAGGAACTACTAGGTGCAGGGCAGAGCCTGGGGCTAGTCACTGCTGCGTGTTCTTCCCACCCCTGCCTTGAAGAGAGACGGGCAGGGAGTTTATCAGTATCTGGAGACTGAGAAGCTCACCTAGAAGAACTGCAGTCTCTGTCTGAAGGAGGAAGACCATCTGCATCCAGCCTGCAGGGGAGGAGCTGAAGGAACAAATAACCCTCTTTCCGGTCTCTGGTCTGCTGCATGTGCTCCCCTTTGGCCAGACCTTATGGAAAGGCCGAGAACACAGGAGCCTGGTGGTTCCGTTTGTGCAGCTCAGCCTCCCAGGGTGCAGAGCACAGAGGAGCAAGGAGGAGAGTGGATCTGGGGAGACAGAGAAGACACGCTGCTCCTCTTCTCTTAAAGGCCTGTGGCTGCCAAGTGTAGCCATGGTAAGTGTGTTGGGGTCTAGTAAGTGATGTATGGCAAGATATTTATTATAAAAATGAATTTACTGAATCCTGAATCATCTTACAGAATTGCATGACACTGATTTAGAGTCAGACAGTCCTGGGTTCTACTACTTAATTATCTCTTACACTCTTAGCAAGCCACTTACATTCTCTCAGCCTCAGTTTCTTCACCTGTAAAATGGGAGTAATAATACCTCCATGACAGAGTTGTCATGGAATCGAGTGAACTAATAGAAGTGAAAATATATCCCAATGGCCATACCATATATACACAATTATAAAAGAGTATACAGAGAGACTGTGTCTTTTGCCCTTCTACTGTCAAAGAATTGTGTTTAATTCTAGGTGAAAAATTGCAATTCCAGTGAGGAAAAACTAAGACACTTTGAAATCTATGTGGTGTTCTATTAAAATATGACTTTGGTTCTCATTGGGGAACCTTAAAGTTTCATTTGATGTTAAGATTGTGTATTAATTTATACCTATGGAAGCCTTGTATGACATTTCCAAATCTGTCTGTAAGATAATGGCTCTAAATGGTTTATGACTTTTAAAAAATCTAATAAATATAGTAACTTTGTACCTCAGTGTAATGAAAAAAGAGATGTTTTGGGATATATCATTCCTCATTGAAATGCATTTCTGTTTCCCACCAGCATAAATCTTGGAACTGGAGATCTTCCCTCGGCTCATTTCTTAAAGGAGAGTCCCTGGCTGAGTAGAATATGTGAGGCTTTTCTCCACTGGCATTCCCAGCCCTGAAAGGTCAGAGGACAACTAAGACTAGAGGCTAATATGGAATGGCCGAGGCCTGGGGGCCTTTTGCAGAGACATCACGCAGAGGCATTTTCCCTGCTCTACTTAACCTCCGACACCCTCCTCCCATGCAGCCAATCCACTGAAGCCTGCCTCCCTCCCCCCAAGTGTGTTTCTAATAGTCTGTGATGTTATTAAATAAAACATGAGCCTGGATATTGCAAAGAAGACCTTCCTTCATACAAAACACTTAAAACAAAGCCACAGGCCGGATGTGGTGTTCACGCCTATAACCCTAGCACTTTGAGAGGCCAGGGTGGTAGGATCACTTGAGATCAGGAGTTTGAGACCAGCCTGAGCAAGAGCAAGATCCCATCTCTAAAAAAAAAAAAAAAAAAAAAAAAAAAAAAAAAAAAAGGCAGGTATGGTGGCTTGTGCCTGTAGTCCCAGTTACTCAGGAGGCTGAGGCAGGAGAATCACTTGAGCCTAGGAGTTTGAGGTTGCAGTGAGCTATGATGATGCCACTGTATTCTAGCCTGGGTGAAAGAGCGAGACCCTCTCTCAAAAAATATACAAAAAACTGAGGCCACAGATGAATCCCAAATAAGGGATTATAAATACTCAGAGTATGGCCAGCTGCTACAAGTGAGGGCAGGCCACCAAGTAGGAGACAAGGAGAAGAAAAGTGGTCCAGCCTCTCCTTCTTTAAAATGTAGATACTGCTGAGACCCTGATCAGAAGGCAGAAAGTTTGTAAAAGAACACCTAATTTGGCTGCTAGCACAGAAGCAGGGCTCAGCCCAAACGCCTGGTGCCTTTAGTGCATTGCTCAATGGTGAAGCTCTCATTCTTTTATTTTCTTTCACCTCCACTTGCATCTTGGAAGATGTTTACATGCTCAATAACCTTCACATAGACATAGCCAGGATTTCATGCCAATTCCCAATGCACTCTATCCCTTTTTCTTCCCTGGTTAGAATGCAAAGGAAGGGCATATCATTCCAGGGATAACCATGATTCTGTTCCAATATACATAAATATTAATAAGAGTATAAGCATTCAAAATTATGCTGGTTTTATCTTCAAACTATATCCAGAATCTAACCATTTCTCTTCACCTCTACAACAATCACCTTGGCCAGAGCCAGTACTTGATCTCACTTGGGTTATTGCAGGAGCCTCCTAACTAGTCTTCCTGCTGCCACTCCCTTTTTCCTCTGTAGTCTGTTCTCAACACAGCAGCTGGAGTGGTCCTTTGAAATGCAAGTCAGATCATGTAACTCCTCTGTCCCAAACCTGCACCAGATCCCCATTTCATTAAGAGTAAAAGCCACCACCTTACAATGATCCACGAGGCCTTCTGCAATTCAGCTTCTTGTTAGTCTCATCCCCTGTTACTCTCTCCCAATCTGCCCCAGCCACAGTAGTCTCCTTCCTGTTCTTCGAATAAGTTAAGAACACTCTCACCTTAGGGCCTTTGCACCAGCTCTTCCTCCTCTCTGGGACATTTTTCTACTATATTTTCGGATGGATAACTTCTTCACCTCCTTCTGGTCCATAATTGTCACTCTTTCTTCCAGGCCTACCCTAACCATCCTATTTAAAATAGCAAATAGCAACCCATTCCATCCTCACACCCCAATTCCTGAACTTTCTCATCCTGTTTTATTCCATTCCCCCAGCATAGCACATATCATTTAATGTACTATACAGTTTTTAAATTTATTATCTTTATAATCTGATAGTATAAGCTCTACCAGGGCAGGAGTTTTTGCTTGCTTAGTTCATGATATATTTCAAGCATAGAGAGCAGTGTCTGGTACATGACAAACAATGAATACATATTATTGCTTGAAAGGAGTCTGCTAATTTATTCAACAGGTATAAACTGAGCATTTACTCTGTGCTAGGTATTGTGCTAGGTGCTGCAGTAAAATGATGAACAAAGTCAGATATGATTTCTGCTCATAACTTAGAGCCTAGTGATGAATCAGAGACATTAACCCAATAACAATCATAGTGAGTGTTCAACTTAGCTTTTGTGCTCATATTTGGGTAACCTATCAATCCAAGACTTTGAATAAGAGAAGGAGATACCAGTCAAGTATTATTGTTTTCAAAGATAAGAGAATATAAGTCTGAACATTAGTAAATGTATTAGTCTGTTGCTGCTGCTATAACAATATACCTTAGACTGGATAATTTACAAACAACAGAAATTTATTTTTTATAGTTCTAGAGGCCAGGAAGTCCAAGATCAAGGCTCTGATAGATTTGGGGTCTAGGGAGTGCTCTCTGTTTCAGAGATGGCACCTTGCTTCTGTGTCCTCACATAGCAGAAAGGCAAAAAAGGGGCTGATAGAATCCTTTAAGCTCTTTTATAAGTGTACTAATCTCATTCATGAGGATAGAGCCCTAATCACCTCCTAAAGGCTTCACTTCTTACTACTATTATATTGAGGATTAAGCTTCAACTTGAATTTTGGATGGACACAAACCTTCCAACCATGGCAGCAAGGAAAGACTTTATTAAGGGGGGATGTTGCCATATGAAGACACTCAAAGCCTAAGCCAGAAACATCCCAGGGAAGGGGCAGGTGAGTAAAGCTTTTATATACAGAGACTCTAGGTAGACTGCTCTGGAAAGAAGAAGGGGGTGAGTGCTGAAAACTGCTAGGGAGGGTCTTAAAACATAACAAACTGATCAAATATCACAATATGGGGAAAGTGAAGGCAGAAAATGCTTGTGGTAAGGCATATGGGGCAGGCTGTAGGCCTAAGATGGAGCTAGAAAGTTATAGAGAGGGAGATCTGGGCCTGCCTGACTTAGGCAAACTGAAAGTCACACCAAGCACAAAGTCTGATCAGCCCTTGTCAATGTTCACAAGCCAAAGTTAAGGTTTAAACATGAGGCAGTTGATGGCTTATGCTTCCTTTTTTAATATTATTGCTCCCTTTGGGGTCATATTTGCTGTTGTATCAAGAGTGATATATTAAGGCAATCAGAAACTATAAAAATCCTAGTTTGCTGTTGTGACTGTTGACCACTCGGTTACCAACCACAGCAAAGTCCCTTTAAATGGTGTCAATGGAGGTCACATGTATACTATATGCTAGGTTGTGTGCATAGTAATAGGCACATACATCTCCGCTGCACCAGAGACATACAAGGTATTCCCTAGAATTCAGCAGTGGAATTGAATTTCGGAAACTATTATGAGAATCCTGCAGCTTTTCAAAATGGCCTCAGTCTTTGCCAACCAATAATGCTATGTGCTTGTAAACAGACTTCCTGCTTTTAACTAAACATTGTTACCAATGCTGTAGTACCAGAGCCATGCTGTTAAGCTCGTTTTATTGAGGGGTCTACTGTGCATATAAACACTGTAGGTGAAAGATGACAAAACACCAATTAATATCAGAATGAATCTGCTCCATGAACCATAAAACTGACAGTTCTTTCGGAGCACATTAAGACTACTGTAACCTGCTACCAAAGAACTGCATTTTTATAGTGAAAAATACTTCTCACAGGAGGCCTTCAACTAAACCACAGTATCTTAGATTTTATTTGAGAAAGTGAGTAGCTGCTCCCAACACTAATCACACATGCTTTGGCCTCCTATAAGTACATCTGGCATTTAAGCTGTGAAATGCCCTGCGGGGCCTTGAATCCTCTGACTGAGTTACTGATAAATTCACTGAAATGTGTACTAGCCTTTAAAATGAGTCCATAAAAAATGTGTCTCCATCCTGAGTCATATAGCTGTTCTGATTGGAAGGGTATTGGGCTCGGAGTCCGGGAGAAAAGCTCAGACCAGGGCAGGGGTGGGAAGGAGAGGTACCATTGCAGTGTTCCTCTTATGTACCTGTCACTGGGCTTGCTGTGTTACATACATTGTGGCGTTTGCACCCCATAACAGCCTATGGTGGGATAGGGTCCCCATAGATTAAAAGCCTCAAGACTCAGAGAAGTTAATTAACCTCTCCCAATCACGCAGCTGGAAGTAGTAAGATACGAATTTGAATCCAGTTTTGTCCAGGCCTGCCTTATCTTACCAATTCCAGCTTCAGAGATGTCTGTCATTTTATGTGTGAGCTTGAGCAAATCACGTGGGTGATTTGATTTTCTGTTTTCTCTATTGTAAAATGGAGATAATAGCACCGATACAGTCTGCCTCACAAAGGTGATGTTAAATTAAATCTATGTGAAAGCACACTGAAAAAGTGCTAAGAGCTTTACAAATGCAAGTCGTTGTTGTTATGGAATTGAATGAAATTAACCTGATTTTTACCTGCTTGGAATGTATTTGCTGTTGTCTTTTTGGTTAAAGCACATCATAAAAGATAGACCCGTGGAGGAATACTGCTAGTCACAAAACATTTCACACAAGCTCAGAAACACATCCTAAACACAGAGAGACTCAACATGCCTGTTAGATGGGTGACAGGTACAATGTATCTATGGCCCACTAATTGAACCTACTTCCAAATTAATACAGGGGTTTTTTAAAGGTAATTTTTTCCCTTTTTTCTCTCATTTCATGGGAGATGGGTTGTTTATAGCCTCTAGCATATTACTTGACCTCTGTGAACTTGTGTTTCCTTACTAATAGAATGGTAATAATGATATCTACCTCAGAGCACTTACTATTCATTTATTGCACAAATATGCAAAATGCCTACTATGTGATGGGCATCTTTTTAGATGCTGGGAATATAGCAATGAACACAACAGACAAAAATCCCTACCCACTTATATCCTAGTGATGGATAGAGACAGTAAATAAGAAAAATAAGTAGAATACAGAGCATGTTAGATGGTAAGTGTAAGGAGGAAAATAAAGCAGGAAGGAAAAGGAATTATTAAGGATGGGGTGGGGTTGGCACTTTTAGACATGGTGGCTCAGAAGGTGCTGTGGCTTGACGTTGTGTCTCTCCAGGATTCACATGTCGAAACCTAATCGCCAACGCAATGGTATTAGAAGATGGGAACACGGGGAGGTGATTAGGTTGTAAGGACTCTGTCCTCAAGAATGGGATTAATGCCTTTAGAAAGGGGCTGAAGAGAGCTGTCTGGTGGGGGATGGACATGCTTGTATCTCTGACTGAGGCGGGGCAAAGGTAATATATGTAACCTAAACATTTGTACCCCCATAATATGCTGAAATTTAAAAAAAAGAGGGGGAAAAAGGGAACTATCTGGACTCTTTCCCTTCCATCTCTTCTGCCGCGTGAGAACACAGTGTTTGTCTCTTTTGCCCTTTTGCCTTCCACCATATGAATGAGGATGCAGCAACAAGGTGCAAAGCAGAGAGCGAGACTTCACTAGACACTGAATCTGCTGGTGCCTTGATCTTGGACTTCCCAACCCTCAGAACTGTGAGAAATAAATTTCTACTGTTTATCAATTACCCAGTCTAAGGTATTTTGTTATAGCAGGAGGAAAGACTAAGACATGTTGATCCAAATATGTGACATGAAATAACATATATCACTCATGGTAGGTACTCAATACTTGTTTGCTGACTACGAAGGAAACAAAAAATACAACGTGTCACAGGTTGTTCACAGGGGATTATGAATCCAGAAAGAAGGGCTTTGCAATTAGAATGGAAAGCAAAAAAAAAAAAAAAAATGAAAGCACCATTCACCCCAAACTTGCAACAGTGAGAAGATTAAGAAATATCAGTGAAATTTCTATCAGTCGGTTGCCAAGAGCCAGCCCCTTCACATGCCTGACCATGTCTACTGACTTAGTTATTGCTGAAGTTGTCTGCTGACTTAGTTATTGCTCATTTGCAAACTAGAATTGAACATGGCCTTGGGTAAATTTTATGAACTGCAGATCCATTAGAAGTACCAAGGAGAGATAGCTTTTAAGGTTGATGTCAAAGAGGACACTGATCCCTCCCTCAGCCCTTCCTTTGTAGTTGCCTCTCTAATAGGATATTGAGCTTAATGAACCATACATCTGACCAGCTCTAGCATTCTGATTCTTTTCAGTGACCTAGCGTGACTTTTTGCTAGACTTTGAAATAGCAAATAGGGTTTAGCTCTTGTTCCAACTCTGGTTGGTTAGTACTGATGGGACCACAGTCTTGATGAATGCTGAGGTCTGTTTGAGCTCATCAGGAAAGAAGGCTGTTATTAATTAGCAATGTCTGCCATGGTTATAGGGATGGGAAGTGGTTGCTCACATTTTCAAATCCTATATATCTCCATGTATAACGGCATGAGAAGTAAGCTGAAGCATGGGAAACAAAGCCTTTTGTGATAGGCTGGCGTTTAAAGACCAGTCAAGGGCCGGGCGCGGTGGCTCACGCCTGTAATCCTAGCACTCTGGGAGGCCGAGGCGGGTGGATAGCTCAAGGTCAGGAGTTCGAAACCAGCCTGACCAAGAGCGAGACCCCGTCTCTACTAAAAATAGAAAGAAATTAATTGGCCAACTAAAAAATATATAGAAAAAATTAGCCGGGCATGGTGGCGCATGCCTGTAGTCCCAGCTACTCGGAAGGCTGAGGCAGAAGGATTGCTTGAGCCCAGGAGCTTGAGGTTGCTGTGAGCTAGTCTGATGCCACGGCACTCACCCTAGCCTGGGCAACAAAGTAAGACTCTGTCTCAAAAAAAAAAAAAAAAATAAAGACCAGTCAAACTCTCCTAGATACAAAGTAACAGAAGCTTATGTTCCATAACCTGATAGGAAGAATTTTCAAGGAGAAACTGAAAGTCTCTCTGACATTTGCAAAGCGTCAGAGATTTGTGAATGGACCCTGGTTATGTTAGAAATAGACAGTAAAGTAATGGGAAATGAGAATAGATCAAGCTTTGATTTATTTGGCCATTTCATACCACCTTTGACAACTTTGTCTACCTTGACATGTCAATAAAGTTATTAAAATGAAATCTGAAAAAAATGTAGAGCATTAGAGTGTAACAGAGTTTCATTTCTAAGTCATAGTGCCCAGCAGACCAAGAGAAGCTGAGCCCTAGACATAGAGTGACTGTTTTAATTCCAGGCTGCCACTCACCTCTGCTTGACATTTGACAATGTGCTTAAAAGTGCTCCTGAGCACATCAAGGGAAATGAATAAGTAAATAATTGGTTGCCCCTTTAAAAATAGAAAATATCAGGCTAGGGTTTAATTAACTGCCATAAATTATTCTCAAGCTAACTGTTGAGAGAGGAGCTGCTTTTACCCTTTGCCTCCAATGAAGGAATATCGTTTAGGTCACTTACAGTTACTGTTTCACTTTCTAGCGTAGAAGTATGAGGTAGTGAGTTTCCCATCACTGAGAATGTTAAGGGATGTTGAGATGAAATTTCTGTACTATGTTTGAGGTTAGACTAGAAAACCAGTAAGATTTGGGTGCTAACCAATTTCCAAAGATGCTTTCCTTGAAGCCATTCATGACAATGCCTTCCTGTCAAGACCTAGTAGAAAGAAAAGAACACCCAATTCCTCTCTATTTGTGAAAAATTTCTGCAAGAACACATTATAAATATGAGGACATATGAAGATCATCATGCAGAAATAACGGGCATCCAAAAGAGAATAGTCTAATGCAGCACATGTTTATTGACATGGAGGATGTGTAAGGCGTGGGCCTAGACCCCACGGAAAATGTGAACATTAACGTTTGCATCATCAAACCCAGTGAAAAAGGAAGTGGCAGATTTGTTAATAATTATAATGTGGGCAGCAGGTGATCAGAGATTTAGAAATGATGCAAATAAATACTTTGGGTAGACGAAAGACAGAAGTATTAATTCTGTATAAACTGAGAGTTGTAAATGACAAGAAGGGCAGATGTGGAAGGTTCCCTAGGCGAGAAGGCTTATGAACTGAGACTTTATAAATAGGAGGAGGCTTTTACAAGTAGAACTGGGGAAAGGACAGCTTATGCCCAGGGGACTGTGATGACCAAGGATCAGAGTTTGGAAAGCAGCAGGCATTGTGTGGGAGATGAGATTGGTTTGGAGAAGATCACAGAGAGACTCAAATGCCAGGCAGAGGTGGCTGAGCTTATTTCACAGGACTCTGACAGTTTTTGAGGCAGGAAGGAACAAATTGGAACTGGGTTTTAGAAATATGCCAGTAATGTGGAAAATGTATGCGGTGGGGATTTGGGGGAATGTGGCAGACTAGTATCTGGCTCCAAGCCTTCAGTAGCTCATGAAAATTGTAATTTGTCCTGGACTAGGTTTGCTGAGAAGAGGCAAGAGTGATGGATATAGAAGAAGAAAGGATAGTTGTAGCCAAGTGAATGAGCACTCAGAATGTAAGCAGAGTTGGGCTGGGGAAATATTAGGGCAAGATTTTATTCTCAGGTTATAAATCAACCCTGAAGGTGTGATATCAATTGAAGTCCTAGGCTGGGAAATGTTTAAAGGATCCCTGAGTTTCTGGAGGTGAGCTAGCTGCCCTTGGCCAGAGCAGGTTGGATCCTGACATCCCAGCAATTCCAGTCCTCTTGCCTGGCCTCTAGCAAGACGTGGTTGGGTATGGCTGTGTCTGCACAAGGCATGTGACAGTGATCTGTGTTATTGGTAGATTAAAATCTACCATTGTGTGTGTGTGTGTGTGTGGGGGGTGTATAGGTAAATGGTGGGAATCTAAGAGTAGGCCTGATTGTTGGTAAATTGGGGACTTCTAAGAACTAAAATCTAAAATGCTGTCAGAGAATATTGCAATAATTCAGAATCCCAGCATTTGCCTTGTTTCTATAAATATCAGAAAGTTATTTATAGAAATAAATAAACATAGAAATAAACTGGGGGAGAGGGGGAATCAGTGGGGCCAAAGTTTCAGGCAACAGGGACTCCACTGTGGCAGAGAAAGGGAATTATGCTTGGTTACCTTGGTTGTTCTCTTTCCTCTTTTGTCCTTGCTAGAGTAATTTGACTTTCCTCCAGGGACATCGTCAAACTCTACTGTTGGAAAAATGGAGAAGTTGTAGAAGAGCCTTCAGATCTCTGGAGCAACTTGCAGTCTTTAGCACTCTAGAAGTGTTCTTTAATGTTAATTCCACCATTTGATACCTGGGTTTTACCAGCCAGCTCACACCTGGACTTGCTGGATAGGTTTCAGATTTACAAAATTGACCTTTACCAGCTCTGCCAAACTCACAGGCTATAAAAGAAAGGAAGACACTGATACCTGGGTGGTGGGGGATGGGTAGAGAAGAGGAAAAGCTGGGTATGAATGGTCACCCGGAGCTCAAGAGGGGCGGGGGAGGTACGTGGAGAGTGTAGCACAGGCACGTGGAGAGGGCTGAGGAGGGGTAGATAACTGGAGGAAGCCTTTCCTCGAAGATGCAAGTTAGAATCAGGAGATTACAGTGACAAACATGAGTCACGTACTGGATGGTGGGCCAATCCCTGGGAGAGGCAATAGCAGTTATTCTGGAAAGAGTGAAGAATGGTCCCAAGATTTGCAGGAATTAAGGGGCTATGTTCTAGGTAGGTTGTTAAGGTGAGGACCAGATCAGAGGTTGGCTTGATGGTGAATCACTTGCTTTGTGTTTTGTAGATTCATGCAATGGTAATACTGAAAGGGACACTGAAGTCTTCTAGTCTAGCATCCTCATTAAGCTGGTGAGGACACTGAGGCTCAGCCCATAAGTGATGAGGAGGCAGATCACTGGAACTCTTATCATCTCAGAGAACCATCTGTAGCCTGTTCTCCTTTCCCCATTTTCAGAGTCATAGCAGAAAACACAAGAAATCCTGCCAAATCATAATAAGTCATTATTGACCTTTTTGATTATCTCCTTTCTCACCTGTCCTGTGTGTCTCCTAGGATAATTGTAAGGGTCAGAGGAAAAGGATGACATGTGTGAAAGTTATATTCCAAACTGCTGACCAAATGCATGTTACCATTGGTAAGCTGATGATGGATCATAGTGACTTAATGTCGGATGTGCCCCTAGAGCATGTCCCACAGGGTCACATAGACTGAAAAGAAACCTGAGGCCCAGAGAACTGAAAAACATTGCCTAAGACACATATTTAGTGATGTATTGGCTACTGCCTTAAATCCCCCTTCAAAGTAGGCTGGGTATGCATTAGCTTACGATAAATAGTGCCACTAGACAGGTGTTTTGACTCCCAGCCCTGTGCAATTTTTCTCAGCAGGTTAAGGGTGTTCTTTCAGTGTTGAGTCTGCAAATTTTCCTAGGAGTGGGGACTCAGCTCCAACTAAAAGTGTCACATTGCCCTTGATTTGTTCGCTGGGGATGGCATAGGGAGCAAGTCTCTGTCCAGTATGACAGAAGCTCAGAGGGAACAGGTTGGTCTCTAGAGGGTGGACTTGAGTCGTTTTGACTCAGATGCTAAAGCATTTTCAAATCTAATCATGAGCAGCGGGAGGAAAACCCATCTAATCATTTGCCTCTGTCTTCTTTTATTCATAAATCAGTTGGATCGATAACTATTTAAAATGTGAAAGCCTTTATTTGGCATGCTAGCCAAAGAGAAAAAGGAATGTAAGGAATATTATAACCTTTTTTTGAGGAACAATAGTGTAATTTTTAAATTTGAAAAAAGGGCAAGCATCAAAATCTGGCCTCTTGCCCTATTTCTTGGGATGCAGTAATACCATCCCAGAGTGTGGAGTTTGTGCGCTAATTAAAGTGTCTTACTGATGACTTGTTTGGATTCCAGGACAGGCACCAAATGTCACTCAGCCCACAGCATGGAGAGCTACTCTTAATTACAACTTGAAGTTGCTCTAGTTGGCGGTGATTGTTCCCCCTACAGCTGAATAAGTCAATTCACACTGAGAAGTTTATTATTTTTTTATCTTGTTTTCATTCATCTACCAAGAGATGGTATTTCATTACAGTGCTGGCCACTTCTTGAAGGTTACCCAAAAAAGTTAACCCGGCCTCAAAAGAGAATTCCAATCTAACAGGAGCTCTGTTACATGTGGCTTTTGCACTGTCTTTGTGTTCTTTTCCACCGAGTGACACTTGTGTCATGAATGACTGTGCCAAGGCACTTTCGTCTGAGTGTGTCCAACTGCCTCCTCCAATCCTGTGCTGACCCTGTGTCTGTCTCTACTGATTAGTACGGGAGGAAGACAGCTGTCTTTAGTCGACCATAATCTGGCTCGGATTCAATAACTCTGATTGCTCTTGCCCACGAGCATAAATGAGAGGAAAGAAATAGCTTTGGGCTTTGGTTAGAGCTGACCTCACTCTGCTTCCCAAATCTACAGATGCTGCTTCCAATAGAGACAACATGGCTTTTATAAGTGACTCAGATAAGACTGGGCGCTGCAGGGCACAGATTCTATACAGACCTAATTACCTGGTTTCCGCCAACAAGGCTAATCCTTCATAGGACCAGAGGACTGAGCCCATGATGTTATTTGGGCCTTTAGTATAAACTAGATGGACTTTTTAACTTGCACTTTTAGAGGTATAATAACTAAAAGAATTAGAAGAGAAAAAAAATCCAGCATGGGGGTAACTATATTTAGGTATACTGATCTGTTTGTTTTAGCCTATTGACAGTCAATATTAAGTATTATGTAATATACTGGTACCACTTTTTGTGCTATTCTAGTGTAAGCCAATAATACCTTGTCAGTAGGAAACCGCCTTTTAAAATCTTTAAAAGCCAGGGCACTGGTTTTAATCTTGTTATTTCTTACCAGTCGTGTGAAGTAGAAAAAAGATATGGATTTTGTGCTCAGGAAGATTTGAGCTTAAGTTTTTTTTTATCTGAAAAATGCGATAAATAATATATGCCTAAGGGGATGCTGGGAGGATTAGAGAAGAATGCCCAGCGTATAATAACAATGTCACTTGTCATCCTTGTCATTATTATTGTCTTTAATATCCTTGTCTGTATTTATTCTTCAGTATCCTGGTACTTGAGCCCTACTAAGGTCTTCATTCCAATGGTAGTTTTGACAGCAACAACAGAAAAGCTTGTTTTGAAGAATCGCTGATAACTAGTCGAAAGTGCCTTGATTTAACACCACTGGTTCTCAAAGTGTGGCCCTTGGATCAGCAGTATCAGCATCATCAGGGAACTTATTAGGAGTGCAAATTATCACCCCACCGTAGACCACTGAGTCAGAAACTCTAGGGACTTGGTAGAAATAGTGGCTATTATGCCCTGCCCCAGACAGACTGAATTAGAAACTCTGGGGTAGGCCCAGAGTTTTAACAAGCCCGGTAGTGATTCTGATGGATACTACAATTTGAGAGCCATGGCTCTAAACCAAATTCAGCAGCTGCAGTTGATTTTTCTTTGTTTGATGATTCTAAATATATTGCATAAATATGTGCAAGACACGGACCTGTTCAAAATAAAGTGGGTACCATCTTGCAGAAGTCCTCTTGCGATCATTTCCCAGATCCTCCAACTCTGGGAAAAGAAGATCTCTCAGTCAGAATGCTTCTCACGACTCCAATACTCTTCTGTTGGTGTTTTCCCTGCCTCCTGTCTTTGACATTGCCTCACTAACTATAAAGATTCTAGCAAACCAAAAAGGAGAAAGACATTAACAATCACAGCAATAAACCCCAAGACATTCCTGCCCGTGGGCTATGATTCAGAGATCAAAGTCCTTGTTTAAGAGCCCAGCTTGCAGTTATTTCATTACCCAGGATTTGAGGGGTTACATTGGCTTACTGTGACACCTTTGAAGTCTGAGGTCTCTACTTGGAGCCCCAAGAGACAAGACCATAATTAATAACTGTAAGTGTCTATGATCATCTGTAACTCATGGGGTAGTTTTTCTACAATGGTGGGAACATTCTTCTTTGAACATCTCTTCCAAACTTTTGCAATTTACCTTTAAAGTATCCAAGTCCCTGGGTATTGGGTGAAATGATTAATAGCCTCTATTGATTTTCAAAAGTAAGGAAACACGGTGGCATGAAGCTGTGAATAGGAAACTTAAAATTTCCATTACACATTCACTTTTTAAAGGGTATTTGGAAATGTCTTTCTAGGGGGAATGTCAGTGAGTTTCTAAATATTAAAAATCTTTTCATTTAATGCTTAAAGGTGACAAATGCTTGCATTTATATTGCTGTTCTTGCTTTCTGTGGTGCAGAACAATCTTCTGAATCTATCTAAGCCAGGTAAATTATTCAGAAGAATCTTGTAACTTTTGTAACTGTACAATTGTTGGACTAAAGAGAGCATGTGCATATATATTTGTTCATTCTATGCATTACGTGTTTTTGTAAATACGTCTATAAATGGTAAGTATATCTATAAATGGTATCTTTCTACACCTAGCCCTCTAATTTCTTGTGGTATTCCTGTGTTCCCTGAATTGTGGATGTGTAGTTTTAAAGTAATTTTATACTCTCTTCTGTATGACCTCAGGGTTTTCATGGATCCTGGAAAAATTATGTCAATTTCCAGGCTTACAATTCATACCATCCTGTTAAGTATACATTTGGATCCCACATTCATATAATGTGATCTTGGTATTTCTATTTTTTATATTTCTCTTAGAGGGCTTTAAATTCTTCCTTACCCAGAACCTGAAGCAGACTGCACACTTTCTAGTCACTTTTTGGCCTTTTTGGTGGAATTTTTCTGATCCTTATTTTAAAGATTGTGTAGTGTTCTGACAGTTCTCACTTTATGCAGAGGTATCTTTCCAGCTCTTGGCCTCAGGCAGGCTAAGGCCATAGTGTGGTAGGTTGAATGACAGTCCCAAAGATATATCTATACCTTAATCCCCAGAACTTGTAAATATTACCTTATTTGGACAAAAGCCCTTTGTAGATGTCATTAAGAAACTTGAGATGCAAACTAGTACAACCTCTGTGGAAAGCAATATGGAGATACCTCGAAGAGATACAAGCAGAACTACTATTTGATCCAGCAATCCCATTACTGGGCATCTACCCAAAAGAACAAAAGATATTCTATAAGAAAGACATCTGCACTAGAATGTTTATAGCAGCACAATTCACAATTGCAAAGATGTGGAAACAACCCAAATGCCCATCAATACGTGAGTGGATTAATAAAATGTGGTATCTGTATACCATGGAGATCTACTCAGCCACAAAAAACAATGGTGATCTAGCACCTCTCCTATTATCCTGGATAGAGCTGGAGCCTATTCTATTAAGTGAAGTATCCCAAGAATGGAAAAACAAACACCACATGTACTCACAATCAAATTGTTATTAACTGATCAACACTTAAGTGCATATATAGTAATAACATTCATCGGGTGTCAGGCAGATGGGAGGGGAGAGGAAGGGGTAGGTATATACACACATAATGGGTGCAGTGCGCACTGTCTGGGGGATGGACATGCTTGAAGCTCTGACTGAGGTGGGGCAAGGGAAATATATGTAACCTAAACATTTGTACCCCCATAATATGCTGAAATTAAAAAAAATTTAAAAAATCATATTTAAAACACACACACACAAAAGAAACTTGAGATGAAGTAATCATCTTAAATTATTGGTTAAGTCCTAAATCAATTGTCATGTGTTCTTATGAGATAGAAGCAGAGGGATATTTCAAACAGACTGAAAAGTGGAAGGCTGAGACACTCAGAGGAGAAGGCAACGTGAAGAGGAGGCAGATTGGAGTGATGCATCTGTAAGCCAAGGGACACCTGCCGGCATCAGAAATTGTGAGAGGCTGAGAACAGACAGATTCTGTCCCAGAGCCTCCAGAGGGAGTCAGGCCCTGCTGACACCTTGATTTTGGACTTGTGGTTTCCAGAACTGTGAGAGAATAAATTTCTGTTTATTTTAAGCCATTGAGTTTGTGGTGATTTGTCACAGCAGCCACAGGAAACTAATATACATGGTTTCTGTTCCCTCCAGATCTTTAAAACCTTAGCCTGCAGCCCTTATGGCCCCTGTTCAGGCATGACAGCACTTCTCTCATGTCTCAGTTTAATTCTGGGAGTGCCATTTACCTAGAATAAAATCTCCCTGGAACTGAGCAACCTGCTGCCCTTCCTGCATTTGCTCCCTCTTGTTTTAACAAACAAACAAGATTTTTGTTTTGTTTTGTTTGCATTCAGAAACATGCTTAAGATAATTTTTGTTATATTTTATCTAGAATTTCTACGATCATTTGTAGTCAGTAATTGATTTGCATTAAATCAGTCTGCTATTTTTGGGGAACAAGAAGTCCCCTTAAGTATTTCTTAAAGGAAACAATTTAGAAGCCTATATAATTACTGTGTGAGCAAATACTTTTGTTAACTATTTCTGTATATGTCTTTGCTTATTTGTTATTTCTTTAACTAATTTATAAGTGATAATGAAATCTGTTAGTAGTCTTGATTTCCAAAGGAAATGTGAGTTGACATTTTCTCTGTGTTGTGAAGAAGAAATAGTGTTAGCAAGGTGGTCCATTAATTATGCTGGTATCTTAATTCAACAGCATTCAAGGGCAGTGAAGTGGAAATCATAATGAGCTTTGATAGAAGCTTAAATTAGAGTTATGTCACCAAGGTGGGGATGGACTAGCTGAAAAGTCAGCAGGAGGAAAGAGAGGAGTTTCAAAACAAATGAGATGATTTAAGGTGTATAAATTAGGGCCAGAGGCTTTGGCTATCTTTGGCAGTGTTAATTCAGAGGTGCCAGGCAAGTCTCTTTTTATCCAAAAGTTTCTTTTTATGACTTGTTCACTGATTATTTTCATTCTTCAGTTTGAGATAAGACCCAAACTGCAATTACAGCAGAGAAAAGTTGACTCAATGACAGTATAATTCACACTAAGATGATTATGACTGTTATCACAGAGCTTCAGGTGCCTGAAATAGGGGTGGGGAAGGGAGCCCCAATATATGCTGCTTTGCACTGTCCTGATTTTTACACTCTTATTTTCCTTAATGTATTCATTATCTATGGCTGAGTAACAAATTGCCCAAAATTCATTTGCTTAAAAAAGCAACATTTATTATCTCACTGTTTCTGTGAGTCAGGAATCTACTCATAGCTTAATTAGGTCCTTGCCTTCATAGTCTCTTGCAAAACTGGAGTCAAGGTGATGACTCAGGGTCTGTGGTCTCATGCAAAGACTCAATCGGGGAGGGATCTGCTTTCAAGATCACTCATGCAGTTGTTGGCAGAATTCAGTTTACTCCAGGGCTGTTGTATTGAAGGCCTCAGTCCCTCCCTGGCTTGTTAGCTACACATCACACTCAGTCCTTTGCTAAGTGGCTCTCTTCATCAGGGAAGTAGGTAAGAAGAGCTACAGAGAGAACATCAGCAAGTGGAAAGTCTCAGTCTTTTATGACTTAATGTCATTAGTGATATCCTGACACTTTTGCCATCTTCTTTTCATTATTAGAAACAAATCACTAGGTCCAGTCCATACTCATGGAAAGGGAATTATACAGGTGTGAATATTAGAAAGTAAAAACAATTGGAAGCTCTTTTAGAAGACTGACTACTTTATCTATTCCATAGTACTCTCCTGAAGAGCAGCAACATTGTCTAATTCATTTTCATGTTGTCACAGAGATCAGGCAGATTAAATTATCCATAATAGAAAAAATGACTACTAATTATTGCCATAATACTATATTCTTCTTTTTTCTTTTTTTAATTTCAAAATATTATTAAGGGAGTAAAAGTGTTTTTGTTACATGGATGTCATATATAATGCTTAAGTCAGGGGTTTTGGTGTGCCCATCACCAGAAGAGTGTTCATTGTACCAAATAGGTAAGTTTTAATTTCACACCCACCTGCCCACCCTCCCACCTTCTTGGTTCCTTATGTCCTTTATATGGCTTTGTGCCTGTGTGTACCCATCATTTAGCTCCCATGTATTGGTGAGAACATGTGGCATTTGTTTTTCCATTTCTGAGATACTTCACATAGGATAATGGTCTCCAGTTCCATCCAAGTTGCTGCAAACAACATTATTTCATTCCTTTTTATAGCTGAGTAGTGTACTCCACAGTATATATATTCCACATTTTCTTTACCCACTCATGAATTGAAGGGCACTTAGGTTGATTCCACATCTTTGCAATTGTGAATTGTGCTGCAATAAACATTTAAGTGCAGGTGTCTTTTTGATAAAATGACTTCATTTCCTTTGGGTAGATACCCAGTAGTACGATTGCTGCATCAAATGGTAGGTCTACATTTATTTCTTTGAGGAATCTCCATACTGTTCACCATAAAGATTATACTAATTTATAGTCCCACAAACAATGTATAAGCATTCCTTTCTCTCTGCATCCATGCCAGTACCTATTACTTTTTGACTTTTTAATCATGGCCATTCTGATAGGGGTAAGGTGGTATCTCAATATAGTTTTAGCTTGCATTTCCATGATGATTAGTGATGTTAAACATTTTTTCATATGTTTCTTGGCCATTTGTCTACTATCTTCTTTTTTTTATACTAAGAGATTCAGTCATTCATGCTTCACTGGATACTATTTCTCAGTGTGCTCTAATTTCTCCTCATTGTTTGGATCTCTATAAATCGGAACAACACTGGCATTGATGCATTCCACTCCTTGCTTTGGTGATTGCATCTACTCTTTGCTTTAAATACCATTCATGACTCTCAGATAAATATATCCTGCCCTGACTTTGCCTCTGGACTTTATACCAACAGCCACCTGCTGTTTAACATCTCCATTTGATATTCAATAGTTATCTCAAACTAACACGTCCAGAAAGCTGAATTTTCCAGTCTGCTGTCTAGTAGTCATCCCCTCCTCAGTAAATGACAACTCATTCTTTCAGTTGCTCAGGCCAGAAGCCTAGAAGTCATCTTGGCTTGTCTTTTTCTTTCACATTCCAGATTGAAAAATACTGTTGCTCTGAGCCTCTGCTTCCTCCACTCAAGTCCCAGGAAGCATTTCTCACCTGGACAATTCCAGCTGTCTCTCAGCTGTCTTCTTGTTTATATTGTTAGCCTCTTGGTTGTTGTTTCTCAATGCAGAAGCTAGAGTGGTTTTTAAAAAATGTAAGTCAAATCAGCTCAAAACCTTCCAAATGGATAACATATCACTTGGAATAAATTCCTTACCATGGCCTCTGAGAACTTACATTGTTTTACCCTAGTTACCTCTCTGACCATTCTCCATTCTCCCTGCATCTTCCGCATGCTCTACACACACTGACCTCCATTCTATTCCCAGAGCATACTAATCCTACTCCTCCTCAGGGCCTCGGCAACTGCTCCTCCCTCCCTGGCACGTAATTCCCAGGACAACCACACAACTTGTTCCCTTATCTTTTTTGGGTCTTTGCTCAATGTCTCCAATCAGAAAAGTCTTCCATGACCACACTGTCCAAAACAAAACAACATTCCACCCTGACTGCATGATGTTTTTCTCCTTCACCTTTATTTTTCTTCAAGGCACTTTTCACCCTCCCTTCCCCTCTTCTCCCCTTCCTTCCTTCCTTCCTTCCTTCCTTCCTTCCTTCCTTCCTTCCTTCCTTCCTTCCTTCTTTCCTCTCTCTCTTTCTTCTGTATTTTCTGTTTCCCTTCACTAGAAAGTAAGCTCCATGAGAGTTAGGACATTGTTCACTGCTATATCCTCACTGCTCAAAACATTCATGTGGAACAAATGAATGAATGATAAAATATTGTAGCTATTGTTAAATTTGTCTTTTCCAGTAATAATATCAATTTCTTATCTAACTGTAGAGAGAGTGCTTGCAAGCTAAATAGATGTAAAAGGGAAAATAGGCATCTATTGGAGTTAAGGGATATATGGGTAAAGAGAGAAGGGAACAGTGTCAAGAATTCTATGGACAGAAGGAAAAGCTGTTGGCTTCTGTAGTCAGGATTCTTTGTTGTTATCTACTGTAGGAACTGGGTTTTCAGACAAGAGCTACTTTCTCCTGAGCTGGAGTTGCAAGGCAACTCTAGGGAAAGAGACTCTGACTGGAGGTGGAAGCAATTTGGAGCAAAGTAAAATTGCTCATAACCACACATCCAGGGGAAGTGGATCTGGGCCAGGACATGTTTGGGTTTAGGAGTACAGGAAATGAGAATCTAGGTCTCAGGACTTTCTACATAAGACTAATTGAAGCTGGCCAGAGATGGTCTCTCTGTCTCTGGTTACCTCTGTTACTGTGTTTATAAAGTTTGCAATATGTACGTAACTGATTTCTGAACCCAGAATCTCTATTTCTCATACAGCACTTATCACACTTTATTATATTATTATTAATAATGCAACTGCCAAACTATTTTCTAAATACTTCTGATTTAAATTCCCTTATTGGCAGTCAGCTTCTCTCCCTTTACCCTATCTACCATTATATTTCCAAGGAAAGAGAAGGAAAATGGCATCTTGGGAAGAAGGAAAACGTGATGTGAAAATGATCCTACCAGACAGCAGGCAGGATGACACAGGAAAAACTAGCCTCTGCCACCCTGGCTTTGGAAGGAGAGGAGAGACAGGGGAGGGGTGGGGCAGTGAGGTCAGCATAGGTCACCTGGGTTGCTCTTTTTCTGGTTGGAAGCCTGGGGCTAAGGGGCATGATGGGGAAGGTAGAAACATCTAAAAGTGATTTGCACAATAGGAATGAGTTATTGGCCCACTTCCCAGCTTCAAGGGGAAGCCTGGTATTGACCATGGACAGCATGCCTTGGAGGTGGCAGAACACCACTGGCAGAGGGAATGGGATGTATACATGAGCCTGAGCTGAGGCTTCTGGATCCCTGTGGCATTCAAAGTGCATGCAAGGGGACAAAACCCCATATACTCACTGGGAGAGCACGAATGCTTGCTGGACTCTGGGCAGAGACTTAGAGTTGGAAGAAAGAGGCTGCAGGTAAGGACATTTCATGGCTTGGGGAAAATGATAGGAACAAGGACTCTAAAGGTGAGGAAGTGCCACTATGAAGCCCAGATGGCCAGAAGGGTCTAATCCTATCTCAGTGATCCAGGAGGCAGGGTAGACCAGTACTGTGAAACAGAGACTGCTAATAATATGAAGGACATGAGAGGGATGTGAGGCCACCACCTCCCATCCCCCATCACTAAGTCATGTGAGCCCCACCCCATACCTTGGTGAGGAGGAGAAGCACATGTGAAATTGGAGCATTTACTTGAAAGAGAACAAGTCATCCAAAGAGAAAAATTAAACCTGAAGAGATCATTTTTTTTCTTTTTTCTGTGTTATCCAGATGGGTA
Source organism: Cheirogaleus medius (assembly GCA_008086735.1). NCBI lineage: Eukaryota > Metazoa > Chordata > Mammalia > Primates > Cheirogaleidae > Cheirogaleus > Cheirogaleus medius. The sequence goes on from VBSM01003143.1 coordinate 37,879,553, forward strand.
GGAGACTTGCGGAGGATCATCAGCTCATTTAGGGAAAATAAAGAATCTCTAGTTTTTTCGTATATCTGAGTGTAATTTGAGTTAAATTTGCCATCATACCCTATTTATAAGTATGTCCTCTCACCTAGCTCCTTCCTCCAGCATCCCTGCTCCCTCAGACCAGAGCTCCTTAGGGTAGCAAACGTGGGGATATGGCTAGCACACCTTTCTGTGCCTGAAGCATTTTACATAAATGATCTCATTCAATGATCCCATTGTGTGATGGCGTTGTTTCCTGACTTCATGGACTAGGACATGAGGCTAGAGGGGTAAAGTAACTTACTGAGTCACACAGACAATGGTGTTCAAAGTCAGAATTAGATCTGTCAAATTCAGGTGTTGTTGCTCATTTTTGCATATCTCACGGTGCCTGTAGGTACAGTAAATTATGTTCAATTGAGGATAAGTTGGTATCAACAAGTTGCTGTGAGCACAGGAATAGGAGAATGTAGAGGGATTCTAAGGAGTCTCAAATTTCTTATGTGATACTAGTGAGGCAGAAGCAAAGATGCACAAGTCCCCAAAAAATCATGTTCTGTAAATTGTTTCTGAAAGAACTGTCTCCTGCCATTTGACCATTTCTCACTGCCTGTCAGCCAGTTAGAATGTGTGGTCCTGACTCTCTGTAAATGCCCAGTGATTAAGAAGTCATATTAATACAATCACTTTTTTATTCCTTTCAAGTAAAGTATTAGCACGTATACTGATGGCTGTAGAGTTCAGGACAAAGATATTTAATCTGTGTGAGCTGTAATGTCATCTTGGCAAATCACAGAGCAAGGGAGAACCTATGATATTTTGTCAGTTATTACCAAATGCCAAAATGGAAAGTAATGATCACTTCTAATAAAAGAATTGACTGTGCAATTTATATCAAGGCACATCCAATTAATAGCTAATCCTTAAATGTATGTAATTGGATTTACATATTCACATTTTTGCAATTAGGAGTTGGTATTTAAAGGGCATAGCTCCCATTTCCCATTTTCTTTATCACAAAACCCTAGAGGGGCTTTTTGTTGTAAAATTATAGAACCAAGGCAAATACCTTTGCCTGATAATCTCTAATCCTGTGATAAGAAAGGTTTTAGTTCATACAGACCCTTTAGAGATGTAGAAATATTCATGGTTGAGTTAAATGATATTCAGCCCTGACATTCACAATTTGTGTTTCACAATGCTCATTTATAATTGCAGCCGATTTCCCTTTAATTTATACATTGGAAATACTTAGGTATAAAGGTTAAGTTCTTCTCTTCAAAATCTTAGGAGTAAATGTGATTCTTCCTTTATAGTACTTTATGCTGGAAAGTGTTGCAACCCTCTGACATGCCAAGATACCACTAAGTAAATTACATATACCTGGACATCATTTAGTTCAGTGAAGCCGAAATTTATCCGAGGGGCCTGGAAGAACTTAAGTCTGACTACTAGTCAATTCAAACTGTGGGTGATGTGCTATGTAGTAAGATATTACGGAAATAGGTAAGGCAACTTTGCAGTAATGTCAGGTTTATAAGCCCATGACGAAAGATTTAGATTGGTGCTATACACTCTCACCCTTGAAAAAACATCCATGATTCGAATTATGCTACAGACCACTAGGTCTGAGAGAATCCTTGGGTAAATCTGACTCTAAGGATCCACCTTAATCCTTAAGTGAGGAAGACTTACTCAGAAATTAAAACATAAATATTATAAAAGGCAAGGTTTTAAAAGGAGTAATAATATCCAGTGCTGGAGAGTGTGAGGGAATGCCAATAATCTCTTATGTTGTTTATAAGAGATTTCTTGTGTAAATGGGTATAGCCTTTTTAGAACAATTGGGAAATGTGTATCAAAAGTCTTAAAAATGTCCTTTCTCTTTGACATAGAACATTCCACTTAAATGAAATTATCAAAGGGAAGCAATTATCTATGTAAAGATAATTCTATTAGAATATTTATAGCAGCTAGTGAACTGTCTCAAATCCCCATTAATGGGGGAATTTATTAAATATGTTAAATTTAAACAATAGAATTCCATGTAGTAATGGAAAATGATGATGTATTGACATGAAAACAGATTTATAAAATACTTTTAACTGAAATAGCTTATAAAACAGTATGTATCATGTTGTACATACACATATTTATATGTACACTTACATATTTATATCTGTGTTTACATAAACCAAAGATCAACAATGGTTATCATCTTTGGTAGATAGGCATATTTGTGATTTTCCTCTTTGTCTTCTAGTTTGTCTATATAAACATGCCTGAGCAAAGGTAAACTATGAAATGGACATAGTATTATATTACAGCAAATCTTAAGTTATGTAAGAAAGATACAAAAATTTCTGAGAAACGAAGCTACAAGTCTCAAATGAACTGTTTACCAATCTCTGTTTTTTCTTTTACCAGAGAATAATTTTTTGTTATGCAGTAAACATGTTGTGTTTTAATGAATAGAACGCTTTCTCTGCAGTTCTATATTACTCGTTCTGAACGACAGTTTAATTTTGACGAGGACATATTATTTTGCCACTCTGGTAACAATTATTGGTGGGTGTGATTAGCAGGTTGGCCATTTTAGTTTTAAAAAGCCTCTCAGACATTTCCTTTTGCTTTTCTGAAAGGGCACTACATCAATGACTACAACAAAATTAATAATTCAGAGCTTCGAATGGCCTATTCATACAAATAAGTCTGTTGATTTCTTGTTTTGCTGATAATATGTTTTCATATGAGTTGCTTTTCTATCAATTGACAAAAATGCTAATGGTTTTAGTATCTATATGGTACAGCCTTACTTATTTTACTTAGATGATGTAAAATCAATTTAATTATACCCTTCAGAAGAATTTTGAAATTGGTATTTGTTCTGGATATGTTAATACAAAGCATCTGAATTCTAATTTGCTTTAATACACAGTATTCTAGAAGTTCTTTATTTTTCTTTCTTTTCTATGGAAAAGAGAACTGAAGTTTTCTCTTATTTAAATAGCTGTTTTGTATTTGAAATACATGAGGTTGTTTCACTGGTTTGACTTGAAAAAATTTTGCTTTCTTTTGGAGAACTAAAAGAGTTTTACTGGTATCTCCCCTAACCTAAAAACAAATCATTCAACTTAAAACTGCTGTCCAGCTGAGTAATGGTGAACTTGCCTTTAGGTTATGTTTTCTTTTTTGCTAATGTGAGAAATGCTGTTAATTGGATATAACCTGAAAATCAGAACTTAGTACTTCTATTTTTCTGATACCATGGTGTAAGGTACTGACTTGGCTTGACTATGCTAGAATGCTATCAAGTTCTATAGAAGCCACAAAGGAGTCAGTAATCTCTGTATCTTTGAACAAGGTACCAAAATAACAGACTAAGGAAATACCAGAAGGAAGATAAAAAAATATGTTTTATTTATTTACAACATATACTTTGCCAATGCACAAGAATGACTTCAGGCAGCTTATGATGAAAATACAGGTATAAAGTTTACAAAGGGCAGTAAAAAATGATTAAGAACAAAATCAGAAGCCATCAGGAAGAAAGAGAGAACAAAGTCTGAGATAATTCCCCAAATTGAACATTATATTTCTCTTGATCTTTCTGACGTTCAATAGGAAAAAAAGGAAACATGACAGGTTTGCTGTCTATTAAAGAGAAGAATTGCAATTTTCAGAAGAGAGAAAAGTTTTCTTGCAGCTAAATCTAGGAAAAATTTATAGTGTGGATCCGTATTTAAAGGCTATTGAAGAATGTAAGTGGCCCAATTCAAATTCCACCTTTTTCGTGGTCTTGTCTTATTTTCCTCTCCTCCCTTTCCAATTACACTTGTTTCTTTGGTTTCCCCTCTGATCTCCTATAACACTTCATTGGTAGCATTCTTAAAAGCATTTATAACATACTGCCTTATTATTGTTATTTATGATTATATTTTATCAACCCCATTACACTGTGATTTATCCTTCTATCCCCTGCAGTGCCTTTGTTCATAAAAGTAACTAACATTTGTCGTGTGCTTTTATCATGTGGCAGGCACTGGGCAATGCTTTTATGTGCTTTGCTTCATTTTTTTTTTATTTCAGCATATTATGGGGGTACAAATATTACGGTTACGTATATTGCCCATGCCCCTCTCCCCCCTTGAGGCAGAGCTTCAAGCGTGACCATCCTCCAAATGTTGCACATCTCACTCATTATGTTTGTATATACCCATCCCCTCCTCCCCCCTCACACCCGCCCGACAATACTGTTATTGTCCTTGTCTTACTGATGAGCAAACTGTGGTTTGAAGAGAAGGAATTAATATGCCCCAAATGTCACATCTGGTAGCTGGTGGATTAGAATCCACGTCTGATTGATTACAAAGAGATTGTTTCTTAACTGCTATGTCCAATTCTAGGCAGTGCTGTTGCCCGGGCTTTTATTTTTTATTTTGTTTTACAGAATCTATGGAAACATTCAGGATGTGGATTAAAACATTATGTTTTTCATTCTTGGCCTTCAATTTTGGGGGCTGAGGAAGGAGTTTGCATGATGTAATTTGAATGAAGGAGTTTGGATGAAGAAGTCTATATTGCCACCCATCCTGTGTTAACCCAATACACCCTGGTGTTTGGACGGTACTTAGAAAGCCTGGGAATGGAGAAGTCAGGATCATTCTTTCTCATTAGTCAGGTTATGCTGTCATGCTTCAGTAACAAATGACCATGAAATCTAAGTGCTTACAACAAAGGTTCATGTTCATACTGAATGTCCGTTCCAGGTTGGCTGTGATTCTACTCAATTTTGTCATCACTCCTCTACTCTTGCTGACAGAGCATCCCTATTTGGGTCATTGACAGCCCGTGGCCAAGGGAAATGAGACATGGTGAACGTGAGCTGGCTCTGAAAGTTCTTACTTGGAATTGACATGCATCACTTCTGCCCACATTTCACTCGCCAAAGAAACTAATATTGACACTCCTGAGTTCAACAGGGTAGGGATGTACAAACTTTCTGCAAGAGGGACAAAATTAATCACCTAAATGTCAAATCTAATGTCAACAGAGCAAGGATGTATACTTTTCCAAGAGGGAGGTAGATTCCAGGGAGGGGTGGCAGATATTTTTCATAGTAATACAATCTACCATATTTTTCACTGCCTGGCCACAACACACCTAGATATTCCAGCCTAAAGTTTTGTTATAAGTAGAGGCAAAGCCATGACTGTTCTGACTGGGGGAGGAGGAGGGCCTAAAATAAAGTCATAGTGTTAGTTTCATTAATGAGGGTGAAAGAATAAGCTAAGGCCCTCTTTTACTATTTTTTCCCATGTTTCTCCACTAACCCACCCAGCCTCCATGGAGAAACAATCTACAAGGTCTGTACACCGGAGTCTGCCAGACCTGGGTTCAAATCCTGACTTTACCACGTACTTGTGAGAACTTGGGCAAGTCTCTGAGCCTGTTTTCTCAGATAATCTTAACTGTGTTTAATAATTATTAATATAATATATAATTAATATAGCAACAATTATATAATTTTTTTTCAATGTCTAATTGTCACATTTCTTGTTATAATTTAACTTATTTCTTTGTGCTCAGAATTCAGGATATATCATGTTGGTAGCTTCTTAAATACTTAGACAGTGTTAAGTGCCTGTCTCTTGCCCCTAATGTTCCAGGTTCTCCAAACCATGGGACATCAGCCTGTCTTCCTTCGGAGATCATGAACTCTGATTGTTACACTCACTTACCTCTAGATTTTTTCTTCTTTGGACAGGTAGCCCAAAGGCAAGCCTAACATATCCAGGAAGATATGAGTAATATCAAATACAGCGGGGAGATTCCATCCTTGCTTTGAGGTTGATATGTATGTATATCAGATTTCGTTAACCATATGGCGTTGCTGAATTATTATTCTTTTGATGTGCCAGTTAACTCAAAGTGGGAGGGGAAAAAAGTGAGCAGAGCAGTCAACAAGCAGAAATTACCTCCTTGTTGGCAATCTCCTCCTCCCAGGACAGGAGTCCTCTGGACACCTACCATTTACTCTGTGGGGAAATCAATTTGCCTCTTGTTCTCCCATCAAGAGGAAGCACAAAGACCTAAAACACTGGCTATTGTATTGAAGTCCTGGGGATTTGCCTGTCTTGCTTGGGTGAAATCTCCTCTTTGTAGCTTACTTGTGTATTTCATAAAAAGAGAGAATCACACATTGACTTTTCAGTGTTATATGGAGACAGTTGTGCTTTGATTAAAACAATCTAATTCCAATAGACAAGAAATGTTGTGTCTTAATGCTCAGGGGTTTAGAAATACACTGCAATAAAGAACATTTGTTTTTCCTGATATACCGTGTTTCCCCGAAAATAAGACAGGGTCTTATATTTATTTTTCCTTAAGAAGACACCATAGGGCTTATTTTCAGGGAATGTGTTATTTTCCCCTCAAAGCCTCAGCTTGCAGCACGCACAGGATGGCTGGGACCTGACAGGGGGAGCCGACCTTGTTGGTGGGGCTGCCCACACCTTTCCAGTCACCTCTGGGATATTAGCTATCACAAGGGGGCAGATGAGAAGGGCTGCTTGTCTTCTTTACCGCTCTGACGAAATGCATGGGTTGTGCAGGTATGCTGCGTAGCCACACCCATCACTAGGTCTTATTTTCAGGGTAGGGCTTATATTGCACAAATGCTTAGAAATCCTGCTAGGACTTATTTTATGGGTAGGTCTTATTTTTGGGGAAACATGGTACATCACTGTGTTTATGGGGCAGATGGAAAAAACAGTGCACCTGGGGCAGATCGTTCCTTTTGTTGCCTGGGTAAATGAATGAGATTGCGATTCTGGGCTTGCTTGGACATCCTGGGTCCCTAGGCCTCCATTTAAGGTGGAGATGGAGGGTGGGAGGGACAAATAATTTCAAAGATTTTGCAGACCATTGAGCTAGGGTAATTGGGAAAAACATGAAATCTAAGTAGAGAAGAACAAGGAGGAAAGTTTGTATATCTGACATCAACATAGACAAGACAGTGTTTCAGTGTTCACAGGGAGTAGGAGTAAGGCATTCCCTCTGGGGAGGCAGAAGTAGTTGGTGACTTTGGTTTATGAATTGTCATTGGACTGGTTTCTGGAAGCCATAGAATTAACATATCGCATTGCCTGCATGGCAGGCACTAAAGCTGCTTTCTCAAGAAGGCCCCATTGGTAAGGTGCTCCTTATCCTTTAGAAGAGTTTCAACTGTTTGAGGCCTCTTCCGAATTAAACAGTGTGGTCATTGGGTGGTGGGCAAACCTTTGACAGCAAGTTTCCTACTAGACAGCAAAGGGCGAATGAAAATATAGACATTTTTAGTCTGTTTGAGCTGACAAGTTTGGTTGGTTTGACTCGTATTTCCAAACTCAGCTTTTAAAAAAATTCAGTTACCAAGGCCCTACCTGGGATCCCAGGAATCAAAAATTCTGGGGATGAATGAATCAGAGTCTGTATTGAAAAGCTTCCTGGGTGATTCTAACATAGTCTTTCCATGGAAAGTTTGGGAACCACTGGGTTAGAGCATGTGGCACAGACCCACTTTATGATGAATAGAGAAACAACAAACACACCAACACCCAAAAATCCAGCGTAATGATTTTCTAGGTATGAATGAACACCAATTACTACTAAAAGTGAAAGCACTAGAAGAGCAAATAGATAGTTTTTGATTTTTTTTTTTTTTTTTTGAGACAGAGTCTTGCTCTGTTGCCCAGGCTAAAGTGCCGTGACATCAGCCTAGCTCACAGCAACCTCAAATTCCTGGGCTCAAGCGATCCTCCCGCCTCAGCCTCCCGGGTAGCTGGGATTACAGGCACGCGCCACCGTGCCCAGCTAAGATTTTTTTCCCCATTTTTTTTAGTTGATTGGCTAATTTCTTTCTATTTAAGTAGAGACAGGGTCTCACTCTTGCTCAGGCTGGTCTCGAACTCCTGAGCTCAAGCAATCCTCCCATCTCAGCCTCCCAGAGTGCTAGGATTACAGGTGTGAGCCACCGCGCCCTGCCAGTTTTTGATCTTTGATTAATGTTGTGGAAACATTATCTCTGAGCAGGACGTTTTGATTTAGTTCAAAATATTGTTGAGTGTCTGCAATCTGCCAGGCACTGTGCTAGTTTCTGTGGAATGCAAACATAACCTTTGATTTCTGTTTTGTAGAGTTTATAATTCAATTGCTATTTGGAAAAGGTCTAATTACTCTTTGGGAATATTATATAGGTTTGGAGATTATGAGGTCAAGAACTATTCTCATAAATAGGGCATAATGCCGTGTTTGGATGAGTGGAAGGAAATGGGATCAAAAACACATTTGCTAATGTACTTATGGTAGACAGTGTTGATACCCAAAGCCACAACCTACTCATCCTTTCCCCTCGTCTGCCTCCAACTACAAAGCCTGGAGAGGCAGATCCCAGGATCCCTTGCTGGGATGTGGCCATGTGACCCAGTTCTATCCTGTGAGAGGTAAAGAGAAGCTTTCTGAAGGTTTTTGGGAAAGAGCTTTCTCTTCTAGATCAGAAAGCAGTAAATGAATTGTCACCCCTCCCCCACCTCCTGCTTCTTGCTTTTGGGGATATGTTACTTAGAGTTGATGTAACCATTTTAATGCCATAGGAAAATACTGAGAGAACTCCAGAGTCACCAATCCAGAGACTTGATACTGTCAAGTCACTGAATCCAGGCCTCAAATTGCATACTTTCCCTGTAAGAAAATGGATCTTACATTGCTTAAGCAGGCATTTATCAGATATTTGTTACTTGTAGTCAAAATAATTCCTAACAGATACAGTACAGTGCAGGGTCTGTTTCAACTGTTGGCTTTATCTTAGCCTTTGAGATTTTGGAAAATAAGTTATTAACTCCCTTTTCTGGCTCAGAATATGGAACAAGATAGCATTGTCATGAAATTTGTTGTTTTTGTCTGCTCTATTTCCATTTTTCATTCTTCTTGGTAATATTAATATTATCCTGATTTCTCCTGTGGAGCTATCCCTTTCCCACCCTCAGTCCCTATCCTGACAACAGGATAGGGTATGAGCTTTAGGCGTGGCAAGTCAGAGCATTGCACCCCTGCGATATCCTGACTGGTTCAGAGATGGGACCAAGAAACAGAGAGAATAGTATCAGATATGAATGGCAATGGTCAAGCTGCTTGACTGGGAAATGCCTGAAGCCTGGTCTTAACCCCAAAATTAGTATATGACCAAATAGATTCTTTTTAGCAAGGGTAATTTGAGTTAAATTCCTGACAGTAGCAACCAAAATAGAGCTATTTCCTAGAGCCATACCATTTTCCATATCAATGGATCAGTATTGGAATAGCCTAAGAGCAGCTATGACCACAAATCAGGGATGCTGTAAAGGGAATTTCTGTTCTGAATAGGAAGTTAAAGTAACTGAACACTCATGTCTCTTTCATTTCTCAAATTATACGTTACTATAAACATCCTGGGCCTGTAGGAACGTTATGGCAATGGGAGGAGTGTGGTGCTTTAAGGGATGGTGTATAGTGTATGTTAATAAATGCCAGATGAGTTGAAAGGAGTGTGGGAATGTTGGCATTATGGAAATAACACCATTAGGTTTGAAACATATATTGTGCTCCCATTTCAAAACTGGATTCTATTGTAGACCCTGGTTGGCTACATTGATATAAGTGAGTACTTCATTCATTGGTGACTTAGTAAACTCATTTGTAAAATAAGAATATATTTTATGGTAAAGGAAACCTTGGGAGAAGAACAATGTAGTGGCAGAGAAACAATGTTTACTGTGGATCTACTAAGGGCCAAACATTGTAATGCTTTTACTTCTTTTTTTAAATTTTACAATAATGAAATGAAGAACATGATGTTATCCCATTTTTTTTTTAAATGAAGTGACAGAAACTTAGGAAGGCTGGTTAAGTTTACTAGAAGTTATTCGGCCAGAGAACGGATGAGCTAGACTTTAAATACTGTCTTTGAGGTCAAAGGCTGAGTTCTTAATTACCATATGAGATTAGTTCAAATCCCTTATTTTACAGATATGCTTAAGCCTGAACAATGAATGGGTGACAAATTTGGTCCTAGCCCTCATGTCTCCAGGCTTTCACATACCCTGCTAATGATATCCGCACTGCCTGTCTCATTGGAATTTTTGTCTGAAATGAAACAATGTCTAGTAAAGTGATTTGAAGGGTGTAATGTGTTGTACAACATCATTTGGAACCCTGAGCTTGAAATCTCTCGGGTCTCTTTCTTTCTTTTTTCCCCTCCATCATTAGTCTTTGCTTCTCTCTGTGGGCTTTTTTCTTTTTTTAAGACTGGTTATCTCAGCCCGACTGGCAGTACAGCAGTAAATCTGGACTTACATCTTCTCAACTTTCCCCGTAGAAGAATTGGCTTAAATGAATTTAGAGGATTATTTGTCTCACATGACAAGAAGTACAGATATAGGCAACGGCTACAGTTGACTTTGTAGCTCTGGGATGCCAAGAAAAGCATTTTTGTGGTTCATTCCTAAATTTGTTTCAACTAACATAATTTTTTCTGTTACTTGAAGGTGTAAACATATTGCACCTGACTCAAGTTGAAGAACTGAAGGACCACAGTAATTGTTTTAGGGGTGAGCAATTGTCCCAAGTCAAGTTAGGCAGAGTCCTTACCTGGGAACATTTGAAAGTGAACTAGTAAAGAAAAAATTTCCCCCATGACACATGGCTACCCTTAGCTACAAGAGAGGTTGGGAAATGAGTATTTAGTTTTCCAGGCTCTAGGGTAGAAGAAGATGTTGTCAACATTACTAATGTCTACTATTATCCGGTTCTCCTCTATTTCCAGGTGCACTTCCTCATCCCATGAAGTTAAGTGTGGTCATGCGGGTAGTTTTTCCCAATGTGACATATATTATGACACATGTCATTTTTCAGGCCAAAGCATTCAAGAGCCACTGCCTGAGTCTCTATGCTCCCTTCCATGCCGCAGCAAGCACAGAAACAGAACTTACTGCGAGGATGCCACAAGACTGAAGCACCTGTGTCACTGAGACCTAACATGGGGGACAGCTGTGCTGACGACTTGCCTGGTGACGACTTGCCTGGCGACGACTTGCCTGGCCTTGTACTGGGCTTGCATAGGTGAGTAATAAAGCTCTTTTTCTTTAAATCATTGAAATTTTGGATTATTTGTTATCGCAACGTAACTTAGCCTATCCTGACTATTAGAAAAGCAAGGAAAAGAAAAAGAGAGTTGGATATAGGAATTGTGTGAGCCAGTTTGCAGTGTCTGCCAAAGATGGGTCATTAAGGTCTTAATTAAATCATGTGTCAGAGTGAAGTGGAGGTAGAGAAATGGTAACACAGGCAGGACTACAAAGACATTGCTGTGAGCCTAGCTACCACCGTATACTTGAGACTACTGCAATTGTCAAATGAATTCTCCTTTATCAAGGAGGATAATACCAAAAGAATATTAAGCACCATTCCATGCATTTTCTAAGTACTATGGCTATCAGGGTCAATAAGGTACATTTGTCATAGATTTTCTAGCAGGGAATCCTGCTATTGAATAATTAATGTCAAGTGTGTTAAATGTCTCAGAAAAGGAGAGTGCTGTTGGAACCTCTAATACATGGATTCATGTAGGCTATTGGATCAGGAAATGCTTTCTAGAGGAAATAATGTTTAAACTGAAACCCAATGAATGAGAACGTATTCTCTAGTTTCATAGATAGGAATGAGAATTCTCTAGGTACAGAAAACAGTAAGGGCCAAGCCCAAGCTGAGAAACTTCATGGCATATTCAGGAACCAAGGGGAGGCCACTAGGGAGGGAACATAGAAAATGCAGAGAAAAGAACGATACTTACAGATCAGTTATAATGCTTGATTCATTTAGTTTTTTCTGCACCCTCTTACTAATTTACTGGGCTTCGAACTCCTGCGCTTTATGTTCAATTTCCCCTTTCCCTGGTAAATCCACAAGAACCTATGTGTACATGCTTTTCCTCATCCTGCTCACCAAAAAAGTATCAGCCCTAGGCTGTTTGCTAATTTCCTCACTTTCACTCTTCTGTCTCCCTCTCTTTCCCCCCTCTTTAACTAGCAAAATATTCTGTGCAGGTCTTTGAGTGACACCTCCTCTGGTGAATCCATCTGAAAATTCATGCTTTTTTCTGAGAAATTCCTATCTGCTTAGGTTTACTCAGGGGATCCTCTGGGGGCGGCTGGGAAATGCACTCACTACTTGTGCTGGCGAATGGCTTTGGGCTGTCCCTGTGCATCTTACTGGCTAGATCCCTTAATCCTTCCAACTTCTCTCTGTTGAAATCTAGTAGTCCTGAGAGGCTCTATTCTTTAAACCCTTTTCTTACCATGCCAAATTCAATAACATCACCTGGCAAAGCCAAACCGCCTCTGAACTTGTTTGGGTTTCTTTCATTTCATAGCACATATTGCTTCTGTTTGTTTGATTTCTTGTGGAGAATTTAATACCAGCTGTAATCTGAATTTTGCAAAGAAAATTGACTGAATTCCAATTACTTGTGTGTAACAAATACCACCACCCTGCTAAATTGCCATTTATACCAGTAAATATAAACTCAGATGCCTTTGGTTAGGCCGAATGCAATCATTTTAGAGTCCTCACTTAATGCATAAACTAGAAAGCTTAAATTGAAATTCAAAGCTGTGAAGTGGGTAAGAAAAACTTCAATAAGCAACTCCTCACACTCCTGCTATTTCACCTCACAGATCTAAGTAAGAAAATGGCCAATAACATATTACTGGCATCTTCTACATAATATTTCATGAATTGACTTGGCCAGTTGACTGGCACATAATGGGTTTGCTTGAAGAGAAGCGGTGGCACCCAATCAGGTCATAGTCTGTTTCACCAGAGAGTGGAGAGAATTAGATACTAGTTCAGATGAAAAGGAGCCAGAGCTCAAATGTTATACTTGCAGAATAAAGGTATCCTTTGGGAGATTATGTATAAAAGAAGTCCCAGGCAACTTCTGTCATCCTCTGTGTCTGGTTCTAAGAGATTTTAAAATGTAAGACCTATTTTGAGCAGGACAGTGCCTCAACCATTTGATAATATTACTCGAGAAAGACATTCTGAAGTCTTCATTCTTTGGTCTAACTCTATAAGAAAGTCTACACTCTGCTAAACAAAAGATTACTATTTTTATGTATCTCTTTATTGTGAAACTGTGATTTTCAAACTCATTTTCATTGAACTATTTCATTGAACTGCCTTTCCTCACCCCCTAAGAATCCTCCCTCTCTTCAAAAAAAATTTTAATGAAGCTTTACATGTGAAGCCCATGAAGGATGCTTGGCTGGAGTGGGGTTGAAGGTCCAGGAACCCCATTTATGTGGTCCCTTTGCCTTTCTGTTCCTGAAGTGGTTCCTAAAGGGGTCCATGTCACCCCTAATGCATCAGGAAGCACAGTTTGAAAACCACATTGTTTTTAAAAAGAAGAATATAAACAATTCAATTATCTCTTGGCTAGTGGGAGCTTCCTTTCCTATAATTTGGATAGATTACTTGGGTTTTGACTTCCCAGCTATGGCCAGAATGCTAACAATGTATCTGGGATCTGCTGGACAATGCGTTTTAGTGATGTTGGAACATAACTTGGATCCCAGTTTTATATTTTGTTCTTCAAGGGCTGGCCAGATTCTCCTGAGACATGTTTACCAGAAAGAGCCAAAGACTGAGTAGCAGTTAAAACATGACATATTGAAAACCAAAGAAAAACTCAAGGCAGCAAATGTCAAGATATTGATTGAGTCTTGAAATGCATGTGTGTGTCTTATGTCTAAATTTTGAAAATAAGTCAAGGAAAAGAAGACAAAAATTTCCAAAATGCTCAATCCCCCCCTCCCCCGTATCAATCAGGGCCATTTTCTCTCATGTATTAAAGAATTCAAAATATTGGCAAATTTCCAGATATCCAAGATGTGAACTGGTTTCTCATTTTGTGTAATAACCTGAATCCTCCCTGACTTTAAAAAATATGAATGTAACTTCTTCAGTGCATGTCACTAGTATAAGTCCTGTCCCATATTGGGTGGGGGGAGATGGCTGTATTAGAAGTAAGGGGAAATAATATAGGACTATAGGTTTTATGTCTATCTCTCTTGCTTTTTCCCTCATCTCAAAACATAAACCGAGCTGTTTGGAGGATGATTTTAGGTGAATAGGCCTTTTTATTGAAACCGAAGATACTCCTGGGTATTCATTATCTTATTGTACCAGAACCTTGACATCATGGTAAGAAAGGTCTCTTGATTTTATAAATTCATTAACTTAGTTCCTAATGAAGAAGATTAATATTTTTGTGGATTAACATGTTTGACAACTGTTATGTTTTGTTAAGCACTAAACACAGAAACATCAAAATCCTATTTAGCTTTATAAGTATTGGCTTGGCTGTTCTTTTTCCTTGCTGCAAACCTATGATTATTTTCTAAACAGACCATCTCAGAAAATACTCTAATATGGTAACTTTCTTTCTTTTTTCTTTTTTAGTGCTGGAAAGATTTTCAGCAGTCTCAGAAGGCTAATCAACTTTTTCTGCATGAATGAACTTAATCTTCTTACATTTTAAGCTTATTCCATCCTGGGATAATCTGTTTCCTATCTACCTCACATTTGGACCTGTAGGAAAGCTACAACCTTGCTAACATAAAAAAGTTTTTTTCAAGGTGAGTGTACTTAGCGAATTAAATAAATTTATTTGAGACAATAAAGACAAATTTGTGTTTTGGGTCATTCATTTCTTTAATTCATTCAATAGAATTTATTGAATACCTATTATATTCATGATCATGGGCTAAGTACAATACAGCATTAAACAAGGGCATTTTATACCAACATATAATATTCCCCAAATTTTCCTTTCCAACTGTCTTAGTCCATTTGTGTTGCTATAGCAAAACACCTGATGCTGGTAATTTATAAACAACAGAAATTTATTTCCTCACAGTTTTGGAGGCTGGAAAGTCCAAGATCAAGGTGCTGGCAAATTTTGTAGCTGGTGAAATCCTGTTTCTCATAGAGGTCACCTTCTAAGTGTTCTCACATGGGAGAAAGGACAGAAGGGCAAAGGGGACAAAGGTTGGGTCCTCACATGGCAGAAGAGCAGAAAAGTAAAAAAAAACCTAAGCTAGTTCTCTCCAGCCCTTTTATAAGGCACTAATCCATTCCCGAGGGCTCTGCTTAATCACTTCCCAAAGGGCCCTACCTCTTAATACAACTACAATTTGAGTTGTTTCCCCACATGGATTTTGAAGGGCACTCAGACCGTAGCACCAACTCTGCATATTTGTATTTTGATTAGCATGGGAGAATGGTTAAATGGAATGCTGGAGTAAATGGCTTAGCTACTATGATTAATCTCACATTATTGCAAGATATGACCTTACTGTTTCAAATGTTTTCCCACTGTTTAAGTGAGAATCAGATGATGAACCCAGCTCCTAATGACAAACGATGAAACAAGTTAGCTCCAGGGCTTGATATTCAGCTGGTTTGCACTGTCATAGTCAGGTGGCTGGTTCACAGTTGTGTTTATTTTGCTTGGTGAATGTCCCTGCCATACTGGATGTTACATATTTTGAATATCACCCCTGACTGTGTATCATTTTTCTTGCATCAGGAGAGATATAGAATTTATTTGAAAGGCTCTGTTAATATAAGGCAATATTGTTTTATTTCAGGAAATTTCCTTTTAGAAGAATTTAGGGCAGTCATAATTTTTGAATATCCAGCGGATATATGAAACCTCACATTGAGAAGAAATAAATTGGGAAATTTCCCCCTGTACTATTTTCTTAGTCAATCATTCTAAAAATTGATTTACTCTGCATTGTCAGTGAAACCTCTCTCTCTTTTTTTATTTCAGCATATTATGGGGGTACAAACATTAAGGTTACGTATATTGCCCATGGCCCCCCTCCCCCCTTGAGTCAGAGCTTCAAGCGTGACCATCCCCCAAACGTTGCACATCTCACTCATGATGTTTGTATATACCCTATATACCCATCCCCTCCTCCCCCCTCCCACCCGCCTGACACCCGATAAATGTTATTCCTATATGTCCACTTAGGTGATGATTCATTAATACCAGTTTGCTTGTGAGTACATGTGGTGCTTGTTTTTCCATTCTTGAGAAACTTCACTTAGTAGAA
>VBSM01003143.1:37904159-38044410 GCA_008086735.1 Cheirogaleus medius
TTTCCACAACTTTGCAATTGTGAACTGTGCTGCTATAAACATTCGAGTGCACTTTTAATTTCCTTCAAGAACTTTTCCTTTGCATTTATAACTGGGCTATCTATTTCATACAAGAGGCCTAGCTCTTTCTCAGCTTTCAACCTGCCTTCCTCACTAAGCTTAATCATTTCTAGTTTTTCATTTAGAGTGAGAGGCATGTGACTCTTTCTTTCACTTGAACACTTAAGAGGGCATTGTAGGACTATTAATTGACCTAATTTAAATATAGTTGTATCTCAAGGAATAGGGAGGCT
Source organism: Cheirogaleus medius (assembly GCA_008086735.1). Taxonomy (NCBI): domain Eukaryota; kingdom Metazoa; phylum Chordata; class Mammalia; order Primates; family Cheirogaleidae; genus Cheirogaleus; species Cheirogaleus medius. The sequence goes on from VBSM01003143.1 coordinate 37,904,453, forward strand.
GAGGAGAGGGTCAGAGACAGGAGAATGGCCAGTTGGTGCAGTAGTCAGAACACAAATAAAATTTATTGATTAAGTTTGTTGTCTTATGTGGGTGCAGTTTGTGGTGCCCCCAAACACAACAGTAAAACACATCAAAGATCACTGATCACAGATCACCATAGCAGATATAATAATAATGAAAAAGTTTGAAATATTGCAAGAATTACCAAGCTGTGACACAGAGATATAAAATGAGCACATGCTGTTGGAAACATGGTACCAATAGACTTGCTTGATGCAGTATTGCCACAAACTTTCAATTTGTAAAACATGGAATATCTGTAAAGTGCATTAAAATGAAGTGACATGGAATGAGGTATGCATGTACATTGCTTCCGTCTTAATTTATACAAAACATACCACTATTATTACTGCTAGCTAATGCTTATGTGGTGCTTATCATATGCCAGGCAATGTGCTAAGCTCTTGTGCAAATCAATTAATTTACTTTTCACAAAAACCTTATGTTGTGAGTTGAAAAGCATATGGTGAAGTCATAATCCCCAGTATCCCACAATATGACCTTATTTGGAAATAGAATCTGCACAGACATAATCAAGTTAAAATGAAGTCATTAGGATGGGCCTGAATCCAATATGACCAGTGCCCTTATAAAAAAAAATAAATTTGAACACAGGCACAGACATGTGCAGGGAGAAGATGATGTGAAGAGAAAGAAACTTAGGGAGGATGCCATGTGGAGATGAAGGCAGAGATTGGAGTGACATATTTACAAGCCAAAGGTTGCCAGCAACCACCAGGAGCTAGGAGAGAGCCAGGAAACAGATTCTTCCTTAGAGTCCTCAGAAGGAACCAACGCTGCCAACACCTTGATTTTGAACTTCTAGCCTCCAGAATTGTGAGTCAATAAATTTCTGTTGTTTAAGTCACTCAGTTTTTGGTATTTTGTTATACCAGCCCTAGGAAAGGAATGCACTATATGAGGGACGTATTATTATTGTTCCCATTTTGCAGCTGAGGAAACTGGGGTACAGAGGAAGTGGTTCAAACCCAGGCACTCTGGTTGTATTGATTGTGCTCTTATCCAACTGACTAAATTGTCTTGTCTCTTCTAGTTGAGAACCATTCTTTTCTTAGATCTTTTTATCTTGCTCTTTTTACTGCCTTTGCCAGGCATCACTGCACATACTGCTTCCTCTGTAGTCTCCCGCTGAGCACCGAGGCCTCCACTGGACCAGAGCTGCACCGGGGTCTGTGGTGCAGGCAGGAGAAGGCCTCCCTCTGTGCTGTATCCCACTCTGTCAGAAGCTTCTGGAAGTACGGTTACCTGAGCCCCAGGTTTGGCAGAGTTTTTGGGTGCAGCATTTTGGGTGCAGATAATTAAAATCCTCTTTAGGATTTTAATTATAGTTCTCACTCTGAAGAGTCTGGACATGGATCAGTAGGACAAAGATAGACGTGAGTACTGGCTGATGTTAAACTTTTCATTTCGCCTCACCTTGTTGAGTGAACTATCACAGGGTCGTGTACATGTGTCATACATGCACATGTGTATGTGAAGGACACAGAAAAATGCCCACCAGGTTGTTGGATGAGAGATATTTGTGTGTGTGTGTGTGAGAGAGAGAGAGAGAGAAGAGCAAGTTATCCATGACAAAGACTTTGTTGGGATTTCAGCTCATTTATTTAAAATTATGAATGTGTACTCATAGAGGTATATGAAAAGAAAGTCACTGAAATGCTAATGGTGATTAATGAAGGGTCGTAGGATTTCAGGTGAATTTCCTCTTCTACATTTCTGGGGTATATTATTGTCTTTTCTCATAATAACGTTGGTGGTTCTAATAAGGAGAAATGATAAAGTACTATCTGTATCTACATTTCCTCCACTTTCTTTCTGTAAAATATGATGTTTCTTTTTCTTAAAGAACATCTTGAAGATGAGAAATGTGACGCACAGGATAAATACTTAGAGGAGACTTGAAGACGTGATATTAAGTGAAGCTGCAAATGAAGAAATTGGAAATGCTCTTAAAGGGGCACATGGTTAGGCTCTCTCGTGTTTCTCTCATTTGGACAAGTGGAATGACTCTGACATGGAGTAAGAACCCCCCTCTGTAGCCCCGTTCATTTCCGCTTGGCCATATGGATCATAATGACTGAGGCAGTCTGTTCAGGAGCCTCTGCCCATGTTACTGGGCAACGCATACTAGTCTCGCAGCAAATGACTCCTGGCAGGTTGTCATGAAAATAATAAGCCCATGGTCCAAAGGGAATAAAGCCAGTGCCCTTAATAAACAGCTATGGTATTGTTTTATACATTGCAACTTTCAATATCTAAAAACCATCATGCTGTAAATATTCTTCCATTTGGTATGAAGAGTTCGAGCATTGCCCATACCTACCTGGCTTTCAGGGTCAGTGAATTTTGTAGAATTCTTTGCCAAATAGCTGTTGTGATATGAATAAATTTATGTGAAAATGAACTCAGCCAGCTAGTTATTGACCAAGATTTTTTTTAATGCAAGGTACTGACAGGAGAGAAGAAAAGGCAAACAGAGAGAGCGAATAATAACCTAATGAAAAGAACTATTTTTTTCTTCCATTCAGGGGAAACAGTAATCTATTTTTCAAAGACAAACTTTCAAAAGTCAAAAGGGAAGGAAGATGGAACTTCAATTCCATTGAGATAGAGGAAATAGAAAAGGCATTTCCAAGGAGAAAAAATTATCTGTATGGACATAACAAAATAGAAATAAATATTTACATTGTTTAATTTTTTTTCCAGATATAGGAAGTCATGAACAATGTTGCAACCCAACGAATGTATGACAGGTTTAACTGAAATTTTCTTAAGTTATATTAAGTACTTCCGTCAAAGTATCCAGCTGCAACAAAAATAAGTTTCTTAAAAATGCTGAGTTTTTAAGGAAAATAAATAATTGCGCTTCAGGTGGGTCACAAGGAAAAGAATAAAATCCACCTAGTTCTACAGCTATTTCCTCCTCCATCTAATTTCTTCCAAAACCAAAGATGAGGTCTGGTGCTTCGGGATGATAAATGCTAACATGTCAAACTAGTAATTGTATTTAATCTGTTTTGCTAAATACAATTTGGTTTTTGTAAGAGTTCTCCAAGAATCTTTCTGACCCTTGTTTCAAAGTTAAATATACTCTCCAAGATGCGTGAGAGTATTTTTCTCCAGCTGCTTATATTCCTGTGGTCTCCTTGGCCCCAGGGCATCTACTTCCTTACTGTCTTTCCCAACTGCCTTGTATATTCCCAGATGGAAGCTCAGCACCTTCTTCATTTTACACACACACACATGCACACACACACCGCTCTTGTGGACGCGGTGCACTTTAGCAGAAGTATGAAGATGGTGTTTGCGAGGCAGAAAAGAGTAACTTCACCGTAGACCTTAAACACTCGAGCTTTAAAATGTTTCTGACCATACCTAACAAGTACATTTCTCCCAGGGTCTCACCCCACTTAGTCGAGGTCTATTTGTCCACGTTCTTCTCGTCTGTCCCCAGCCCTAGGAGATCCCATTCTTGTATCACTCCCAGAAACTCCAAATTCTTTTTCCTCTTTCAGGGGGAGGCATTCAATTCTCCTCAGCTTCTCTTCCTAACTGCTTCTCCTGGGAAATTTCACTCAAACTCAGCCTGATGAGCTACTATTAAAGAAATGGGCCTTTAACGGAATACTTTGCAATTTAGAAAGTGGGAGTGGCGGTAAATCTAGAGGTAAAACTTCTTTACTACACTTACTTTTAGTTTGCTGTTTCAAGCTACAATGAGCTATCCAAGAGCAATGGAAATTCATCCCTTAACAGAAATTTGGATCCTTTCGTTCCCACAGCTTTGAGAAGATGTAAAAAGCCACTTTCTCTACTTTTTCATTTGTTTGGTAAAATACTGCTTGCATATTTTGGGTCCTTGGAAAAGGTTAAGGCTGTTGCCGAAGGTGGGATGAGATGAAAAGTGGAAAGACTGGCCCATTCTCTATTATTTTCTAATTAAATCAATGCTTATTACATGATTTAATTGATGATATTTGTTGCTGCCCTTAAACTTGAAAAGTAACTACTACAGACAAATTATATTAAATTTACTTCTACTTTGCTAATGTAATAGATTTGTTCTTTGGAGCTATGTAAATCCTCCATCAGAAATATCATGTCTTATCAACAATAACAAAATTGGAGAAGCTAAAGAAAAGAAAGCAAGAGAGACACTTCAGATTTCTCTTCCTAGTTAGCAATGGGTCAAGTTAAAAGGGAATTATTAAAATAGTTTACTAGAGAGATTATTACAATGTACTTTATAGCCCATTGTCTATAACCTCTCTTTGTTAAAATTGCATCAGCAAGCCAAGTTCCATGGGGATTTAATAGAAGTTTGTCCACTTTCCCTCATTCCAAATCAGAAACAATTTCCTCCACCTAAATTGCCTGGATAGATAGGTCTACCTTAAAGTGCTTTCCTGGTCAGTGTTATTTATCAATGTGGAGGATTCATATCCAGAATCTTGACAGGGGATAAACTTCCAGAAATTAACTTGAAAGCCACTCTTTTGGCACATTTATACTGGGTGGATTATTGTTTTCTGAGTGTTTCCTTAAAGCGTCAGTTTCAAAGTATTTTTGGAGTAGCATGCCTGTTCAATTTTTGGACAACAGTGTTGGACCTCAGAAATAAATTCCAATTCCAAAGCCTGCTCGTTTGAATGTCAATCTCTGGACAAGCATCCAGTTTTTCAAAGTTGCTGTCCTTCACTCTTTCAAGGGAAGCAGTGTGAAAATTCATTCAGGTTATACTACTAAATGGCCATCTTTAGGTTAAATGCCACCACATAAATAAAACCATCGTCACAAAATCCTCTCCCTGAAGTCAGTTGGCACCATCATCTTGTTATATAACTTATTTCAAGATTTCCTAGGCTATTCCGTCAGAAGTCATTAGGGTTGAAGTACTGGCTATATTTTATAAGGGACTTACATTTTGGATTAATGAAGGTTAAAACCTCACTTTGATTGTAGAGACTTTTCTCAAATATCTGGAAGTCTTTGGCTTTCCTTTAATATTTAAGAGTGAGGCATGGAGATACTGATTGGAATGTTGTGGGCATGACAGTGGCTTGTCAACTGATAATCATACTATTATAAAGACTGGGCAGGAGCCCCATTGTTTTATGGGGGTACTCCCAGGTGCTATTATCTGTGGTTCTTTCCTTTAGGCCAGAGGCATCTTGGAGAGGTATCTCTCAACTTCTTGACTGAGGAGTATATATTTGGCTTCCCAGGTTCTAGGAATGAAGAGCTGGGAGAAGGTAGTTAGAGTTGGGTGAGGATAGTCTCAGGGTTGTCTGTAGATAGGCAGTCTTCTTTATTTCCAATGCATTAATAGTTCTTCACTGCCATCTTTATCTGTGGCTAGTGTCCCTTAATTTAGAGCTCCAGAGTCTCTCTAATTCAGCTTACTCAATTTATTCTCTCCTGTGATGGAGTTTGTGGAGTACTTCTTTTCCTGAAACATAAAGAATTTATTTCTCTTTTGTATTTTTTTATTTGTTCTTTGTCTCTTTGTTGCTTCAACTCCTTGTTTAGATATGCCAGGATTTAGGACACACACATGCACACATGTGCACACGCACATAGATACTTTATTTTTTGTAACCTGGAATAATTTTTTAACGTATTCATCATTTCTATTGAATTTTAGAGAGGCCGTGTTTCTACTCAATTGTTTGTGTCTTAGTTTCCTTATCTATAAAATTGGAATTGATTGCTAACATCCTTTCCAAATTGGAAGTCCTGTGAGATGTCGGGGGAACTAGGATAAAAGGTCAGGCACTGGAGTTGGACTCCCAGGTTCCTGTTACTGCTTCATCATTGTGCAGTCAGGGCTCTGGTTGCAAGCAACAGAGACCAGTCAGGCTCCCTTAGGCAGAAAAGCAAACTGCTGAAAAGTTAATGCATAACAGAATTGATGCTACAGCTGGAAAACTAGTTTCAGGAAATGAGTAGAAAACCACGGGAGGCTAGGCAGTGGGGAACATGGCCAAGGTCATACCCCAGGAATAACCGGATGAGGAAGCCACCACTGGTGCTGATGCCACTGTATGTTTGCCACCAGAACACTCTTGATGTTATTGCCACTGGCGCCGTGATATAATTTCTTGATCCTCCTTCCATCTTTGTGATTGGTTGTGCCTATATCCTTAAGTCTCAAGGGCCGGGGAGAGGAAACTTATGTTCCCATTTGTTTAGTCAGAATTCTCCAGAGAAACAGAATCAATAGGTGATTTTACTATTATTTTATTTTATTTCCTATTTTATGAAATTGGCTTATGTGATTGTAGGGGCTGGCAGGTCTGAAATCTGTAGGGCAGACCAGCAAGCTGGTGATTCAGGTTAGAGCTGATGTTGCAGTTTTGTGTCCGCATTCCACAGGGCAGGCCAGGCAGGCTGAAAACTCAGGAAGGGTTTCTATGTTGCAGTCCTGGGGCCAAATTCCTTCTTCTTTAGGAAATATCACAGATTGCTCTATTTTTTTTTTTTTTTAAATAGCTGGTGTTTATTGAATACTTGCAATGTGACAGGTGTTGTACACAGGTTTCACATGTAACCTCTTAGTCTTTTCTTCACCTAGAATGTCAGATAAGGTCCATGAGAACAGAGACACTGTTTTGTTCACTGCTGCACCTGAAGCAAATAGGTTGTACTCAAGGAGGGAATGAAAGAATGACGGCATCCTGGGGAAGAGGTTCAAGGTGCTCTTGCTCTGGGCCAGACAATGAGATGCTGAGGAGGTTTTAGGCCCTTCATCTTCTTCAGAATGCAGCAAACATAATACACACCTCTTTCTTCTTATGGTTGACTGCTCTGCATCTGACTCCAAGCATAATTAGAGTGACAGTTTCTTCTCTTTACTGTGTTTATCACCCTCCTCTTCCCCATGGCAGGTGGGTGGGTAGAGAAGGAAAAAATGGGGTTGAGAGGAAAAAGAAAACTTTGTCTTGCCATTCATCCATTATCTCATTTAGGTCTTATAACAACCCATTTTACAAAAGAGGAAACTGAGACTTCAAAAGGTTAAGTAGTTGTCAAGGTCTTATGGCAAGTTAATGCCAAAGAGCCTGACTCCAGAGCTGTGCTCTTACCCATTACCCTAGCTGGTAGGGCGAAGAATGCACTGTCACTATTTTATACTGTCCCTGTTGTTTGGTTTACCACATCTCCAGGGGTAGGGCAATGTTTAGGGCAGGTCCCCTGTCATTTAGGGGGATATTTAAAAGCATGCCAAATATTTTCACAATGAATTCAAAGCAAGAGATCACATTATTTTATTTTACTTCTTGGAACTAATAGTAAACTGGCTCAAGTTCATTCACTATTGCTTACAAGTGGCTCAATGATTGAGGAGTATTGGATCATGAAGATAGTTTGGGCTCAGGGTATTTGTTATAATTGGCCTATTTACCTCCTGTGAGGTTGTCATGGTACAAGGGTATATTAGTACCTATTACGTATTTGGTGCAAAGCAAGTTACCGGATAGGGAGGTACAGGAAGGATTGAAATTGCAGCAGAAGTCATCATCCTACCCAATCTGACTGCACTGATGATGGTTGGCCGTTACTGAAAAGAATTAGGGATGAGACTTACACATACTACGGAGGGTAATCTGCTTTACTTGGATTCTACTGAATACAATGTTAATTACATCTAAGAGTACCTTCACAGTGACATCTAAACTAGTTTTTGACTGAACAACAGGGCAACAAAGCCTACCCATGTTAGCAGTTACACGATTCAGTGCCCATAACAGGGTTCTTCTTCAAACATTTCCTAAGTTTTAGATGCTGGGTAGGAAGAAAAAAAAAATTACAGCTGCCCACTATAGACACTTTACCTTGTGACTTTGGGCAAGGCACTTCTTTCTCTGCGTCAGATTCCAAGTCTGTAAAATGGAGATACTAACAGTGGCTACACATTTAGTTGTTGTGAAGATTAAAAAATGCATAAAGCACTTTGAAAAGTTCTCTGAATAAAATAAATACTCAGTAAAGTGCTGTCAAAGTATTATTTGTCACAGCTCATGTACGTCCCACGGCGTAGGTATGTGAGGATGAAATACCTGGATCTGACGGAGGGAGTGTGATCTGCATCCCTAATCAAAGGCCTTCAGTGCACACCCACAAACAATGATACTAATAGCTGTAATATATTGTTCTCTCATTACCCGCCAACCATTAGGTTGGGTACTTTACATATATTCGCTCATTATAACTTAATTCACACATTAATCCAGCAAGGTTCATGATCCTCATTTAATAGAAGAGGACACAGAGATTTAGAAATATGTGTATCTTGCCCAGAATCACACAACTAGCCCATTGCAGGGCCTGCATAAGAATTCAGATTTTTCTTATTTTAAATCCTGCTCTTTCAAACTACGCCTCTATGCTGCCTCCAATTTAGTCCAGACGGAGGGGTCTCCTCACCAGCTCCTTTCTTTGCTTCAGTGCCTTAAATGTTACTTTGGCTTCACTGGTCTAGAAAATGAGAATCCTGAGGTTTTCCCTAAACATCAGATTCGGGATGTTAAACCCCAGTGAAGAAGATCCTGTCCTTTATTAGACTACAGGCTTTTCTGGAAGGAGCTCTGCCTCAGCTTCCTTCTTAAAAAAAAAAATGATTAATGCAAATTTCTTGGGGTTTTTTGGGTCCACTCACAGGTATAGAAAAGAAAGAAAATACAATTTAAAAAAATCTTCTTTCATGTAATTAGAACAGCTCAAGATTAAAAAAAATCCTTTCATATAAAGTAATTAAACTACTTTAAACTACTTAAATAAATTTGGGGCATGGAAAGTATTTTATATTTAGAAAAGAAATTACTTTTGAATATTACGTAAAAAGTTTTGAATGGTATGCTGAACACTTCATAATATTCATTATGGAAAAACAAAGATTAAAAACTGGGCCAAGCACGGTGGCTCGAACCTCTAATCCTAGCACTCTGGGAGGCCGAGGCAGGAGGATCACTTGAACTCAGGAGTTCTAGTAGAGCCTGAGCAAGAATGGAGACGCCGTCTCTACTAAAAATAGAAAAAATTAGCTGGGCATGGTGGCACACGCCTGTAGTCCCAGCTACCTGGAAGGCTGAAGCAGCAAGATCGCTTGAGCCCAGGAGTTTGAGGTTGCTGTGAGCTATGATGACACCACTGCTTCTAGCCAGGGCAACAGAGCAAAACTCTTGTCTCAAAAAAAAAAAAAAAAAAAAAAAATCATATGCAAGCCTTTCATTTATGGACAAAAACACCTAAGAGCTAAATGTATCTGAACAACATTAAAAGTAGGAAGTAAGCCTGAGGTAACTGGAATCTAAACATTTTATTCTAGAAGTTAGGTCTACAACCAGTTGAAATGAAGAACAAAGTGATTCTTGGGCCGGTGTGGAGTCTGACTTGTGCGTCTCGAACTTTAATGTCCACACTAATGACCTGAGGCTGTTTTCAAAATGCAGATTCTGATTCAGCAGGTTTGGGGTGAGACTTGAGATTTTATATTTCTAATAAGCTCCCAGGTGGCTGATACTGCTGTCCATGGACCACGCTTTTAGAAACAAGAGCCGACTACCACTTTTAGTAGTTGTCTTAGCTGAGACGCCAACAGCACCCAATAATCAGAATACTTGGTCATTTCTTGTTGTTACTCATTTATACACATTATAATATTAATATTATATCTTGAGAGCCAATAATTAGAGGTGGCTTTTAAGTTACCCAGAGACTGTTCCATCTAGATGTCTGGAGAAATTGATATCTATTGTTTATCCAAAGGTACTATTCCTAGAACTTGACATGAAATGTCTCATTTCATTCCTAGAACAATTATATATGAAGCATAGAAAAATGCTTCCTTTTACAGAAGAGGAAGCAAAGCCCATAAAAAGTAACTAGTCCTGGCTAGTAAGTGGTGGAGTCAGGGCTTGAACCCTGGTCTCTCTAACTTCACAGCCCACATTTTTTCCTATGTGCCATGTGCCAGTCACATTGGACAACTTTCCTGTTATTGATTTTTCTTTTCACATCATTGGTTATTCTTTATTCTTAAAAGTTTTGTTACAAAAGTGCTAAATCCCATTTTAAAAATCTACATAAAATTGTGTGTTAAACTTCCCTCTTGTATCCCATTTTTCCATTTATTCTGTATGTCAGAATTGTTCTCTACCCTGCAAAGGCCTTGATGCTTTGTGCTGAGCTGACTGACAAAGTCTTATGATTTAAAAATCTAATTGAAAAACCACCTTGTTTCTCTCTTCACAAAGCTCCAACTTTTGGTCTCCTCTCAGGAGCAATTTCCAATCACTCCTTTTTTCAAAGATTGTACAGGTTCGCTATTCACTCCTACCTGGGCCCTCTCCCTCTCCCGTGAAGGAGAGGTTGGGACCTTCAATTCCCCATTGTCATTACTGTTCTATTGGAAGTCTTAGTGTAGGATTTGGTTTTCTACAGTGAAGGTGAAATTAAACATAACAAACTTTACACTCTGGCTGTTTGCACACATTAAAACTAAGTGAGGTTTTGGCAATTACCTAATTCATGTGATCTATGCAAATGATACCAGATCAATTTAGCACTTTAAAAAATATTATTTTTATTTGGCCATCTTTACCCAGACATTGTTAGCATGATTGAAAATAATTGGATAATTGCCAAATCACTGTTTTACCTTGTGACAAAAATTTTTAAAACTCTGGTGGTTAAAGAAGAGAAAGAACAAATTAGTTATAAAGGACTTTCACATTCTTTTTTACTGTTCAACTATTCCTTAAGCACAAGCCAAAATATAAAATCAGTAGGACGAGGGCTACTTTGTTTGATTAAGGAGTAAGAACTTCAGAGCTCCATCTTCTCATCCTTCTTACTCTTGGTATGTGCCGGGAGGTCCTTAAAAAATTCTCATAGCTCTGATTGATGACTGCTGACTTAGTATACATTTTTATCTCAAGACTATTTGTTTTAACTAAAATAGCTGACCTTTGAAAAAACAATTGGGTATCCATGAATAACTAATAACAGCATTAGAATTTTTGTAAATATTTGAATTTCCTTAGCTAGTATTTTATTCAGGGACCAAAATTATGCCAATTCCACTTCCTAAAATCAAGTTACAGGGTCTTGAGGTTTTTTTTCTGAGACAAAATCTCACTCTGTTGCCCAGGCTAGAGTGCTGTGGTATAGGCCTAGCTCGCAGCAACCTCAAACTCCTGGGTTTAAGCAATCCTTCTGCCTCAGCTTCCAAAGTAGCTGGGACTACAGGCATGTGCCACCATGCCCTGTTAATTTTTTATATATATTTTTAGTTGTCCAGCTAATTTCTTTCTATTTTTAGTAGAGACGGGGGTCTCACTCTTGCTCAGGCTGGTCTCGAACTCCTGAACTCAAACAATCCTCCTGCCTCGGCCTCCCAGAGTGCTAGGATTACAGGCCACCGTGCCCAGCTCAGGATCTTGAGTTTATAGAAATTTCAGAAAGGAAGGGTAGAAAGATATATGAGGTTTGACTTTGCTTGTTGTTCTTTCTTGCTGAGGGCTCTACTCGGTACCAGGTCTCCAGCTGTGGCATGCACAGTCTAGGAGATGTGTGTCAAATGACTAAATAGGTGGCTCGCAAGACCGTCTGTGCATCACAGTCCCCGGCAGAGCTACTACAGCCCAGACTTGTTGAGCAGGAAGGAGTATGGTCTTCATGGCTGTCATTTTAGAAAGAACCAGAGTTGATTCTAATGCATAGTCAGAGCTGAGAATTACTGAACAAAGCTATTGAAAAATGGTTATTTTATTCTGATCATCTTTGTACTCGCTTCAGGTCCTCAACAAATTATAAATTTGAGTTATTTTCAAATAGATAGATTCTAAATCAGAATTGACATTTTTCCTGTTCTAAATATATATGGCATAGGATTTACCTAATCTTCTTTAAACTCAATAATATTAAAAACGATAGTTATAATTTATTGAGCAACTACTATGTGTAGGTATGCATCATCATCATCATTGTTGTCAATGCCAACACTGACTAAACACTTGCTAAGATGTGTACATATGTAATTTCATCCAGTTCTCACAAAATACTATGCTGTAAGCATCTAGTCCCCTTTTTTACAGATGAGAAAACTGAGTATAGAAAGCACAAGGCACTCATCCAAGGCTACACAGGAAATGCGTGTAGAGTTCTGGCTTCATATCTTTACATACGTTATCTCTAACCTTCACAACAGCCAGTAAGATAGGCATTAAATCTATACCCTCATTTTACAAATGAAGAAACTAAGTCTATAAATAGTTAAGTAAACAATATTAGATGCTGAAAAGCAACCTCCAGCAAGCCAAAACAATATTTATTCCTTGTGCATAAAAGACTATTTTTCTCTTATCTCTTGTGAGAGCTTGAAGAACTGCACCCAAATAGAATCCTTCCTAAACAAACGCTATTTGGAAAAGAAACGAGCTAGTAAACACTGTGAGTTTAAAAGATTCCATGTACCAAAGTAATTGAAATGCTTGGATATAGGTTTGGGGATTATGGAGAATGCTAGCATGGGTATCAGCTCACATCCCCTCCTTTATATTTTACATCTAGCTTTATTTTAAATGTATAAGTATGTTAAGCCATATAATTCCTTGGATTATTTACATTCTAGTCAGGGTGACTGTTGAAGGATAGTATAATTACAATTTTCAAGCTGAATGAAATTGTTTGTTGTGTAATAGGTCTGTTGGGGATTGATCTCTGAAAACACCAAAAACAAATACTGGTAAATCATGGTTAGAGGTAAAAGATCTGCAACCCCTTGAGTTAGCATATGAAATGAAAAGTGGTCCTTTCTTTGAATGGACCGTTTTCTTCTACTATTTGTTAAACTCAGAGAAAGGATTGGAAGTATATTTTCCTTTTTGATTTTCTATTTCTCAGCATGTTATTAGAGGCTACTTTTCTGCCATGTTCACGAGCTACAGGAGGAGTCTCTTTGGGTGGCAGAATGAAACAGAGCTAACTGCTAATGTCCAATGTCTATGAGGTTTTTCTTTCTAATTTCAGAATATTACCAGGGTACAAACACTTTGGTTACATATATTGCCTTTGCACCACCCGAGTCAGAGCTACAAATGTACTCATCCCACAGAGAGTACGCACCGCACCCATTAGGTAAGAATTTACCCATCCCCTCTTCCCCATCCCACCTACCCGACACCCTATGAATGTTACTACTATACGTGTACATAAGTGTTGATCAGTTAATACCAGTTTAATGGTGAGTACATGTCGTGCTTGTTTTTCCATTCTTGTGATACTTCATTTCAAAGAATGGGCTCCAGCTTCATCCAGGATAACACAAGAGGTATTAGTTCACCATTGTTTTAGAAACTTTTCAAAAGAAGACAGACTAATGGGCACTAAACATATGAAAAATTGCTCAACATCTCTCATCATCAGGGAAATGCAAATCAAAATCACAAAGAGATATCATTTAACTCTAGTGAGAATGGCTTTTATCAAAAAGTCCCAAAACAACAAATGTTGGTATGGATACAGAGAGATAGGAACACTCATACACTGTTGGTGGGACTGCAAATTAGTACAAACTCTATGGAAAGTAATATGGAGACACCTCAAAGAACTAAATGTCTATTTGGTTTTATTGGCTGTCTGAGCAGAGAGCAGTATTTCCCCAGTTCTGTGCAGCAACTCTAACGTACCATCCTCATCCTCTCTGCCCCATTCCAATATCCACCTTTCAACTGCATGAGATGATTCACTGAATGGTGAGCTGGTGGTTGAGATATATAAGATAGTGTCAGTTAGTACAGCTAAATATCAGCACAGAGTATGCAATTATGAGAAAAAGCTAGCAATAGAAAATTTCCCATGTCCTCACTAATACTATTTTTTTTCTTATATGAAATGAATTACTGTGTACACTCAATGCATAGCTGGTCCTTTTCCATGTGATCATCACTTTCTAGAATATGTGTCTAATTCTACACTGAAATGAGAAGAATTTAACTTTTTCTAAATTCATTTTTATTTGACATCAATCTAGAATCATATTTCTCTTTTATTCCTTCATCATCTCCTTCCAGTCACTTCTACTGAAGGGAAGGAGGAATCATTTGTTCTGGCTGTCTATTGCTTCATAACAAACTACTTGTGTGATATTTATTATATCTCATGATTTTGTGAGTCAGTGATTTTGGCAAGGCTCACCTGGATAAATTTTTTCTGCTCTATGTGATGTTGACTGGAACAACTAGTTTGATATAGAGGGTCCAGGATGGCTTTAATCACATTCCTGACATGTTGGTGAGATGGCTCAGCTGGGCTCTTATCCTTCTTTATGCAGTCTCAGGGTCTCTCAGTGCAGTCTTTTCAGTAGGTAGTTGGATTTTTCATATGGCAACTTAGGGCTCCAAGAAACCAAGGCAGAACCTGCCCATTCTCTTAATGGCTAGGTTGGAATCCGGCATGGCATTATTTTTGCTGTACTCCATTAAAATCAAAGCTATTAACTCCATTATTCAGATCATTTCTGATTTGATTCAAGTGGAGGGGAAACAGACTCCACCTCTTTATGGGAAGAATGGGAAAGAGTTTACAGCTCACTTTAATCTGCCACATTATCCATTAAAAAATAAAACAAACTTCATAGGTCTTCAAAAAATTCAGGAACATGACGGGCAGGAAAAGATTCAGATAAGATGGGTGTACCAGGATGTTTCTTCTTCTAGGCTTAAATCATATTTTGAAAGGATACTAGAAATCATCTGGTCCTAATACCCAATTTTACAGATGATAAAAAGTAAATGGGGTAAGTTATGTGGGGCTTGAACTCAGGACTTCCAATTCCCAGTCCAGTATTCCTCCACACACTCTCACCCCAATATTTGTGCTGTGTTACTTTGTCACTATAGTTAAGCTGCCCATTTCTGTTTATTCTCAATGAATTTACTTTATGAAACACATTCTTGACTATAACAAACACTAAGATACAGGATGAATACACTGCATATGCAGATTACCTTAGGAACCATAGTCTTAGATGGAATATATATTAAGAGATGGGGAAAGGAATCCTTGACCTAGAAACCCCAATATTATTTTGCAAATATTTTCTCCCATTGATTCTGTTCTTTGATGCACAGAAGTTTTAAATTTTGGTGTAGCCCAATTTACCTATTTTTATTAACACTTTTGTTGAGAATACTTTTGGTGTCATATCCAAGAAATCATTGCCTAATACGATGTCATGAAATTTTACCCATATGTTTTCTTCTAAGAGTTTTATAATTCTAGCTCTTGCATTTAGGTTTTTGATTCATTTTGAGTTATTATTTGTTTATGGTACTTTTGCATGTGGATATTCACTTTTCCCAGCACCATTTGTTGAGGAGACTATCTTTTACCCATTGAATAGTCTTGACATTCTTGTTGAAAATCATTTGAATGTATATGAGATGGTTTATTTGGGGGCTCTCTATTCTATTTCTATTGGTCTATATGTCTGTCTTTATACCAGTACCACACTGTGTTGATTACTGTAGCTTTGTAATATGTTTTAAAATCAAGGAATATAAGACATCCTATTTTGTGCTTTTTTTTTCAAGATTGTTTTGGCTATTCAAGATGCATTGAGATTCCATGTGACTTTTAGGATGGATTTTTCTATTTCTGCCAAAAACACTGCTGGGATCTTGATAGGGATCGCATTAAATTTATAGATTGTGTTGGGTGGTATTGACATCCTAAATACATTAAGTCTGCCAATCCATGAACACAGCATGTCTTTTCATTTATTTGTGTCAAATTCTTAACAAAGACTATAAAGAAAGAAAAAAATGGACTATATGGGAAAGAAATTTGATGGTTTTGATTGTTTGCCTTATTGAAAAGCAGTATTTATAGTATTAAAATTAAATAGAGCTCTTAATTTTACTCAATGGTTAGTAACAAAAATATTGCACATCAAACTTTTATTTAAAAAAATATTTCCCATTAGCAAACAACTGTTGAAATGTATAAACATCTATTCCTGGTAAGTGAGTGTTATATATTTCCTTGTCATTTTCCATGGCTCCAGAAATATCTATGGATGAACATTCTGAGACTTGATATATTCATAGTGTTTACTGTAAGATTCCAAACTGAGAATAACAACAATATCTCTTTCATCTTCGTACTTTCTGGCTCATACTCAAATATTTCTTGGTTACTGGAACTAAGGGGACAAACAAAATTAAATGCCAACTACCTAATCGTATCAGTAGTTTAACTCTTAGCATAGTAGATCTTTCTAAATCTATACCCAGTTCTAACAAAGGTTCTGTTTCAGGAAAAAATTTTAAGTAACCATTTCAGCATTTCTTCTTATTAGGGGGAACACTAATAGCTTATTCTGAGGCAAAGGGAATTTTGCTAAGTATAATAATATTTGTTTTCATCTCTACTCAAGAAGTTGCCCATTGGCCTCGATGGAGTTATTTTAAGTGCCCAAATATTTAGTTTACTTTTAAATAATTTAAGCACAATTATAATAAAGGAAATAGTTTAAAGACTTTTAAAACTATAATTTAGGGAGATGCATGAGCTCTTTTGTGTTATTATGGATGTAATTGGTACCAGTGCATTAAAAGGCAAGGTAAACAAGAGGTGTCAGAGGAAGAAAAAGTTCTCTAACAAATGCAGAGTAGTTCATCAAAAATTAATAAAAGAAAAAAAAATGACACAAACTCAACTTCTTCCAGATTGGTTATATGTTAAAAATTTTTTAGAGACTAAATTTTTGCCCAAAGTATATTTCTCTTTTCTCATTGCATTATGCAGCACAATTTGGAAGTACCCAGAATTTCTGAGTCCCATGAGGAAAAGATCAACCCTCTTCTCTTCTTATACAAACTTGAGATAGCAAAATGGGCCTCTTAACAGTTTTCAAGATGAAGGCATTTTCACGTTTTTACCAGATAATCAATAAAATACATAAATGGCACCAGTGAAGTGCTACTCTGTTTTCCATTGCCAAGAGATGCCCTGCATTTGAAACTTGATTTTTCAGATACCTACTACTCAATTAAAACGTGTTTTTGCCATTTTATGTGTTCCTGTTCCCTAAATCATATCACAACATTATCAAAGTTCAACATGTACACAAAAGTGGCTCTAGGTAAGGTGTTATGCTAAGTAAATGTGAAGTGCTTTTCATTTTAAATTTCATCCAGTAAGTAATTACTAAATAAAGACTTCAGAGTAGTGATGTTTGGCTGATTTCTCTAGTTTGCTCAGTTTTCCTCTGGGGGCATTCATCTACTTCTAAAGAATGGCAGAAATTGGAATTCTAGGTCCTTCTGCAAATAAAGGAAAGGAATGTGGGATGAGGAGGAGACAAAGGGAAGGATACAGGAGTAGCTAATGAAATAAGGAGCTAGTACTGGATAGAACAGGACTGAGAACAGGGGAGTGCTCCTCATCTGTGGAAGAGCAGCCACACCCAGTCTGAAGTTTTATTTTACCACCACAATGAATGCACCAAGATCTTCCTTTAGTTCCTACAACTTACGGTATATACATTCAGTTGCAATAGCCTATCAGGGAGGGGAGGAAATGAGCCAAGTTCATGAAGAGTTTAATATAGGGAAGGAAATTTGTTGTACTATTGTGATGAGAAGAATTCCAAAGTAATGTTCCACATGCACCACAAATGAGTACTGCATGGGCAAGGGAGGGTGGAGAGGTGTTATGCGTGAGGTATTTGTTATCCTTTGTTGGGGCTACCATGTTAGGAGTTTCTGAAGAGTAGGAATTCAGTACCAAGGGAGAAAATGCCCTGAAAGACCACAGTCCATTGAGGGTGCACATTCGATTCTGTTCTTTCCTGTGGAAATTTAATATGTCTCTGATTATCACTGTGTTTCAACATTTGCTGAGAATTTAGAGAAGTTGTTATAAAATTTGCTTATTTAATTTTTAATTCATGAGGTTAAAAAATTTATCCCTAAAAACCACTTGGTTTCATTTTCTTTCATAGAGATAGTAAAAAAGCAGCCTTTAAAAAAATTGGGTGCAACCACCCCACTTTATACATATTCATAAGTCCATCCAGGACAAAGTACACAGTGTGAATGATTTTACTTAGTTTCATCTTTTTAAAGGACGAATTCTTATTTCTACATAATTAAATCTAATGACTTTTAATCGCAATCCTCCTAAATATCAAAGAATTGCCTGCTCCTTGAAGGTTCTTGAACATTTTTGAAACTGCCCTTTTAAAAAGGATCATGGGGCAGCTGTCGGAATGTTTTCTTCTCGATTTACAACTCAGGCATAGATTTAAGGAGAGTGTAATTACCAGATACAATCCCAAAACAGAATTGAATTGCTTCCTGGGTGCCAACCTTGTTGCAGACTGACCTTCAAGGAGAACAAAACAACACTGCAGGTCTGTGCCATTGTTAGATTTTAGCAGGATCTAATTTTTTTTTTTTTTCTAGGCACAAATGGGACAAGGAAAGCTGGTGTTGCTTTGTCCTTTGATCATTTTTATCTACTTGGTCAGAGCACAAGAAGTCCCAGTTATCATTGCCTTTCCTTAAAAGCAAAACAAAACTTAATAAAAGAGCAATTCTGAAAGATCTACGATAAATCACTTGCTCTGAAAATTGAACCAGTCCAACAGTCTCTAAATCAACCACCTACTTGTTCTTCTCTGAAGAAAACAAAAATCACTTATTGTCCATGAGGCCACAGTGGGAGATTGACCATGGAAAATCCTAAGTCAGGAAATAGGGTCTCAACTCTCAGGTTAGTTCATAGTCTAGAAATAGCCAAGTCTAGTTCCTCTACATGATTTTGCAAAATAAGATTTCTTCACAGACAAATTTTCTTTCTTTTTTTTTTTTCTCACCAGTCATTATGTGTAATAAGTGTTAGGTTGGTATACCCTCCCTTTTTCTCTAGAAATGATGCATTCTGTTATAGTCAACATCCTACTTAGTGTTCGGATAATTAGCTGGCGGGGTGGGAAAAACATTCTACAAAAATCAGTTGGCTGCTGGAATTTGTAGGTCAGCACTTTTTGCTGCCTATACAAACATACATACATAATATGCACACGTGGACCTTCATCCATACAAACACATGCACGCACGTGTACATGTGCTTGAACACATGTGCTGTGCACACACAATCTCTCTCTCCATTCCTTCAAATACAAAGGAGCCAAATACAAATATAACGCCTACCGATAGCCGGGCTTCTAATTGCTTTTCTGAGCAGAAAATGAGGGCAGGTAAGGCAGTGGTGGCAATCAGAATAGAGAATGCTAGTTTATCTATTTCTCCTTTCTTAATTGCAACCACCTCGCATGTCTCCCTCACCTGTTCTCTCACTCCACCGCCACTGTGCCTCCCTATCATTCCACACATATTTAATAAAGATATTTGACCTTGTTCCTTGGGAATAATTATTTTCATTCCTTCATACAAACACACACAGAAAAACACCGTTAAAAGCTTTTTTTTCAATTTATCTTGCATTGTGAATGACAAAATGTGAGGCATCTGACAGGCAGCCGCCACCTGTGAAGATTGTTTTTAAACAGATGGTGCGGCAGCAAATTAGTTCAAATGTAGACATCACAATATAAACCTGGAAAATGTTCACCGATGAGGATTATGATCATCCTCATGACCCAGACCCATTGGCCAGTTGGTTCTGGTTAGAATAACATAATTTTATTCTTGTGAAAGATTTTTAAGAAATACATTAGGAATTTTGTATTTTGGGAATAAAATATGGCTCTTAAGATTAGAAAGGGGTCTTTCCTACAAACCCCAAATGTCTCCTCCTTTCTGGCACTTGCATTTTTTTCTGTTGGCAACCAGCTATCCCCTATCGGACTTTGACAGAGGTTAATGAAGACCCTTCATATCCTGGCCTCCGCCTACCTTTCCCATTTTCTCCTTCCCCTCTGTCCTCAGTGGGTCATGCTCTCTTCGTATTGTCCACTCTGCAGATGGCTGCACTTGGTTTTGCTATCTTCTGGGCCTTCACAGATGCAGTTTGCTTTCTAGGATGACTTTTCTGCCCTTCTTAAGTGCAAAATTCCTATTTACCCAACTAAATCCTCCTTGTAGGTCACCTCTTCCTTGAAGATTCACTGAATACACTATCACCCTATTCCACTAGGGCAGAGTAAAGAAATCCTGCCTCCCGGTAACCCTGTTCCACAGCATGCACGCACTCTTACACCACCTCCCTGAGCTCTGAGAGGGAAGCAGCTGCTCCTTATCATCTCTCATTCTAGCATCTTGCAATCGTGGCTGGCATATATTCAATGCATTGTCAGTAAACATTTGTTAAAAAACATTAGGGATGGTTACATATCTGTGCTGAGATTGTAAGTTTCCTGCAGGTCAGGACCATGTTTTGTTCAGTTCTTTTATATGAACCAGCAAAGTAACTTTCACTAAGTACCTAATGAGTGTCATTGCATTTGGTTGTGAGGGAGTGGGAAAAACCTGGCACTGGGAGTCGAGTCAAGAGAATGGAGTTCTAGTCCTTTCTCTGCCAACAATTCATTAGGCAAGTTAGGATAAATCATATAGCTTTCCTGAACATTCGTGTCGTTTCATAAAAATTGGAGAATAATCATGCATCACCTGGTTACAGGCCTCTAGTGAGGATCAAACACATTTTCTAGGTTGGGAAGTGCTTGGTGAAGCAAGAGACAGTATGGTGTGGTGAGAATGAGCTTGTGCTCTGGAGTCAAACTGGCTTCATTACCTCTCAGTTGTGTGATCCTGGGTAAATTAGTTTACATCTCTGAGCCTAAGTTTCCCCATCTGTAAAATGGGGATAAGGATAGTATCTACCTCATGAAATTGCTGTGGAGTTTAAATAATTTGTGTAAATCACTTAGTGCAGGAACTATAAATATTGTCCTAACAAATAATAGATTTTTTTAAAACTATAGTATAAAATTTATATAAACACAGGGTGTTATTATTACTCTTTGATGAATTATTATTCTTCCTTTTAAAGCCAGTAGAAGGGGAGCCACTCAGATCTAGAAAAATAGATATCATACTCTCTCTTCCCCTTGCATAGCATCTCCTCCAGCTGGCTTTAGACTCTTTTGTCACAGGCAAGACAGTCCACAGCAGATGATGGCAGATTCTCTTTCCATGGCGGAGGGTGGTACAAACCATATGGACAGCACACAGGCTCCAGCTCTGTCATGTTTTCTCCTCGACTCTTCAAACATTTCCCACTTATAAGATGTGAGCCCTGTGACAGACATGAAAAGAACACATATCTAGGCAATTCCCAGAAATGGAAAGGTCTATTCCCTTTTCAACTTGCTGTTGCTTGCCATCACAGGTCCTAGAAAACTGCTTTAGGTAGCTATGATTTGTAATTTTCTAGGATTCCTTCCATCTTTCTACCTACCCCAAGCTTGAACACAGCTTTTCTTTATTAATTCAAAGCAAAATAAACATTTTTCAATCTCAGGAGGATAACATAAGGCAATTGCAACAAGAAAATGTGAAATTCACTGTTCTAAACATTTATTTGCCATTCTTCTCAAGAGTCCTTCATTAATTACCGGTATCCTCAACCCTAGCTCAGGAGCAAGGTCTCACTTCCATCCCACAGATAGAAGACCCTGTGATTCTGTCCCCACTGCTCCTTGGAATTTAGACTCCTGTTTCCCTGGGATGTATTAGAACACCAACTTGCATGTCATTTTAGGAAGCACAATCATCCCCACCTGTAGGGTGCGGTCTCTATAGTGTTTGGCAATGCATTCTCCAAAACTGAAATCACTCAGTCTTAAAGACTGCTATGTTTGGAACATTAGTCTAAATACATATTTTGATAAAAAGGCTCAGCACAATTTTACCAAAGATATCCCCACTTTCCATCTCTAGGCAAAATACACATCTGTATGCCTAAAATGGCTCACTCAAAGTTGTCCCTTCTAAGATAAAGGAGGAGCTTACATTAAGGACAAATTCTATTAATAGCTTATTTCAAAGTAGTTGCTGCCTGTGCCCAATACATCCTCCTTGCCACTTTATAATCTTCCACTTTGAAATAACGATACAGACTCTATTTCCAAGAATGGGAAATGTTATGAGGAGCTGCTTTCACTGAGCAGTTTGTCTTTCTTCATTCTGCTAGGAGTACAAAATTCTA
Source organism: Cheirogaleus medius (assembly GCA_008086735.1). Classification (NCBI taxonomy): domain Eukaryota; kingdom Metazoa; phylum Chordata; class Mammalia; order Primates; family Cheirogaleidae; genus Cheirogaleus; species Cheirogaleus medius. The sequence goes on from VBSM01003143.1 coordinate 37,926,717, forward strand.
CTACTAAGAACTAGGAAGGGTGTTAAGAAGCAACTAAACATTCCACCTCATTATGAGCAGAAAGACAAGCTTAGTTTAATTATTTCCTCTTTTTTTTGTTCTGATTTAGAAACAATTTTAGTAGTCCTTAGCTTAAAAAAAAAGAGTGCCTAATGAGTATTTCCAAACTTTGTTGCAATTTTAATACACCCAGTGGGACAGAAAATGATCAAAAACATATTTTTTCCCCGATATTCTGAAGAATTTTCCAAACATGACACATTAGGAGCTGAAAATAATGGTGTCTGCCAATAAAAACTGTTGCTTCCCAAAGAGTCTTCACATATCGGGAGATAACCCTGATGCTAATTTTTATCAGCAGGGAAAGATGAAAAAATATTGGTGTAAGATGTTAATTGCCAGTGGAAGAAAATGAACTCTGGATTTAGTTTGGGGGTGAGGTTTGGGTTCAAATCCCAGTTCTGCCACTTATTAACTGTGTGAACCCGAGGAAGTTATTTAACCTCTTCTTGCCTAAATAAATTCCTCTATAAAATGAAGATAATGGAAGTAAATGCATCATAGGTTATGGTGAGATTTAAGACAATCGATATGAATAAAGATGATACACATGCTGGTATGGTGCCCAGCATGAAGCTCAGTGCTTGATAATGTCTTAGCTGTTATTGACATCATTATTGCTGCTGCTGTTGTTATTAGGGTAAGAAAAAAATCTGGCCCAAAGGAAATTTATTACTGTGACTAGTAAGACATTCTTCCTTTCTAAGATCCTTCCAAGTCTAGTTCCACTCAAGTATCATATAGGTGCAGTGTGCTGGAATAGGGTAAAATCTTGCCTTCTTCCCATAATGCCAGAAAACAAAACAAAATAAACCAAAACAAAAACAGCCATCTCTTCTAAATGTTTTGGAATTGGTTCATACCACCTTGTGGGTATCTTCTTTAAAATTCCACTCTGTATTTTTTATGCCCTTTGAAATTCATATAAAAGCAATATATAGAAATCAGCTTTATGAGAATTAAATTTCTACAAATCATTTCTAGTTGGAATTCAAGTCTCACAAAGCACTGATCCATGCTTTTTATTACTATTAGAATAAATGGATGCAGTGCTTTATTATACTTCCTGAGTAGTGGGTAAAAGACCATGAAAAATCCAAATAATCCAAGACTGGCTGCCTGAAAGTCCCCTGGGAAGAAGAGGGATGGCTTGATAAGAGTTTTTAAAGAACAACAGGTGCTAAGAAATTTTGACCCATTAAATTTATATTGGCTTCATAGCTTTCAAGCTTCTCATGCTGTCTCTGCCTTTGCTGCTGTCTAAAAGCCACAAGATGGAAACAATCAAGTTTTCATGCATAGGTTGAGTGGATAAGATGATTAAAATGAGAACAAACAAGATACTAGGTGGTTCCATCTTGGCTCTTGCATTGCTGCTTGTTCAATGCAGCTTATGACCAGCATTCTTTTGTTGGTAAGAATAAACACCAGAGAAATAGGAGTGGAGTTTACCACCCTTATAGAGGAGACTTGGGGTTTCAGGAGAGACTCCTACTCCAGCCTAGCCAACTACCCGTAAGTAAGTGAGAGGTCACAAATGTTTCCTCACCCTTAGATTTGCATGCCCCTACAGAACAATGGTGACACCCTAATGAGGAAGTCTGCTGGAAGAATGCAGTTACAGGTGCAAAGCAGTAAATAAAGGCCAGGCTTCCTGGGGTGGGCTACAAATCATAGCAGAGCTGTGCTAGGGAGGAGGTGAGATGAAGAAGGTAGACATTAAGTCTAATATGGGTATAAATGTTTGAGGTTTTTTAATGGACTATATAAATGGGCCACATGCCTCCATTATGGTAGCCAATGGTGTACGGCATAAAACTTTGCTTTTTACTGCTGTGTAACATTGCAAGATGCAGGTGTTGGGGGCCCTGGTTGCAGATGGTGAATGGATGGCCTAATGCTTTCCAGGAAGCAGTGCCAGGTTTGGAAGAATAAAAAAACTGGTTTCATCAAGTATTGAGATCCTTATAATTGACAAACACAAACTCTCATAGAAACAAAATTAAAAGGAACTAGAGAAACTAGATAAGCACATTTCTTTTCACAGACTGGGGCCTAATTTCCCTTAGGTATGCACACAGGCCCATAATTGAAGTGAGTTGATGTTATCTCCTGCAAAACGAGAATGTAAATAATTTTTGTTAGCAATAAAACATTTTTTTCTTTTTTTGGTGCTGAAATTCTAACTGAAGATCCTCGGTGAGTTTCTTGATTTGGAAAATGCATTAATAACTTCTGTTTATCTTACAAAGAATTCTACTTTTCATCAAAGCTCATCCAAGGTAAAATAAAGTGCAGAAAATAGGAAAGATGAGAAACAACCAAATAAGGGAATTCCAGAGAAGAAATAAATACAAATGTCAGAGTGAAGAATGGACATAAATATAAATATATTTTCAAATTTGCCATAGGCAATATTGCTTTAATTTTGTCTTGAGCTCAGAAATTGTAGTTTGGTCACAAAATAGGCAAGGCTACCCCATTTTTAGCCTTTCAGTTGCAATGGAATTTCCCTTACAGCCAGTTCCAGGGATAGGGGTTGGCTGGCTTAAGCCACTGGGTGTGTCCATCTCCCAGCCACAGTGACAGGCGAAGAGGCTCAATTCAGGCTAAACAGCTGCAAAAAAATGTTTGCTGGGAATTCTGTGCAAGGATCTTTCTCTCCTCATCTGTATCTCCTGACACAGCTGTTTGCTCTCCTGCGGGCTGTGGTCGATCGTGTCAAGTCTCAAACTGTGCCCTGAACGGGAATCAGCCACAAGAATGAAGCCGATGCACACAAGCTTCCAGAACTGAGAGGAGGACATACACTTTTTCCCTTATCTTCTCTCTCATTTTCTGACTCTCTCTCGCTCTCTCAGCTTAACTGAACACCATAGCTGCTAGGGTTTGGTTTGTTTGTGCCTCCAAATCTAATGTTGGAATTTGATCCCCAATGTTGCAGGTGGGGTTTAATGGGGGGTGTTTGGGTCCTGGGGGTGAATCCCTCATAAATAGATTAATACCTTTCCTGGGGGTTGGGGGCGTGGTGAGTGAGTTCTTACTGCAGTAGCCCCCTGAGAGCTGGTTGTTAAAAAGAGTCTGGCACTTCCTCTCTCTCTCTTGCTTCCTCTTTTGCCGTGTGATCACTGCACGCGCGGGTTCCCTTTCTTGTTTTGTCATGAGCAGGAGCAGTCTGAGTCCCTCCCTAGAAGCCAGGCAGATGCTGGCACCATGCTTCTTACATAGCCTCCAGAATCACAAACCAATACACCTCTTTTCTTTATAAATTACTCAGCCTCGGGTATTCCTTTATAGCAACACAAACTGTCTAATTGGGACTAAACTCACTCATTATTATTTTGGGTACTATTACTGTTACACACCTAACTAGCTTTTTGAATAAATTCACTATTCATTTTTAAGGAAGCAGTGTACTTTCAAAACCTTAATCGATTCTTCTCTACTTTATATATCACTTGCTTCTACAAAGAATTGCTAGATTCTATGATCAGTCCTCACAAGTTATTCATTGCAGCATGAAGTTTACCCTACCTAGCTGACATATAAGGAAACTGGGACTTAGGTCTTTGCCCTGAAACACAGGAGAAATCAATGACTGTGAGATCATAGTTTTCCCCTGAAGAACTGTATCTACACACTTCTGGACAAATTCAATCATTAGGAAAGATCAAATCATTGTAAAAACAAGCTATATGTGGTTAGGTGGACTTCACAATAAAGAGAAGGATGTTATTGGTTATTTACTAATCTTGATCTCTATATTCTTATGGAAAAACCAAATAATTGAAGTCTTTCAGATCTAACCTTATATCTTTGTAAAGTCTAACTCTTTTAATAATTCTTGTACATCCTATTATGGAAGCACTGACTAGAGGCTGCCATGGAAATTAGAAGTTTGCTAACATTTAGTCAAACTGATATTGGAACCTCTTTATTCAGTTCTTGTATAACTTTCATGACCTTATAAACATCTATAAATTGAAATAAATAGCTCATCCCTTGTCCATAACATGGTATTTTATAAGCTTTGAAATATCAAGTCCAAATTTATATGCACGTTTTATATTTCAATTATATTTTCATTAGATTTTCTAGGACTTGTTACTTGAGAAATAAATATAGATCTCTTTGTGACTTTGCTAAACTACTTTGAAATTTTAGTTGTACAAAAAGTCCAATAAGTTCACTTATACAGTATTCTTAAATATTTAACTTGGAGGTGCCTCATAATTCCACATTTTTTAACTTGCCCTTGTTCTTTTAAGATTTTTAAAATTTTCAATTGAAATTACATCAAATATATTTATATATCTATTTTGTATTTAATTTAAATATCACATTCTGGGACAACATTCAAATAGGTGGTTATTTGAACTGATGCTTTCTGAGCAGAAATATTAGCTTGGAGCCAGAGTTGACTGGCTGGAGCAATAAAGGTCCGGTGTTTAGAAAACGTGTAAGGGAAAGATGAGAGAGAACATCTGGCTCTCTCTAGAGAGAATGGAAACCTCTAATGGGGAAAGTCTGTGCTTTTGCTGTGTTGTGTGCAATATGACTTCTATAAGCATCAAAAACTCTAAAGAAAAAATAAAATACAAGAAGAACATTTACTCAAAGAAGGATATAAGTAACTCCAGTATTGCTGAGGGTTTAGGTAAGAAGACACATTATTGGTGAGAATGTCAATTGTTGCATTCTTTTAAAAATTTAAAATGCACGTGTTCTTTGAAACAGGAATTCAACTTTTAGGGATTTATTTTACAACTATAGTAATAGGTAAGGACAAGAATGTTTTCTGCAGCAAATATCTGAGAAGATCTGAATGTCCAGTTTAAGAAGAATGGTTGAATAAACTATGAGTTGGGAATACTAGGACCTACTACACTGATATTTAAAAGAATGAATTAAATCTATACAAATTGACCTTGAAAGTTATTTATGATGTATTAAGTGAAAAAAGAAAGCTGCAAATTAATATGCATGATACCTTTTTATTGATCAAAAATGAAAAAACCTTGTGTGTTTATGCTTGTCTATGTTTATTTATGAGCAGAGAAAGATGTGGAAGGGTGGTATTGGTTTACTTCATGGGCATGGGATGGAAGATGGGAGAAGGAGACAAGTAATCACTTTTTTATACACCTCTATATTGTTTGACCTATTGCAATGAATATGCATTACTTTTGTAATAAAGAGTGAAAACAATCAGGTGGGCAGTGGAAACTACACAAAAGGTCCCAGTTGTAATTTTGTTTCATTCACATATTGGTTTTCCAAGAACTCATGCAACTTTGAATCCCTATAAGTATTACAAAGTAAAACAAGTTAGGACTGTGCAGTATCCAAAAATGGAATTAAAGCATATGACTCTAAATGTTTTCAGATGTCTGGACGCTTAACTCTACATATCTGAGATATTCAAATAGTGGCTGAATACAACACAATGTCCACTATCCTGTGGCATCACATAGTGTAAAAAGAGGAAGCTGATCTCTATAGTAGTGAGGATAATTAACTGTATTATGATGAACAAAGCTGTTATGGGCTGAATTGTGTATCCTCCTCCAAAAAAGATATATTGAAGTCCTAATTTGTACCTGTGAATGTGAGCTTATTTGGAAATAGGGTCTTTGTAGATTCGTCATCAAGTTAAGATGAAGTCATTAACATAAGTCCTGACCTAATTTTACTGGTGTCCTTATAAGGAGGGAGAAATCTGGACACAGGTAGAAACATACTGGGAGAAGACGATGAAGACAGAGGCTGGAGTTATGCAGCTGCAAACCAAAACACACCAAGGATTGCAGGTGACACCAGAAACTGAGAAAGGCATGGGACAGATTGGTCCCTAGAGCCTTCAAGTGAGAACAGAACTGTAAGACAATAACTTCTTTTTGTTTTAAGCCACTCAGTTTATGGTAATTTGTCATGACAGCCCTAAGAAACTAACCTCAAACCTAGATATGCTGCCAGAGAGAAGAGAAAAAGGGAAGAAAAAGTAAGTTTGACTAACAAGAACCCCTGTATAACCAAAACTACATGACTAGCTATTCAAATATTATGCTTAATAATATTCTGAGAATAATGCACAGGGGAGAGAGAAAGAGTGAAATGCAGCAATGAGAGACAAAGCTATTAAAAATGACATCAATATTTAATTATTCATAATACTGGGTAATGTTTTGAAAAGAAGATTCAGAACTTCAATAAGGTGTAGTTTTGCAAAAATCTTCAGCAAGAACCAAGTCAATTGACAGTTTTCACAATTATGTGATGTTTGAAAACTATCTTGCTTGCATCTAAATATTTTGATTTTATTTTCCTGAACCAAACGTTTCTATTTAGGTAGGTAATAAAATGGGGAGGAGAAAAGTGAGCCTGCTGGTGGACAAATGTGTGTGGGATATGGGCCATCAGTAAAGTTTTAGAGGGATATAAGGTTTTTCTAGAAGTGACCACTGTTAATTACAAACATGAGCTTTGTCTTTTAGTTGCCAAAGCAGAAATGTATATATTCTATAATATTATTGTAATCATCATCTACAAAACGTATTGTTATTTTTTGTTTGTTAGTTTGTGTACTTCAAAGCCAGGGCAATAACTGCTTTCTCTTGACAGTATTTCTGAAACTTAATTGCACTAACAATTAATTTAGTAATGAAATGTTCATAATTATGTAAATATGGGGTTGGGAGCAGGGGTGGCTTTTTTATCAAGCTCTAATCAGGTTATTCATTAAAGTGATTCACAGGAGGTGCAATACGGAAGGCTGAAGGCGGTTGCAGCATGTGCAAAAAACCTCATACTTCGTGAACCACTCCTGGCGTTGAGTGTAAAAAAGCCAGTTCCATGAAAATAAGAAGTACCATGTGTTAGTGAGAGTAAACTCTCCTGAATGGAGGGGGAAAGTGCTATTTTGATGTTATCTGATGGGCCAACGCAGTAGTGACTGTTCTGTCCTTATTCAGTTAGAGACTAAAATAGACTGCCCACAAGGAATACATCTGTAATCTCCAATTCTCCGAATATAGAATTATTTGTATACACTACTTGATTTCTTCCAAGTCACATTTCTCCCTGAAGTCACACGTCACATGGGCATAGTTTCATAGCATAAATAAACCAAAACAACTTAAAGACTATTTAAGGAGCACTACTACCGGGGTGAATAGAAAGGCAATTACAAGGCGTGTTTTGTGATGTGGTAGGTGAGCTTGGAAGGCCAAAGAAAAAAAATCTGGAAAACACTCTGTTATCCTTTCGATCTTTAGTCACTTCCTGTTTCTTTTGTTCTCTACTATTTTAAAATAATAGTTTGTACTCCCTGTATCTTTTTCCTCACCATCCACTCATCACTTTAATCAGGCTTTTATTCTCATTGCTCTAATTAAATTTCTTTCTTGATGGACCAAATGATTGCCTACTAACTAGGCTAGGCTCTAGTTGCTTTTTTTTTTTTTTGAGACAGAGTCTCACTCTGTTGCCTGGGCTAGAGTGCCGTGGCGTCAGCCTAGCTCACAGCAACCTCAAAATCCTGGACTCAAGCAATCCTTCTGCCTCAGCCTCCTGAGTAGCTGGGACTATGGGCATGTGCCACCATACCTGGCTAATTTTTTCTATATATTTTTAGTTGTCCAGCTAATTTCTTTGTATTTTTAGTAGAGACGGGGTCTCGCTTTTACTTAGGCTGCTTTCGAACTCCTGACCGTGAGCTATCTGCCTGCCTTGGCCTCCCAGAGTGCTAGGATTACAGGCGTGAGCCACTGCGCCCGGCCCCTAGTTGCTTAATCCTAGGATATTTTCTAGTCTTCATTTTCCTGACTTTTTAATTCCTTTTGGTATTATTCATTACCAATTTCTCAAATTTTCTGCTCTTTTATCTCCCACAACTTGGACTAATACCAGTTTGTTCTAGCTTTTCTCCATTATTAGACTCTCTCTTCCTCCAGTCCCAAAGACAGGGTCCCCCAAAGCAGTCCTCAGCGCTGGGATCTGCTAGACACAAATGTGAAGTAATGGAAGAGAATAGGTCTACAGTTAGAGGAGCTAAAATTTAGGCTCTGAAACTTATAATTGGAGAGAGAGAGAGAGAGAGAGAGAGAGAGAGAGAGAGAGAGAATGGGAGAATTTAAATAGTGTTTCCAGGGGTGTATGAGCAATAATTCTGTCACTCCTTTAGTTGAATTTGTTCACAGCCATCTCACACTAAACATCTTTCAGTGCTAGGTATGGTCCTAGTGTTTACATGGTCAGAAAGTTTTTTCTTTTTTAAATTAAGAAGTGGTCCTTAAATTTCTTTGTCTGAAGTTCTAATAAAGAAACAGCAAGCAATTCCAGGTTAGTAGGAAAACTGGGTTGGATTCACAGAAGGCTGGTACTGTATTGTCTTAATAGATTAACTTAGGGCCTCCAGAGGTGTTTTTGACTCTACAAAATATTCACTGACTTTAACATTTTAACCCCCTGCCTAAGATAAAATGTCACTGACCTGGAGTAATTTACTTGATGTCTCTGAAGCGTGGCCTACAAATGTCCTTCACACAGGTTATGATCAGGTTATATCATGTTCTCTTAAAACACCGCCAAACATTCCAATAGGGAGGAATAATTTTTTGGTAACTATCTAAATATTTTTGAACTTTAATATTTTGAAGCAATTTTAAGTTTACAGAAAAATTTCAAGTATAATACAAAGAATTTTCATGTATTCCTTGGATTCTAACCTTTTGCCATATCATCTTTGTCTCTCTCATTTTAACATATATAGATTTACATATACATATATATACAAAAATATATATATATATATAAAATATACTGTGCATATTTCTTCTCAATTCACCATTCAGTGATCTTTGCATTGCTAGCTTGAAATTGGCTATGGTGAGAGTTTTAAACACAGAAATAAGAAAATATTACAAACATGGGCATTTGTTTATTTTTTCCAGGGAGCTATTTTACCAACATACCACTGCCTTTAACCCTAAATATTTTGTGCCCCTAAGAATGAGGACATTCTCTTACATAACTATAGGTCAAAGACCAACATAAAAAAAGTTTAACACTGATATAATGCCATTATGTAATCTAAGTCTATATTTGAACTTCATCTATGGGCCCAATAAAGTCCTTTATAGCCATTTCTCCTCCTGATTCAGGATCCAGTTCAGGTTCACACATTATATTTAGTTGTCACGTCTCTTTAGTTTTTTAAAATTGGAATAATGTCTCTTCCGTTCTTTGTCTTTATGGCTTTGATATTTTTTGAAGAGCATAGGCCAACTGTTGTGTAGAATGTCCTTTGATTTCAGTTTGCCCGATGTTTTCCTGTTATGCTTTGTTTGTCAGGAATATAATTTAAGGGACAACATGTCCTCCGCATATGATATTAGGAGACAAACGGCATTTGTCTTGATGTCAGTGATGTTAACTTTGATCACTTGGTTACTGGAATGTCCACCAGGTTTTTTCCACAGTAAGCTATGTTTCCATTTGTAATTATTTACTCACGGGATGGTACCACTATGTAAAATTTGATATAATGTGAAACATTATAGTGCATGACATAAGAGACATAAATTATGAAAGAGAAGTAAAAGTTTTATTCTGAAAGTTTCAATGTTACAGGTTTTTGCTGTTGTTAAAATAGAAAGTTAACTCTGGAAGGCTGAAGCGGGGGGATTGTTTGAGCTCAGGAGTTTGAGACCAGCCTGAGCAAGAGCGAGACTCCGTCTCTACTAAAAATAGAAAGAAATTAATTGGCCAACTAAAAATACATAGAAAAAATTAGCCGGGCATGGTGGCACATGCCTGTAGTCCCAGCTACTCAGGAGACTGAGGCAGAAGGATGGCTTGAGCCCAGGAGTTTGAGGCTGCTATGAGCTAGGCTGATGCCACTGTACTCTAGCCCGGGCAACAATTGAGACTCTGTTTTAAAAAAAAAAAAAAGGAAAGTTAAAAATGAAAATACGAGCTATGAGCAGCATGTTCTGGAGTTTTTGTGTTGTAATCAAAAGCCTTGATTTGTGAGGTGTGTATGTGTGTGAAAGGGGGAAGAGAGTACCATCACAGTGTGGTACCCCCAGAAGTTGCTGCTGCTGACAACACCCCACGAAGGTCTCTGGAACCTCACATACCTTCATCTCTAAAGCTCCGACAGTAGTTCTGCCCTCTGGAGAGAGTAGGGAGGTGAAATTAAACAGTGACCATAGCTAACAGTTATTAAATGCTATGTATGTGACAGGTACTTGGCACCTGGTAGGTCATTTAATCCTCCTATGAAGAAGATACCATGATAACCCCTCATTTTACAGATGAAAAAAGTAAAGTTCTGAGATGAGAAATATTAAGTAACTCACTCAAATTCATAAATGGCAGAGCCAGAATTTAAACCTAGGGAGTCTGACTCCAGAATCCATGCCTTTTCTACTGTCCTCTTGCCTGATTTCCCCCAAAATATGCATTCTCTTCCATTAATTTCATTTTACACACCTGCTAAGTATAGAGTAATAGTCATATATCAGAGTTCAAGGGCCAGGGCCAGATTATGACTTCTAGAGGCCCATTTATCACATCCTACTACCCCTTCCATCCCTCTATAAGATAGTTTTGGTGTCTCTGCCTGGCTTATTGCCTAGAGCAGGGTTTCTCAACCTTGCACTACTGACATTTTGGGCCAGATAATTCCTTGTTGTGGAGAGCTGTCTTGTGCCTTATAGGATGGTCAGCAGTATCTCTGGCTTCTAGCCACGATGCCAGTAGCACCCTCCAGTTGTGACAACCAAAAATGTCGCCAGACATTGCCAAATGTCCCTGAGGGCAAAATTGCCCCTACCAAGACACTGCTCTAAAGCTGTGCTTGGTGGATTACCCAGCACTGTTGGCAGTGCAGTGTCTGCCTTTGGTGGCTGTCGATCCTAAGTCACTGTCATTCTGGGCCTAATTTCCTTTGCAATTAGATGAATTCTATTTTCCGAATCTAATATGCATTCCTAATGTGGACTAAAATGAAAGGCCAGTTCAAAGATTTAGCTCTTCCTCTCCAGCTGTTTGAAAAGGAAACTCTCTTTGCTTTTTGGAAATGTCCTGGGACTAGAGTCCAACCCTAAGGCTTTGCTATAATTCCCACTCTTACCTCGGGGTCTTTTTTGAGTCTCAACTGTCAAAGCCTTCAGGGCTCTGGCCTAAATCAGAAGTCACACATATTAATACAATGTTGACAGGGCCAGGCAGGTAAGAAATGTAGAATCAGCTTGTGAAACACATCAAGAAATACTGAGGTCCACTGACAGCCCCATGGAGGCCTTGACTAGAGGCGTTTGAATCACATTTTTAAAATGCAAAAGTTTATCTGGACCACATTTGGCCTGTGGACAGTGGGTATAGTGTTGTATAGAAACACCACAGATTTTGGCATGTTGATTTTGTATCTTACAGCTTTACTGAATTCTTTTATCAGCTCTAAGAGTTTTTTTTGGTGGAATCTTTAGCTTTTTCTAGCTGTAAGATAAAGTTGTTTACAGAGAAGAACAATTTGACTTCCTCTTCTCCAATTAAGGTGCCTTTTATTTCTTTCTCTTGCCTGATTGTCTGGCTTGGACTTTCAGTGCCATGTTGAATGGGAGTGGTGACAGTGGGCGACCTTGTCCTGTTCCAGTCCTTAGGAGAAAGGCTTTCAGCTTTTTCCCATTCAACATGATATTAGCTGTGGGTTTGTAACATAGGACCTTTATTATGTTAAGGTATTTTCCTTCTATTCCTAATTTGTTCAGAGTTTTTATCATGAAGCAATGTTGAATTTGATCAAATGCTTTTTCTGCATCTATCGAGGTGACCATATGGTTTTTGTCCTTCATTCTGTTGATATGATGTGTCACCTTTATTGATTTGCCCCTGAGCTAAATTCGTCCTCTGAACTAAAATGATCTCTAAGATCTATTTCAGCTACAGAGTCACTTCTTTCTGCTAGCTGAAATACTCTTTAGTACTTTCCCCTGTGAAGAGCTTCTAAACTTGTAGATACCAAATCTGAAAAGGTCCAGAAAGCCTACGCATTTATTTATAGTTCAACACTCTAACAACACTAGTAAGAATACCGAAAGTTAAAGTTAAATGTGTTTGTTTTTTTGACCAACTGAATAGCTCTTGTTATAGCCGCATATGTGGTGAGAATGCTTTGCATTAAAATCATCACTTAAACAATGTCAGTGAAAATAGCTCTCATGTATTCATTCATTCTTTTATTCCATCGACAGCTGTTTATTTAGCACCTATTCTTTGTCACTTTAACTGTGCTGGCTTAATGTTTTTGTACGGAGTTGGTAGTCACATGGAAGGAAAATAATTTGTCAATTAGACACCTTAATAGCTTGTTTCAATTTTGTGCATGCAGTTTCTTTTTCCCAATAAGCTCCACATTATCAGCAAGAATCAGGTACGAATATTCATACTTAGCGAAAGGGGAAAAGAGGAGAGATCTGTAGCATTCCTCACACAGGCCTTCAAGAGAAAGATTCCTGACTGTACCAATGTGGGAACCCAAGAGTTAATTTCAGAAAGCACTTAAAATCTGATATGAGAAATTTCTTTCTATAAAAAAGAACAATATCCCGAGGCAGGCAATTATCTGCTGAAATGAAAACAGAAAGACAAGCCATAGGATAACAGCCGAAACCACAAAGAACAGAAATATTTATCAGTGGTAATTTAAAAATAAAATAACATAAAATTAATCTCAAGGTCCTCTAGGATTTTCTTTTAATTTATTTCTCTTTTTGGCAAAAATTCTGCCAGTCAGAGTTGTGGGCAATTTTACAAGTGATGCAGAAAACAAGGGCTCTTCCTTTCTTCACAATTATCGGGGAAAATTGAAAAATGCTCTTTAATGGAAGCCCAGATATATTTATTCTGATGCACACTGACTTTCTGGAATGACCGTCCTTTCTGAATGCTAAAACCTGAAAAGTAAAGGGATAAGGAAGCTATGACTAATCGTATGTAATTGTCATAAATTGGAGCTGCACAACAGTGTGGCAGGAATAATTGCTTCTGGGGAGTTTATCACCAGCAATTTTAAATCCAAGGGGACACCAGTGAGGTCAGTTTTCCGTGTATGAGCACAACGACTGGTAACCAGAGTTAATGACCATTTGATGACTACTGGATAAGGCTTGGGAGAGGGGAGAATGCACTATTTCAGTTCAGAAACTCGTTGAACTACAGCCGTGGAAGAGATCATATAATTCAATCTCCTAATAGTACAGAAAAGAAAACCAAGGTTCTGAGTGTTTAAATTACTTGGACAAGACATACAGCTTGGTCTCCTGACTCCTCCCAAAACTCTACACGTCTTCAGGTTGCTTCTCGGGATGGTCAATTGCCTCTTAAGACAGATTCGCAGTTAGAATTCAGAACCTAATTGGTTACCAACATTAGCCTGGCTAAAGCTGATCGTCAACCCAAATCTTTCCAATGTCAGTCATCTGGCTGCCAATGTGTGGGGCTGTACCCCCAACCAAAGCATCTACCATGTGGATTGGATTTTAAAAATTTACTATGGCAGAGACAGAGGGCTGAAGTTTATATTAAGGTATGATTTTCCTGTCTCAAAAACATTCAGATCATAGCCTTAGGAATTTTTGAAGGCACTTATAATGACATTTTCCTATTTACTAAGTGCCTCGACATTTCCCAGGCTGATCACAGAAGTCAGTGGGGGCTGATGACATTCATTTTGTCCACCTAGTCCCTAAGAATCAAAGGTGCTCCCATGGGTACTCAAAACATCGCAGCCCATGGGGACTATTGATGTTTTACCTTTTTTTCCATGATAAGGTTTATAAATAATATCCATTAAACAGCATCTAGGACTCAAAACATGACTGTAAAAGTGTGGAGTTATATAACATAAGATAAGTTCTATTCTGTTCATTTTAAAATAAAAATACGGAATCTCACGACTAATTTTGAAACCATTTGGTTATTCATATTTAATCCCTGGGAAGTATGACATATTAAACATATTGCATAAACATATACTGAAATTTAAATGTGATGCTCATTTATTTCAACCTTCCAAATCCTGAATTAAGGATTTTCATGTTTTTATTATACAATTAGACAGTATGGGACCATTGTGAATGGTTTTGCTGTTATTTTTTTAGAGATTATAAAATTGATACATACTCACTAGAGAATTTTGAAAATTCAGAAACATATAATGAAGTAAGAAAAAAATCACCCATAATATCACCACTTAGAGTTAACTAATGTTATAAAAGAAGTTTTAAAATTAATTCAGCACATTTTACTTAATATCACAAGATTCCTATCTATCAAAGAGGTGAAATTTTGTATAAGAACTACAAATATACTATGTTAAGTAACTGTACTAGAGGTAAGGTTATTTATAAATAACTCTCACTGTCATACAGAGGATTTAGAATGTTAGAAGTTTACATAAAAAGATAAGAAGAGGCCGGGCGCGGTGGCTCACGCCTGTAATCCTAGCTCTCTGGGAGGCCGAGGTGGGCGGATCGTTTGAGCTCAGGAGTTCGAAACCAGCCTGAGCAAGAGTGAGACCCCATCTCTACTAAAAAATAGAAAGAAATTAATTGGCCAACTAGAATATAGAAAAAATTAGCCGGGCATGGTGGCGCATGCCTGTAGTCCCAGCTACCTGGGAGGCTGAGGCAGAAGGATCGCCTGAGCCCAGGAGTTTGAGGTTGCTGTGAGCGAGGCTGATGCCACGGCACTCTAGCCGGGGCAACAGAGTGAGACTCTGTCTCAAAAAAAAAAAAAAAAAAAAAGATAAGAAGACAGCCAGGGGAGCAAGTGGATGGCAAAAAGCATAAGGTTGAGATCATCAAGTGGAAGAGACAGATAACATCTTCCATACAGATTTAAGTGCTAGCCAGTGGTGGCCACATATTTGGGTTTAAGAGTTCTAGCCACTAAGTTGAAAAGAGAAACCTGGGTGATTGCATGATTGCAAAATCTATAATATATAAGATCCATAAAATATTTACTATATATGAGCTCTATGTTAGTGTCCTGGATAAGATACTTATGATATATGAGGACAAGATTTTCTTTAAAATGATTCCTTGATAGAGATAGATATTCTCTTACTGGGAAATAATTCATTAACATCAGTTCTACTGACAGTCGTGGTAGGTGGTGGGGGCCAATATAATTCAGTCTAGGGTCCTCTCCCTCTCCCTCTCCCTCTACTTGTGTGTCTGAAGGCCTGGAGAGTGCTAGGTTATCCCATGGGCAGACTAAGCTTGTGTTTAAGGCACCAGCAAATTATATGCTTATTAAAAAGAAAGGCAATTTCTATTGGAATTATCCAATCAGAAAATCAAGAAAAAACAGGTTTTTATTTTCAACATTCATTTATGGGATTTTGAATGATTGGCCTGTTTCAGTTTGCATATGGCAGGAGGAAGCACCAAGCGTCGTAATCTCAATTCATATGGCCTCTAAAATATTAACCGGGCCCTGATTTGGGGGCACATCTTACACTATCTAGAGAAATGGAAGGTGCTTGCTCTTGAAGCAATTGTCCTGAACGATTTTTGTTTAGGTAAAGTTTTGATAAATACATCAATGAGCTTGAGATCATACTTCCTGGTAAGTACCAGGAGTAAAGCTATCATTCCTTAAGAGACTTCAGAGATGGGGGAAGAAGAGTTGAAAAGAAGCCCTCTGTCCTTCTCACAACCCGCTTCTCCAAGGGAGCCAGAACAAGGCCTCAAAAAGAGCCAACATTCACTCTGGACACTTTTTTTGAATCTACCCTGTAGTACAGATGGACAGATTCTTTAGGCTCTCAAGTTCTACTGAATAGAGCAGGTACACTGTTACTTGGCGTTAAGGAATTTCATGGCACATGTAACTGTATATCCTACCTCGTAACAGCCGAAATATAGCCACATAGCACCCAGGGAGCCCAGCGGTAACTCCTAGCAGGGTTGTCCACTGCTTAGTACTGCTTATATCGGTGGGATGAAAAATGGGCAGGGCACATAAGGAAAAGACAAAGAATATCTGAGAATAATAAGTCACATTATTATCAGAGTTGGAAAGAATTAAGCTGGGAAAGCATTCTGAAGAATGTAAGTCTTGATATGTGATATTACATTTAAAATGCGGTATTATATACCTAATGCCTACCTGGAGATCAAACATTCAGAAATTCTACTCCTACCTTTAATTTTAAAATGTGAGCACACATAGCACTAGTATGAAATGAAAGCACAATATCTATGTTGATATTTTATGATGTATGTTTATAACTATGCCCTGATTATGCATAATAAGCATGTTACCAAAACCTGTTTTGAGAGAAAACTAAAAATATTAACTAATTTTCTAGAATTGATGGGATTTTCAATTTTGTCTCCAAAGTCACTTCTTATTATCTTAAATTTAACCTCAGTGTTCAACTAATGATGCAGTACTTTAAACAGTTATTTGGGAACAGCTTACTCCAGAGTAGCTACCTGAACATGTCCGTAGAGATGGAAAACATTTTTTTAGCAGAGAAGTCTATATTCATGATTCCAAAACAAAAAGAGGTACCATTCGTCAGAATATAGCAAGGCACAAAGCAGACAAGTAAGCTAAAACAGACTTCATTAGTACTGAAATTAGTTGTGTAAATTTGATGCCACTCATTGTCTTTGCTGATTTTAATTCCTGCTGCCTGTTTAATAAGCTAAATTGGGATGGCAGAAGGGCACATATCCTTGGTCATTTGTTGGAATTAAAAGAACACACACACACACACAACTGAGTGATTAATTTGTTGCTATTTTGTCAAGTCAATTAACTTGAAAAGACTCCATAGTCAGGGAATGACCTATTTGCCAATTTGAAGGTCACTGCAGATAGCAGAGCATGAGCGACTTCGGAGGGGGGGGTGCAGATCTGTGGATCATTTTACATTTAGCATTGTAATTGGCTTTTCTTCTTTCCCTTTATAAATTGTATGAAATTTGGGACGATTCAGGCTGCTGACTCCTTTGCAGGCTGGTTTTATAGATCAGAAATTCCTACTTAGGAGTGAATATGTATCTGTGCTCAGCTCATTATGTTTGCTTACAAGGTCAGCCTTACCCATGGCACAAGTTGGAAGCCACTGATGGTGTGATTGAGGAGCCAAAAGAAAACTCCCTCATCCAGGGAGGCAGCAAGAACATGGTCTTTGTGTGACATTGTGCTATTAAAAAATAAAACCCAAAATCTCTGAACCTTATTTTCCTCATCTTTAAAATGGGGGTAAAATTCCTAATTTTAGGGTTATTTGAGGATAAAATAAAATAAATCGGGGGTGGTGGTAGGGGCAATGTATGTAACCCTAACAATATTTGTACCCCCATTATATGATGAAATAAAAGCAAAAAATAAATAAATAAATAAAATGAGTGCGTTATTTATAGTAGGTGCTCTGTAAAAACAAGTGATTATATCTAAATAATTATCATCCCCACTAACCTGTGGCCAGTCCTAGAAAGGACACTCTCTGACGGAAAGGCCTCCTGGGAAGTGTTTCACATTAAGCCCTGAGCAGTCTTTTACTACTTCGTGTGAATTCATTTATGTGATTCTTTCAACTCAGCAGCAGAGAGTAGAACCCAAGGATGAAGTTCCTGTCCTGGGGCAGAGTTCAGTGTCTGGCCACTGTGAAAACACTTCTTGGTACTAAAGAACAGAGAGTCACAGGAGAGATGAGCACCAGGGGGTGACAGAACAGCCTTTGAGTCGGAAGGCAGCAGATCTGTCACTGGGAGGCCAGAATCCACCTCTGTCTATGGGCTGAAAGCAGGAGGAATCCAGGGACAACCAGGGGACCCTGGGATTACAGGGAGCGGAGGGCAGCATGGATGCAAAAGAGGAGCCAGATACATTAAGCCACTAGTTCCAGTGGCCCGGAGTTGGTTGGGGTATTAAGGACCAGCTGCTTCATAGGCAATGACTTAAGAGGCAGCAGTTACTCTTGATCTTCAAAAGATCTAATCCTCGCAGTGCCTAAGACTGAGATCAGGGTTTATTACAGAGAGAAAGCCCAAGGGCACCCTGTGAGGGGTAAGGGACCCAGCCATGTGCTGAGAGAAGTGGCAAGTGCCATGTGGAGAGAATTTTTCCCATCTCACATATAGTGAAACAGCATCTTTGTCCATGAATTTGTTCCAGAAATTAGATCCAGGTTAGAATATCGTTTTCATCATATTCTATAGACTAGAAATAGTAAGCAATTCAGCTAAAATCAGCCATACATTCTTTGTTTATTCAAGTTGAGGATATTTCTCCATGTCTCCATTCACAGAATTAAGAATTGATTTAAGGTTTTCATCTTCAGTAATTGTTAGCCTCCAGACAATGATTCGATTAGTAAAGAATGTGATTTGATGTGGGGCCTCAGAAACAAGTAATGGGAGGTGCTTACAGTTGGTACTCTTCTGGGCATCCATCCTACAGAAGGCTGGTCCAAGTGGTGAGTCCAGGTATAAATCCACACTTATTATTGATTAAAGAGGCAAAAAATAATAATTAGAAGCCAAAAGGAACAGATTAGTAATCTCGGATTACAAAATGTTAGGTCTCCTTACAGCCTAAAACATGTGAGATGCGTGTGTGTGTGTTTGGTGTGTACATATATATGACTATTGTGTTAGTCTCTTTTGCATTGTTATGAAGAAAATACCTGAGGCTGGGTAATTCACAAATAAAAGAGGTTTATTTGGGTCACAGGCTGCACAAGAAGCAAGGTGCCAGAACCTTCTTCTCATGAGGACTTGTTGGAGCTTCCAATCATGGCGAAATCGAAGGGGGCGCAGGCGTGTCTCATAGTGAGAGAGGGAGCAAGGCAGAGGGAGAGCAGGTGCAAGGCTCTTTTTAACAGTCAGATCTCTTGAAAGCTGATAGAGTGAGAACCCACTCATTATCATGAGGAATGCATCAAGCCATTCTTGACAGATCCACTACCATGACCCAAACACCTCTCTCCAGGCCCCACTTCCAAACTTCAACATTGGGATCAAATTTCAACATGAGATTTGGAGGAGAAAAATATCTAGCCTATGTCGTATGTATGTGTGTGTATCAGTCATATATATATATATATATGACTTTAAACACATACATATATATCAGTCTTTTTTACTGCAAGCTCCTTGTGGTCAAGACCTGTGGTGTCTTTGAATACTTAGTGTTGAATGTTCTTTTGGCACATAATCACCAATTAGCATGTTTGTAGAATTAATTAATAACATCTACTTTACAAGTATTAATAGTAAAAGTGAACACACAGATATAAAGTGCTTGGAATTTAGTCTCACAAAAATACTGCCAAGTAGACACTATTCCTATCGTCTCATATTACAGTCAAAGAATCTGAGGCACAGAGAGGTCAAGTAACTTATTCAAGGTTGCACAGACAGTCATAGGCAGAAGTGAGATTTCAGGTCAGGCAGTCTGGCTTTAGTGTCTGTGCTTTTACCCACTATCCACGATACAGGAATACAGAAATCGATGCCACAGTGATGCTGAATTGGTCTGAAGGGGACTACTGCTGTAGTCAAAGCCTGTCAGTTTATGAGAATCCATATGAATAAAATTAATTTTCTAGGTGTCTATCATTTTCTCTTGTAAAAACATGTAGATGTCAGATATGGTCCAATTTAAAATATAACCTATGGGTCAGATACAAAATTCATTTTAGTAGCCCTGGGGTGGATCTTAATAGATAGTCAACCTCCAAAGCAGCTAAAACTGAGGTACAATAAGAGTCTGTGAAGCTGCTGATACAAACCCACGTGGCATGTATAAAATGACTCCAAAGCCGTCATGTGCTGGGCATGGAGCGCAATGATCTACATTCCTTGTGTCATTTAATCATCACCAAAAAATTAAGAAGTCAATGCATTACCTTTGTTTCTAAATGGGAAAACGGAGACTCATGGAAGTTAAATAACTTGCCCAAGGTCACAGAGCTAGCAAGTAATATAATCTGGATTTAAACCCAGTTCTATGTGACTTCAAAGTCCGAGCTCTTAAACACCATGACACACACACACACGCAGGCACGCACGCACGCACATGCTAGTGCACACACACACACTTGTAAGTGGAATTTATTTGGTGTGGGGTTCCAGAAGTTTCGGAAGCAGTGGAACAGTAGAAGAGCAAAAGGAAGCAAAGCACAGGGGCTAGACACTTTTGAGGATAGGCGAGACCTAGCAGAAACCAGTGTTTCTCAAATTGCTGGTGTTTGCTGGAGATCTAATTGCTTATCACAGGAGGTAGTTTCTTTAGTTTTTTGAAGACTGAATAGCAGAAAGGATTTATTTAAGAGTGGTCAGTGATGAGCGGGCCAACTAGCACACAGGACGTTTGGGACAGGTACGTAGGAAGTAGAGTAGTGGCAGGAATCTGACCGAAGGCAGCCTGTGGGGAGCCGAGGTTGGCAACATTTCCTTGAATGCCCACAGTGTGGAGCCCTGGTGTCCTTTTGGGAAGGACTCAGGTGGAAGAATTGCTCTCCTGAGATCCGGCAATGATAGGACACCTGACTGAATTGAAAGGAAGCATTGAAAAGGATTACACCTCACAGAGAGTAAATCTTTCCATCTATCAGAATGCTCTTTTGTCATCATGAAGAGAATGGAGATCTAAGAAGCTTTTATTGTCTGAGTGGCACGATATTCAGTATGGACACAGTATGTTGGTATGTTCATGGTCTGAGCATTTCCAAGGAGGCCACGGATTTGAAACCAGTTCCCTTTCCCACCTTTTCTCCATACCTTCCTTCACATATTCCTCTATTTTAGCCAGATTGGGAATTCACTATTTCATGACCACATCAAAACACTCCCACCTTTTAAGTGAGTTCAGTTCAATCCAGTTCAATACCTACCTAGTAAGAATTGAATCTATGATGTGCTTGATGTTGTTTTAGGAGCTTGGGTTGATCAAGCTTATTTATGGAATTTACTGCTTACCACAGAGACAGACATACAAGCAGATATTTCACTGTAAGTGACAAGTACTAAGAAATATGTTCTAGGTTCTATGAAAGGACAGAGAAGGGGGCACTTAACCCACCACTATCCTCCCTTATTTATGGTAAGTGGGCATGGAAGAAGCATATCCTATCACTTGAAAGGGATCATTAAGAAATGAGTAGGGTTTTTATAACAAGGATGTAGAATAGTAATAATAATATATGTGCTAGGTATAGTGTAAGTGATTTATATGCATTGTGTTATTTAACCATCACAAAAAAATAAAAAGAAAGAATTCAGTGCCATTATCTCTTTCAGATGGGGAAACTGAGACTTGGAGAAGTTAAACAACCAGCCTGAGGTCACAAAGTTAGTAAGTAAAAGAGCCTGGATTCAAATCTAGTTCTATCTGACTTTAAAGCTCAAGCTGTTAGACACTGTTACATATACTTACTCACAGACACACACACACTTATATGGAATTTATTTGGCATGGGGGTCCATCTGGCACATTTTTATAAGTTTGGAAAGAAGTGAACAGTAGAAGAGGAAGGGGAAGAAGAGCATAGAAGGAAATAATTTTTGATGAAAAGCGAGACCTAGTAGAATTAGTTAGCTTTAAGATTCTACATTAGCTGGGCGCGGTGTCTCACGCTTATAATCCTAGTACTCTGTGAGGCTGAGGTAGGAGGATTGCTTGAGGACAGGAGTTCAAGACCAGCCTGAGCAAGATCAAGACCCCATCTCTACAAAAAATAGAAAAATTAGCCGGACATGGTGGTGCACACCTGTAATCCCAGCTGCTCAGGAGGCTGAGGCAGCTGAATTGCTTGAGCCCAGGAGTTTGCGGTTACAATGAGCTATGATGATGCCACTGTATTCTAGCCTGGGAAACAGAGTGAGACATTGTCTTTAAAAAAGATTCTAAACTAAACTCAGTTGTCATTTGTAAGGTAGATTGTGGCTGGAGGCAGGGGATCCTCTGTGAAAATAACGTTTGGTAGTGGTTCACCACTCTTACGGAACCAAGACTTCTAAACTAGTTCAGTGCTCTGGGGCTCAGGAGGTGGAGGGAGGGTAAGTGGTCTCAGCCTCCTGGCTCTCAGACAAAGCAGTAATATAGGGGCATTTTAGTAATTTTTTGGGTGAATATCTTCTTCACAGAAAGAGAGAATCTGGTATAATGTTGGAGGGTGAGGTCTAAACTTGGATCTGGACACAATTCATTAAAACTCTGTCATCTCAAAACAACTATCCAGAAATTGTCCTGATACTTTATGCAACTATTCATTCAGAAATCGAAAGGTCTTTTTCAGGCAAGATTGTTCAATCAAGCTAATCTACAAAGGGATTTTACCTAGGCAATAAGGGACCAAGCACTTACTCTGAGTTTATGTACATTGAAAAAAATGTATGTATTATTAATAGACTATTGAGAGAATAGTCTATTCTTTGTTCAACAGGGGAATGATTAGGACATATCTATGATCCTTTGCAGTGGAAATCATTATAAAATATCACAAGGTGCTTTCTTAGGGATATGTCCTTTCTATTTAATTCCCAGAGTACTTTTTTTGGTGTCAGGTGCTGATCTTGATGCTGAAATATGACTCAATAATGCTGGGACTTAAATTCAGATAATATCTTAGAGTTTGTAATGTATTCATATACATGAGTTGAGCATTAAACCAATTTTGAGAGTTTGAAGGGGCATGAATGTTTGATCCTATTTTTTTTAATTTCAAAATATTAAAGGAGTACAAATGTTTTATAGTACATGGATCATTTTTGTAATGCTTGAGTCCCAGCTGTAGGTGTGCTTGTCACCCAAATAGTGTTCATAGTACCCATTAAATTGCTTTTTTCACCTCCCCTCCACCTCTTCCCCCTGGTTGATTTCCACTGGGTTTTCCTTCCCTCTGTGTACATGTGTGCTCATCGGTTAGTTCCAATTTATAATCCTATTTTGAAATTAAGAAAGGAGTGACTTTTTAGTGTTTTTTTATGTTGCCACCTGTGTTCTGGGTCTTGTCATCTCTCTCTTCAGTTTTTAAATTCATAGAAGTTTGGTGATGATGCCTTTTCTATCTACTGTATTGAATTCCTGTACCTTTTAAAATCAAGTGACCAATGCAAAACTAATTAATCAAAATCAAAATTAATATGCAACTCTAGCTCACTAATTAGAACTAAATATTTAGAATCACTGATTTTAATTCAGTTTCCTATTGCTTCTCATTTTCTTTGTCATTATTTTTTCCACAATGATAGAGTAGGTTGTACCAAAATAATAGAGTTTTCCAAGTCCTACAGCTGTAAGTCATAAAATGTTACGAGCAAACCACAGTGTTTATATGGAGTGATAAAGTACCATCTGAGTGTCATGTTTCTCTTCATCTAAATATTTAATTGGCCAACCAATTTAAAAGAAACTGAAAACTGTGGGACCACATTATTGAACTGATCTCTTGTGCGGAACATTATAATAGCTGTGTCTACACAGAACCCACGTCTGACATGTTTGAATAGGCAATTTTGTTCCCCAGCAATATACTAGAAGCATAAACACTTATAATGAAAAAATATATATGCTTATGAGACATGTGTGTTTATTCTGGGAACATTTCAATTAGTGGATCCAATACTCAAGTCTTTGGAAAGTTTGTGGAGTCCCTAAATGCAGCTTAGGGTTTTAAATTCTACTCCTTCATCTAGCTATCACCATATTTTACATTTTCTCTTTACTGCCAAGCTTTTGGAAAGAGAAATAGAAACTAAGTATTTCTACTGCCTCATTTTCCATTAATTCCTCAATGAATTACCATCTGGCTTTCATTTCATTCACCCTCTTGCCAAGGTCATACATGAACTCAGGAGGCGAAGCCAAAGGACACTGTTGAATTCTTGTATTTCTGATCTTGCTGCATTTTTTGGACACAATTTATATGTCCTATTGAAACTGTCTCTTTCCTTGGTACATATGTTGCCCTCCTCTCTTGATTTCTCTTCTTCTTGTCTGGCTGCTCTAATTTAATCTCATTATTGAGCTCAACTAACTTGGTCTACCCTTTAAAAGTCGATGATGCAAGAGATTCTATTGTTGACCTTTATATTCTCACTCTATTCACATTTTTATCTATTCTCATGCTTTCAATTTTCACCTCTGCAATTGATGACTCCAAAATTTCTACATATTTTTACGTCTTTATCCTAGACATCTCTTTTAGATTACAGATCTTTATAACTAATTGATTACTGAAAATTTTCACATGAATGTCCTGTTTACTCATCCATTTGTCAATCCAGATATTTACCATAGCTTTTTGTATGTCTCACATGCACCATAAGTTAACATATCAAAACCAAACTCCTCACTTTGCCCCTAACAGATCATCTGTTCATCCTTTATTTTCTATCTGTGACTGGAAATATCATCTACCCAGTCATACAAGTTAAAAAACCTGGTGATTTTGGGAACTCAAAGTGGGAGGATTGCTTGAGCCCAGGAATTTGAGACCAGCCTGAGCAAGAGAGAGACCTGTCTCTACAAAAATAATCGAAAAATCAACTGGGTGTTGTGGCAGTTGCCTGTAGTACCAGCTGCTCAGGAGGCTGAGGCAGGAGGATCACTTGAGCCCAGGAGTTTGGGGTTGCAGTGAGCTGTGATGATGCCACTACTAACCCAGGTGACAGAATGAGATCCTGTCTCAAAAAAAAACAGAAAAGAAAAGAAAAGAAAAGACCCTGGTGATGTATTTGATTTAATAGTAAACTGGACCTCTAGAGGGGGAACCCCTGCTGTGGTAGTTTTTAAGTCTTTCCAGGTGTTTCTAATGTATATATCCAGGATTGAGAGCTGTGCCACTGGTCAGAGCTTCACCAGTTTTAGTGTGCACAAGAATCACCCAGGGATCTTGTTAAATTGCAAATTCTGACTAGGTACTCTGAGTTGTGGCCTGAGCTTCTGCATTTCTAATGAGTTCTCAGATGATGACAGATGCCGTTGGTCTGTGAAAAGACTTTGTATATTAAGACTTTAGTTGATTCCATGACAATGCCACCAGTCCATCTGCCCCTTCTTAGGGGTTGTTTGGTGGAATGTCTAGATCATTTCAAAGATAGGATGTGGGTTCTTTTACCCATGCTTTTAGCAGGGTACCTTTTGGTATTAGGTATTAGGTATTAGCTATGCCTTTGGCTTTTCTGTATAGCATATTCTAATCTCTAATTCTGAATTAGAAATGTACCAGGGACTTTGGCTATCGGATTGCAAGATCCACTTAAAGCAGTGAATCATTCTGTACCTAGAATACCCTGTAGGTCTTGCCTTTTCCTCCAGCTCCAGCCTGAACTCATGCCTCTTGACCTTTGTCCAAACTATTTATACATCATAGATGTATCATGAACTCATGAGGCTCTATCCTTTTATAGATGCATTTCCTTTGCCTGGAACACTTTCCTCTACACCCTACTTATCTTCCAAATTGCTGCTCAGATGTGATTTTATTTTCAGTTAGATATTATTCATGTGTTCCCATAGTGCCCTTTAGAATCTCTATGAAAGCACACCTATGCTACTGCTTTGTACATTTCAGTTTACTTCCCTGTCTCTCCATTAACTGTGAATCCCCTGAGGCTAGAGCTTCAGTGCCTTATGCAGTGCATGGCATATTGAGAGATTTAGTAACTTTCTGTGGAATGAATTGCAGCCATTGTTAAAATATAAGGGTGATAAATTAAGTTAACAATTTATTTATCAAACTCTAGAGCTTGATGCATCTCTAGACATCTCTTGTGCAATGCTCTAGTCAGATTAGGCAGCAAAAGTAGAGTAAATTAGGATTCAATACGAAGAGTGCAATATAATTTCCATCATTTATATTGGTCTATCCTTTGATGGTTCACAGGTCATCAACTCAGGCTTCCTTGTCCATTTCAATTCTCAAATATTTTGAGGTCCCCTGGTAGACAAAGTCTATAGCAAAAATATGATAGGGGCTTTGGAGTTTTCTAAGAAAGGGGGCTTAAAATAGACCAGGAGCTTTTATTTCAAAGAGCATTCTTTTTTAACAACATAGCAATGCTCAATGTCTGCCTAAGGAATAACAAATGGGTTCACTCATGATGGTCAGTAGAGCCTCAGCTCCTGTCTTTATCCCAGGGATGTTTTCAGTCACGACATCTGGCATTCAACAACCAGCCTGATGTTATTGAACTTGGCCTGAGAACCTCATCACATTTCACACACTGCAGGCCGCCATTAGCCTGGATAATTAAGAGTTGGCTAAGTCCTCTCCTTCCAAGGTGCTGTCACGAACTTGGAGTGTTTGGAGAGAATTTAGGTAATGTGGATACCTGTCCAAATTCTTCATTGAGATTAATCAGATTAGACTGTAAACAAAGATGCCTTTAAAATAAAAGATTCACAGGCAAGCGAGTTTTCAAAATGGTTTATTGTAAAAAAATAAAATCTCATAGCTAAACTTGTACCTAATCTTCACTTATTTTATTCAAGAAATCTACAAATGAATTATATAGATTTTTAACTTCTTTTCGCCTCCCTCACCATGAGCTATTGACAGTATACCTGCAGTCACTTAATATTATCAAAATCAATACCTTCAAACAAAAGAGACTGTCTGTTAGCTAAAAGCCTAAAGCAAAGGAAAGATCTATTGAGAGTGACACTTCATTTGTGCGGGTGAAATTTAATTGGCTTGAATAAAACCAGAATGCATCTGATCTTTTGTTCATTTTAAAAATTAAACCACTTAATTGGTGACTCAGACATAGCTTATCAGGTTCAGAAGATAACACATTTTCAAAGGTTTAAAATTCCATTTAAATGCAACCAACTGGTTTTCTAAATATTCCAGAAAGTAAATGGTGCTCCATCACTTCATGGGCTCTAAAGGCTGTTGTATCCTGGATTAAAAATCTGTCCTCCACTGAGCCATTTCTTACCAAGAAAGTGGTTGTGACTGTCCTCTCTATTATGAATATATCCTCCGTGAGGATAGAGTCCTTAGACATTTTTATTGAAAGCTCTGTTCCCGTTCAAGAGCAAAGCTTGGCATATAAGAGACACTCAATAACCATTAGAGGAGAGCTATGGAAGTGCCTCCTGGTTCCCCACTCCCAGGTGCTGGGGGAGTGTCAGTTGCCAATGATCTCTTTAACAGCTTCAGTTTTTCACACAGAACCAGTTCATTGATTTACAAATATAAAGCAGAAAGAGCTCCATTTTCTTGCTATCTAGGTCGGTGAAAAGCCAAATTAGGAGGAATTGCATTTTCAACTCACCATCAGAGTGGTCCCTTTTTTATTTCATATGCATGATTTCCCCAAACCCTTAGGGTAAAGTCCCAAATCATACCATGGCTTCCAAGTTCTTCCAGAAGTTGCCTGTCTAACTCTCCAGCCACATCCTGCACCACTTTTCCCTGTGTGCTCTGCGGTCCTGCCAAACAAGTCTACTTTTATCCACGAAGGATTTCATTTCTCTAGATGTTCCATTTGGTTCTTCTAAAAATAGCCTCCATTTCCTTTCTCACTCTGTTCATGTTTTCTTTTTCTTTAAATCCTTGAACATATTTCTAATAGCTATTTTAACACCCTTGCCTGCCAATTCCATTATCTTTATTATTTTTGAGTCTGACTGATTCTTCTCTTGGTTATGTGTCATATTTTCCAACATGTTTGCACTTTTTGATTGGTTGCTGTGCTTTGTAAATTTTATGTTGTTGAGTGTCTGGATTTTGTTGCCTTACTTTAAGGAATTTCTAACTTTGTTTTGTTCTGTTAGGCAGCTAAGTTACTTGTGGTCTAGTTTGATTCTTTTCAGGCTTATTTGAAGCTTTATTAGGACAGATCTAGAGCAGCCTTTATCTAAGGATAGTTTAGCCCCACTGCTAAGGTAGACCAGAAATACTGGTGTTCTTTCAGTTCTTCAAGCATGCTATATTCTTTCTTACCTCTGTATTTGGCACATTCTGACCTCTCTGACTCTAAATTATCTTTCTCTTGTTGTATGCCTCTATCATAGTTTGAACTTTCTCTTTTGAAATTAAATGTATAGTCACATATTTAATGATTGTCCTTCTTGCTAGATTGTCAACTCTATGACAACAGGAGAAATTAGCAGTGGGCAGCTGTCATTTCATGCCAAACAAATGAGACATACTTCAGGACAAGCGCAGAGATAATTTTTCTAATGGGGGCATGGTCAATAAAAATATGAGTCAGGCACCAATACACCTACCAGGATGAAGGTACTAGAGATGCTATTTATTTCCTCTGCTAATAATTCCTTTTCCTCCCACACACTTTCTTCTGAAATGTCCTCCCACAGCAGTGATTCATTTGACCCCGTCCTCCTAGCCATGACTGGCCAGACATGAGGATAGACAAGTGACATAAGGTAAGTCAATTAAATTCTTCATTTCAGAGATTGAGGTTTTTTTTTTCCTTGAAGCAAAACTATGCCTTCAGTGGGACTGAGCTACTGGGCAACAGGCCCAGTAGAAACCTGGGCTGCCTGACAGAACATCAGGCTCAGAGGATACACCCAGGTGGATGGGTTGTTGATGCCAATGAGATCCAGAATGGGTTAGAAGCTAGGTGTAGTGGGGGCAGACAGGTAGGCCAAGGGCATGAGCAGAAAACACAAAAAAATTTACATGTACGGTGGTAGCTTTTGGCATGGTACCATGTCCAGTGAAGAATTCGGGGCGTGGGAGGGGGACCTCAGTCCTCAGGATAATTGGTTATATTAGCTTCCTAGGATTGCCATAGTAAATTACCACAAACTTGGTGGCTTAAGACAACAGAAATGTATTTTCTCAGAGTTATGGAGGCCAAAAGTCTGAAGTCAAGGTGCCAGCAGGGTTGGTTCCTTCTGGAGGCTCCTCTGCTCCAAGCCTCTCTCTTAGCTTCTAGTGGCCGCTGGCAATTCTTGGCATGTTTTGGCACATAGAGGCATCACTTCAATCACTGCCTCCTATTCAGATGGCCTTTTTTCTCTGTGTCTCTCAGGTATATCTGCGTGTTTCAAATCTCCCTCTTCCTTTTCTCGTAAGGACACCAATCATTGGGTTATGGCCAATCCTAAATCCAGGACGATCTTTTCTTGAGATCCTTAATTGCATCTACAAGGACATTAATTCCAAATAAGGCCACATTCACAGATGTGGGGTGGTTAGGCCTTGAACCTGCCTTTTTTCAGCCCATTATTCAACCCACTACATTGGTAAAAGCAGTAGTGAGTCTTAGATTAGAAAAACCAGGGATCCAAATAAGGCATTAGGTATGTTCAGGCATAGAAAAAGAAACCAGGAATCTAATTTCAGGAACTGAAAATCAAGGTCAGACTAGGACCCGTACTAAATGAAATGGAAGCTCAGCTACTGTTCTATGAAGGCTCTTTCACATTCCAACAGATTAAAACAGACTGTCAAATAGCCTGGGACACAGATAAATTCACCAGCTGCAACAGCAGGATTGGTATGTGAGCCATAATAACAATAATTACTAAGTGGAGTGATCTGGGAGGTACAGACTCAGTAAAATAAAACAGAATCTTTAGAGGAATTGAGTTAACTTGCTTATGGTTTAGTTAGTAGTTTGCACAGAAATTCTAACCAGCTCTTCAAGTTTCCTCTTTTGTGTATTCTACAAATAACTTCTCCTAAGTTAACATGAATTCTGACTTTCCCCTCTGCTGCAACCACAAATAGAGGAAAATGTATTTACAACTCTTCAATTAGTCTCATCCCAGATTATTCAAAGCAAACTGGAAATAGCTTGATTAAACTTTGATAATTTTCACTGATCTCCTTTTAAGTTTTCTTAGCATTTGAATCTTTTTTCTTAAGTCAAATACTTTAGTACACAATAAAAGACATTTATCACAAATATCGATTTCTCATTTTCTCAGCAGACAGCACTTTCCTGAACATTAAGCTTTTTAGTCCATTTTTAGAAGATTTCTTAAGCAATGATGTTCCACTTTAAAGATATTAAAATATGCTCTAAGACGTTCAGAAACATATGTCTTGTTATTCCAAATCTAGTCTTTTTTTTTCCTACTGTCTTCCAAAAATGGGGGGAAAATTTGATGGAATTTAAACAGCTTCATTTTTCTGTGAATGAGTATTGATTGTAGTTTGGAACAGACGTAGATATTAGTGCTCATCTGAAGTCAAGGGCTGATGGGTCAGAGGCCTAATCAGAGTTGCAAAAATCCCTTCCTTTGGAACATAATGACATTTTTATGCCCTTCTGTAACCAAATAGAGTGTCACTGGCATACTATGTCTGTTCAAATGACAGGCAGCTCTCTGTCCTTTAAGAGCAAATGCATGTCTTCAGCTCTAAGTGATGGCTGTCGTTGGTTTGGTGTTTTATGAACCACGGACTTTGGAGTCAGTGTGCGCAGAATGCAGTCACAACTGAGGTGTTGGCCAGGTCTCCCACTGCCTCCAAAAATGACCAGCTACCTTTTGAGGTTACTTAAGGAAACAGCTCTCTGATGACTCATCGGAGGTTAACAACTCTAATAAGTGCTACATCTGATTGGGTCCTTTGGTGTCATCACTGGCCTTGAGTCCAGAGAAGACAGAGGCTTTGAAATCCTGACAAACAATCAAAGGGTCACTTTCTCACCCCCAAGTCAGTTCACAGGAAAAGAACCGAGAAACGGGCCCTTCACAGCAGCCCTCTCAGAGTGCTTGCATCTTTTTGATTTTCTCTCTCACTAGATACTTTAGAAAGCTTTCGGAAAATGCATTTAATCTATTTCAAAGGTCACAGCAACAAAGGTCTCTGCTCCATTGCTATATCCGTGCTTGGTCAGGCTTTCACACTTCAATGTTTGTGGGTTTTTTTGACATCAACTGCAGCAGCGGTGAATGAAAATTACTGGTGTTCAAGGCTGCAGATGAAACAGAAGAGACTTTTTCTCTGTGTGTGTTAGGGTGTATAGAAATAAAGTTCCCTTATTTTCTGAATTGAAAATCAGTTCTGTTGTCTGACAAATACGAATGACCTCATGGGGACAATGAGATGGAATATTTGAAACTCAGAATGATGTGGGTAAACTATTGTCTAGTCCATGAAAAAGAAATTAAAAATAAAAGAATGGATGGATAATCTGACACGTGGTTTCTGTATATACAGAGGCTTGATATAATTCAAATTTAGTGAAATCTAAATAAGCACTTGTATGTGTTTAAGTTCATAGTCTGGGTGGACTGTTACTGTGTGTTATTTCTTGCTTTTCATCTCATCAGTCTCTGCATGGTGTTAGGAATGTATAATAAAAGGCAGCTTTCAGAGGTGCCACATTTCCTTAGCCAACCATTAATAATGGGGAAACACAACGCCTGTTTACTAATCAAATGTAATGAGTAGGTTAATGAAAAACACATTCCAAGTTCACCTAAGTAATGATCTTGCCTCTATGTCTTAAGTCACTAGGGATGATTTGACAAGCACGTGGCTTAGAATACTCAGTGATATGAATTTAGTTAATTTGTTGGATTTCCTTCCTGGGGAAACTATGCAAACAGTGCTTTTCATTTCAAATACGGGTCAGGTTTTTCAAAATCCCAGTGTTATTGCAAGGGTGAGAAACACAAATTGAGAGATAAAGAATTGGTGAATATCCTTAGCCCATCAGACTGATGAGAAAGCTAAAACACAGTGAGGCTATGTGATTGATCTGTACTTATTATTGAGTCAGAACAATCAGATCCCTCTTGCCTTCAGCCAAATAAAAACAACACTGATACTAATAATATAGGCTAAGAGCGCTTTTTGTGAATTATTGCAGTGAATCTTGCAGTAACCCCGTGAGCTAGATTCATAATGTTATCCCCAGATTTAAGGTAATGAAGCCAAGGAACAGAGAGGTTAAGTAACTTCTTCATGGTCACACAACTACTAAGTGGTAGAATCAGGATTTGGAGTTGAACAGCTTGCACAAGTTCTCTGAGTCTCTTTGGTCCTTAGGCAACCATTTCTCAACAGACCATGTCATGGCTGCAAAATAATTGCAACTTTCCATACAAGACTTTTGTCATAGTCTTAATTCATTTTATGGCAAACACTCTACTTTACTTTCCATTATACGAAGTGTTTTGCATACAGAAAGTACTTAAAAATGTTAGCAGAATAAGTTTATATGTTTCAATCTTGTTTTAAGACTTAACATTCCAATTGTATGCTCAGAAAAATATGGCAGACAATATCAAAGGGTATGCACAGATTAGATAGAATTAGATCCCCGAACTTGTTTATAGACTCTGAGATGAAAGCGTAGAAAAAATCCTGCCAAATGCTAGTTTCAGAAAATGGGAAGGTCAGGAAACCTGAATGTGGATCAGCAGAGTAGGTTAAAAGCACTATATGGGCAAAAGAAAGGTCAAATACCTTCGGTTATTACTAAACTTCACAGCTGCACGTTTGGGCAAGACGACGCACTGAACGTCGTTCTTAGCTGCAAGAAATATCTCAGGCAAAAACAGTACCTAGAAATTTTAGAGCCCAAACAATCTAATTGTGCTAACTAAACTTGCTTTCAGTTAGAATCAGAGGTAAAGGTCAGTTAATTAATACTTTATTATCGTTATCTTTAAAGGCAACAAATATGTTTTCATATTCAAAACAGAGTCACACTCAAACTCACATGAGACCTTGAGATTTGTCAGCAGTTCTGATGTTTGTCAGGAAATTTGAGTCTCAGATTCTGTTCATTAATCTCTCTCTTTCTGGCTGTAAGGACAGTGTCACCTCGTGACCTATTATGGATAAGATGTCCTATGTCAGATCACATACTAATCAATGAACTTGAGTTACATTTTCTTATTAGCCTAATGAAAAGACAGCCTCCTTCTCTTAAAGATACAAAATTGACCTTTAGTTCCTTTTTCTACTAGTACTTGTGCAAATTTCTTATCCCAGGGGGATTTTTAAAAGATGGTGTTGGCAGCCCTGAGAGGTGAAGTAGGAGACATCACAAATTCAGGTTGAGAAAAAATGACTTCCTCTTGGCATTTCAATGACAAACTTGCTTCCAACAGGCTTGTCAGTGGATTGTTTCTTAGAGATTTCTAGCATGAGCTTTGCTGCCTGGCTCAGTTATAGCATGACTATAAGGAAATTTCTATTTCCCGGTGGACAATAACTAGAAACACTACGTCCTTATCTTTTGAGTAGAAAACAGTGACACCTGGCAAGGCATTTAAGAGGATAATGGGACAGAATTTTTTTTTTTAATAGCAAGACTGTCTTGTAAAATCTACACTATATGATCATCATATTTTATAAAGTTCAGGGAGAAATACTGATCTACCTTGCTTATAGTATTATTAATATTAATAACACTGAAATTTTACTATGTACTAAATACAAATCCATTTGATCCTTACAATAATACTAGGATATAGATCCTATTTTTATCATCCACATTTGGCATATGGAGAAGTTGATTGGGCTGGTTAAGAATCAGGGTGGTTAAGAATCTTCACCAAGTTCACAAGACTAGTAAGTGGCCAAGTTATTAAATTTGAACCCAAGAAGTTTAGATGGAGGATATATGGTTTTAAACATCATGCTGCATTGTTTGTATTAAGTGAAGAACCAGGCCATGCAAACAAAAAATCCTTAATAACAATGACTACAATTAACATCTATTTAGCAGTATAATGTGCAAGGTACCATTCTTTTTTAAAAACTATTTTTAAATAAACATTTTATTTAGAAATAGCTTAAGATTTACAGGAAAATTGCAAAGAAGTATAGGAAAGGTGTGTTCTGATCACCCTATATACATTATTGTATTTAATCTCCTCAATAATCCTATAAGGTAGGTAATGTGATTATCCTCATGTTCAGATGGAAAAAGCAAGGCACACAAAATGTTTAATAACTGGGTTCATGTCAATCAGCATGTAAGTGGTATGATGGGGGTTCGAATCAGGTAAGGCTAGGCATTCAGACTCAAGTTTTTTAATTTATATTTGTTGATGCTGAAGCAAGATTTTGGAAAAAAAATGGATCTCAATTACTGGATTTTTAAATTCAATTAAAAAGAATTTTCCTTATATTGGTCATATCTAATCCAAAACAACTTCAAAAAGCTTTCTTCCATGAATTGGGAATCCAGGATTAGGAATGCTCTAACATCAAATAAAATGGCTAAACACAAACACTAAATGAAGAGAATCAAATTAGTTTTCCAAGAAAGGTCAACTGGATCACCGTCTTCCTGGTCTCTCCTTTTTATAATGACCCTCAAAACTTCAAAAAGAGGGAAGAAGTATAGTAATAGTGACCAATGTTCTACAACCCATAGGCATGTTTTCAGATAGGCAACAATGTGGATAAACTTACAAGTTCATCCTTAATGGAATTTAAAAATTTTTTTTAGCATTTAGATTTTTTCTACATAGTCTTTGTACTTTCTCAATTGATTAGAGATAAATATCAAATATACTGGCATTGATTTTGTAATTTACATTTTTATTGAGGAGAAGCTATATAAAACAGTTGTTGATCATGTCCCTGATATACATAAACTTAGCAAATTATAGCTATGTGTGTGTATTCATTTTCAAAAACATAATACATACTGCTGCTCAAACACTCCTGTCTTTTAAAAGTAAAATGCATGAACATTTATACTGGCAAACATAGTTGATGATTATCAAACAAAACATACCAATCACTTCTCTTATTAATCACAGTATATAGATATTTCAGACTTATACCAAAGGCTAAATTAGGATATAACTATTGCTTGATAAGTGGAATTGTACTAGATCTTGATTACTTTTGATATTAAGCTTCTTGGTATGTCCAAAAGTGGGGACTTGGTAACATACAAACATGCTTACAATTTTTCAGCGTAAGTAATCAGCCCAATAATATGATGCTATCCTCCGTATTTTTTACAACTATAATCTGAAGACAGTAGATGAAGAAGTACTGAATGCCATATTTATGAGCAACTGTTAAAATCCACTGGGCAATGCTGAGGCTAAGCTAGGCATTAAGGTGACTGGTGTGGACATTTAGGCAATCCTAGCATGTGAATAATTACAGTAGAATTAATTACAATGGAACTAATACTTGAGCTGGAAAAGACCCTTTTGTTTAATTCAACTGCCATTTGTGATCAATGAGAAAATCAAGGTCTGGAGAAATTCGTCAACCTGACCTAGATCACCCAGAAAGTAAATGGCAGAACTAAGACTAGAACTCATGTCTATGGATTCAGTTTGATGAATCTGCCTCAGTTGGAAGGATAGATGACTGAATCCAAAGGTATCAAGTTTCCCCCAGGATTTAATCTTGGGTCTCATCAATCTCTTTATCTTGTTTCATCAAAAATACAGCCAATATGCAAGCTCTATGTACAGGCTTTTCCATATCACCTGGAGTAAGTGGAGGCAATGAATTAAGCAAGATGTAGATGAAAAGTGCTGAAATTAAATTATGAAAAAGACCTGGTGACTATAGATTCTGCCATTAGCAATATGACTTTAAGAAAGCTTTTAAATTTCTCTGGCTCTCATATTCTTGTAGTTCAAAGATCAAATTAAAATTAAATTTTATATGCAGTAAGACTACTTTGAACAACTAAAGCACATTTCTTTGCCTTTGGTTGAAATCATAGCAGTATTCAGGAAGATAACCTTGACTACTTCATGCTACTAAAAAATTCTGATTAGAAGCTATACAGATAAAAATATGAAAATAAATTATAGAGCAAAAACTATTTTAAGTATGCATTGCAATTTATCTTCATATAATTGGTATAATATGCTATTTAGTAAATGAAAAAACTGATGCCCAGAAAGGTAAGGAAGTTGTTTGAAGTCCTATTGCTACTAAGGCACACAGCAAGGATTCAAAATGCATTTTGCAAGACTCTAAAACCACCTTCAGCTGTCTTTCTGTAAGCAACAAACAGGGCCAGTTGACAAATGAAAAACATAAAGAAATCACCACAGTGTACAATGACACAAAAACACAAAACTCAGAGTCATCCAGTGTTATTTAGAGTGAGGTCAAGCTCAGCGGCCTTGAGAACATCTCTACATCATAGCAGGGCAGGATGATTGTTTTTCAAAATGATGGCCTTGAATCATCAGTGAAGAGTAAATTCTGTTCTGTATATTCTATTTGAGAAAGATCATAAAGTTCAAAATCAAATGTTTTAAATATACAGCTTATTAGGAAAGCTCAGTTATATAGAATGATTCATTTCCGGATGGTTCCGGGTGGCAGAATACCACTACTAAAAGTTATTTCCATAAAAATATCTCTGCTGTTACTTTGGAGAGGAATTTAATGGGCTATACTTTTTTTCTTCTTCTTCTTCTTCTTTTTTTTTTTTTGCATGTGACAAGGTTAAATGTGAGGCTTAATCAATGGTCCAGTCATCCAAAATGCTACATCCTGCTTTTCCTTCCTGTACCTATTCGTAGTTTATGGGCTGTGTTAGACCTTTAAAGTGTATGGTTCAGTTGAGCAGTTTGTCAGAGAGAAGTGGGTGTTATGTTGTTTTTTCTCTAAGTTTAGTAGGATAATGGTCATTATTTAAAGCTAAGGATCAAGTTCTATCCAAATTGCCTAAATAATTTTTATGTGTCACCCCCCAAAGAATTTATTAGTGCATCTAAATGTTTTTTCTATAGATTTTCATTAGTACATTAAAAGAAAATGCGAAAACATCTTTCTAGGATGCTGATAAATTACAGCCCTGCAGTTAATTCTCATTCAACTACTAAAAATAATAGAAGGTAAATTACAGTGCTCCTAGAATTTCATCTTAGTTGAAAACAGCGGCCTATTTTGCCACATGTCTACAAACCTGGTGGTATAATTTCAAATGTATCCAGCTAATTAGGCAGTCTTTGTGTTTAAATCTTTCATACCCGTTTCATTACATTTGATGGTTTTTGAGAAAACAGCTGGAAATTTCTATCAATGAAAACAGATTTTTGTTTTATTATTATTAAATTTCTTTTTTATCTCTGCACACCAGTAAGATGTGCTGCAAATCATTTTAAAGACCTATACAAGCTGGACATATTGACATTAAAATAAAAGCAGAACCTTTTGCTTGCAGATATTAAAATAAAGTATTAAATATTAAAGTTGATTTACTGACAGGTTTAGTAGAAAAGACAGCTGAAATAAGCTATGAGAATGAAAGTAAATTGGATTATATTGTTTGTGGTTTAAGCTGAGATAGAAGTATTTTTACTTCATAACAATAAAAAAATAAACATTGACATTAATTGTCCTAAATAGTCAGTAAAGCAGTGATGTGACCACTTATAAAAATTAGTGCAAATAAAATTCACAACATCTCTAGGGGTCTGTCCTTTATGTAGAATTGGGGAAAATATTAACCATCATCTAGGACAAAGACTTATAAGTGTCTGTTCCGTGTAGGTTTAGAAGTCAATCATTTAATCAATTCAAGAGATAAACAGGTCCTTAGACAACATTTGAACTGCCGAAGACATTCCCTACTGAGTCTTTTAAACAGGAGAAAGCAGCAGATTGTTTGGAGATTCAGAGTGAACCTAAGAAAGGGGAGAGCAAGAACTAATACGAATCAAATGCCTAATGTATACCAGGCATGGTTCAAGATGTTTAATATCTGCTATCATGGAGTTCTCCCAATCCACCCTGATAAAATTATTATCAGCCTAATTCAAAATGCTATTGTTATGAGCTTTGTTTTTATCTACATCATTCAATCTCATCTTGTTACTTTCTTCATTCATCTACTACACTCCAGGCACATCAGCTAGAAAATCTCTTTCTTAGGGGCTTTGTACATAAGGTTCCCTCTGCTTTGAACATTCTTGACCCTTCAGTCACTACCAATAGCCCCATTCTTCAAATGACTAGCTCCTTTCGTCTTTAAGTTCTTACACTATTTTATTTTGGGAACAGAACAGAGAGAGTCTGTAATATAATGGCTTAATAATGTGAAAGTTTATATATAAATATGTATATATATTTACATGAAAGCCCAAGATAAGTTGATGATCTAGATCTGGTAGGGAAGCTCAGTGATTCCCAAACATGGCTTCTATATCTGGGTCCAAGTCCCAGTGTGTGATATCTCCCAAGTTGTTGACAGGGGAAAAAGATCAAGGGAGAGCATGTCCAATTACATTAAGAACAATACCCAGAAATGGCACTAATTGCTTTTGTTCACATCCCGTTGACCAGAATTTAATCATTTGGCTACCTCTAGAGAAACAGAAATAGAAATAGCTTGAGAACCATGGCCCTAGTTAAGACCACATTAAAGTAAAGGGAGGTGACCAATTGCTAGAGAATAACTATTGGGGTCTTGGCTTAGATGTCATCTTTGCTGAAAAGCTTTCTTTGACCACTCCATCTCAATAACTCATATTATTTATATTTTTCTTTATCAATGAATCTTGTTGATTTTCTTTACAGCAATGATCATTTTTTTATTTTATACTTGTGAGGCTATACGTTTTATAAAAGTTTTGAAAATTATTGTCTTCCTTTTTTACCTTAAACTTCATGAAAGTAGTGCTGTGTTTGTTTTGTTTTCCATTATATCCTTCATGCCTATGTGCCTGGCATATATGAAAGTCATATTTGATATAAAAAAGATTGTTGAATAAATGAATGAAATCCAAACAAATCTCCAGACAGGTAACACCTCAAATCAGGTGGATTTATTGGTTGAAAATGTGAAGAAGTCATAGGGGAGACAACAAAATTAACTTTGAAAGAACCGGACAATATCCTTAGTGCAATATTTTCCGAAGAGTTGGTCAACTATCCACTACTGAGTTACAAAATCCCTTTATGGTGTCATACCAGCATTATAAAAGGGAAATAAATAGAACAGAATAGCTAGCATTAAGAGAGGAAAGAAAAAGAATAGGACAGAATAGACTGAAAGAGAATAGAATAGAAAAAAAAATCAGATGACTCTGTACATGGTTAGGGTAGGTATTATTTCATAAAACTTTAGTTTCTGATATGTGGATGTATATACATGAATGTGTGTACATTCTGGGTCACAGGTAAAATGTAATTCTTACTGTAACTGATGTAAAAGAGTGTTTGAAAGCCACTGCCCAGTGCACTTAGAAGGAATAGGTTCAAAGGCAAGATAGATATGGGAGGAAAAAAGTTGATCCTTACAGAGCTTAATGTGACCTGTCTTACAGGCTAACAAAATGACATCAAATGGTGACTCATCTCTTCATCAATTCCATGATTTTCAGTTGCATCTTTCCCAGCAATACACTATCAAAGTGTTTCAAAGAAGAGAAGAGAGTATGTTTCAAAGCATCGTTTTATCTTATCAATCACAGTGGACTATTATCTTCAAGTATGAAAACTTCAAAAATAACTTTGAATTATAGCTCAAGTTGAGAACATCTTTGCGTTTTTGAAATTCAGATATACCTAGGGAACTTATGTACTGGCTCTGGTGCTTGGTCCGAGATGATTGATCAGTGGTCTTTTCTAATGTGCCTGCCTGTAAGGATCCCATGTTTTATAATATTTAGAACAAAGGGTAGTCATTGTCTTTGGGCTTTTTGCATGAATGAGATTTTGCTCTTTTTGACTTCCTGTATTTGCTAGTAGATTTTTTTTCCTTCTTAACTTCCTCTCTTACTAGAGGAGTCTGAACTGAAATTAGTATTTATCTATTGACCTTATTAAAATTTTAGTCTTGTATTTTACTCTTTTAAAATCAATTCAGTGTCTCTCCCATCCAAGTACTAACCAGGTCTCTCTTCTGGTTTCATCAATTTTCACATGAGACTTACCAACTCTCAGGCACTTTATAAAAACATGTTAAATTGGACAATATCAGGGCCAGAGATAAGAGTGATAGTTCTCTAAGCACATAGCTTAGTCACAACCTAATCTGCGGCTCCACACATACAAATACCTTTTAAACCAGCGTGAATCATGTCTGCCATGTGTAGGAAGTGTGAAAAAGTGAAAATGGCAAACATTTCTTCCTTAAAAATCAGTTTCATTAGCTGTTCACTGAATGAGGACTGACCCTTTGTAGTAACTGGCATATTGGAATACTGAAATATCTATCCAGGCTCCTTTAAATAGACCTAACTCTTCCTCTCACTCACCTGCTCTGTTCTATATATTCCGCTCTGGGTGGGCGAAAGACCACTTTGCCACTGTCAGCAGGTCCTCATTGGAATCCAGCCAGACCACCACCAACTTGTACGACCCTCCTCGCTTTCAGATTTACCAGATCCTGAGCTCTCTTCTCAGTTTTGCTCAGAACCTCATCTGATATTAGTAGCTAACATTTACTTAGTGCTTACTGTGTTTCAGGCATTATGCTAAATCCTTTTTCACATAATCTAATTTAATCCTCACAATAACCCAGTGAGGTAGTTACTTGAATTAATTATCTATTGCAGCATAGACCCCAAGTAACCCCAAAACATAATGCCCTTGAAACAACAATTATTTATGTCTCAGGTCATTCAGCTATTTGGAAGTGTCTCAGTGAGCAATTCTGGTTTAGGTAATCATGTGGAGTTGCAGTCAATCTGTGCTGGAGGCTAGCGTCATCTTGCAGGCTTCTTCACATTCAGATGTCTGGTACCCCGACTTAGGCAAGTGAGGATCCTTAGACATAGCTCTCTGTCTTTATGTTGCCTCCCCACATGTTCTCTCCAACATGGTAGCTTCAGGGTGGACTTTAAGGTGCATATTGAGAGAGGGAGAAAGAGAACCAGATGAAAGCTGTTTTGTCTTTTCTAACTTAGCCTTGGAAGCCATGCACTGTCACTATAGCCTCTTTCAATATTTTTTATAAGCAAGTCATTAAGGCCAGTCCATATGCAAAAGGTAGGGGACTAGACTCTACCACTTTATGGAAGGAATGTCAAAGAATTTTCAAGCAACTTTTAAAACCACCACAGTTTGGCTTCTGGCCACAAATTATTTGCATTTTCCCCATATCAAAATATACTCACTTCCTCCCAAGATCCCCAGAAGTTTCATCTATTATAACTTTGGGCTCAACTTCAAGGTCTGGGTTCTCATTATCCAAATCAGATCCAGGTATAGGTAAGGCTTCTCATGTGAGATTCCTTGAGTATAGTTCTCCACCTGAAAACCTGTGAACGCAAGAGACAAAATCTCTTTTGTGCACAACCCAGCATATATTGACAGAGCAGGCATAGTAGAATTGCTACAGCCCCTTCTGTTCAAAGAGGGGGAAAATGAAAAGCATACAGGAGTCACTAGTCTAAAGTCTTATTCAACATATATTGCTAGTTCCTTGATTAGAACTCAGTCCTAGTACCTGGGAATGATTTTCCACAACTCTTGGTTCTGTACTCTGAGAGCACTTATTACATGAACAAATTTTTGTTTTTTCTTGAGACAGTCTCTCTCTTGTCACCTGGGCTAGAGTGCTGTGGCTTCATCATAGCTCACTGTAACCTCAAACTCCTGGGCTTAAGCTATCCTCCTGCCTCAGCCTCCCGAGTAGCTGGGACTACAGGCATGTACCACCATGCCTGGCTAATTTTATTTATATATATATATATATATATATGTTTTTTTTAGTTGTCCAGCTAATTTCTTTATATTTTTTTAGTAGAGACAGGATCTTGCTCTTACTCAGGCTGGTCTCGAACTCCTGAGCTCAAACTATCCTCCCGCCTCGGCCTCCCAGAGTGCTAGGATTACAGGCATGAGCCACCATGCCTGGCCTTGAATATTAATTTTGAATCTAACTGTTTTTCTAAATTCTCTTAGTAATCCCAAATAATTTTATCTCCAAATTTAGTTGTTGTTTTTTCTTTTGTAGAAAAAATAGAAGCTTATTAATGTTCAAGGTTCAAATGGTAAGGATGTTTTGACTTAATGCACATAACTGATC
Organism: Cheirogaleus medius; assembly: GCA_008086735.1. Taxonomy (NCBI): domain Eukaryota; kingdom Metazoa; phylum Chordata; class Mammalia; order Primates; family Cheirogaleidae; genus Cheirogaleus; species Cheirogaleus medius. Next base: position 37,968,734 of record VBSM01003143.1, read on the forward strand.
AAAAATAATTTTGTATTGATTTATGTGATTGTGCCAAAGGAACGTTCTGATGTATTAAACTTGTTTTCTTAATTAAGATAATGTAGTTTAGCCAATGATATGCAAATGCTTACCTCTTTATATGGGTCATAGAGGAAAGCCAATGAAAGATATTCTTTTTATTTCTTATTTAGGAAGAAGATGTGTGTGTGTGTGTGTGTGTGTGTGTGTGTTTCAATGGTCAATATGGTCAATAGTGAGTCCTGGACACTGATGAGCCTTATGTTTTGACATTTCTTCCATTTCATTTGGATGATTCTCTGAGACCTAACATGATCTCTTTGCTTTCCTTAGGTCTGAAATAAAGAATGCTCTCACCATGAGATCCTAGATGGGGGGAACATTCATTAACACACACTTTTTAAACATGTCAATCCTGATGAGAAACTGACAGATCCATAGACATCTACTATGGAGAGGCCAGGAGAGGCCAGGGCCAATATTCTTCTCAAGCCTCCTTTGCCCTCTCAGCTGGCTAAGATTACCATATATTCAGTATTAGGCAAGTTTGGATTGTTAATGACAAACATTTTTTTTTGGCCAGTGTAGCAAAGAGTAATGAAGAAGGGTTATTCTATACCTAAGGCTAGATAATTATCAATATTTTTATCATGCACATAAGATTTAAGGCAAGCAGAAAAAATTAAGTTGCTTTGGTTATGGTAGCAAGAGTAATCCCAGAGGTTCTGTCCCTTTGGCAGTGCCTGCCCTCATGAATGAAGCTTTTTATCATGGGCACCTCAAGGTTGGATTCTTTTGGCATTGAAGTAGAAAAATGTTTTTATCTGAGCCCTTACCTAGGAAGACTTCAAGGAAAAGGTGTTCTTTTCATCCAGTCTGAAGCTTTTGACATCTATGCTTTGGAGTTATATTCCAGGTTCTTCACTAAGAGCCAAGAGCAATAAATATCAGTTTAAAGAAGAAAACCTCTTTGATATTAAGATTTTCATCTTCAACTAGAATGCAGACTTCCTGAAGGGAGGAGTATTTTCTATTTGTTCACTGTTATATTTCCAGTGTTTAAAGCAAATACTTGTTGTATAAATTTGAACAAATCTGCCATATTACTTATGGTTGCCAGATATTTAGAAATGTTTGAGCCAGATACTAGGCCATACTCATATGTTGGAGTCATATTTTTCCCCAGACTGGATTTCAAAGCAGTTAACAATGACCTTGAGTAGATGCCACCCAAGAGTGGGCACATCAGTAGAGCTCCGGGCAGGAGCATGGGTCAGGAACAAGTATAACAGCCCTGAAAAAAGATCTGACAGTAAAAGGAAAAGGAATTCACTAATTTTGATTATTCTCACTTTCTGGTCTAGTTAAATTAATAACTTCATTGCAGTAAACACATGGCCTCTGACTCCAGCAGTTATGGGAAGTAGAAAATTTATATATATTCATCATTCCACTCCTCCCCGAAAATCAGTCCAAATCATAAAACTAGAAATCATTAAACAGAGGTTGCAATGATGGGAGAAAAGGACAGGATTTACAACCAGAGAAAAAGTCTACTGAAGGTAAGAGAATTAATGCTGTGCTTTTCAAAATTTATCTTTTAATTTTTAAAAACACTTTAAACTACACATATAGTATGAAATTAATTAACAATTTAAAATTTGAATTATACAGACCTATATATTTAATAGAATAAAATGTGAAAGTTTTTATATGCTTAGGCCATTCTTATTTTCCTTGGGCCGAGGATGACGCTGAGAAGGGCCATTTACAGTGCATATACTGAGCCACAGCAGAAAACGGGAGCTCTTGCTCCATTTTTTGTCTTCCAAAGAGCAATCACCAACCCAGCCAACCAATCAGTTGGCTTTAAGGGGACCATGCCAGGGAATCTCCTGTTATTCATGGAAGGAAAAAACACAAAGGGTGAGCTCTACCAGGAGTATAAGGTGAGGGCTATGATTAGCAGTTTTGGAACCAATGCCAGTGGCACACTTCAAACCCACTTTCTTGTTGGGTCCACAGAAGAATGTGCCATCTGATGTCCAGCGATGGGTTTTAACAGATTACACTTGCTAGGTTCAGTTCATTCTACTGCACTACCACAATGTAAATGCAATGAGTTTCAAAATCATTTACTCTTCACATTTGTATTTTCTATTTTGATATGTGGAACAAAGTCCAGTTGAAAACCCTGGTAAAAGCTCAGTCTCTGACTTTATCACCCAAACAAGGTACATTAAAGCAGGTTAGTTTCCCAGAGTTAAAAGAGTTCATTGACTTTGTCTAACCAAGTCGAAAATTCTTGGCTTGATTTTAAGACCCTCTACAATCTGACTCTTCTCCATCCTCACCTCTGTTATTCTTTTAGTTTGATGGCCATTTTCTGACTATCCTAGGAACATGCTACCCACAGCCTGCTTTTCTTTGTCTTTTTTACCTGAAATTCTGTCACCTTTTCTCCCTATGTTTACCTAACATTTTCTTCCTACATATATCTATACTATGGTCTACCATGTAGAAGGTTTAAAAAAATGAGATGCAGCTACATGTTCTGATGAGGAAACATGACCAAGGCCTACCATGAATAAAAAGAGAATTGGAGTATAGTAAAATCTGATATGTATATATAGTGAAAAAAAAAGGCAGAAGAGTATAAACCATATTATTATAGTAGTTATTCGTGAGTGTGATTTTGGAGAAGAAGTTTACCTTTTCTTGTATTTGTGTATTGTTTGAATTCTTTAAATTGCATGTATTAATGTTGTGGACAGAATAAAAGCTTGTTGAGAAAAGAATTTAAAAATCGTATTTCTTCCGCAAATTTTCTTGAGAACTACAATCCTTACTGATATGATTTTTGTAAACTCCTACTGAAGTTGCACTATGTACCTCTAATACTTTGTATAAAGTCTTCTATTAATTCTTGTTTGTGTGGAGTTCCTGATTCCTTCCTTCAAGTTGCTTACAGTGTAACTTGGGACAGATAATGAAAATAATTCTAGAATTCCTAGAAATAGATTAAACACATTGTGTGCTCTCGGAAAACACATAAGGCTTGATTTAATCACAGAGAGAACAGCACTGGGCACGTAAAAGTCAACAGTATTTATTTGACTTTTTATCTGGCATTTGCAAGACATTCCCTAAGTAGGGAGTAGGGAAAATGTTTTGCATGAGTAGGTATCTTTCTGCCTTCCACTGGGGCTAAAGAGGAAAGGGAATCTCTCTTGAGGAAAGTCCTCAAATTCTGAGACACCACCAACTCACAGGCTCACTGTCCCTTTAAATCTATAGACTTCCTTGCTTCATCTGAAATATACATGCTCATAAAAAACCTTTCATCCCTTTCTCTCCATCCTTCCATCCTGCCTGGCTAATGTGGGCTCCAGCCTAGCTAGGGTCTGTACCTTTTTGGTTTAAACTCCATGAGCTACTTCCATCCCAAAATTCACACATAATAAGTCTTTTTTCTGAAGCCAGTAATCCCAGAACCTGGGTAAAAATCAGTATTATCCTATGTCACCATAATCAAATGTATAGACTGGTAATTTTGTACATTAACTGATAGGAGAACAGATGTTCAGTAAGGAGATGAAGGAATCTGAGGTCAGGATTAAAAAGTCAGCTCAAGGACAGACCATGTTGGAAGCTTTGATTCCCTCTAAGGTTTTCATGCATAGAAAGAGAAGAGGTGTTTAACATCTAGATCAGGTAGATTTCTTCCAGACCTGATTGCTATTGATCAGAAACCATCCTCACCTAGTCCTGTGCTCTTAGAAGTCGTATTCCCTCAGGAATTTGGACAATATATTTTTTTCCAAAGACTAAGCAGTGAGAATTCCCTTTCAAAAAATCCCAGAGACTCCATAGATATAGGTGGTCCTGTGTCAAAAATCAAAAATCCTCAATTTTTTTTGTTGTTGTTTCTTTTATATTGTTCCTTATGCCCTGGCTTTGGTCTGGTCTTCCAAGATCCTCTGTTTTCAGTCTTTCCCCTTGGGTCTCTCCCATTTGGGCCCATTCAATCATTCTTTCATTGGGTGAGGGTCCTTTGTTCAGCAAAATTTGTTTGGCGAGGATCTGTGACTGACCCAGGTGTACAACATACTTCTTTTTTCACCACATAATTTCCCAGAGACAGTATCAGGCCACTCTTTTCCCAGAGTAATGATTTTGTTTGGCATAGAGACCTTCAAACACCCCAACACTATAGGTTGACATGAGGGAAGAAGGGAGTAATAACTTGAGAATGATACTGTGTAGGCAAGGAGGAGAAAAAAATATTTGGAGCTGGGTAGATATATGTGAGTTCCTTGATCATGTCATGTTTGAAAAGGCTGAACTGTCAGTATGGATGAGCAGAGTAGAGAAAAATCAAAAGAATTTCAAGAGGTAGGAATGAACAAGTGACAGAATGCACAAAAAGGCTTCAGAGCTCCCTTCTCATCTCCTATGAGCTGTTTTCATACGTTTCAAGCCAAACCAGATCAACCTGGTGTGTGTATTTGGCAAGTGTATCAGGTGAGTTAGCATTTGTAAGTCTCCTTTAGTTGCACAGTATTCTTGTCAAAGGTTTGAAGAGGTGGAGAGTGCTATTTGATAAATTATTTCAGTCATCTCCAGCTTGGTTTATTGGCTCACGATTTGATCCCTAGCCCAACAATTAGTTAAGAAAAGATGAATCATTGTTGAATCATTGCTATGGAGAAACACAGTTTCAGATTGACAATACCCTTCTCTTAAAATTTTGAAACTTTAGGGGTCTTCAAAGAATGCTGTGAAATATTTCTTTAATGTTTGTTGGCCTCTTGGGTTGGTGTCTTAAGATATTTTGTATAATTGATCATATTTTTCTTAGCAAAAAAATAAATCCAACTTTTTCTATTTGAGCTTCTTCTTCTCAACTGAATCACCACTGACAGTATTGTCAGTTTTCTTACTTTGCACTGTGGATTTTACTTTTTTAGACATTGCCATCTTTTAAAAATATGTGACTTTTTGACATATGCTAGTTTTACTAGCAAATTTTATTTATTTATTTATTTATTTTTTAAATCACCCTTCCCTTTCTTATTTGCTCCCTGTTACCTCTTGTGCTTAACATTGTATTTTGGTTGTTTCTTTCTGCAGCCTGGATAATTGAATTCCATTATCTCTAGGATTTGCATTTTCCTTCAATTTTTTGAGAAAAATAATGACTTGCATAATGTAAGTCCATCATTTTGGATAAAACACATAATAACCAATTTTTTTGAGAGACAAAATTAGCTGATTTTCAAAGCTGACCTTAAAATTTGTAAATTGAAAATCTTGCTTGTAAAGGTGAGATTATTTTTATTGTACAACTTTGAGCTAGTCTTAGAGAGTTTGATAATAAAATTGACATTGGTGGAACCTGAGATTTAGTGGAACATTATCACAAAACTCTTATGTTATTGGATAAAAACACAAATTAAATTTTTGAAATTTCTTTAAGATTGTCATTTTCCTATTCAACTTTATTAACTTTCAGCTTTAATCTCCAATTTAGCCTCTACATCAGGAGATCATAAGGACTTTTAAGGCTTATTACAGAAAGTACCCTATGGAAAGGATTGACAACATTATGAAAGAGAACCCCAATAGAGAGCACACGGTGGAAGTCTGGAAGGATCACACCACTGAAGCTATTATCATTGTTATGCTGAAGAGACTGTCTTTCAATGTCTTCAATAAATGGTGCTGGGAAAACTGGGTATCCACATGCCTAAATTTATAAATTACTTCTTAAGAAAACTGTGTCCACATGTTGGACATGACTTCATAGGATTTAGAACAGAACCATCAAGGAAGTCATAAAAGAGATTGGGGATATGGCAAAAAAGGTGGGGTATGAAGGGTTTCGAGATATGAATCTTAGAGAAATTGAAGAGCTAATAGACACCACACAAGAAGAATTAATAGAAAATGACCTGGGGGAGATGAATGCTTCCAAAATAGTGTCAGAGATGAGGAGGATGTAGAAGACATGTGATGTAGTGCCAGAAAACAAATTGAGGGAGGGTGAGAGAGGAGTGAGGGATGAAAACTTACCTATTGAGTACAATGTACATTACTTTGGTGATGGGCACACTAAAAGCCCAGACTTCAGAATTATACATTTCATCCATGTAACAAAAACATTTGTACTCCCTTAATATTTTTGAAATAAAAATATTTTAAAAGATTAAAAAAGAAAACAAATTGACATTAGACAATCTGGCAAAAAGAGTTCCAATTACTCAAGATTGCTTTTGACTTCTTTTACAACATAAACCCTTCTATGATACAGGTACTGAAACTAAAGCAAATGGTGGAAGAAAGAGTGGTAGTCTATAGAAACATTTGTGGAGAAATGAAAAAGCAAAAGTGTCAGATAGAAATTTTGATATATTTCCCTAAAGTTACACAAAGTGTGTCTGCCTCTTCTTCCTCCCCTGGTACTCCTCTGGCACCCCTGAGACAGCAAGACCAACCCCTCCTCTTCCTCAGCCTACTCAATGTGGAGACAATGAGGATGAAGACCTTTATGATGATCCACTTTTACTTAATAAATAGTAAATGTATTTTCTTTTCCTATGATTTTCTTAATAACATTTTCTTCTCTGTAACTAATTTTATTATAAGAATATAGTATATAGTAAATATAACATACAAAGATACATATTAATTGACTATGTTATCAGTAAGACTTTGGGTCAACAGTAGTCTATTCGTAAATTTTGGGAAATCAAAAGTTATATACAGATTTATGACTGTGTGGGGGTCAGTGCCCCTAACCCCTCTATTGTTCAAGGGTCAACTGTATTACTTTGTGTGATTCTTCCACAATGTATATACTCATTCTTCTATTGGTGTACCATTGGATTGACTCTGGTTAAGGGGTATTAATTAATATAAATAGCATTGCTATGAACATTCTTGTACATGTCTTTTATTGGACATGTACTCATGTATTAGGAATGGAATTCCTGGGTCATAGCCTATTTTCCAAATGTTCATTCTCATAAATAATCTATGAGAGCTTTAGTTGCTTTGCATTTTTCCCAATTCTACTTAATTTATTCCAAAAAATCTAGGAGAAGGGAATACTCACAACTCATTCTATGAGGACTATATCACCCTGATACCAAAATTAGACAAAGACACAACAAAAAAAGGAAACTATAAGTCAATACCTCTGATGAACATAGATGTAAAAATCCTCAACAAAATACGAACAAACTGAATTCAACGATATATTAAAAAGATTATTTACCATGACCAAGTGGGATTCATCCCAGGGATGCAAGTATAGTTCAAAACATGCAAATCAATCTCATACATCATATCAACAGAATAAAAGACAAAAACCATGTGATCATTTCAATTGATGATGAAAAAGCATTCAATAAAATTCAATATCCCTTCATGACAAAAACTCTCAAAAAACTGAGTATAAAAAGAACTTCCCTCAACATGATAAAAGCCAAATATGACAGAACCACAGGTAGTACCATACTGAATAGGGAATAACTGAAAACCTTTCCTCTAAGATCCAGAACAAGACAATGATGCTCACTTTCACCACTGTGATTCAACATCGTACTGGAACTTCTAGCTAGAACAATCAGACAAGAGAAAGAAAGAAAGGGCATCCATATTTGAAAGGAAGAAGTCAAATTATCCTTGTTTGCAGATGTTATGGTCTTATATCTAGAGAAACTTAAAAACTCTAAAAAAAGACTGCTAGAACTGATAAATAGATAAATTCAGTGAAGTTGCAGGATACAAAATCAATATACAAAAATCAGTGGCATTTCTGTATGCCAACAGTAAACAATCTGAAGAAGAAACCAGGAAAGTAATCCCATTTACAATAACTACAAATAAAATAAAATACCTAGGAATAAACTTATCCAAAGAAGTGAAAGATCTCTACAATGAAAACTATAAAACATTGATGAAAGAAATTGAAGAAGACACACCAAAATGGAAAGATTTTTCCATACTTGTGGATTGAAAGCATCAATATTGTTAAAATGTCCATACTACTCAACCCAAACAATCTACAGATTCAATGCAATCCCCATAAAAATACCAATGACATTCTTCACAGAAATAGAAAAAAAATTCCTAAAATTTATATAGAATCACAAAAGACTCAGAATAACAAAAACCATCCTGAGAAAAAAAGAACAAAACTGGAGGAATCACAGTACTTAACTTCAAATTACACTATAGAGCTGTAGTAATCAAAACCTCATGGTACTGTTATAAAAACAGACATGTAGACCAATGGAACAGATTAGAGAACCCAGAAATAAATCCAAACATCTATAGTGAATGTATCTTCACAAAAGTGCTAAGAACATACAGCGGGGAAAGGCCAGTCTCTTCAATAAATGGTGCTGGGAAAACTGGGTATCCACATGCAGAAGAGTGAAACCAGACACTTATCTATTTCCACATGGAAAAATCAAGTCAAAATGGATTAAAGACTTAAATATAAGACCTGAAACTATGAAACTACTAAAATAAAACATTGAGGAAATACTTCAGGGCATTGGCTGGGCAATGATTTCTGGAATAATAACCCAGAGCACAGGCAACCAAAGCAAAATTGGACAAATGGGATCACATCAAGTTAAAAGACTTCTGCACATCAAAGGAAATAATCAACAAATGGAAGAGACAACCCACAGATTGGGAGAAAATATTTGCAAACTATCCATTGGATAGGGGATTAATAGCTAGAATATAGAAGCAGCTCCAACAATTTGATAGGAAGAAATCAAATAATCCTGTTAAAAATGGGCAAAGGATCTGAATAGATATATCTCAAAAGAAGACATACAAGTGGCTAACAGACATATGAAAAAATGCTCAACATATTTTAGTCATCAGAGAAATGCAAATCAAAACTACAGTGAGATACCATCTCACTGCAGTTAGTATGGCTTTTATCAAAAAGACAGGCAATACTATTGCTGATGAGGATGTGGAGAAAGGGGAACTGTCATTCACTGTGGGAATGTAAATTTGTGCAACTGCTTTGGATAACAGTATGGAGGTTACTCAGAAAACGAAAAATAGAACTATCATATGACCCAGCAATGCCACTCCTGGGTATGTATATATATATATATATATATGGGGAATTCAGTATATTGAAAAGATATCTGCACTCCCATGTTTATTGCAGTACTATTCACAATAGTTAAGATTTGGAATCAACCTAAATATCCATGAATGGATAAAGAAAATGTGGCACGTATACACAATGTAATATTGTATAGCCATAAAAAGGAATGAAATCCCACCATTTGCAACAACATGTGTGGAACTGGAGAACACTATGTCAAGTGAAATAAGCCAACCACAGAAAGACAAATCTTGTACATTATTACTCATATGTGGGAGCTAAATATTAAACACAATTGATCTCATGGATACAGAGAGTAGAATGATGGTTACCAGAGGCTGGGAAGGGAAGCAGGGAAAAAGTGGAGTTGGAATGTTCCTAACACAAAGAAATGATAAATGCCTGAGGTGATGGATACACCAATTACCCTGATTTGATTAATTCACATTGTATGCCTGTATGTCACATGTACCATGGAAAGATATACAACTATTACGTAGCCATAATAATTTATAAAAAAACAGTTTGGACTTCTGACCTATAGAGCTGTAAGCTAATAAATGGATGTTGTCTTAAGCCACTAAATAAATAAATAAGTAAATTAATAAAATTTTTTAAAAAAGACTGTGAAGAGACAGGCCAGATGCTGGGAAGGGTAGCAGGGAAGGGGGGAATAAAGTAGGGATGGTTAATGGGTGCAAAATATAATTAGATAGTTAGATAGAATGAACAATATATGATAGTACTACAGAGTGAGTATAATCACTGTTAGGGCATCCTATATAAAGTATAGTAGTATAAATAACAGGGTGTACTTTAAAATAACTAAAAGAGTGGAATTGAAATGTTTCTAACACAAAGAAATGATAAATACCCGAGGTGATGTATACACCACCCTTCAAAAAAAAAAAAAAAAAAGAATCAGGTCCTCGACCTGCAATCACACACAACTGAATGGGAAAAGAAGGAGGTCTGGGGCCTGTGGGCCGTGGTGTCTCTCCCTCTGCTCCAGGTCCCATGAGACAGTAGCCAGGCCTCAGGGGGATGAGTGAATAGGGAGAAGGGGGAGACTGAGACCCCGGTAAAGAATAAAAATAGAACAAAAAAAGTCTTGTGTAAGCAAGATATTGTTGAGGTATATTTATTCAATTTGATAATCTTTTTCTTGTAATTGGAGTACTTATTCCATTTAACTTTAATACAATTATTTCTATATTTGGTTTCCTGTCATCTTAGTTCCATCTTTTATTTCAACTATCTATATTGTATACTGTTTTCTAAATGTCCTTGTCTACTTTTGTATAAATTGTTTTTTTTTTACAAAAAAGCATTCTCATGTTCCCTTCTACTAACTGATAAGTTTATATTTTTGTTATTATTTTAGTTATTACCATAGACATTAAAATATGGATCCTTTACTTATGAGAGGCTAATAAAAATCAATCCTTTTATTGCTTTTAAGATAAAACTAAGTTCTTAAAATATTTACCTCCTCCTTTCTTCTGAGTTATATTGTCATGACTTTTAATTCTACACATATTTTAACCCTAGAAGATATAATATAGAGGAAATGGATACATTTTTGTAAACACATGACTTCTCAAGCTTGAATCAGAAAGAAATAGAAACCCTGAACAGACCAATAACAAGTAATCAGATTGATACAGTGATAAAAATTCTCCCAATAACAAAAAAAAGAAAAGAAAAAAGAAAAAGCCCCATACCAGATAGATGCACAGCCAAATTCTACAAGACTTACTTACAAAGAAGAATTGGTACCCATTCTACTGAAACTGTTCTATAACACTGAGCAGGAGGGCATTCTCCCTAACTCATGCTACAAAGCCAGCATCACCCCAATACCAAAGCCAGGAAAGGACACCATGAAAAAAGAAAACTGCATGACCAATATCCCTTATGAACATAGATGCAAAAATCCTCAACAAAATAGTATTGTGTTTCGATTCTCCCTGAATTTTTGTGCTTCTTTCAATTATCATTTTTCTTCTGCCGGAACAACTTTGCTATTTCTTTAATATGAGTCTATTGGTGATAGATTCTGTCCTTTTGTGTTTTTATGAACCTTCAATTTTAAAAGACATATCTCTTGAGTCTAGAATTCTACTTTTCTGATATACACTTTTAGCACATTAGAAGTGCCATTCCATAATTTTTTGGCTTTCACTGTTTTTGTTGAGAATTCAGCTTTATTGTTGCTGCTTTGATATTAATCTGTCTTTACTCTCTGGTTGCTTTGAAGATTTTCACTTTGTTTTTGGTGTATAGCAGTTTTACTATAATGTACCTTTATTACACTACAATATACTCTTTGCTTTTTCTTACTTAAGATTCATAGCACTTAAGTGGCTTAGTACATTTTTTCAGTTTTGAAATATTCTTAGCTATTGTTTCTTCAAATATTAATTTTGTCTACTTCTTTCTCTTTTCTCCTGGGAATTTGAATGCACATCTGTTAGATGGTTCCACTGGGTTTCATATACCATCTCCACTCTTTTGTGTGTTTTCCATTCTTTTTTTTTCTCCTGTGCTATAAGATTTTTACTGATCTATTTTTATGTTCATTAATCCTCTATTAATCTGTGCTCAAATTGCTGTTATGTTCCTCTCAAGTTCTTAATTTTCATTATTGAATTTTTTATTTCTAAAATTTATATCTTATTTTAAGCTCTAATTTTCTGTGACATTCTTTGTCTTATCATAGATGCTTTTGATAATTAATCCCAGCCATTTTAAAGTCTATGTCTGATAACTGGAAAGTTTGGGTTACCTGTGGATCTGTCTCTATTGATCAAGAGATCAATTTTTTTTTCTTGATCTTATTTGTTGTTATATCAGCTAATTTTTGGTCAAATTTTTTATACTATGTATAATCAAATAAAGAAGCTCTAGATAGTATAATGTACATTAAGAAATGATTCACTCTATCTCTTGACAGGCATGAAGGGTAGAATAGATCACCTCTTTCTAATTGTAGCATGAGAGGACCTTGATAAGGACTGCAGCTGAAGTTACAGTTTATAGCCAGCTTGGTCTTTCCTTTGGGTCATTTCCATTCTCAGTGTATATTCCTCCAAGTTCCCAAACTGTGGCCTGAGGAATTTCCTAGGGTCACTCTTTGTTGGTAGGTCCTGAACTCCATTTTTTACTTTTATTCACCATTAGACTTTGTTTTATGTGCCATGAGACTGCTAAAATTTCACTCTGCTTTTCAGCTATTTCTTATTTTATTATCTATCTTTTAATTTTATTTTATATTTTTAGTTATTATAGGTACATAATAGTTGTATATCTTTATAGGGTACATGTGATGTTTTGCAACAGGCATGCAAAGTATATTAATCAAATTAGGATAATTGGGGTACCCACCACCTCAAGCATTTATCATTTCTTTGTATTAGGAACATTCCAATTCCATTCTTTTAGTTATTTTAAAGTATGCCCTAACTTATTATTGATTATAGTCACTTTCTTGTGCTATCAAGTATTATTCAGTCTAACTATCTAACTATATTTTTTCAGCCATTAACCATTAGTCTTCCCATCCTCTGGTAACCGTCATTCTACTCAGCTATTTCTTATTGGCCTTTTAGCCTTTTGCCCTGTGCAGCTTGAGTATTTAGCAAATGCACTGAGGGAAAAGTCATTACTCACCGGTCTTACTTCTTTGCACCTTCATTCTTTAGGGGATCTTGGCCTCTCAACTTCTGCCTGAATCAGGACCCAAACTGCAATTTTTGACCCCTCAACCCTGAAAGACTTCTATGATTTCATAGCAGCTCCCCTCTTCTTGGCTTCTCAGTCTCTCCCCAGAGCAAAGAAAATATATATGCCAGAAGGAGAGAAGCTGGACACAGAGTATTTGGTTTCACTTATTGAATCTCCTGGATTTTGACCTGTCAAGTTTCCATTTCCTTAGCAGCAATCCAAATCCTGCAAACAGTTTGCTTTTATTGGTTTAGCTAAATTTTCATATTGTTCTTAAAAGGAGTCTTGGTCTGCTACATCCAGCATAAGCAAAAGTGGAAATCGGTGCCCAGTTTTTTTGTTTACTATTTATATATCTATTTAGTCAGTTAATTATTTTCATTGATATATAATGTACAAGCAATAAAATACACAGTCATAAGTCTACCAATCCACAAACAGATCAACTTTTTACTATGTAACAGAGCACCATTGTTTTATTTTATTGGTGGAATGGCTGAGTTTAGCTCTTGCAAACTGAATTTTTTATGAAAACATATGTTTTAATGCATCATATTTATATAAATGTAAAATATTATTTTCCCAGAAGCACATGAACTAGGGGGTCCTTGTTTTAAGGAGTTTACAAACTGGATATAAGGTTTACAACCTGGATGTAAGGTTTAGTACACATATGTGAGATTTTTTGGAACTCATTTTGTCTTATTGATTACATTACCTAGGTGATAGCTTTCTTCTTTGGACAGGCAGGGTAGTATAACGAAAAAAGCAAAGGCTGAGGAGATTAAACTGATCTGGAATTTTTTCTTGTACCTAAAATTTCAAACTGTTCCTAGAGCAAGCAATTTAATCTCAGTTACCCTCTGTTTTTCCATTTTACAATTTGAATGATACCTAGATTGTAGGATCATCGTGAAGATGAGATAATGTATGTAAGGGCCTATTGGGGTGTCTGCCACATGCTAGTTATGCATTAATATTAGCCATTACTCATTTTATTTTCTTTTTGACATTTTTCTCATCAGCTGATATATCTGTTACCTTGCTCCCTCCCTCAACTCCTCTATAGCCCTCTTCTTCTTTCCTTTACATGATTATTGTTTTCACAGGTGGTTTTTATTCCCTCACTATCTCACCCATGCCCACTTGCATGGAAGACAGTAGCATGTTATTGATTATTAATATTAGCCATCACTCTCTTCCTTTCAATTTCTGGGAGTTGCTTGGACACAATTCGTGTTACACATATGTAAAAGTGGACTGTAGAGGAGTGTGCTGAGGGCAGAGGGGTGCTCTTTGATTGGAGAAATTGTCTTCAGTCATCAAGGATGCCATCCTTTTTACAGAGTGTTAATTCTCCCATTTTCCACCATCCTGAGCTTCTGAGGTTTTTAAAACAAGGCATCTAGCATCTTGTCTTTTTCTTTCTAGTTTACTCTCTGATCAAACTTTCTCTGAGTTCACTCCTGGAGGCTTGGGGGTTGTTGTAAGGCATGCGTTTTTAATTTGGTAAAATTAAATCTCTTCAGTTAAATCTACTGTGAAATTAAAACCTTGACTCAAATCTGACACTCAATAGATTCCTTTGAAAGTGTCCTGATTTTTCGTGAGCTCAAATGGCCACAGTAAGCCTTAGGTCCCTTTCAAATTTTTCAGGTTCAGCTGCCTGATGGGAGATGTGAGATTGTTGCAAAGACAGAAGTACCTTTTTAGGTGTGCAAAGAGCAGGCTGAAGGAGATATTGAGGGTAATGTGGGGATATTCTCTCCCTATACCGGCATTTTGGGGCGCTTTGTTAAGTAGCTAGTATATTGTTTAGTGGCTGGTTACTGAACTATGTATACGTACAATGATTCTGTTACCACTGAACCCTTTTCTGCTTAATGGTATTATAGTTTTACTGATAGTATTAATAGCAGTGGCAATGAGGTTCTATTAATTTTTTCCCTTTGGATGTAAGATCATCCATCTATAGAATGTGAACTGCTAGTTAATTACATTTGGTCTGATCTTCTTGGCTTTCTCTAGGTACAGAAGTTTAGTATGCTTAAGTAGATGCTTAATTTGGTATTACTTGATTAAGCCTGCATTTTCCAGGTAATTTGTTTAAATAAACAGAAGGTTATTTGATTTCCTGCATTCACAAAATTAAACAAAGGTAAATTTTAAATTTTTGGTAACTCTAAATAAATGTGTGCTTGTGTGTGTTTTAAGGCACAATTCTCTTAATTTCTTAATAAGTAGATTATTTATATGCGTATTTGTATGTGTATACCACCGAATATTCCTTGGTGTTATCAAGACCTGTACCAATATTTTGTTTATAACGTTATTCCTCAGCCCTCTTGAAGGTAGTGTTGGGAGCCTTGGATCTATGCTCCTAGGATTTTCTTTGGACAATGCTACCGTAAAAATATGTTTCCAGACCATTGACTTCTTTTAGAAACATTTTATTTTAGAAATACTTTATTTTAGAATTCTTTTAGGTTTAAAAAAATTGCATGGATCATACAGAGAGTTCTCCTTTGCCTTGCATGTAGTTTCCCCTAGTAGTAACATCTTACATTAGCATGATACATTTGTCACAATTAGTGAATAATACTGATACATTATTATTAAGTAAAGTTCATACTGTATTCAGAAGTCTTTAGTTTTTCCCTAATGTCTTTTCTTTTTTCCCTACTCTGGATTTCATCCAGGATACCACATTACATTTAGTTGTCATTCTCCTTAGGTTCCTTTTGAGTGTGACAGTTTTAGACCATTGACTTTTAGAGTTATGAATGTCTTCTCCTCCTCATTAGATGTGACCCAGTGATCTCTATGGTGCTTTCTTTTTTTGTTTCCTAGTCTTTAGCTTTCAGTTTAATCTCCCCTCTTCTCCCCAGCTCTCCTCTCTTCTCTCTTCCCCTCAGTCTGTACTGAGTTCTGCCCTTATATGTTTAGAATTGTCTTTTATTTTTTCACTCTGGTTTTGTTTGTTCTCTTTACCTGCTTACTTGAGATCATCCCTCTTGTGGTTTAAAAATCTTTTTCCTTATCCCCGCCTTGCTTTAGTGTTTCCCTGTATTGAATCTTTTCTAAGCTAAAGCTCAAGAAACTTCCACTGATATGTATATTTTTTGAGTAAATAGTTTATTAATGTGTTCCCCTGATTTAAACATGAATTTAGAACAATTAACTTCAATGAATGGACATTTTCTCATAATAATTACCTCTTAAAATCTCTGTGAAGATTAAAAAGATTTTGCTCCAAAGCATTTGGCACACGACTTACTACGATGTTCCTTTTGTCCTCCATTCTTCCTTCCTACTCTATACGGTTGACTAATTGAACTAAAAAATAAAAACATGTTTGGACTTAACACTTGCTTCTGATTGACTTTTGCTTTCTATGGACAATGGGGTAGTGTGTTTGTTAGAACAGAGAAAGCTAAAATGTTTCTTTACATGTGGCATAAAGGAAGAAGACTAATTCAATTACCTTAAGGGAATCCAAAGAAATGAAAATACCAACTGTATGGTTTCGTAAGTATAAATACCAAATGGGAGACGTCTATTGTTTACCTGGAGACCCTTCTAAATTTATTGTCTTAAAATGGCTTAGCTGGTTAGCCTAGATCAGGAACTCAGACTCAGAAGAAATCAGACTACAATAAACTAGATTTTAATTAAAATTAAGAAGTGATTATATGTCACTGCAATGGCAGAACAAAATATAGAAAGATATAACTTGTTCTGATATGTTGTGGTTCATCCATATAGTAGTACAAAGTCTGTTTTAAATGAATTATAACAAATGGAACCAACAAGATTATTTTGGTTTTGTCTGTCAAATCTCTGAGTCATAGCTCCACTTCCGATTGAAGCAAATTTGGGTTTTAGGAAATTAATAATTCATCTCACTGTCACTTTCATTTTTCATTCTCTGCCTCCATCCAATTGTGTTAACTCCACCCCACCTCAAACCCACCACTGGGCTGTCTATTCTCCTGTCTTAAATCATCTCTTCCTCCCTCCTGAGAACTAGTGGAGAAACTTCTAAATTTTTTGCCACTTTACTTTGATACTATTCAGCCTCGAATCCATTAAGAAATGGCTTTCTGGTCCAACTGCCCTCTAAGGACTAGCATCTATTGCTGTCCTTTGGTCACTTTACTTAATAATACATCTTGGCCTCTGCTGGTGGCTGACACACATGTGCTGATTAGATAACACTTGTGGATAATCACTCTTTCAACAAGTGCCACTTAATAACATGAGCACATTGATGTGATATCATTACCCAGATGAGATTGGGACATACAGTTGCTGCAGGTAAAGTCTGCAGAGTGGAAAAGGAAAGAGGATTAATTTATTATTTTACTCTCTTGGGGATTTCTTCCATACTTTGCCATCAATATGTGCTCAATAAAATCCTGTTCACTACCTATGATACAAGACACAGTATGATTTCTCCTCTTGAAGTTCCTGCTGTAATTTTCCCTCCTTGGAAGAGAGACATGAACCTTCTGAACATACCTATAAAACTTCTTTACTTTGCAAATGCCCCAATATCCTGCTAACAGTGTGAGATGCTTCCTTTTGCTGATCAGTCAGAATCTAAGTGAGCCTATCAGCAATTTTCTACCCAGAAAAGAAGGATCTTCTTCAATCCAGTTGAGGAGAATGAATTGAAATGCCTTTGGTATCAGTGCCTTATTGGCTTAAGGAGGAAGAGAGAGAAAATGAAAAGGCCAATATTTAAGAGAACTGCAGACATTGGTAACTTTACAAAACAGGAGAATTAGACAGGATGAAGTAAAAGGAGCTGGTTGCAGCTCTGAGCAAACAGCAAGGAAGTGCTAATGTGGCATTTAACACTTGTTATTTTATGACAGGTGGCTCAAGTTCAAAAGACACAGGATGTAGTCAGCCAGAAAAAAAAAAAAAAGTTTAGAAACTGAACTTTATCACAGTTTTAAGTGACTGTACTGTTTGTACTTGGTAGATGTATTTTGTTACTTATTCCATTAGATTTACATGGTTTACATGTTTTGAAAATGAATCTTTGTCATTTTGGGGCTTTTTTTTTGTCTTTATGAATTACTGGTTAAGTGTGTGGAGTAGAACATTGCTGTTTTGTTTTTTCCCTGGGTTTTTGACTCTGAGGAGATTGTAACTTCTGTGCTAGCACAATAAGTGCTAATTATGGACTGGCTTGGGTGGCAGCCTTCTATTCTTTCCTTAATGAAATTATAGTTTCTGCAGCACTTCTGACAAGGCATCATCTGGTATTATTTTTTTGTGTCTCTGTGGGTGAGGAATTATAGACAGCCTAGACTCAGACAGATCTGGGCCTCCAACTCAGTTCCCCTATATGTACAATTTATGATCTTGGGAACATTAGTTCCTCATATATGAAGTCTGTCTGGGTAATATCCAGCCATTGTTAGTCTAATGAGAATGGTTTGCATGACATCAATGTATGATAACCTGGCAGCCAAGCAGAGTGGACTGAAATGCGCATGCGTGAACAATGACAACATCACTGTACTAGTCAGTGGGGCTCTAGACACCGCTGAGTGAGCATGTGCATTGTGTGGCCATCTATTCAAAATGACTGAGCAAGTAGAGCACAAATCTGCATCAAATTTTGCGTTAAGCTTGAACATTTCTCCGCAGAAACAATTCGGATGATTGAGAAGGCTTCCAGGGACAGTGCAATGAGTGCAACGCAAATAAAAGTGTGGCACAAATGCTTCAAAGATAGTTGAGAATCTGTTGAAAGCGATGCACGTTCTCAAAGACCTGCAACAAGCAGAACACCTGAGAATGTTAAACGTGAACGGGCTGCAATCAACAAAGATCAGCAACTGACAGTGCAAGAACTAGAAGCTGATGTGGGAATTCCAAAAACTACTCTGTCTGAGATCTTGGTGCAGGATCTTGTCATGAAACGTGTTGTGGCAAAATGCATTCCGCCACTCCTGCTACCAGTATAGAAGGAACATCGTGCTGCATTTGCTAATTGACTTGCTTCAAACCACTACCAATGAACCAGATTTCCTCAAGAAGGTCATAACCAGAGATGAATCATAGGTCTACAGCTATGATCTGGAAACAAAGGCCCAATGGAAGTTGCCTGGTTCACCACGCCCGAAGAAGGCCCAGCAAAGTCACAGCAAGATCAAGACCATGTTAACTGTGTTTTTTGATTGGGAAGGTGTTGTCCATCACCAGTGTGCTCCTCCAGGTCAAACAATTAATAAGGAGTACTACCTCGATGTTCTTTGTCAGTTGAGAGATGCAGTGCTATGAAATCAGCTGCAGCTATGAGCAACTAGTGACTGGCAGCTTCATCACGACAATGTGCCTGCCCCATGCATCACATCTCCTACAGAGTGTTTTCACAAAACATCAAATCACCCAGGTGACTCAGCCTCCCTACAGTCCAGATTTGGTGCCCTGAGACTTCTGGTTTTTCCCAAAACTAAAATCACCTTTGAAAGGGAAGAGATTTCAGACCATCAATGGAGATTCAGGACAAAGTGAAAAGGCAGGTGATGGTGATTCCAACAAAGGATTTTGCAGAATGTTTTGAGCATTGAAAGAGACTCTGGGAGAACTGTGTGTTGTCCCAAGGTGCCTACTTTGAAGGGGACTGAGGCGTCATTGTCCTATGTACAATATTTCTTGTGTCTGGTATCTTCTTCAGTAAATGTCTCTGTTTTTCATATTACATGTCTGGATACTTTCCAGACAGCCCTTATACAACAAATGGAATAAAACAATAATAATAAAAAATGATATCTACTGCACAGGGATGTGTGTGTGTGTGTGTGTGTGTGTATGTGTGTAAAATTGGATAACGTATGCAAGGCAACTCTCAAAACACTGAATATAGCTATATTCAATGTATGTTATCTCTGTTGCCTTTTAGGTGTTATCAAGTCATTTTTATGCTGAGCTATAATCTTTCTTTATCTTTTACCCACTGGTAAGCATTTTATCTGACTTTACCTTAAAATGAGGTACCTACAAATGAAAAGTACTTTTCTTACTATGCGGTGCTTCCTTTTAGATTTGCTTCTGCCCAGGGTTCTGGCTTATAAACATTGCAATGTTGTCATACTCTTGTTGATTGGCTTTACCTACCCTGGATGTTCCAGCAGTAGATTTGATAAGTGAACATCATATATCTGTTTCTTTAACTGTTTTGTTGGTGATAGAATTTTGCAGCAATCAACTTGCAATTTCCTCCAAGAGGACACAGAATCATTCATGTTTAATTCCTAACCTTGAGTTCCCATTTCTCTAACTGATCAACTGGATTCTATTAAACAAAAATTGGAGCATCTCCTATGTACTGCCACTGTGCTAACATTATGGAAGTTATAAGAATAGGAAAGACCTTTCCTTTCTAAGCTATAATGTGGTAGAGATATAAAATAAGAAAACTCAATTCAGTATGAAGTATAATATGAAAAGTTCCACAAAAGGACAAAAAATGTGCTACCAAGGTTTCAGAGGAAAGGAAGATCTGTAAGATGACAGAATAAAGTATTCACAAAGGGTATGTAATGCTAAACTTTCTGAGATACCATTTTTCAGCAGCAAGACAGAAATTTAAAAAATTTAACACATTATTATTAGAAAAGTATTTTTTTGAAAAATAAATACTTGTCTTCATATGCTATTGTCATTAAGAGTACATTATTACTTTTGGAAAGTAATCTGGCTATGTTTTATTAGATTAAAATGTACATGTCATTAGAACCAGTAATTCACTTCTGGCAATTGATTTGACAAAAAAGTAGTAACTTATAATGATTTACATACAAAGGTATTTATTTCAGCCTTGTTTGTAATAGTTTTAAAAAAGGGATAAATTTCATGCTCAACCTTGGGAATGGCAGAATACATTAAGTGCTATCTATATTATAGTATTTGAGACAATTATTATTATGAATGAAGTGGATCTCTATAAACTGAAGTGAAAACATGGCCATGTAAATTATATGAGAAAAAATATTTGCAGAATAATATGTATGTGTATATTATATACCATGTATATAATATGATATCTTTATAAGCCAAGTTATTCACCAAATATATATCTTTGTGCAACTATTTTTTATGTAAAGAGCAATTACGGAAGGAAGTACACTAAATTATTCCCATAGGGTGGTGAAATTAGAAAATGAAAGGGGAATTTGTTACAAAAAGAATATAATACCTCAGTGATTCAAATAATTGGCTATATATATATATGTCACTTAGCAAGGAGGAAAAAGATTACGTAAGTTGGCAGTAATCAAGGATGGTTTGGACATCAAGAACAAGGTATTAACTATAGGCACAACTCGTGGGTAGAGGCTCAGAGACCAGCAGTGGCCAATTGGTGCAGGGCTGGATAATGTGGGTGGAAAAAAGTCTGTTAGGGCAAAAGAGACAGATTGGATGTGGTATGAACAGCTTGTATTTCCTTTGGTAGCTAATGGGCAGAAAGTGAAGCTGTTTGAGCAGGAGAAATACATGACTCTAGCTGTGCTTTTAGGGGCTTTTATTGGCCCTTGGTTCAGGATGGATTGCACAGAGCAGGACCCAGAAGCTGGGAGAGCTATTAAGAAGCTATTTGCAATAGTCTAGGCAAGAGATAATGACCTGTGCTAGAAGGGTGGCTGCAGTTTGGAAAGAGAAAAATGAGAGGGATGTGTTGGAGGAAGATTGCACAGACTTGTCAACTTATTGATGTAGATAGTTAGGGAGGGGGAGGAGGAGGAGTAGTCAATGGTGATTGAGAGAATCATGATATGCTTGGCAGAGAGAGAAGGGTGTGAAGGTGGTTTGGAGATTAAAGGTGACACGCGTGATTTATAGCACAGGGAGGGACTAGTTGGCAACTGAAAATTGCCACTCAGATTGAGGCTAGACTTATGGTTTTGTAAGATGTTTGCATAGAGCTGATAGAAGTTTGTGAGGAATGGTTGCAATTTACCCAAAAGAGATGGTAGAAAGAGAAAAGAAAAGGGATGGAAGATAGGACTTTGGTGTTTACACATTGAGTCAGAAGAATTAAGGAAGCCATTGAGAAGGTGTACCCAGAGCTTCTGGAAACCAGAATCGCTTGGGAGATGGAGTCCAAGTTGGGGAAGCTGGAGTCAGGCCTTTGGATTTGATTCCTTGAAGAGACCACCTGAGACTCTCACATTGTGCTAAAATTTCCATGTGTTTTTATTCTCTTTTATCTAGTAGTTTTTTAGTGGATTGAGGCAACTTCCATTGGTGGGTGCTAAAACCATTAAGTGAAAGATAAAGAGGAACTTCATAAGGGGCGCACCATGTTGACCCAACTGACACCCCCAGATCCATCCCAGCATCACTGCAAGTGCCATGGCTGACGTGGTGCTTTTTGGGATGTGATGTAACAGGAGGCACACAGCACAACCTATGAGGCATTCTGGTCAAAAAGGGAAAATGATTTGAACCAGAGTCAATTGAGCCTTCAGAGGTACCATTTTACAGGAAACCTGGCAAGTCGAGGAACAAGTCAAACAATAACACAGGAAATAACCAGTCAATTGCAGAGTAGGAGACACTCTACAGGCTAAATGACCTAGTTTTATTAACATATAAATGGGAGAAAAAAACACATGGGGGATGATTATGGAATAAAGGAGACGACCCTCTTACACTATTACCCACCCCCAGACCCCACAAAAAAGGAAAAGCTATGAGTGAGTATAAGTTGGTTCGGATAACATCAGTGACCTTAACTTTCCCACAAGCCCTTATCAAATCCAGCACTCAGGCACTCAACTGTGGTGATTTTGCTTATTAAATGTTGCTCAGTGTGTCTGTTCTGTTCCAATACCATTGCAGCCCTCAGGTCTAAGCGGACTTCCTCTCTTGCCAGGACTATTACCACATTATAATTGGTTTTCTTCCTTGTTTTCCATTTTGTAGCCTGAGTGAGCTTTAGAACTGCAAATCTGGTCATGTGATGTTCCTGCCTGGATCCATCCAAGGGCCTGTGAGGCCTCCCTGACCCAGCCTCCATGTCCTGGCACAGCTGGTGCTTCCGGCTCTTGGCCGGACTTAGCCTTTTCCCTTCGGAGCCTCCTCACACGTCATTCTCAGTTTGGGTGATACTATTCTAAACACACACACGCACACATGTTCATTCTGCCTCAAAAAAATTCATCCTTGAGACCCTATTCTAGGTCATGGCCTCCTTTTTCTAAGCTTCCTGTGTTTTTTCTTTACAGTATTTGTCACAATTTCTAATTACAATTTTTTCGTAGGCCAATGTCTATTGATTGGCCTCAGGAGGATATAAGCTCCCTGAGAGCAGGGGATACGTGAGTTTTGGCAAACACTGGATCTCCAGTGCCTAGCACAATGCCTGCCACGTTATGGCGTAGAATAAATAGTGAATGAGTGGCTGCTCATTACTGGATCTTATGGACGCTATGGCACTGTTAGTGCAGAGTCACCCGACTGTCTTCTGTTCATTTTGGCTTTGTGTTTTTCCTTCCAGTATCCCCATCTCTTTTTAATTGGCTTGATATGTGCTCAGAGAGAACTCCCAAAATTACAGTTCTTGGGGTACATTTTGTGTGGCATTGAGATTGTTTAATGCATATAGTCAGATTTCATTTCCTGTCTTTCTTCACAAATCATTTAATTCTCTTTGTGCATCCTTGAGTGAAGATGTCCTACTTCCTCTTTCTCTTTTTCGTGTCTTTAAATCTACTTTCCTGAAGTCTCCAGCTTATGCCTGACTGTGCCTTGTGTCCTCTTCCTCTATTTCACACATTCCAGGATAATACAGTCAGTTTGGCTCAGGCTTCCTGAGGTTTCCACATGTCCAATTGATTCTTTCCTTGTGTTCAGAATTAAGTCTAGAATAGCTCCTCTATTAGTTCTTTCTCTGCCTTTGGATTGAAAGTGTCTGCAAGGTAGGCAAAGTGGACATTCTTTCATGATACATGGACCTGGATATTCATCCATGTGATTAGGGGTAATTTACTCAACTTCTCTGATCTCCTGTTTTCTTAACTGTGAAATAAGACAATACTTACCATGTACAATTCTTTTGAACAATTAACAAAATATAATAATGTAGAATATCATATCAGACACTTAATAATTTGTTGTTTTAAAAACTGTTATGTCTTTCCTATTTGACAATATTAAAGAGCAACTGATTAACTTTAAATAATTTAAATAAAGTAAGGCCCTTCTAAAAGATAAATGCTTATATTTTGCCCATAAGGCACATCTCCTTCTTAGTGTTCTGTAGTTAGCTTTTATGCAAGGGAGCACTTTTAACGTGGAGTCCTTCCTCCTTTTCCTTCAAGCTTGTTTTCTGCAGTTCAGTAACATTTCCAGTCTTCCTCATGAGTACAGAGTGTTTCGTTTATTGAGAATTCCCTTCCTTGAATTTCCAGGCTCAACAAATAATAGATCAAACTTCCAATCAATGTGCTAATGGGACAGGGATTACCTGGGTTTGTGTTCTGTGGAGTACAATAGTTCTCAGTTCCGGCTGCTCATTAAATTCACTGGGGAGATTTTAAAAAACACCCATGATTATTTAGCATTACCAGAGATTTTAATTTAATTGGTCTGGACAGGACCTGGGCATGAATATTTTTTAGAGGTC
The DNA here is from genome assembly GCA_008086735.1 of Cheirogaleus medius. Lineage (NCBI taxonomy): Eukaryota > Metazoa > Chordata > Mammalia > Primates > Cheirogaleidae > Cheirogaleus > Cheirogaleus medius. The sequence continues at coordinate 37,993,255 of VBSM01003143.1, forward strand.
TCTAGATGATTCTAATGAACAGCCCAAGTAGAAAAACACATTAGGAACTCTAATGGTTGGCCTTTGAGAGTCAATCACTGGGCTCGCCAGTGGGTGGGAGGAGAGGAGGGACCATCCCTTCTGATAGTGCCGCTCTAATTCCAAACCCATGTTGGCAAGGGAAATGATAAGAGTTGTGTTAAAATGAGCTCATTCATTATATTTCTAAAGTATTTTGGCTTTGTCTAGATGCTTATAAACTCTGGCTAAGGCTTCCAAACTCACAAATAGCTTTTAAAACTTTGAGAAACATGCAAGAAGATTGAATATAATTTTCGTTGTTTGCCCCAAAGCAAACACCACATTGAAATTTGGGGAGGGGAGCTTCAAACTGTAGGGGGGACAAAAAGTCACTTCTGTCTCTGAATATTCCACAGAAACTGAACCCCAGGGGTACAACAGAGACGCTTCCACCTCCCTTTCTTACCCTTATGTACTCTCATCTACTATAGGAGTCTTGAGAAACTAGCTGATAACTCAACAACTTTTTTGTGCAGAATCATACTTGAGCTTTTGATTTTTCTGAAAAAGAAAAAAATGTGAAATTTGATGGCTCAACACCTTTCATGCCACATGTTCTGAAGACATATATCTCTACTGCATTTTTGTAAATAATAAATACACTTACAGAACTAACAAATGTCAAACAGTGGGAGAATGAAGAGAGATGAGATGGAGTTGAATACTTTCACTGAAAATGAGGGTAAAAAAAGAGTATGAGAAGATGAGTCAAGTAAAGGACTTATTTGGGAAAGCTCAGAGAAAGATGGTTCTTTGACAAGCAGTAGAAAGATTATTCAGACGGAGAAATAGTAGGTGATGTATATTGAAGAGGCAAAATTGGTTGAGAGAGAAACAGGCACATTCAACACAGAAGGTTTAGGGAGGAGAGAAAATTTATGAAGTATATTAAAATTAGGACGTGCCATTTGAAGCTTCTGCCTGAAATGAGTGGATTAACAAATGCGATCTGTTATCCCACCTGCAGACAGCCTGTAAAGTTTCTTAGCCAGGGAAAATATAGTTTTAATCAGTTACACAAAACAACTTTCCTCATGTACCTAGTAATAAAAAGCTTTATTAATGTGATGGATGAGAAGAGTACTGCGTGTAACACTTTAGGATATTGGAAAACTTTTACGTGCCATTTACTAACTTGACTTATTTTCTTCTAAGTTCCTCATAGAAATGGAAATGTTTATGCTAAATTTCTAAATGAGAAGGATGCTACCTTCTCCCAGGAGAGAATTTTAAGATGTGATGGATGTAGCCTAGCCATAGCATTGTGTCTTAACTTTGTGAAGGTATATCTAGGAAATTTTTCATGCTAAGCCAAATACAAAAGTATTGACTTTTCCATCACTCATCTGTGACGTTGAGGGTAAGCCGTGTGGTCTTCTACTTTCTGCTTCCTAAGGTGGAAAGGAACAGCAGAGGAGGAAACTGAGAACAGAGCAAAGAAATATCAAGTAAAAAATAAAATAAAATCAGTACTGTATTCTAATATTTCTTAGTCTCCTACCTACCCTTCTCCTTTTACTCTGATATAAATATAAAAGGTAAAACTATACTAATGGAATGTTTGCTTTATGTTAAAAAGTTTTCTGTTTCATTGGCTGATCTTTGAGAAACTTTTCATCCACTGGCAAACTTTGTATGCACAGCTTCTTTGTGATATTTAGAGGAAATAATTCTTGACAGACCAATATCAACTATTTTGAGAGAAACTTGAAATTTAGATTATTTTTCTGGACCAATGCCAACTGCATTTGATAATATAGTCAGCTAATGCTGATTTTTAATAACATACATTGTGTTTAGGTGCTGGTAGAGAGATTGAATGTTTGTATCCCCCTGCCCCAAAATTCAAGTGTTGAACCTAACCCCCAGTGTGATGGTATTGAAGGTGAGGTCTTTGGGAGGTGATTAGGTCATGAATGTGGGGTCCTTATGAATGGGATTAGTTCTCTTATAAAAGAGGCCCCAAAGGGCTGCCTCATCTCTTCTGCTATGCAAGGATACAGTGAGAAAACAGCTATCTATGAACCAGAATGTGGGTGCTCACAAGACATCAAATCTGCTGGCACCTTGATCTTGGACTTCTTAGCCTCCACAAGTGTGAGAAATAAATATCTTTTGTAAGCCACCCAATCCATGGTATTCTGTTCTAGCAGCAGAGTGGACTAAGACAGGTGCCAAACCAGATTGGCAGCTATTTGTATTAATTGATGTGACAGGCAAGCCTAATTTCCAGTCTTCCTTTAATATCCACAGGTAAGTTTTACAGTCTGGTTTTAATTTATGGAGCAAAATAAGCTTCATTCTCTACTATTGAAAATTTTTAAAGGTAATTTCTAATCATTAGTTCCAAATTAATCTATAATAGGAAATTTCCTTGATGGAGGAGAGCAATGATGAGCTCCAGTCTGGGAGTCAAGTACACCACGATTTGAGTTTACTTAATTAATTTCTATACTACGGTTAGCTATGTGGCCTTGTACAAATTATTTCACCTCTTTGAGCTTAGGTTTCCTCATGTGTAGAATGGGGATGATGATAATAATTTCTACTTGTTAGGATTGTTACAAGAATTAGATCACATCATACACAAACACACTAACCATAGTGCCTGTCCTATAGTGACCTGCATATACCTGTGAGCTATCTATTACTGTGATTATTATCATCACTGTTGTTAGTTGCTTGACTAATCAAGTACCTATTCAGTATCTTTGGTACTGCATTTTTTTTCAGTATTTTTCCATTTTGCAAAAATGCATTATTGCAGCATTTTTGTTTGAAGTGTGGGTTATTCTGTCAGTGGAAGTGAAATGAGCCATTTGGCTGATCATGAACTTTTCTCCCTCTAAATTAAGGTAAGACAAACCAATGTGACAGGTTGAGGAATTGGCCTCATTTAGGTTTCATCATTCCTGGTAAGAATGATTCAGTGAGCTTCGCTGCTCATCAGTCCACCCAAGGAGACTGTTCCATCAATGTTCACAATGACAGGTGCCTATCACGGTGGAGATACCGTACTGAGGGCAAAAGTGAAGGAAGCACACAGTGCAGCTACTAAATGTATAGGCTTCGGTATCAGAGAGACCAAGATCTGTGTCCTGATGCAGCCCTTCATGATCTGGGGCTGGTTGCTAAACCTCTTTGACTTCAGTTTCAATATCTTAAGTGTGAGGATAATAACAAGACACTCACAAGGTTTTTGTGAGGATTTAAAGAGAGAGTGTGTATAACATGCTTTGTAGAATGACTGGCATGTGTTAAGTGTTCAATGCATGGTACCTCAGCCAAAGCAACCATAATAACAGCCATCACGATGACAATGTCTCAGCAGAGGGAAAGTTGACATTGGAAGACTGAGACTTGAATCAGGCATACAGGAATGGGTAGGATGGGATGATATGGAAAAAGAGAAAGAGTGCTGTAGACATGATGGAGACTGAAGCCACAATTTGTAAAATGAAAGAAAGGCGGTAGCAGAAATTTCCAAAAGAAGGTATTATCTTTATATTGATAAGAAATTTACATGCTAGTCATAGGAAGTAAGCTTCAATGCTCAAGTTCAGTTTAAACTTTAACCATAAAGGTCATCATTCCTGAGCCCCATCTCCTGACTTTCCAAATCACTAAATCTGAGGTAGAATATAAAGATCTGCATTTTTAACAAGGCCCTGGGAGTTTGTATTGCAGATGGTTGCAGTTTATAGATCACAATTTGAGGAATGCCGCTTTAAGAAATAATGGATCGTTGTGCTAATCAAGAAGGGAGAGATTAGCTTTATAATTATGAAATCTGCCTCATATCCTCTTAAAACTTCATCTTTGGTCTGGCGGCCATATTAAAGAAGAGATATGGTACCTAATTGCAAAAAATCGAAATGAGAACTGTCCTGGACAAATGTATTAGCAGCCATAAGTACTAGCAAATAAGGTTTACCTAAGAGAGGAATTTGAATGTCAGGATTAAAATCTCTACTTAAATGTTGTTACCAAGGTATAGTGACAACTAATGTGTGGTTTCTGATACCTCCAATGGTTTGAAATCTAGTGGGTTGATTAAGTACATATGATGATGAATAGGGAGCAATATGCTAGATTTGAAGCTTTGGGTCTGAATTCCAGTTCAACAACCCCTGAGCACAGACAGCTCAGACGCAGACCCAATCATCCTCAGCCTCAGCTTCCTCCAATGTCAGGTAATAGGAGTCCCTGCTCTGTGCAGGGGCCTCACAGAGGAGTTGTGAAGAATAGGTTATGTTCTACTAAAGTATGATGGTAAAGCTCTGCATGTATTTAAAATAATGAAATTCCTCTAAGTGTCATGAAAAGGAACAAAACGGGGTGAGGGCTTAAACAAAGAGGAAACCCAATCTGAGACTAGGGCAGGAAATTCAGAACATCTCCATGGAGGCAGCAGCGTGGAGTGGGCTTTCGAGGATGGATTCCCTGTACCAGTAGTTTGTGGGATAATGTGGGGGCATTTCAGGTGGTGGTGGGAACCCATAAGCAGACCGTGGAAGCCCCCCAAATTTAGGGGCTTTGAGAGTTATTGGGGGTGAAGGTAGTTTAACTCTAATAGAATATTAGGTAAAAGTAGTTAGCAATTTGGGGGAAATAGGAATGATGCTAAAGCTTTGATTTTTATGAATAATGAAGTACGATGCTGCTTTTATAGCTCACACTTTATATGCATCCGTCCACTTTCACTGTGTGTGTTGGCATGTAAAATTTCTTCTTACAACTGCATGAGTCATTAAAGATAGGGCCACTAATTTATTTGGGGGCACAGATGTTTCTCCGATACCTTGAAAAATAAGTATACCACAGCAGTGTATGCTGTCATACCTCGGGTGACCAACTGTCCTAGTTTGCTAGGGTCTGAGGGGCTAGCAAGATGAGATGTGGAGCTTTCCAGTGTTAAGGCAGGGACAGTGAATTGTAGGCAAACTCGGATGTTTGATGAACCTAATATGTATCCACAACACATTTTCAAAAATTCTATAGTGAGTCTAGTAGGATACTTGCTGTTGAAAAGTTGATTCTGATTATATAATGTGGTGTCTGATTTGGGAATGTTTTGAATAGCAGGTCAAGGAGATTTTATTCAATTCAGTAGGAAGCATGGTACATGATATCTCCAAATTATTTTAAACCTGGGAGTGATATCATTATAGCTATGCACTAAAACATTGATTTGGCAGTAGCATGTATGGTGGCATTGTAAGAGAGAGAAAAACCTCTCAGCTTTTGGTACAAGTCTTCTGGAGATGCCCAGATAAGATAATTGCTGTACTCTTGATAGACTCTGAGAGAGGTAGAATGATCTTTTTGGAGATACCAAGAATATGACTTTCATATGCTATTGTCCAATTGTCAAATTTGGGTATTCAGCATAAGAAGCGTATGATACTGAAGAAGTAAGATGACTAATCTGGATAGAATATTTTAGAAAAGAAAACAGAGGAGGAAATCAATTTTACTTTTATACTGGACATGGAAATCAATCTTTCCCCTTATTAGTTATCTCTGCTGCAAAATAGTTATTTTGAAAAAATTTTGGTCACAAATTAAAATAATTTTCTAATATCTTAGGTTGATTTTCCCCAGAAGTAGTCTCTGAGATAAGGATGTGAATGCAATTACTTTATTTGGGAGATGATTCCAACAGGGGAAGTGAGACAAGTAAGAGAATAAAACTCAGACACGTAACATCAAACAGGTTATGGCTGAGGGCATAGATAGCTCAATCCCTCCGGGAACTCTGTACATCAGTGCAGCACAGGCATTGAAGTTATCCCACCGAATGGCAAGAATACTGATGCGTTTAACCTCAATTCCTATTGGGTATTGGCTTATCAATGTTCCCAGAAGCATAAAATCCATCCCATGCCCAAGATGCCTCACCATATTGGTGCACATTTTCATTGACGTCCAATTGCCACAACTTGCATGTCTTTCTCTAAAGTCTTCCTTTGCTCATGTGGCTTGCAAGAAGTCTCAGGGAATTAAAGCCTTTGCTCCTCCAAGGGAGATGTTGCCTTTGTGAGATAGCTCCAAAACATATGTTAATTTATTGGGCACAGATGTGGCCCCTGGCCCCTCTGTGAGGTAGCTTGAAGGCATGTGTTCTACACCGTTTCCTAGACCTCTCCAGCAGAATTAAGTTCAAGTTGCCTGAAGTGGGACATTGCTTGAATAATACACCTTCATAGGCCTCATCTGTCTTCTTGTCTCACTTCTCTTCTCTTCTACCTGTGCTTTATAAGATCATCTTCAACATTAACCACCTGCACTAGAATCCTCACTCAGGACCTACTGCTCAGAGATCTTATGCTAAAATAGATAAAAAAAAATTACTTTTCATGTTTTAATCTAAATGAATTATTAGTTTCTGAAACTGGTTATAAGAATATAACATTTCATCTATTTTTAAAGACATTTGTTAAGAAAAGAATAAAAAATCATTTGCTGGGGATTGTTTCAGTTATAGTCTGACTAGGAGAAGCTGTAATGAACTGATAACCTCACATGACATTGTTAAGCCCAGCTGCTACTATTCGATTTTAATGATGGCCAGCTCCCAACTGGAGGAGTGAAAGAAGGAAACACATACATACATTCAAATGTAAAAACGATTTAATAGTTTATCACAAGGAATTAATAGTAAAGCATCCTAATTTGTTCATATTTCATACTAAAATAATGCAGATCTTAAAATCTGAAGATGAGTAATTTGTGCTTTAAAGAGAAATGTGAAGCTTTGGAGGTTGTATAACTACCTCATCACTCACCTGCTTAATGACTACAGTTATGATTTCCAAAAGGAAATATATATCCAATTATTTTACTGGATGTTAAAAAACATAGTAGACTACACAAGAGCTTGTTTTTGGTGGAAAAAGTCAATGTACAATGGAAAATAACAAATTATAGTTACCAGGCCCTTACTTTATGTTTTAATAATGTGTTGCTATGTTTTTAGGACACATTGTTTCAGAGGATTAGTCTCAGGTTTCCATATTTTATGAGAAAATGATTTCATTAGCTATGGAATGTCTATTTTTGTTACTGCTAAGGGGAGCTCGAGAACTTCAAATCATAATTGAAATATTCCATTGATGTGGTTGCTTAGCAACAAACTTTTATATAAGCAGTCTAATCATTTTACTTAAAATTTTGTTACCTTAAACTTTTTGACTTGTTTTCAGCAGATCACCTCACTGTAAAATGTGTTTTTTCATTCATAGCTTTAAATGCATATTTGTAATTGAGATGCATGTTTCATAGATCATGGTCAAAATTTGATTTCTTTTGAATTATCTCCATCAACAAGGTTGAGCTGGGATCATTGGAATTAACAAAAAAATTTGTGACTACCAGGACTTTTTATAACTTCAAAAACAACCCCAATAATGCCAGGGTTGTTAAGAGCAGCAATTAACTTTGTTGTCAGTTCAAAATGACAGACCCTAAATCTCTCATGCATTTTCTCTCCACCTCCTCACTGTCTCTGTTGGAAAAAAACCCAAAAAACCTCAAATGCCCATTGTACTAACAATTATTTCCTTGGTAAATTGCTAACACTATAATACAAAGATTTTCATTCCTTTTCTTATCAGTGTGTAGCTATTTCCATGTGGTTCACAAGATGCTGAGGGGTTTAGTGGACAGTGTATGAGGCCTGCAGTCGTACGGACTTTGGTCTAAGCCCTTGTTGCATTGTCTGTTCATTGCTTGATCTTACATAAATTAGTCAATGCCTCTGATCCTTAGCTTCCTCATTCACACAGGGCCATAGAAATATATTTTAGAGGCTGTTGTGATAATTAGAGATGAGCCAGCAAATGAGTGCCCAGCAAATGAGTGCCAAACAATGAGTGCCATTTCTAGATGTAGGTACTCAAGAAAGGGTAGGAGTGAAAATACGGCTAAAAGTGTTGCTGAGATGATCTAGTTCAAGCACATGATACATTGTTGTGCTATGGACCAAATATAACCTACAGATAAATGCATTGTTGTTATACCTGCATTTTCTCATCGATCCATCTTTCCCCACAAACATTTCCTAAACTGTTACTCCCTGTTGGCAACCATGATGTATTTGGGAGGATAAAATTTAGTGTAAGACAATATGCTCTGATCTAATATAGATGTCTAGTTGTGGAGTGGGGAGAGATATTAAAGAAGAAAGTTAGCCACAAATATATGATATTATTTGACATTACCTATAATGTCAAAAAAGGAGAGATGAGGAATATTCCTAGAAATAAATGTTCACTCTCCATCTAGACAGCACAATATTTTATTTATTTAATTTAAAGCCACTTGGACATGTGTGGTTATACACCTCAGAATATTTGTATTTATACCAGATTCTTACAGATTGTACTCTCATTTTACTCATTCAATCCACATCATTCATTTGTCTCCTACACTGCTGCATTTAGTCCCATGGAAGTAAAGTAGTCCAAGCATTGTTTGATCCCACTGAAGGCTCCCTGCAAACATGCCCATTGCCCACTGCCGTGGTGGAGGAATCTTGGTAGCAGATAATCTTGGTTTGATACTTCTTCTATTATTATTTATGAGAGCTCAGGCAAGCTGCTAACAACTCAGGTGGGCCTGATTTCCTCTTTGACCCAATGGGTATGATGATACATACCCTCAATGTCGAGGGTTATAGTTACCAGAGATGATGTAACAAAATGCTGAGCACACTGCTAGGTAAAGAGAAGGTGATTAATTATGTCCTCTATCATATATTCATAATATAATAACAGACTTATGCTGAGAACTTGATATATTCCAGGCATCACTGTGGCTGTAGAAATGATAAGGAAAGCATACATTCTGCCCATGACAAACCTGTACTTTAATAATGGAAGAATAACATGTAAAAGATAAATAATAATAACAATAAGCACTATTTTTATTTTTTATTTTTTTATTTTTTGCAGAATTCCATGGAGACAGCAAGAAGCGAGCCACACTCTGTATGGCAGAGTCTGGGAAGGGCTCCAGAAGGAGAGGACACTGGGACTGGATGTTAGAGGACAATTAGGACTTGCCATGTAAATAAAGGGATATATGGGAAGGATTCGAATGATTAAACTCCAGAAGTGAAATACTAGCATTTCATACTCCATATTTCAATTTTTGAATGAAAACCTGTGAGTTATATTTTTAACAGATTGTCCTTGTGAAAGGGCAAAAGAGAGATTTAGTATCAGCTTATTAGCCCTAAAACGACAGTCTTTTTAGCATGGAACTCAATTCCAAGCATTGCTGGGAATGAGGTATTTGATAATATTATGTCAGGAACATCACATTTATTATCTCCAGGAAATTACAATGTCAGGGCTGTAGCCGTAATGCAGCTAATGTCTACACAAAATAAAAAATAATCAGCAAATTCATGAATTAGGCACTTGTTTTTTGTCTCTCAATAATAATTTGTTTCAAGTCAGATACTCCGCCCTGTTTAAAGGAATTAATGCCCATAAACAAATTAAACTAAATTTAATTTTCTCTAAACAGATATGAATTTCAGCCATCTTTATCTTATAGAGAAGCTCAGACTCCACCTTTACCCTTACGTGCTGACACAGGCTTAAAAATCTTATTTAACAGAAAGTCATTATCTACAGTTATCTATGGCTCTGCCTCTGACTCATGAATTTGTGAGGAACTGGTTTCTAATATTTAACAACTGATTGCTGATATTAATGCTTCTCCTGTACGTGGGAATAGTTGATTAGGGGAAAATAGGATAGTTTGATTATTGCTTTTGTGTTTAAAAATGTTTAAGATATTACTTTATCTTCTCGATTAGTGGTATCCAAATCCCTGTGCCTGACTAATGCATTTATTACTTTGAGCATCTATACATCTACATCAAATTACTACCCACATGATGGTTTATTCATTGGGAAACTTCAGATTAAGGTATAAATTTGTTTTTCCTAAAAGGTAGAATGCAGATGTTTAAGATGGCTTTAAGTTTCTTGAATGGGTGGTCTTAGTGTCAAAGATGTTGCTATGACGAACTGGTTTGCTGCAGAGCTGGATTTGGAAGGGAGTAACACAATTTATTTCATTTGGGGCCTCACCCAGCTCTTGTGACAGTGAGCAATGCTGGACAGCCCCTTGATTCCCTACTTGCTAATAGTCCTAAGGCAATGTTTTAGAAAGAGGCTTCTTGGATGGAAATCGACCCCTATGATATACCATGCAGTTCTATGGTGCATAACTTTGCACGATGACCCACTCTGCTGGAGTCCCACAGTTTGTATCCTACTGGATTACTTAGGCTCTGTGCTCTAATATGACTGACTAGTCCTCCCAGAAATCCTCTGGCTTGAGACTCTTTCTCGGGTCTTTGCTAATTGGTCCTTTGGTGTCATTTTTTTAATTTGATTCTGCTCCTATGTCATCTGGAGAATTTAAATTTCTGCCTAAAATAATCCTTAGTGTTTGCAAAATAAACCTCTTTTGGGGGTTCTATCACTGTCTACTCTTCTTTTTTTAACTGACAAATGAAAATCATATATATATTTCTGGTGTACAACATGATGTTTTGATATATATATACACACATATTATAGAATGGCTAAATCAAGCTAATTAACATATATATTATCTCACATACTTTGTTTTTTGGTGAGAACGCTTAAAATCTATTCTTTTAGCAATTTGCAAGCATACAATACATTGTTATTAACTGTAGCTACCATGATGTGCAACAGATCTCTTTAACTCATTCCTCCTGTCTTACTGAAATTTTATGTACTTTGACCAACATCTCCTCAGTTCTCCCATCCCTCAGCTTCTGGTAACTACTATTCTACTCTCTGCTTCTGTAAGTTCAACTTTATTCTTCTTAATGTATTCATCATTTTAAAAAGTAGAGGAAATGATGTCCATTCCTCTCTAGCTGTTTCTTTTTGTCAATCTCCAATTATGGTCACCTTTCCTATTCCTGTCTACATCTGCACCCCAAGTGAATTTACTGCTTTCTGTAGCTCTTCCTGGGGCCGGGGTATATCCTGATATAAGGCCAATAACAAGATAAATGAAGATGATAACTTGTGTCAGGATAGTAAGTTATAAGTAATTTCTTCCAAATTCTTTAACATTGCTATTACTTCTAATAAAAGAAACAACCCTCCCAATAAAACCCACACAATAAAATAAAAATAAATATAAAAATAAAAAAACAAGCCCTGCATCCCTTGTAATATAGTAGGGTGGTTAAAGGCAGAGGATTTGAAGTCTGGCTCAAGATGGAATCCTAAATCTACCCACTTAGTAGCCTTTGATCTTAGGAATGTTACTTAACCTCCATGGTCTTCAGTTTTAACATTTTCCCAGAGTAGATGGATGGATCAAATAAGATTAACACACTGATTTGTAAAAACTAAGTCTTGATAAATGATAGATATTAGTCTCATTATAGTCCATAATCCCTTATCTTCAATTTTAAAACATAAGCTTTGAACACTGAAATATTTTTGATATATTTGGTGCTAACATATATTTGGAAAAAACATTGACCTGAACAGATTTAAGGTCATTTAGTGTGAATATTTGTTCATTTTTCTGAGGAAATATTCCCATGGTTGATTTGGGGGTACTTAACACATGTGCCATTACACAGATTACATTTCTAACATCTAAGAAGTTCTGAATTCTGAAATACATTTCTTAAGAAAGTCTAAAATATGTCATCAACATTTCTTTTATTTCACTCTGAAGTTGCTTGTTATTTATAATGGAACCCAGGATTGTCACAAAAAATCCCTGCTGTGGTTTGCCCATGGTCAGTGCTCATATGGGATGTTGCCATCATTGGCACCTTTTCCCCTCCCAGAGACCCTGTGAGAGCATTTGAAATAAGGATGAAGCCTCTTCTACACTTTTGCTGGCATTCATGTCATAGGGTTTTCATACATGTCACTAAACAGAACAAAATAGAATTGTCATAAGTATGAAAAGTGACTTGTTCCATGCTGCCAAGATACTGAGTTTTGAATGTCCTTTGCTTCACTCAAGGTAATTGAAAAGGCAGAGTGTTTTTTGGCTTTCTTTCCATAATGGCTTTGTTGGGAGCCTCATGAAGCAGGATCTGTGGACATGGGTATCACTTCAAGGGCTTTTATTAATACCAGCCACCCAGGCAACTGGTATAACTTCAACTGCCCTCAGCTCCTTGAGTTACTTAAAAGATGCCATGAAAACCACAGTTCCTTTCTTTTCTCTAGTTGCTGATTTTTCCTCCTTCACCACCTTTTCTGGGTCTTTCCCTTTCCTATGTTTTGTTTCTGATCTCCTTTGGAAATACTTTATTCCTGCTCATATGGAGACTTCTTCTCCCTGGTTTGTTCCATGTCATACGCAGTCCGCCTTTATTGTTAATGCTGTCACTGAGCAGGTACCGTGACATGTTTCCCTCCCCAGCTTTATCTCCGTATGATTGACAAATGAAAATTATATATATTTAAGATATCAAATGTGATGTTTTAAGATATCAAATGTGATGTGAAATCACCTTCAAAAGTGATTTTTGCTGGGCCAAGTGCTGAGAGAGAGATATATACACACACACATTATGAAATGATTACCACGATGAAGCTAATTAACGTCACCTCACATAGTTACTATTGTGGGGCATGGTAAGAACAATTGAGATCTACTCTCTTGGCAGATTTCAAGTAGAAAATACATCAGTACTAACTATAGTTACCATGATGTACATTAAGTCTCCAGAACTTATGCATCTTGTAACTGAAATTTTGTAGCTTATCATGTTTTAATATATCTTATGTGTATGGACAAAAAGCCATCGTCTCCATTCATGTAACTTCAGTGGGAAGATGCATTAGTTATCTATTGCTGCATAGCAAATCACTCCAAAATGTAGTGGCTTAAAACAGCAAATGTTGCTGGGTGGTGCTGGTTTCAGGCTCTCTCATGAGGTCGCAGTCAAGATGAGAAATAATTTGTGGTCATCTGGAGGCTTGACTGCAGCCGAACAACTGCTGCCAGGCTCACTCAGTGTGGCAGCCTGTCAGAAGCCTCAGTTCCTCTCTGTAGGGGCCTCTCTGTGTGCATTCATCTGGGCTCCCCTCAGCACGGTGGCTGGGTTGAGAGAGCAAGCATTCTGAGAGACGAGGCCAAACGGAAGCCATATTATCTTCTATGAGTTCTCCTTGAAAACTGCACAGTATCTTTCTTTTAGTCAAGTCAGTCAAGGGGATAGAAAACAGTCTGAATGAGGACCAGCAAGGTTCTAGAGGAGAATGTGGAAATAAAAAAATATTGCTGTGGCAAAACTTTTAGAAAATACTATCTGCTACCCTGTGAATTTTCTAAGTCGTAGAATACTCAGGCCAGACAAAATCTATCGAGATCCATTTAGTCCAGGACTGGGGATAGAGAGAAAGAGTAGAGTGGAGTAAAGACCAGTGTGTAGTTTTTCATCAGCCTCTGGAACATAAAGAAAAATAGCTGCTTTTTTTCTTCTAGTTTCATTTTGGCCACCATCTTTCTTGACTTTATTCCCATTGATTAGGCTGGATGAAGACATGGTAAGGCAAAGTCAAGAAATGTATCTTCCTGCTTGATTTTGTTACTTACAACTTCCTTGACCTCATCTGCTAGGGAGATAATTAGAAGTTAAACATTGAAATCATCACTTTATTACTCAGCTGGACTGGTCCAACATTTACCTTCAAAAGTGATTTTTGCTGGACTAAGTGCTGATTGGAAATAAATGATATAAGATCACATCATATGCTTTTTTTCAGTTTCTGATTTCTAAGGATATGGGGAATAGAAGCTCATTACAGAAATAATGTTAATATATAAGAAAATGTCATGAAAATTATGTAAGGCCCACATTATAGACTTTCTTATGGTGATATATGCTCTGTGTGTACACATACACACACACATAAGGAATATATTTTGACCTAGAATATGATCTAAATCTTTCACAAATGCAATACTGTAAAAAATTCAGTGAGAGAAACAGCCCCTCTCTAAGCTTACTCTTTCCCTTCAACTTTGAGCTAGGTGCAAAGTGTCTTTTAGTCAATTCTGTCATGAGATGAAAAGCTCTTTCTGGGGGTCACTGAGGTTCTGTTTGTTCAGTTTGCCTGATTAAGTGGAATTCTGTAAGAAGAGGTTTTATTTTTATTTAGAGGGTAAGGCAAGGACTAGGAATATTCCATATCTCTGTCCTATTAATCGACCTGTCTCATTAGGATGTTCATATTAGTGATAATTAATCCTGTTTTTGATTGGCAAGCACTACACTGACATTTCTTTATACATCCTTTGCTACCTATCAAACACTTAATTCAAAGCTCTTCCTAATTCATTCTGTGCATATGTAATTTGTGTTTATATAAAGCATCTCAGAATAAGGTCCTCAACCAACATAGTAACCAACTGTGTTTCAAGCAGTACAGGGAATTGTGTAGCAAGATAAAAATCTATATCTCTATCTATCTATATCTAATCTATATCTATATATATATCTTTCCTTGAATCTTCAAAAGTGAAAGTTTATTATCACAACCATGTTACTTTCTTGAAGTGTGTGTATATATATATAAATCAGGAACAAAAAGCAAATGCTAGGATGAAAGGGGAGATCCCCGCATATAGGAATGTTGAAAACTTAGCTATTTAGAAACTTGTTAATTGTTTACTAAGGAAAGCCTAAAGATGTGGTAAAAAGTTACCCTCCTGACAGGTTCATTATTTTGGGACATCAATTTCCGTGGCTTTTGTATAATTGTTGTGGCTGGATATTGGAACAGTTCCTGGCTGTTGTCTTGCTTTGCAAATTCTATCTTCCTATTTCTGTGTTAAGGCCCCTAATAACATGGGCCCATCCTCAAACCCTGCAAAACCTCATCTCCACACTCTTTCCAGATGCACCTTTCTTTTGTCCCTTTCAGGTTAGTTTTTTTCTTTCTGTTTCACAGGCTATATTCTATGCTTTAGCTTATGCTGTTCTTTCTTTTTTTTTTTCCTTTTTATTTTTCCTTTTATTTCATCATATTGCTGTTCTTTCTTTATGCTTCAGAGCAATGCAGCATTTACGGAGTATGTGCTATGGACCATGACCGACGGAGACAGAAGAAACCATCTCTGCTTTCAAGAAAGTAACATGGTTGTGATAATAAGCTTTCACCTTTGAAGATGCAAGTATTTCAGTTTGGATTATAGAAAAGTCAGTTTTTCAAATGTTATACATTGTCTTAATCCGGATGCTTTCCCTGTATCATCATCATCATCATCATTCCCACACCTTACAATTCTATACCACTTTAAGAATTTTGAAAGATTTGTTCCTATTATTTCATTTGATTCTGTGACAGCTCTTATTTCTATATTTTCTTGTCTACAGTGTGGATTAATAAACTCATAAAATACATCACAAAATTGTAGCCTGGGAAATGTACTCTGGATTTGGGGCTAGAACTCATATGCCCTCATACTTATCTTTTTACTAACCTCACTTTTTCACTTAATGGTTAGCTAAGGTCAGTGCACCAAAATACAGGAAATTGGTACTGGATGAGGGAGAAAATAAATTTGGATCTTGGCACAATATTTGGGATAAAAACAGTTCTGAATAGAGGACTCTATGTTGTTCATGACTGTGTGAGAACAATGGTATCTGGTGGTCCCCGGGTAAGGGACCAGAGTCAACCTTAGTTATTAAAAATGTTGCTTAGGATCAGCCCTGTGTGTCAAAGATAGGAATGGAAGCTTTCCCTTTTCTAATTCCTTTTACTTTTTAATTTAACTGCAATGTTTCCTGCTCCTAGATTCTCAATCTCAAGGCCAACACTCTTTGTAGTTCTAATTTTCTTTCACCTATGGGTTAAATGAAGACTTGTGGATCAATACAGGAACACAAACACCATGTATCATCTTTTTTTCTGTGAGACAATTCATTTTGAGTTCTCAATGATCCATTCTCAAGTGGAATGTTCTCCCCCTTCCTTTGTACACGCATCCTATTCCTAATTTATGGCCTAAACTTACACATTCTAAATGGACTTTTTAAAAAAAAAACGTCTTTAGTTTGCTGATTGAATTTTTAACTTCTGATATTCTGTCTCTTATTTTCTTTTTCCCCAATAACAGAATGTTTGAGGGATTAGAAACAATTATAGTGAGGTTGCGGTGATTTCTACCAAGTATTTCAGAATTTTTCCCTGCCCCCATTTCGGGACTGCACTTCCTTGCTCTTTTGAAGTTAAATGTGGTCACATGACTTGCTTTGGCCAATAATAATGAGTAGAAGTCCTGGGTAGAATTCTTGAGAGCTCATCTATGATTTGTTATGTTGTTCCCCTCCGTCAGGCTGACGGAAAAAACTGTGCCATTAGCCCCAAATGCCAATCTGCAATGGACATGCAGCGTGGAGTAGAAACATTTTTGCTGCATTAAGCCACGGAGATGTTTAGGTTATTTGTTCCTGCTACATAACTCAGCTTATCTGTCTTGTCTAAATTCTAAAATGAACTAAAGAAACAGTGCTCTGTGGTCAGTTAAAAATAGACAAGTGGAAGGATTGTATTGCCATTTTGTTGTGCGTCTGTCAGTGTGGGCACAGATCTGAATGTTCCTCTTTAAAATAATGGTGTGAGATTGCTTTATTTTGTTTTCAATTTGAAGATAGTGTGTCAATTTAAACAAACTGCCCTTTCTAGACTCTTTTAAAATTGACTTCCTAGAGGGCTGGAATCTCTGTACTGTTAAACACTGGTGTTGCTGATTTGGAGCGTAGGCAGTGCTGTCTACTCACAGAGAGCGATATTTGGGGATTCCTATCACCCTTCACCTTCCGCCCCTGCTTTAGTTTTGCTCCTAGTTTCTGACCATGCAAATGTAAAGGCAGTAATTACATTAAAGGAAAGAAATGTTGATTAATCGCCACAGTTAAAGATTCATGACTGCGACGTGAATATTAGCCACATTGAATTCCAATGATTTAAAAGGAGAAAACTCTGTCATTGCCAATCATCAAATGTCAGATGTCTAAAATTACTTGATGTTATGAGTTTTTTAGTTTAACGGGAATTTTCACCTTTCCTTTAACCTCTATTTTGGGAAGCTGCAATAGGAGAAATTTCAAAATGAGGCCCGTATTTACAGTGTGGCTTTGCCATTTCTTAGTTTTTTTGATTTTGGAAAAATT
Source organism: Cheirogaleus medius (assembly GCA_008086735.1). NCBI lineage: Eukaryota > Metazoa > Chordata > Mammalia > Primates > Cheirogaleidae > Cheirogaleus > Cheirogaleus medius. The sequence goes on from VBSM01003143.1 coordinate 38,010,533, forward strand.
ACTTAAACTCTTTGAACTTCAGCTTTCTCATCTATATAGATACTACCCACTTCAAAAGTGGCGATGCCTATAACACATCAAACTTAGTGCCCACCACATAGCAGACATAAAAATGTTTGTTTTCTTTTTCTTTTTCTCAGTTCAATACTTATTATTTAGATTACATTTTAGAACAAAAAAATCCAGAAATTTAAAAACTATAATGGCTATTGATTTTATATGGTTAATATATTTTATACTAGTATATTTTTTCAATTCCCTTGACATTTCCAAATTGTAGACTTTGCCTGCCTTTTGAGCAGAAGGAAAATAGCAAACTTAACACTAAAGCAAATAAATGCAAGTGGGTAAATTGTTTGCAGTGCAAAAATATAATATAAGATAAACGCAAAAGGTTCCCTCCTATAAGACCCCTTTGTTTTATAACAATTATTCATAAGGCTCTATGTAATACTGGCAGAGTAATGAGTCCATTTCTGTGGAAATATACTCATTTCTATTCAGCATGCTGATTCCCAAGGGAATTATGAATTGCTTTCCTAGTTTGAAAACGCAGTTCATGAATCTCAAGGAAAAAAATGTATATGAAGTCAATAACGAACAGTTTACCTTTAGATATCTAGACAACTGTTAAAACGGTTTGAAAAAATACTAAAAAAAATGAAATAGAGAAAAATGAAAATTGAAATCGTCATCATTTGTGGTTATCACTGAATTCCAGTAATCTCTTAGTATCAAATCCTTCTTAGGGTGAAGATAAAAGTGCAGCTTGGTAGGTTGCAGTGGGAGTCTGGAAAACCATTGCCAAGCTGCTATTGAATAATCAGATGTATGGTCTTCATCTTCTAACTAGCCTCATGTTTTTATGGCAAGTGAAAGACAGAAATAATTCAGAGGGATCAAAAAGGGGATCCTACCAATTCTTGGGTACAATGTGCAACCCCAGGGTTTATAATTTGTTGGCCTATAGATAGGTTGCACTTTTTAAACTTCTATACATTATCTCTACAGCTTCTTGTAGACCCAATCGCTTGTTGCTTTGTACATCATTGGTGTTGCACTCATATACGTGGACCAAGTCTGGGATATTTGAGTTGAAACCTCATCTCCCCTCTTCTCTTCTGTTATGATGGAGGAAGTACCTCTCTTCCTACTAATGGCCAGCCTCTGCTCTTGTCTTCTGGACCTTCCTCCTCTCTAACACTCAAGTACTTTGCTTCTGCAGAATGCCCTCATCCTCCTGTTTCACTAATCTCTCACACTCTATTGGATATTTTCTATCAGCATAAAAACATGTTTTCTGCACCAACCCCCATAAAAGCAAAATGCCCTATTGCCCATTGACCCCACATCCTGCTGCTATCTGTATTTTATTTGGGTGTTTAGTGTCCTCTGCTGTGTACTGGGCAGCCCCTGCCAGGAAACTATACAGATGTTGGCACGAATGGCACATAGGCATTAGCAAGATATGGAATAAAGTTTATTGTTTGCATGATAAACAACAAAAGGTTTCCCCAGGGAGAAGGGCTCAGGTGCAGCAGGTTCAATCCGAAGTGACACAAGTGCAAAGCAGGGTTGGTGGCTTTGGCTTTGACTGGCTTGGTTGGGGCTACGGTCAGTGGGGATGGGAGCCTGCTTGCTGATTGGGGTGTGTGTGGTTTGACCTTCCCCACCTGCGTCACGGGAGGGGGCACCTGGGCTTTCTTCACGGGAAGGATGGTGCATGAACGTGGCAAGCTTCAAAACATCAGAAGTGAAATCTTTCTCTTTATTCTCTTGTCTTTCACTCTTTCCCTTCAACATAAAACTTCTCCACAAAGTCTCCATTTCGTCACTAGCACTTCAGTTTTTACTCTTTTCCAATTGGCTTTTAGTGTCCAACACTCCATCAAAAAGCATTCTTGTCCAAGTCAGGCAGACCTCCCTCTCACCAAATCCAATAACCAGTTTTCCAGTTTTCTGTCGTCATCTTACTAGACCACCCAGAAGTCTTTGACACACCTGACCACTTTATTCTTCTTAGTACATTCTGCTCTCTCAGATTCTGTGACACCACACTCCTCAGGTTTCCTCCTATGTCCCTGCTTGCTCTTTTCAGGCACCTTAACTTGACACTTCTGCTTTCTCTGACCTGAAGATTTTGGAGTAATTTAGGACTCTACCCTCTTTTCTTTTCTAAGTAGACCCCATGCCATAGCAGATGTCATTGTTGTCCATGGCTTTAAATATCTCCATGCTGATACAACTTTATGTCTCCGTGTAGATATTTCATATGAGTTCCAGGTTTACAATCCAGGCTATTTCAAAGTTCTGTTTGGACTTCTCAGAGCTATCTGAGACTTACAATTCCCTAAGGAAAGTTTGATTTCCCTTTCAAAATATGTTCCTCCTGAAGTTTTCTCTATTTCAGTAAATGACATCATCAAGCTTCTATGACTAAAGCTGGAAACCTAGAATCCTTATGGTTTTCTTCAATTCCTTCACCTCCCACACATACTCCCTCAGCACATCTCATTGTTCCACCCCAAAATATAGCTGCTGCTGCTCACTCTGTCTAGAGCAAGCCGTCACCTGCTCTAAGCCATCATCACTTCTTCCCAGGTTTGCTGTGGTGGCCTCCCAGGTCTTCCCCACATTCCCAATGTTTTCCTTCAACCCAGCTCCTCTGAGTAGTCAGAGCAATATTGAAGGAATAAATCAGATGACATCATTCTTCTGCTTCAGTTTCTCTGCGGGCTCCAGATGCTCTCAGAGTAAATCCTAGATGCCTCCTTGTGCCTCACACAATGCTCTCTTTGTAGGGCACTGACTAGGCATTGACTAGGTGATTATTCTGCATCATACCCTATTCCAAATGCTTTCTAGGCACTTATTTATTTAACCTTCACATCGACTTCGTGATCTGAATACTATCATTACCCCCATTTTGTTGCAAAGGAAATTAATCATGTTAAGAAACCTGCTTAAGGGGCACAACTTGAAAATGGTAGAGCTGGGATTCAAATCCAGGCCTCCTGGCTCCGGAGTTCACCCTCTAACCACCACATTTTACTGCTTCTCTTGAGCGAAGCCATAGGCAAAGACATAAGAATGACTATTCAGGGAGGCAAGAAATAAATGGTCATCCTACCTTTCCTCAATTCACCTGGAGGAACAACTGCCTGCGTCACAGGTCAGGACTAAGCAGCTTTGGCAACTCAGTACAGTTTTTCTGCCATCAGTGGATCTGGGTTTAGCTCGAATGGCCATTTGCTTCTTTCCTTTCAACCCGAGCACACTGTCATCGTGGCAACCATGGACTCGAGCCTGACAGTGTCATGCTGCTTGCCATGGCAGGGAGAGGACAGCAATGCCAAAATGAGACAGTGTGCATTGCAGTGTGCTATGTCATTGCCACGAGCATTTAGCAGAATTGAGTCCACCTTCCTTGTCAAGACAGAGCGTTATCACTGTCCTCAAACACCAATGTTGTGGCATGCCTGCCAGTTCGATCCTCTGTGACTAATCAATTGCCGAGGCCATTCTGATCAGTCCTTGTATAGTGTAGGTCATCAGAATCAGCAAAAAGTTAATATTGAGGCATGCTCTGTGTAGAACAAAATGTGGGATACATATTGAATGTGACCCAGTTCCCGCCATTAAGGCAAGAGCAAGAGACTTTCACTAAATATAGCAAAAAATCAGGATGTGACAATGTTATAAAAAGTGTTCAAAAATGCTGTCAGAGCACAGAGGAGGAAGGCATTAATTCTACCAGAGGAAATGAGAAGGCTTCATGGAGTAAGTGATGGCCATTTATTAATTCAACAAATATGAATGGAATGCCTACAGTTTTGGGGCTCTAGCTAGGAGACTCATCTATTTCATGACATTTATTAAATTAATTAAGATAGAAAAGAAAAATAATCTCTTGATTGTTAAAAGTAATATTTAGTTCCTAAGACTTGGAAACTTTTAACCCATTTGGTAATTCAACTTCTTTACAATGCCTACCTGTATTGGTCAGGGAGAGGGGAAATGAGGAAGGAGGAAGCCAGTTGCTTCTACTCTGTTTTGAAGTGAAATGTCCAGAAACAAATTGTTCTCAATCATAAGGCACTGAGACTGCCCATGGACGTGTAATATTCTGGAAATCATGCTGAAGCATGAAATTGTTTTTATTGTAGGAAAATGGTCTTGCACACCAGCTTGAAAACATTTTGAAAATAGTCTTTTTTGATGATTTCTGTTTAAATTTTTTTCTTAGTAAATGGCTATCTTGCTTTTCCTCCAAACTCCTTCCAGTACATTCCATAATTACATAGTACCTTTGTGTATTTGAGATGGGAAATATTTTCTATGACATGCACTTGAACTAGACATAATAGCAATTCTAGGAAGAAGTCAGGAGACACAAAAGGAAATAACTGCCAAGAAAGTAGGATAAATGAAAAAAAGCAAGCTGAAGCTGATGTGTGACACAGTTAAAACACTGTTCGAATCAAGTTTCTGACCTTCAGTAAATCTCTGGTTTTGTTGTAGTCTTTTGGATTTTGATTTGGGGGAGAGAAGATACAATGAGGAAGTTTGAAGAAAAGAGTCTTGTAAATGCTGTTTTTTGAAGGTGACTCTGTGGCCAGCATGCTGCCTCAGTTCATCATTTTTAGGTCCACTTGTTCTGACATAAGAGTTCCAGATCAATGATGTTGATTCTGCTCACCTGGCTGGCATGGCGTCCTCTTCCTCTCTCACTGGCCTCTAAGGTGTGTGCTTGGGCATGTAGTTTTGTACAGTTTAGTAACTTTTCAGAAACATGAATTCCCTGGATTTTGTACTTGCCCTCTGCACGTAAGTACATCTTACTTCCTCCTGTCATCCCCAAATATTTGTGGGATGATCAGGAATAAAAGCACAATGATAGCAATGATAACAACGACAACAAAATATGATCTTGATGCTATGAATTGTTTCAGAACACTTTGGATTCAGAAAGATCTGATTTTCAATCTCTATTAGGCCCTAACTGGTAGTGTGAACTTGGGAAAATTACTTAATGTCTATAAACCTCAGTCTCTTTATGCACACATCAGGAGACAAATAAGACCTTATAGTGTTAAGAAGATCAAACAAGATAATTTATGTAGAAGAGTGCTTGGCACATGGTCAGCACTTTGTTCAGCAGAGGGCGAAATGTACTGACACCTAGTCCTAGGGTCAGAATCAATCCTGATCTTTTCTGCTGATGGCGCTAATTAGTCTGGCTGAGTGGGGGTAATGACACCCTGTCATGCCACCCAGATCCCCCTTAAGAAACTAGTCACTCATTCCTAAGTGGTTGGCAGTGTTGGCTGCTGACAACTCAAGACTACATCCCTTTCTGGGCATTGTCCTCTGTTGAAGGAGGCTGCCTTACCAGTGACAGCCCACATTCCAAGATTAGGCCTCTTTCCCTCAATGACAAATACCTTTGAAGGACTTCCCAGCTTCAGAGCTTTCTGAGTGATTGGCAGAGGCCACTGTTGCAACCGCATCTCAGTTTGCCTTTTCCCTCTGTCCATTCCTGCTTCCCTTGCTCCCTCACAGTTATTCCTGAGAACACATCCCATTAAACCTCCTGCACACACATCTCAGCATCCCAGGGTCTCCTCGCTCAGGATCCCAAAGGAGACAGGAGACATCTCTACCCTCCCACACTGTTTTGTGGTGCATCCTTCCTGAAGAAAACAGTACAAGGTCCCAGGGGTGGATCTTGTCAGCCTCCTGAAAGCCTACAGTGGTAACAACAGTCCACAGACCAAAGAACAGATGACTATTTTGTGTCATCAGAATGTTTCTTTCTTCATCTCTGAAATTTCCAGGCTACTCCAAGCTTTTTTGTATCCTTTTGGTCCATGTCATCTGGTTCATCCCAGACTAAATTTTTTGCTTCCTCTAAACTGGTGAGCAGGGTTGGGTTAGGAGTCAAAGACAAAACAGGTGCTCCTGACATGCAGTCCACACATTCCTCCTGCCCACTGCTTTTTAAGAGGAAGCGACAGACACTTTACCAGGGCAACACGAAGAGAACTGAATGAGGAAATAGAATATGAGTCCCAGAAAAGACTGCCTGTCTATTGGACAGTGATGTTGAAGTGGCTTGGGTATTCTCTAGCAAGACTACAAAAGATTTAGGTAAAAGACAAAGAAGCAATCTCATAATTTTTAAGAACTCTAACTAGCTTGACTCAATGCCAGATTGCCAAAGATTAGCTAAATTTAGGCTCCTGGTTTAGGAAGATTTTCTTGTTAGGTGACTAGGTTTAAAAACTTCATATAAACAAATCCTCATCCAATGCTCACTCATCACATGCAAGACACTGTTTTTGTCATTCTGAGGTTTGTAAAGGGTGACTCCTGCCTCTGAGAAGGCTAGGGTTTGGCTGGGTCATAAGAGATGTTGCATAAAACTTCAACCACATGACTTGAAATGCTCTGAAGGCAATTCTAAACTCATGTTGATTTTCAAATCATATGCCAGGCAGGCCACCATCACCATCTGCTATATCTTCCATGCTACACAACCTATATAATGTGAGCAGACCAGCCAGCTCAACTGAATATTCTTACCTATAAAAAGTAGACAACTGGGGATTTTTGTTTGTTTGCTTATATTCTTGACTATCCAAATCTGTATCTGAGACAATTAAGGGCAAAGTAACTAAAGAGCTATAGTCAGTGTCTAGTTTGATAAAAGAAACATCGAGCCATGAAGAATTTCAAATGTCAGGGAAAGAAGACTGTTTTCACATAGCACTATTTGCCTTTGGTAATCCGCCAAGCAAACTATACCAGCAACTATTAGACTCTAAATCTTTCCAAGTGTTATGTGTTACAGAAAATAGAAAAGTTATTAAACTTATGCCTATAGGGAAATATGAATTATAAAATCCAATCAACTAGAATTAAAAGCTTCATATTTTATATAATTTATATTGAGATTAACAACTCTAAAAACATAAATTTATTAAAAGAAAAAAAAAACAGTAAATGAAGTGATCTTCAGGCATTAAGAAAGTCTCCTTAGTTTCCAGAACAGGCAGAAGCATTTCTGACTGCACAGGAATGGATTATAAATCTTGTTATGGAATTTGAGCCATTTTGATTAAACAAACAGTTTCAAAAGAAAAACATTGTATGTTACAGTGCTTTTTAAACTTGCGTTTGTTTGAAGCAGGATTTCTTCTTGCCAAGTAAATTTTATCTATAATCCCAAGTTATAAAACAGGTGAAAATCATGCTTTAATAAAATACATTTTCTAAAATTCATGTAGTAAAATGCATAAATATTCTAACTGAAGCTTCTTTAACAATCACAAAAATTTAATTCAGCACCCCAATTTTTATTTATGTTAGCTTCACAATATAAAAAAAATTGCCATTCATACAGATTAGCTGAACAGATCTTATTTTAAACATCTTGCACTCACAGTATACTTTTCAAGCAGATGTGAGAAGAGACCTTATATTTGGAAGTTTGTCACAAAACAGTTTAACCTGGTGACAAGCAGTAACATATTGACTTTCTCCAATGTACTATCATTTGCGATTGATGTGTGTATGTTGTTTACCATAGTTTTCTTAAAAAATGGATTTGCTTTTTTAGATCAGTTTTAGGTTCACAGCCAAGTTGAGAGAAAGGAACAGAGAATTCCTGCATACCCCTTTCCCTCACCCATGCACAGCCTCCCCCACTGGCAACATTTCCCACCAGAGTGGTACATTTGCTACAATTTTTGAACCTACATTGACAGGTCATTGTCACCCGAAGTCCATAGTTCACATTAGGGTTCACCCTTGATGGTGTACATTTTATGGGTTTGCATAAATATATAATGGCATGTAGCCACCATTATAGTATCATATGGAGTATTTTCGCTGCCTTAAAAATCCTCTGTGCTCTGCTTATTCATCCCTTCCTTGTCCCTAATCCCTGGCAACCACTGATCTTTTTACTATTTATGTAAACTGTAGCTTTTTCTTTTTCAGAATGTCATATTATTGGAAGTATAGAGTATTATTGGAAGTATAGAGTCTTTTCAGATTGGCTTCTTATACTTAGTAATATGCATTTATGTTTCCTTCATGTTTTTTCATGACTTGGTAGCTCATTTCACTTCAGTGCTGAATAATATTCCATAGTCTAGATGTACCACAATGTATTTATCCATTTAGCTACTAAAGGACATTGTGGTTGCTTCCAAGTTTTAACAATTATGAATAAAGCTGCTGTAAACATCTGTGTGCAGGTTTTTGTGTAGATATGTTTTCAATTCCTTTGAGAAAATACCAGAGTGAGATTGATGGATCATATGGTAAGACTACATTTAGTTTTGTAAGAAACTGCCAAACTTTCTTCTGCAATATTTCTACAAATTAGTTAAAAAAAACATAAAAATAAAATGTGAGGCAATATATGTAATGTAAATATTTGTACCCTTGTAATATGCTGAAATAAAAAAATAAAAAATAAAATATGAATGCAATATTTACCGACTTCTGAAGCACTTCTTTCAAGGGTAGGCAAATCTGTTAGAGCACATAATAAAAAAACCTAAACAATGAGGATGTAGAGCAACAAGAACTCTCATTCATTACTGGCAGGAATGTAAAATAGCCACTTTGAAAGACTGTTTAGTAAAAAATAAAAATCAAAGATCAAAACAGTGATATCTACCCCAAGAGATTAAATTAATGAAACATATGAAAGTGTGATGGTTAGATGTAAATTAGGCCTTTTATCAACAATACTTTTTATTTCTTTTTCTTTGTTATAAAATCCTGACTCTTCTACTTACTTTAAAGTCATTTAGGACCATTTATTTAACCTTTATAAAATTTATTTTTCTCATCTGTAAATTGGAAGTAATACATACCTAATAGTCATTAAAATAAAGTAAATTAACATATGACATATTCTCTCTCCTTTCTTATTTTAATTATATATTATTATTAAATTATTATTTATCTAATTAATAACCCTATTAACTTACTATATTGTTCTTCCTCTGCTCCACACTGTGAGCAAGAAAAAAGTTTACTTGTAATGAAGGTCTTTACAGAACCATCTCTAGGGGGAAGTACTGTATATCCCATTGTGTTTCTTGCTTTTTATCCTGAATGTTTGTATCTAAATCATTAAAATTTAATTAAATTAATAAAATTCAATTAAAATGGAAATTGGACAACCTTGAAGAGGATGCCCTTGAAACTATGCTTATAGCTGCCTGTAAGTCCTCTCCACATGGATGGCACACAGCTGTCTCTGAAAACAAAACCCTTAACCTAGGACTCCCCAGAAGTTCTTTGCTCATCACGGAAAGTAGAAGCCCGGCAGTTATATTTGACTTCTCTTTTTTATACTCCCTTATCAATCAATTTCCAAGTCTTAGCAATGTTCCTGCTCAACTATCCCAATTTCTACTACTTAGTTTGAGCTTTTATCATGTTCTTCCAGGATTAGACTAATAGCCTCCAAATCCATCTTGCAACCCTCTACAAATCTAAGCAAGTCACCTTCTTCCTGAAAACACATCAATACCTCAGGTATTGTCTATGGGGTGAAGTCCGAGCTTCCAGCATCTGGCCCCTGCATCTACCCACGCTTATTTTTCGCTGCTCTCCATATCAAACTTACTTCCATTCAACAGTGAACTGCCTGTAGTTCTTGGTCCACACCACAGGGTTTCAGTTCTATGTCTTTGGCTTTCTTCCTTCTTTCATCTGGATAATTCATTTTGGGTATAAGTTACTTCCAGAAAGTCTTTCTGAGTGCTACCCCCTCTCCCTCCTTAGTTTCCTTCTGAATTAGTTTAAATGCTCCTTCTCTGAGGTCCTATATGTTCCTATCCATCTCCTGTCATTGCACTTACGATAGGACATTGCGATTCTCTGTTTAGGTGTCAGCTTCTTTCTGTAAACTCCTTGAAGAAAAGGCTCTGTGTCTTAGTGACTCTGTGTCTTGTTGACTCAGTGTTCAGCATTCTTCCTGGCTCCTAGGAGTCTAAGAAAAAAATGTATTTTTCACACATAAAATGAATGAATATATGGATTGCCAATAGTCTCACTCTTTCTCACCGAAATCAGGGATTAGTCAATAATGTATTATACCTATTGGCACTTAAGGTTTGCTAATTGCTTGTTTTTCAAGCACAAACTACTAAGCTTTGCTTTTGCCCTGAGGTTTATCTTTATAGGACTCCCACAAAGAACACATTTGGGTAATCACACCCATTCTCTATAATAGTGGGAAGTTTGTGTTTATTGGAACTAAATAATTATGGATGTCTGCATGTGTCCCTGTGCCACAGTGGGTGGCCTAATTAATGGGTGAAACATAATGTTTAATTGTTGGGGATAGTCCATTGTGTAATTTGACTTCTTTAGCCAGAATTTTATTGGCAAGCTAGCTCAGTAGGACATCCAAGGCCAACCATATCTCCACATCCCTGAGCATTTACTGAGCACTTTTTCAGGGCATGGAAGCATACCAGTACAATTATGGGAGATGAGTGGATAGTGGTAGTTAGTTTATATGGAAGAGATATCTAAACACATCCTATCATTCTCCTACCAAGCATTGTTGAATATGGATACTGTAAGCCCCTGATTAGACCATAATAGGAATACAAATGAACTGGAAAAGGTGAAGAAATGACAACTCTGATCACTCCAGAGATGCAAAGGTTTAGAATAGAACCTTTGCATTACCAAGTAAAACAAACAAAACCCATGACTAGCAAATGCTGTACTCTCCATTGTTCAAGGAGATCACTGGAAATAAACATACAATACTTTCTCTTTAGTATTAATACCTATGGCTATATAACATAGTATACAATTTACTTTTTATCTTGTTTGTGTCTGTCTCCTCCACTGAAAAGTAAGCCCCATAAGGGTAAAGGGTTTCATTTTGCCTTGTTTGCTACTGTATCCTCAGTGCTTAGAACAATATGTGTAAAATGATAAACACTCAATAAATAGGTTTTGAATAAATGAATTATTTGTTTAGTAAGTTACATTATAGCCACATCAAATACTATTTAGAATTGCATCATGGATAATAGTTAATCCCATGTTCTGTGAAATGCCTTTAGTGGTATCACTATTCCCTTTCAAGGTAACTAATTCATTTTTCCATCTAGAATTTAAGGTAATTATTAAATCCGGAAGTGCTCGAAATAAATCCAAGCATTTACTGAACACAAATATGGAACCATACACTGTTTATTATTGCACTTTTAGATTCTCTTCATTTAAAAATCACTCTCAGCCTAGAATTGTTCTATTATATATTATCATATCTCCATAGAAATAAGCATTCTCATTTTAAATATTGTAGGCAAGATTTGCATTAAACTATGAATTGAAAATATAATGGAAGTCATTTACTAGACCTAAAATAAATCCACATTTACTTTTTTTTCATTTTTAAAAATTTATTTCAAGAAATAAACAGCCATCACACACACACATACTCAGAAAACAAAAACACCAAGCAAAATCAGTTTAACTAGCAACATCACAATATTTTCAATAGAGTTACTGTTTAATTTATTACAAAATTTCACTGGAGGGGAAGAAATTTCTCTAGTCAGATATCAGTGTAGACCAATATCCTTTGAAGTATTAATTTCCTTAAAATATATGTCCAGTAAAACTTACAATATTTACTTACTGAATAACAATTGATATATATTGACTGTCATGTTTTTTAGACTATAAGGAAGTTAAATAGATGACTTTTGCCAAGTGTTATGCTTTTGCCACAAATAATGTCAGTATGCTGTGATATTCAAGCCATCTATTTAAATAGGTTAGAATTTTTTCCTGAAAGTTTATTTCCCATGATGCTTTATCTGTTAATCCACAATCTTTTAAATTGAACATCTCTGTTATAATCTAAATTTTGACAGTAATTAGCTCTATACATTTAAGCCAATCGCTTTCTGGACCTCAGATTTAATATGTGTTAAATGGTCTTTATAGGATCTTCTTTCACTAAAATTCTGTGGAAAATTTCATAATTATTTATGCAATTTAGAAATGAAGCACAGAGAATAAAATAATTATATTCAACTTATTTTAAATTTCTTTAATGCACATCAAAATACATTATATTTTTTCCTCTGATTAATCTTTATTACTGACTATAAAGTTCCATGCATCTGTGTATATGAATAAATAGTAGCTTGAGACTTTCAAAAATAGAAAAAAGGGATCATATATTTTGATAGGTATTTTTTTCCTTTGAATTTTGATTTAGAAAGAAATGCTTTTGCAGGAAAAAAGGGAAAGTCTGATAGCATAATAACTTTGGTCTGGGGCAAATGGGCTCAGTAAGTGGGCTAGAGTATGTTTGTAGCTTTACAATCAGAATACCTGAATAGTCTTGCACAGAAAATGAAACAAATTTCCTATTGTAAATTACGTCTGCTTCTTTTTGCCCACTTTCTTATTGCTTTATTCACATATCCATTTTGTGATTAAAGTTTATAGTCAACACTATTTGCATATGAAACAATAATTTTCCTTTCTTTTCAAAAACAAAAGTAAAAATATATTTAGTTTTACTAGCATTAAATTTGTGGAGGTAAATTAATTTTCCCTTTGTTTTTTCCCCTAAAATTGTGCTGGACAGGCACATGTTGTAGTGTATAAAAGAGTTATTATTGAGATATATAAAACAACATCAATACTGCAAATGGGTTACAGTAAGTATGGTGAGAGTGAGAGATGGTAATTATGAAAATCTATATATAACTATTTGCTCTTTCTTCAAAATTTGCACAAAATGAAGACGTTTAATATATCATTTTCAAAACTTGGATTAAAACAGTCCTATGTATAGTAAAAACTGAAAGCTTCTCTATTGTGCTTGTCCACACAAGTTTCACTCCTTAGCAGGGATATGCTAATGACCCTTGGCTGTAAGGTTTTGGTAAAGGTGCCTTCAGATCACTTTCTATTCATTTATATGTATATATTTATATATTTAGAGGTTTGGACAACACTAAATACATATATTATGTGTATTTATTAACATAAATACTTTCTCTTTGTATTATTCTTATTCTTGGTTTTTTAATTGAAAATAGGTTGGAGATCTTTTTATAAGTCTTTATTTACAGGTTTCTCTTGTTCTTTTACTGGATGCATGCTAGTTCATTGACTGCAATTTTATTTTGTTTCTGAACATATTTTAGGGATTTCTTTTTCTGTGTCCTCCTTGATTTCATGAAACAATGGAAGAATTTTACTTCCTTCCATGAATCCAGTTTGATATCTGTAATAAGATTATTGATCTTAAAGTGGACTCGTACAAGGGTTATTGTGCGTGAGCTGTTAGGTTTCATGGGTTGTGATTTTAGAAAGGTCTCATCCCTCAGTACAGAAGAGTAAAACTTCGTAGAGTTCATATTATCAGGAATCGCTGAGTCGAGCCCTAGCTAAATTGATTGTCTGTGAAATCAGGTTTAAAAGCTTATTAAGTGATTACTGGATTTGAAAGCCTATCAAATAATCACTGTATTTTCTGATTATTGTTAATACATATTTCTTCTGAAAATTTTGGAAAATATAGGAAGTATATTGTAATTTAATTTTACCACTCAGACATATCTTCTGTTACTCTTTTGTTGTATTTTTTTCAAGATTTTTCTCTCTAGGTATATATTATTGTAGACATTTAAGCCCAGCTTCTGAAACTAGGCTTCCTGAGTTTACATCCTAGCTCTGTCATTTGTTAGTTATGTGTTTTTGACTAAGTTCCATAGCTATTCTAAACCTCAGTTTCTTTATCAGTAATATGGGGAGGATAATAGAACTTATTTGATAGAGTTGTGAGAATCTAATAAAATACATATATGCAAAGCATTAATCCTAGCATCAGCATGCGTTCAATAAATAAATTACTATGTAAACAATTTCAAACATAATATGTATAAGTTGGTACCATCTTTTCTCATTTAATACATTCTGAACATTTCTTTAGGTTATTAAGTAGTATTTTTAATTATTAAATAATTTTAATGACAAAATGGTATTCTACTATGTGAATGTGTATTTCATATAACAATCCATTGTTATTGGACAGTTAAGTTAAAAATAAAATGTATGCTATTAAAATAAACATTTGTAGATATGTTTGTATTCTTTTCTAATGTAAAAAATTCTCTAAATTTAATAGCTAAGCCAATAATGTGTGTCCCATGTTAAGGCTTTTTATACCTGTTATCAAAATGAACAATAGTTTGATGGATTTTATCCTGGTCCTCAAGAAGCTTATAGTTTAATGGAGGAAAATTATCTTAAAGAATCATCATGCTTTCCATGACTTACTTATAATTGTGATAAGTTTTTTGAAGGAAAGTTTGGTGCATAATAAATGCACACAGAGAACTTAACCTACCATGGGTGTGGTAGTGGTGAAAGTCAAGCAGGGCTATTCTGAACAAGTGGCATTAAATTAAAACCTGAAGGTTGGAGGGCAACTTATCCTGGTGACGGAGCTGCTGGGAGTAGGGCAAACACATTTCTGGAGAAACTTCACAATGTAACATCAGGAGGAGGGAAAGACTTTGATCCACTGGAGGAACTGAGTGAAGGGGCTTCATGATCAAGGGGAAGAGTGGGGAGAGGGGGAAGTAGAGCTGGACAGGGAAGCGGGGCTGGATAGCATAGGACTTGCAGTCATGTTAAGGATCAAGTCTTTGTCCTAGGAGCGATGGAAAGACTTTGAAGGCTTTTGCTTTTGTTTTCTTCTGGCAGGTGAGACATGATTAGATAAATATTTTAAAAAGCATTACTCTGGTTGCTGTATAGAGCCTAGATGTGAGGAGCCAAGGATTGGTGCAGGAACACCAATTAGGAGAGATGCTCTTGGCTTGAAATAGGAGATAGAAATGGATCAATTTGAAAACGTTTATGATACATATCTAAGAGGATTTGCTCACACACTGGAAATGAGGACGGGGAAAGGAAGGAATGAGGGACGTCAAGATTTTTGGTTTGAGCAACTAAGGGGGTGGTGATGACATTTGCTAAAATTTGGAGCATTGGGAGAAGATGGGCAGAATTTTCTGGATCAATCTTATTCACTTTTTAAAAAGTTCTATAGTAACCTCTGCTTTCCCTTTATATCATCTATTACAGGTTGAAATTTTGTTTTGGTGTATTTTTATTTGATTAATAACTTTCTTCTCCAGTAGATTGTAAGACTTATTTTTATCTTCATGGCTTAGAACATAGCCTGGGACATGATAGGCCTTTAATAATGGTTAGGTACCTAAATGAGCCGCTTGCCATTGAGGCAAGAAGTTTAGGAATCTCCAACTGGCCATGAGTCATAGATATGTCCAGAGGTGGAAACAGAGAGTAGGATGCAGATATTCATTTGTATCATGAGGAAATCATCAAGAGAGTAGCTAAAATGAAAGAAGGTCAAGGAGGGGAGGAGGAACTGGTAAATATGACTGAGGAAAACTGAGTAAGGCGTCTGACTAGAAAACGATTATCAAGTTAGCTTTCTACATAGAAGTCAAAATGAGGAGCTTTTCTTACATAAATTCCATATCATCAAAGGTGATCAAAATCTTCCACTTTAGACATCCTGACCAAAACTTTCATTTTAAATTTTAATTCATCCTTCTGTGCAATGTACAGGAAAGAAAGAAATAGATTATTTAGTAAGTGCATGGGGAACTTCAGAATTCAAAAACCATATTTAATTGAAGAATGTATGAACAAAATTAAAATATATTTTCTGCTGAAGTAGAAGGTAACATGTATCTGTATATCTATCAGCCATCTGTGGAAATCTTCCCAGAAAATTACCCTCTGAAGGAACACACTGCAAATCCAGCTGATGGAGTCCAGGTTGCCTACTCAAGCTCATCTAAGACAGCAGTGAATTCCAACAGTAAGATAAGCATGATCTAATTAATTGTATCATGTTGTACACGGAGTAATGGTGTAATGACAAACATTTTTCGTGACTGATAAGCCTATTAATAAAGAAAAGGGGAATGATTATTTGACAATTTTTTCTAAGGAGGAGAAAAACCAATCACAGATATTCTGGTTGTATAACAGAACATACCTTGGTGGGGATGAGTGCACTGGGTAATGCACTGGTCAATGTTTGCCTCTGCAGCTCCTTAATTGTGTATAACAGTGGCACACCTACTACTGTTACTGTCGCCAATGATGACAGCAACAACAGAAATGGTTCTGATGATGATGTGTCATTTTCCTGGGTGCTAAAGGACTCTGCTTATCATTTTAAATTCACGATCATATTTAATACTCACAACAAAAATATAAATTGGCACAATTATTTTTTTCCTGTTATTTTTATTAAGAAACAGAGGTTTTGTGACATTAGGTAAATTGCCCAACATTGTGCAGCCCATGAGTGGTACAGGTGGAACTCCTGCCCAGGCCTGTTGGATGGGTAGCCTATAAGTCCATGCTCATAACCACCATCAGCCCATCTGGTGGTTATTTTGTTTTCTTTGTTTGTTTCATGATCAACCTGAAGTTAAATCTATAAAAATGCCATGCAGAGGGCCAAACCCAGGACCCACTGTCACCTAACCAAAGCACAGGTCATGAGGTCCACTTCGAAATAGCCACTGTGCTTCCCCTCGCAGTTTTAACCACACCAGTCTGCCATCCACCGACTCCAGTTTGTCTAAGGCAAGCGCTAGAGCTCTCCTTAATGCTGCTTATGTGAATCTTTAAAATCCTATTATTGGTTTCTGAAGGCTTTCATCCATCACCCCCTCGCGATGAATCTCTAACAAGGCTTTTGCTCCTCCTTTCACTTTCAGATTCCCTCATCCTCAATAAATTTCTTAGTGAAGTCACAATTAATCTTGAGTAGCACATTAACCTTGTTCATATCAAAGTAACCCTGCAAGTTTTGCAGTTTTACATGCGATTAGAGACAGGTACCTCACATGCTACGAGTCTCCTTTCACTGTGGGCAGAAGGGTAAGGATGAACTTTCTGATCTCTGCTTCCATTTATCTCTGTTCCCAAGCCAGGCTTGGGTACCGGCAAGGCTCTGCCTGTCTCCCAGCTTTTAGATAACTCTGGCTGATCTGTCAGCATTTTCCTCTCTTATCCACTTATCATCTGATAAAGGTCCCTTTGCATCTTCCCATTTTCTTAAGTGCCAATTCTCGATAAATTAGTTTGAATTAAAAATTTAAACTTCTCGAACTATATGGAAAATTTAAACCTTGTATTTAATTGATTTTTAAAAAATGTCCCTCTGAATGCCTGAGTGACTAGATTCTCCTTCCAAGAGCATCGTCTTTTTGCATTCAGAGATTCAGCTCATAACTCATAATCACTATACCTCCAAAGGTAAACAAGATGATTAGTTCCAGAGTCCACCAGAAACAATCCCTACATGCAGTGTGGTTACCTGGTTACATTCTGCCAGAAGCAGGTCAGCCGTGCTCAGGCTCAGAGCAAAAAGCTTTGCATATAGTGTGATTGGAAAGTGACATGAGCACCCCCTCCCCCTTATGACTCATATATATTTCCCTTGCTCATCTGTCATAGAACTTGAAATTCCAACCATTTTTATCATATTTCAAATTTAGACATTAAAAGCCTTTTTAAAGTATAATTAAGTCACCTGAGAAGGGTCACCTTTCCAGGCATTAATGGCCGTTAACAGCAAAGTGAGGATGCATTTTGAGTCACTTTAATGACTCAAGAAGGACAAAAAGAGAATAATAGAGTGACATGATAAACTTAGGTGGGATGGGATGTCAGGGAAGTTGTGTGTCAGGTAGGTGGTTCTGCAGCTAGAGGGCAGATCTAAATGCCACTCTGTGGGAGAATGTTCAGGAGAGTCAGAATGAAGGATGAGGTTTATCAACATAAATGAGTTGGTGGAGGAGGGATTCATACAAAAGCAGAAGTGGGCAGAGAGTTTGGGAAGACACTGAAGTATATATATTTACTTAAAAAATTTTTAGAGACCCAAATTTATTTTAAAATGAGAAATTTAAACTCAAAACTTGTTTTCCTTCTTTTTATAACAGGGAATCATAGCAAAGACAAAGTAAAGGATTTCTATATCTAATGAGACTGGCCTGGCAATATGTATTCCTCACGGGATTTCCTAATTGAAACTCCAGGTTTAATCAAATCAGAATGATGTACATGTGTCAAATGGGAAGTTCTCAAGTTCCGTTATAGAGACTGGCATCGGGCAGATCCATTAGGTTCTGTTAACTAGCATGTTTCACTAGTATAAAGCCTCATAAACTACAGGTTAGATGAAAGAAAAAGAGTATAATATATGGAGTTTACAATGCAGAGAAGTACTTTTTAAACGCAACATTAAACATTGAAAGATAAAAGTCATCAAATAGAGAGTTATCATGAAAGAAAAAGGAAGAGCAGCTGATCTGCCCATAATACCAACACCAGCAGATTAACCACTTCAAACTGATTATTCATCAATAAGAAAGAATCTATTAAAAAGATCAAATGGCCAAATATAGGAACACAAAACCCCTACTGCAGAAAGATGAGTTTTGAAAATTAGACCAAAAGGCGAAAGCTGTTATTAAGGAAAAGATAAATCACAGAGCAAAGACCACTAAGGATGACAGTATCTGGAAAAACAACAGCAACAGCAACTCCATTTTCTGGAGGTGACAGACTCAAAGGGCTCCAGAAATAATTAAAGAGAAGAAAGAGACAGAGAGCCTGTTGGTAACAAAAGGGGCTGATCAACTGGGGATAACCTGAGGGAAATCTACACCAACAGAGAATCTTAAATAGAAAAGGTGTGTGGGGGGGTTGGAATTGCTTGTTTTGAGGAAACCAATTAGAACTCCACTATCAAGTATTTTCTTCAAAAAGAACACATCTTTGTGAAAAACAAATCTGGGAGTAGGAGCTCTTCTCACAAGTTAATAGGAGCTCAGTCTTTGTGAATCTCTTAGACTATTCTGGAATTTCCTCTTGTTCTGGAGTCACAGGGGATGTATCCAAAAAGGTAGCCATGGGGGGAGTAGGAGGAACATGCTTAATTTTTTGAACTACTTTTAAAGTTAAGCCATCTAATGGAGTACCCTGGATAGAGATAAATAAAATTGGAAAACAAAGAAAACAGCCAGAAAAAAAGGAGAAAGAAAAAAGTGGTCATATATACTCAAAAAAAAAAAAAAAAAAAAAAAAAAAAAAAAAAAAAAAAGGAGAAAGAAAACACAAGATGAAACAAACGTAAGATCTTTTTTTGTTAGTCTTTATGAGGTACCTGGTAGTGTGGTATTTCCTTTACAGTTTTTAACTCTTTGTATCCTTTTGAAAGTTATTATTAAGCCCATTTTACAGGTAATAAAACTGAGGCACAAAGCTTACTATTTCATAGCTGACACAACTGCTGGCATCTATAATCAAGGGCCTTCTCTGTGACTCGAACAATCATACTTTTCTGAATATATTAGGTTTCATAGATTTGGATTTAGAAGACCTGAAATCAATCTTTCTCTGTCACATATGAGCTATGAGGTTAAATTAATGCAATTAATTATTTATTTATTATTTATACTTATTAAGTGCTTACTGTGTGACAGTGGCTCTTCTAGATGCTTAGGATGCAGGAATGGGTAAAACAGACAAAAATTTCCATTTTTATAGAGCACATATTCCAGTGGCGGGAGCTCTGACAAATCGATATGTTTCTCTCAGTTTGTCTCATTACCCCTAAAATGCAACTTTTATAATATGTCATTCACAAGATCTATTTCTATATCTGAACTTGACGGTTGTAAATTGTGACATGTTTTACAGATAATGTTCCCCTCTGATCACCTAGACCATGCCTGGCATGCAGTGGTGCTCAATAACTGCAACATAAGAGAAAAGCAGTGAGGAGGGAGAGGGAGGCAGGAGAGGGGGCACAGACATTAGGTGGGGGTGATGCTGGGAGTGGGTGCTCTTCAGTAGATTCCATATTTCAAGGCAGAAGCAGAGTAGAATATTATCAGAGATGGATATTTTCAGCCCAATCCCAGGAAATACATTACTTGAAAAAAATAAAATTATGGTCTATGCCACTTTCAAAGAAATTAATTTATATTTGAGGTTGGAATGGTAGGACTGATGTGGGGGCCAGTAAAGTAACAAACTAGAGAGATCACATGGATAAGACCAAAACTTTCACACTCATGGATCCAAGTGCTAAGATTAGAATGGATGCTAGAGTTTATTTCCAATTCCCCTGGCCTTCTGCCCTCTTTACTTCTTAAGAAAAGGAAATGTAATTCTGGAGTGATTGTCCATAAAATACCAGGTAAGGTTAACATGGCATCAATTCTCAGCCCTAGACTCAACATCCATCACTCTGGCCATGACAGGGCAATTCCTCTAGTGTCATTTAGAAATTTCTGGCTCATTCATTTCCCAAGGGTGGTAGGACTGGTGTTCCACCGGTGTCTCTCATCTGGCAAACTATTCGTGAGTCAATCCTTGTTTCCCCCTTGTGTAGTGAGACTTACGTAGGGAGCTAACAGTCATTTGAACTGACTGAGGTATTTAGCTTTGCCAGATTTCCTCAAGTGAGAGACCATATCTCAGAGACACACACATGCACACAACATAAGGCAAGGTGCAGCTAACACAACAGAAACAAGAGATGCTTCCGTGTTAGAATTTCATTTGCCACCCCAAGTATTAAACAGCAATGGGGTTAAACTTTGGACAGGAACTAAAGCCTTGCTTTACTTTCACACAATAGCACTTATACTACTTTTTGCCCTGTCTGAGCTGTACAACTTACCTAAAAGATGCTGTGAGTGATGGTTTCCCTACCATCTCCTGACTGAACGTGGTAAGCACCACCACATCGCCTGTGGAAACGTCCATTTAGACAGGATGTAAAACTAAGGAACAAAGGAGCCTCAGATGACAGTGTTTTTTGTCATTTCAAATGCCACATTCTTACTCTATTTCATCTTTTCATCACATCTTCATTTGGACCAGGCAGCAGCATTAATGTCAAACAAGCTGGTTTCAGGGCAGATAAGACATTCTGACATTCCCTGAAGGGGCCCGACTTACAAAAGCAGTACTTGCAGCTGTTCTGTTTGAAGAGCTCTTGAACAATTTGATAATCACAAACTATTTTAAATATATTAAAAAACCGTCATTCAAAGTACAGTAATAATTTGGTGTCAGCAACACAGTCTGTAATGACTCTGCTCCTAAGTCTGCTAGAAGTAAATGGAAGGTTATATCTTCTGACTTGGGGAAGGCTGCTATTTATAGTGCATTTATTTATGTCTGAGGCACATTTAAATATAAATTGCAATACTTAATGCCTAGTTTTATAACATGTCATTCACAATCCATTAAGTATTTTATTGCATGAATTGTATAAGAAACAGATTTATAGCCCTCAATTATGGTATTAATAAGGGATGATGGAATCTCACTGAAGATGTATTCCCCTTCAGTTTTTACAGAACTTTATTGTTGCAAAATGATTACTGGATTCTTAATGTTTTATTGTAAGAGGACTGGAAACAAGCGTTCCGACAGGCAGGAGGTATAAGGAAAACATTAGTATTCTCACTAAAGATTATTGCTTTAAAACCAATGCAGAAAAAAACAACTGAAGACATATATTGGGTTTTGACAGTAGGATATTTTACATTAAGTCAGAAAATAAAGTTAACTTTGATCTCAGGATACGTAGTTGTGACATCTTTCTAAATGTTTCTCTTTCTAGACAACAGCCCTAACTACTCATTGAATGTGGTAGTTCACTTTTTTGGTCACGGGCTTAAATATATCCATCTCACATTTTGATTATATAAATTTTGAAGGAATTTCAAGATCATTTAGCATCTTCATGTTTTATTTACAGAGGGTATGGGGACAGGTCAATGAGTATCAAAGGAGCTATATACTTGGACTACCAAAGACACTGCCTTCCAAAGTCAGAGAATTAATAATCAGAAGTAAAATAATGCAGGCAGAGGAATCATAGATAAAAGGATGAAGTTTCAGAAACAATTCAGGGCTGAATAAAGTGGCACTTGACATAGAAGAATATATACACTATGTACCTGGAGGCTGAAGCCCAGGGAGTGGAACATGGGGCTGGGCAAACATTCCAGGAGTCAGGGTAACAACTGTCCACTTGCTCAGGCTGGGTGGAGGGAAAAGGGACTTGGATGATGCTACTGATAAATGAAATAGAAACATGGAAACACCTTGAGCTTTCTCAGTTAAAAAAGAATGCTCATCCAGTAATAAGTATTAATAATGTTAAATATAATGCTGCATTTAGCACTGAGAATTCTTACACTATATTTTCTGCTAATGTCGAGAACCTTAACTGGCATAATGGGAGACGGTAACTTGTCTGGGATATGATCTAGTTGGCATCAATATTTCCCAGGCAGAAATTACAGGTAGGTTTCAAAGCTTTGAGGAGTCAATGAGGATTAGGAGTGATATTCTTTCCCAGGAAGCATCCAGGGCAATGGAGTAGTTCTGAAATCGCCGTTACTGCACAGAGAGTAGCACACAGGGGTTATAAAACCGTCTGGCTCTCCTTTGTAGGAGCTGTGCGTAGAAGAACTTGGAGGACCAATTTCACTGCTCACATGTGAGAATTTCAGTCCATTTTAAATGACTATAATTCCTAACCTAGTGATTTGTATCCAGTGGTTAAGGAATTGTCTCTTTTCCCTATATTTATAAATGGTGTGTGTTAATTACAATCTTATTTCTTTATTTAAGAGAATCAATCAGACTGACATATAGTGATAGAGTCACTTATATTTGCATTGTACTTTTTTTTAACAAAACAATGAATGTCTCTATCACTATTTTCAGTGTTTCATTTCCTTTGGCTATGGACATTATCAGTTTTATTAGTAATTAATTTTCTGTTTCTAACACATTTCCAAGACATTGATGGCAGTATTTTGTTATCAACTAAGAAGTTTGCAGTATTTAACTCTTTATAGGCAGGGCACAGTACAACTGATTTGTGCGATGAACGGAAATTACTTAAATAATTGTGGAATTTAGCCTGAGACGGAATTGTAAAAATCATTTGTTTCAAATAGAAATCCCAGTTTTAAATATAAGGAGATGGAAGCTCAAAGAAGTGAAATAACTTGGTCAATGTCATATAGTGAATTAACAGTTCTAAAGCTGAAATTCAGTAACATATGTATTAGGTACATATTATGAAACTGACATCATTCCAAGGCCTTCCCTACACTAATGTAGTTCCCATAACTACTGTATATAGCAGAGTTACTATTATCCTTGTTCTAAATATGAGGTAACCATGACATAAAAAGAGAAATTTTCTCAGAATCACCTAGCTCACGAGTAGCAGAGCAAAGCATAGAATACCAATAGTCTGTCTCCAGGTTGCCATATCTAATCTCAAAGATACTGACTTCAAGTCCAATGTCCTTCCCATTACATTTCATGTACTTTGAAGCTCATTATTTAAAATGTGCTTATTTACAAAAACATGGAATACATTTTTGTAACAACCTAAAGGAGATAGGGACAAAGTAATATCCCATTCTAGAGATGAACAAATTAGAGACAGAGAGATAAAACGACGTGTCTAGTTTAGCTAGTGAACCAATAGCAAACGGGGAAAACTTCTATTTGACCTATTACTTAAGTGTTTAAGACTAAATGACTGGTTGGACTCTAATGGTGATGACAATGCCATCACAGTTTTTGCATCTATATTCTTCCTCAGTTTCCCCAAATCAGGACTCACCTTCCAGCACAGAGATAACCTATTTCTCCAGTTAAGTCACCCTATCTCCCTTGACCCTGCCCAGAATAATATAGGGTTTAGCATTAAATCAATTGATTGAGTTATTCTTCTGCTCACCAGGATCCTAATTCGAAGCCTGAGCAATTTTGCTGCTCACTGTACAAAGGGCGGAGCTAGTGTTTCTACTGCACTCCCACAGATTCTAAGATCTATACCTTGCTCCCCTGTGTCAGCTGTGAAATATTCACATTTCTGAACTCAAGTAGCCACTCGTGCCATAGTGGGTATTACTGAGGATCTGTCAGAGGCCCTGAGTCTGAAGGCTTCTCTGTAGTTTGCATAGAGTCTTGTAGGCAAGGCGAGCCCTGTGTTGTTCTTTTCTATTATAACATTCAGAGATAAAAAGAGCATGAGATCATGTGTGCTACATGAAAACTGTAGCACTGTAAATAAAAGCCAGTAATATAATTGTCATTTTAGTTCCTTTTAGGGACTGAAAACCACTCTAGAGGACCATAGCTGACCCTAGAGTAACCTTCTACTTCTTGTCTTCAAACTACAGAGGTACCACACACCCTTTCCATAATCTTTGGAGCAAAATTGATTTTCAGATTGAAAATACTATCAAACTACTCTATACTAAGGCAAAGATGCCCTTTTAAAGTATAATAGTGTATTTGAACACAAGGCAACATTTTAATCTAAAGAAAATAATTTTTTTGGAGGGTAACGATATCAGCAGTTTGTATTTGAGTGTGGAAGAAATTTCGTGGACAGTAAGATGTTTCTAGATTCTCTAATGTTACATTTAATTAGAAGTAACTGCTTACTAATAAATAATTCCACCCCTGAGGAATAGCCTCTGTATTGCTTGGTTGTTTTTTCCCCATTTTATTCCTTTTGGTAAAGGCAAATGATATAACCTGAGAAAGAAGAATCATTACAAATCCTTTTTACTCTCTACCCTAAATATATCATCTAGAAGAAGTATGACCTACTTATCCAGGGCTGAGTGAGCCAATATTAAGCTCCATTGGTTTGTTTAACCTCATGATTAGGGGAAACAAAAGCAAAATAGATGCCAATGTTTTCACAAAAGTGACAGCACCACAGAGAAGTATGAAGTATAGCTGAAAAGAGATGAACAAACCACCAAAGTTGTCCTAAACTCACATTTCGCCTACCATCCAAATGGGAACACCACCACAGTTGTGCTATGATCAAAATGGGAGCCCCCAGTACTGGGCTGGAGTAGGGAGGTAGGAGAAGGTACTGCAGCAGTGTTAGACACAAAAGGTTCTAGAAGTCATCTAAAAGCCTGCATATGGCTACATGACAATGATCATTCCTCTATCTGGGCGGATTTCCAAACATGACACATTCATTATCTCTCTGTGTGCTGTCCACAATCTTGGTGGAAATGGGAGGACATAGTTATCAGCTGCTTGTGGCAACCAGGTCTCCAATACTTACTAGTATATACTTTTCTATACTATATACTAGTAATACTTTTCTTATAATCTCAAAAACTCAAGTTCCCACATGAATAAAATGGGGATAATAATAGAAGTATTTACCCCAGAAGGTAATTATAAGGGATGTAATGAAATAATACATATCAAATTGCACATTTTCTGGCATATATGAAATAATTAATGTTTCGTAAATGTTATTTATTTTGCTGTAATTATGACTATACTGATTAACGCAGATACCAGAAAGTTAATAGTGGAATTGAAACCATAATCTAATCTTTTATGCCTTACCAAATTCTCTTTTTCCTCCTCCTGGGAGTTGTGTTTCCGGAATAAAAATGTCCTTCTCTACTGCAGCAGCAACTCACTCTCCTGTTTCAACTCAGGAGTCCTTCTCCATTACCGCCCCTGTCAGGTCCTCAGGTGCTACTACTGTTTCTCCTACTAATCAGCAGAGCGATTGCCTATGGAGGTCAGGGGTATTGACAGCACCTGCTTCCTCAGGAAATCGGCGGCCATCTATCACTATTAGTGCTTCCCCTGGGGCTCCCGCGATGTTACAAGGTGGTGTTACAGGTGAAAGAGATTCAGTGTTGCTGGACCAGCAGGGAGTGGGGCAGAGTGTGTGAAGGTCAAATGGGAGAAGAACTGGGTATGTAGGTTTTTTACTGAAGCTGCTAGGCAGGCCTCTGTGAATGGAGAAAAGACCCCAAACCAAAGTGGGATTAGTCCTTCACACCTTTCTGGTTATAGCTGCCTCTCTTCTTAACCACCCTTCAAAAAATCATGGCTGATTTTTGATTGTCCAAATCAGATATCTACATGTAGAAATCCCATCAAAGCAGTGAACCAAGGTACCAAGAGAAAAATCACTCTGTGAAGCCTTTGTTGAATACCTGTCCTAGTAACACTGTGTTTGGATTGGGGGAGATTCTTGGGGCCATGTGTCGTGTGTCCTGAGGACTTCTCTCCCAATATCATGATTTAATGTTGCAACATCTTGGAGAAGAAAAAAATAATTCTGGCTATATATATATATATCAAAGTTCGGGTCAAAATAGAATATCACTATTTTAATTAGACTTACTAATTAAATGACTACTTATTTAGATTGTGATTTTAGGAGGTTTTAAAATTCAATTTAAAAAATTAGGACTATGGCTATTGTCTTAGGACCATACCTTATTCTTTCTAGAAAATAAAGTATTCAACTTAAACCCTGAATTCAAATGTTTGCTTTTCAAAGTTTTTAAGTCTTTTGAAGTGGTGAGTTGTCCCCTAAAATATGCAGAACTGAACATGAGTATAATAAGTGCTTAAGCAATAAAAGAAATAATATGATTTCATGGTTGAAAAGCTATTTGCAATGATCAAATGTGCATACGTATTAATACTCAAGTAAGGTTTTAGTATAATAATTACGAAGCATTCAAATGATGCTTAGAATATGTTCAGACTCAGGTAACCTTCAGAAGAGTGATAGCTCTCCCAGAGGAGATGATGTGATGTTATTTTTAAAAATAATTTCAGCTAAGTTGAATTAACTTAAACCTTAATTTTCTATATACTTAGAGGAAAAGTACACACCCTGAAGTATAATGGCAGATGGGGCTATGTGCAGTAAACTTTACGAATTTATCCTTCACTTCATTTAGATAGCGCCAATGGCAATATTAGAATGCACACATACAATTAAAGCATGTGTCCCATTGGTCTATTCTTATCTTTTGTTTTTTCAAATTGGATCCCCTTTTTTGTCTTAAACCCAGGAGGCCCAAAACCCTTGCCCTCTATTGTATTTCTTTGGCCATTATGTTTGGAAAACTTGACTTTTCAAAAATTGTTTTATGTTTTGTACTGACATTGTTTTATGTTTTCAAACAGCCAAGTTAAAAGTGAAAATTCTGTCAATAATATTATTACAAATATTTCCAAATATCTAGGGTTTTTCTATTGGAAAAGAATAATAACTAATACCTGACAGTATTTTATAGTTTTGTTGGTTTAAAGACCTAAGCCTGGTGTGTTCCCCAACCCTTGAAAATCATGGAAATGATTTAAAGATTTATTTCACTTCATTTTATTTAAGTTATTTTCTTGTTATGTCTCTTTTACCAGGAAAAATCTGAAACTGATCAGGTGAGCAGTCTGAGTCTTACACTCATTTAACTAATTACACCAGGATTGTTTCCAACTAAAATCATGAGCATTAATATTATGAGATGTGCCAAGCAATTCATCAGAATTGAAATTTGGAAAAATGTCTGGGACTTTTTAGCTACTAGAAACCCAGGAGATCCAAGACTGGGGTCACAGAAGTTGACTAGATATGATTTGTTAGTATAGGTATAAACAGATTGCCCCCCAGAGGTCAATAAGAATCAACCTTCTGGCCCCAAGTTGAAGAGCTCTTTAATCATTTCAGGCAGGTGATTATCTCTCTAAAAGTTCCAGTGGAAATAAATATCTCAATTTCCCTTTATAGACCGAGTTGCTATAAAGGAAAGTCTATGTTGGGAATTAGGATTTTTGCAAATTGAAGTGTGGATTTCTCTTCTTTGATCATCTAGTTTGATTTAACTCTACTAAATGTCAGGCACTATTTTGAGTATTTGGGATAAAGTGGTACAAAAGGGATAAGATACTTGCATCATAAACTTCTAATGGGGTGAGATGGATAATAAATACATTTATAACATAACTTCAAATTGTGATAAATATTATGAAGTAAAATAATAGATTGGTAGGGACAGAGATGCTTTAGTTGGACAGGGATGGCGTTGTGAGGAAGGGACTTTTCAGCTGATACATACCTGAATGTAAAGAAAGATTGAATGGATAGAATAACACGGTATATAGGAAAGTATTCTAGACATATGACATTGGATAAGCTTGTTAGCCTCTGTGGTTGCTATTTTCTGGTTCTAGTAGCCAGCATATGTTTTTGTCAGTAGATTATGTTCTAATTGAATTTTATCTTCTTTGGGCAAGGCAAGTGCTTCTGAATTGAATTGTTTGACATCTCTGGAGGGAAGTTGGAATTCTGGTGAGTCCTCCTGGGTAAAGATCTCAGAGAACAGCTTGGTGGAGGAGGCAGGACTGGTTTTTCATTCATGTTCAATGTCCACCTACAGCAGCAGGAAACACTTTCAGAATAAGGTAGCCTAATGCTTGAGGGGTATAAGACATCACCCATATAGACCACGCAACCCGCTTTTTCAAGGACGTGCTTATTCAGCCTGACTAGGCTGTGGTTCACAATCTGAAAGGCTACCTGCCTTTGGACCTATATAATATTACAGTGTTATACTCCCTTGTCCTAAATCTAACTATGGCCAGAAAGGGACAGCTGGCAATCCCACCTCTTCAGTGAAGGTGGTGATATGAAAAAGGTGATAGGTACTCACTAGCAGCATACAACAGACTTGACTCCTGAGATGTAGGGCACCTGAGAGAGCCCTGGGATCAGGCTTCTCCATTCAGGATGGGTGAGAAGCTGGTCACAGGTACTAAAAGTATTGGCTTGTGGACTAAAGCCACTTCAAGCGGTGTATGTCCAAAACACAGGCACATTCCACTCACAGAGGCTCACTAATCCTACCCCACACTCTCTTTCTTCTTATTATCTTTTAAAGGTGTTCTTCTTAAGTTCTATGCAAATTAAGTCTGAAAGACAAAAATAACGTTCTGGAGAAAAACAAAAGAAGAAGGGGCTTAACTGATGGTAAATGCTGCTTCTGATCAGAGCCTAAATGCTCAAGAGAAAACCTGTAATTAAGAAATCTATTTCAGTTTGTTTTGCCAGCCAGCCCTAAGCTTAGTTGACTATGTAAACTTTTTTTCCCCCCTCACAGAACATTTATTAGAATCTTGTTGAAAACACATAGTTTAGAAACATTGCTTCAGACAGAATATGTAAAAAGAGTAGAAACCTGACTGTGGTTGGCCATGCATGATTGTCTGCATGAGATGAGGCTTTTGTTTAGAAAAAGAGCAAGTGCACTGATATTGAAATGGTTTTATCAAATGCTTTAATACAATATTTTCTTAGGTAGGAGTAGGACTGATATTAAATAAGAAACCCTCTTATATGCAGATCCCTGGTAGGGACATTTCAAAATGTTTGCTCAGAGTCTCAGAATGACCACTTAGTAGAACAAGGTGTGCAATTAGAAGCTTATAATTACTGAATCTTTCCTAAGTTTCTTAATCTTTAGGCACCAGAATTTGATGACAGGATGAGTTCTCTAAGGAACAGAAATGGCTTCTAGCTTGCTGCTGTTGTATTGGAAAATCAATTCATGCTTAATGGCTTGCAAGTGATTTTGACTTGTAGAATGCTTCAAATTTAGATTTCTAATTTGGAAACTTTATACTAATTTGGAAATCTTTATACTAGGTGGCAATGCAGGAAACTGCTCTCCTTTAATTGGTAGGCTAGCTGATTCCTATTCTTTTTGATTTGACTTCCTAAATGAAAATCTTCTACTGGGAAATAAATACTTAAATTACATGATTCAGACTTCTGCAGACTCCAGTCTCTGCTCTTTTATCTTGTCTTTGTCATTGGCTTTCTTGATGTACTTCAAAATTCAGCTCTGAAATTGGTCCCTGTCATTCTGTTATCTGTGT
Source organism: Cheirogaleus medius (assembly GCA_008086735.1). NCBI lineage: Eukaryota > Metazoa > Chordata > Mammalia > Primates > Cheirogaleidae > Cheirogaleus > Cheirogaleus medius. The sequence goes on from VBSM01003143.1 coordinate 38,040,449, forward strand.
GTTCTGAGCAGTTACTCTGATAGCCACCTAGACGCCATCGATCAAAGGATGTCTGGCCTTCAACATGACTACATTAAGATTGATATTAGTCTTAATAGAGAGTAGATCTTAGGGCCATGGGTAAGACCATTTCTTTTTCAGCCTTTTAGTCTTAAGATTTGATTTATGAATATTTTTTTGCCATTGGATAAAAGCAGTTAATGGCTGAAGAAACTGGTAAAACTAGGGTGACGGCAGAGAGAGTAGAAAGTTAAAATGAATTGCTCTCATTCATTCAGGTTTCAAAACTTCAAGCAGCAGTGTAAAAATATTTAGGTCCTCTTGAGCACCATTTTATCTTCAGCTCAACTTTCTGCATTTGGCACCTAGGATTAGAGAAGAAAGAGGAATGCAATTACTATTCACACGTCTTTAGAGAGATCTGGCAATAACCTGGACAGCTGATGCAAATAAGCAAATTGTATTAATAGTAATCTGTCCACATACTGTTCCAACTCTCTTATTTTGATATTTACTAATATGATTTTTTTCACTTAATATTGATGATATATTCTATCTAGTTATAAAGATTTTTGCAAATAGTAAACTTATTTCTGTCAACCTTTCTATCAGCATCTCTTTTTCTCTCTCTTTCTTTCTCAATTATTGCTCCCTCATTCAAAGTTGCCTTCAGATCCAGACTAGGTTTGTTCTGTTTTCTTGCTCTTAATTTCCCGACCACCTGAAATCTCTGTTTCCATACACTCTGGTTTAAGGATAACAGATTCTTTGCTTTTTGTTAAATGACTCTGAAGCCCAAACTTGGAATTTTCCTTAACAAGAGTGGACCTCCCTCTTGAGTTCTGGCTTGCAAATCCTAAATGCCTCAGGAGGCTTCTTTACCCTCTGCCTCACCCCTAATCCTGTGCCAGCCCTCAATTTTTTCAAATCTTAGGAAAACCAGAAAGATAGCCAATGATAGCTAGACCCAAAGAAACTAGAAATTGAATTGAGTCTTTAGTTTATCATCAAACCAATAAGTTTTCTTCTCTGAGTCCATTTAACATCTCTTCTTACTATTGCAAAAGCACTGGTGCCCAGTGAAGGTCAGTGGGCTATTCCTGAAAGCTGATTGAGGACTCTCTAGGGACCTGAAAGCACTGGGGGGTAATGTAGCACCATAATGTCTTTCCTGAGAATTTCTGAGCATTTGAGAATTATTGCTTTACTTTATCACTCAGCACCCCATGTAAACTATTTTTATTTTTAATATGTTTTTTGATTGTCCCTCAGCCACTGCGGGCAACAAAGTAAGGAACAGTTTTATGAATCACTCTTCCCTTTATTGTAAGGATGCTGGTTAGGACGTGGGCCATTACATTGCATAGTTACCTGCACAGGAAATCCCAGGAGGTGTTTTTGTCTGCCTTCACCCTCCACGGTTACGGTAAGGCTCCTGAACAATTGCACTGTTTCTACCTTACAGATACTGGGAATTGTGTAACTGACTATGACATTTCCCTGTGGCTATTGAAACATTCAGAATCAAACTTATGACTCTCTATAGCAAGTGTGTTGGTTTTGTAATATGCATTTTTTAAATTAAACTTATTTCTAACTCAATTTTACAACTTCATCCCTATTTTGTGTTCTTTTAAAATTTCCATTATATTATCTTGCCCAATTCATGTAAGGGGTCTTAAATTCTTTCTGGAACAATATGAGATTCAATAAGTAAATAATTAAGAGCTACTCTACGTTCCAGTTCTACTGTAACCCAGCATTCATTGTAATGAAGATTAAATTTTATCTGTTCAGTTACTTTTTTTTCCTTTTATCTTCCACCCTTTTAGCTGGGTCCATTAGTACTCAATCTTTAATTTTCCCCTGTATTATTTATGATTTTTATCATTTTGTATGGTATAGCATTATTATTATTATTGTTGTTGTTTTGAAAGTCTACGACTGGCAAGAGTAGAGTATGTATTTTTACGTTAAAAACAGTTTCTATTCAAAATAACTTAGATAAATATAACTCTTAAGTAAACATATAGAATAGTCTTACAACTTTTAAAGAGTGAAAAACCATTGTGGATCCCATGCTTTCTCAGGCATAAAAGGCCAAATAACAAGACAAAACAGACTGTGTTTTGAAACTTGTGAATGGCAATGCTGCTCTTACTGATTATTAAGTATAAGCAATCCCAGATGACTTTTATTAACCCCATCTGAAAGTATACTTTGAACTTCTGGAACTAGGTTTATAAAATTACACACTGAGTATCACTATGCCAAGCGATTTGTCACAGTTAAGTCATGAGGTACGGCTTTACCTGAAACAAAACAAAACACAAAACCTTTCAACTTCAAATTGGTATTGATTTTTATGCCAAGAATATTATTCCCAGGCTCTCAGCTGACAGTGGCCACATAATCAACAAAATGATAGAGGGGATGTTGGCAGTCCATTTAGACAAGGGGGTCAGGGTGATCCTGACCGTAAGTAGACCGGTGGGTAAAGCGACTTTTTAATATCCTTCTCTCTTCATGCAAACCATTAGAGTTATTTTGTCCCTTCAAAGACAATGTGTAGTTCAAAGGATATTGAGCCACAGAAAGTTCAGTAACAATGAGCTTTGAGATATAGTAAGAATTCGGTAGGTAGAAACAGCTGGTTTCTTGATTAAATTCGACATCCATTATTCCAAACTAGAAGTTGTTGATTATTCTTAATTCTTCTACCTCACTCCCAACCTACAATCATTGTTAAACACTGTCCATTTTGCTTCTTTACATCCATCCAGCCTCCCTGACCCGACTGCCACTCCCTTCATTTAGAAAATGAGTTCAAATTGTAGCTCTGTGCTTTGCTTTCACTTGCAACTCAATCCAGCCACTTCTCTAGCAAAGCAGCTGGTGGGGCTTGCAGAAATTTTATCTTAGCTTCTGGAGAAATCCAGACAGGGATAGCTGGAACTATTTTTCTCTTACATAGGCCAAAGTAGAGAGCTCCAGGAAGAGAATCTGAATGTAACAGATCTTAGACCCTTGGGGGAAGGTTAATATTAGCCCAATGTGAACTTGTCTGGCTTCTATAGACCTCAAAAAATCTGGGAGGATAGAAGAAAACAGGAAAACTCCTTGGTTTTGGCAATGATTTTTGGATAGGACACCAAAAGCACAGGCAACAAAAGCAAAAATGAACAAATGGGACAACATCAAACTAAAAGGTTTCTACATAGCAAAGGAAGCAAACAACAAAATGAGAAGGCAGCATGTAGAATGTGGATTGGGAGAAAATCTGCCAACCATACATCTGATAAGTTGATATCCTATATATATAGGGAGCACACACACAACTCAATAGCAAAAAAGAACACAAACAACCCAATTAAAAAACAGACAAAGAACCTGAATGAACATTTTTCCAAAGAAAACATACAAATGGCCAACAGATATCTGAAAAGGTATTCAAGATCCTGAATCATCAGGGAAATGAAAATCAAAGCCACAATGAGATACCACATCTGTTAGAATGGCTACTATCAGAATACAAGAGACAAGTGCTGATAAGGATTTGGAGAAAAGGCAACACTTGTACACTTTTGCTAGCAATGTAAATTGGTGCTGTCATTATGGGAAACAATATGGAGGTTCCTCAAAATATTGAAAATAGCATTACCATGTGACCCAGCTATCATTCTTCTAGGTATATACTTAAAAGAAACGACATCAGCACCTGGTAGAGATATCTCAACTTCCATGTTCATTGCAGTATTATTCACAATAACCAGGATATGAAAACAACCTAAATGTCTATCGACAGATGACTGGATAATTGTGGCACATGGGTGTGTGCACGCACACACACATGCACACACATACACAGTATAATGGAATATTATTCAGCCTTCAAAAAGAAGGAGATTCTACCATTTGCAACAACATGGATGAACCTGGAGAACATTATGTTAAGTGAAATA